>CM039482.1:2570114-2619437 GCA_022433065.1 Begonia loranthoides | reverse complement strand
CGCCATCACCCACTTCATCGAGATTCCGCGCGGTGAAAAATCTGGGGTGACACTTTATCTACCCTAGTCTTAAGACACATGTCCAATTCTTTATAAACTCCTCTCAATTGTTCAAAAAATTATTAATTAAGGAAATTAATACTGTAGATCGTATGATTTGAGATAAATAATAAGATAAATTCTGAAGAAATTTTGTTAATAATTAAAATTCTGAACTATGAGAAATTCTCGCTGGCGATCTCACAGTCACATTTTTCATTCAAATCCGTCGACTTTAACCATTCGATTTCATTAACACCAAAAACTATCTTGAACACCTATCAAAATTAAGAGCACCAACAAAGACCGCTAGACTCGCAATAACTGATCTGATTGTTGAAGATAGAAGCCAATGGTCGGGGCCATAGAAGCATGTAGGGCAAGCCCAGCTGTGTTTGAAAGGTCAATGCGAAGATATGAAACGTGTGGCAGAAGTTGGTGTTATCTTCTCTTATTTTGGTGAATGTTCACATTCATCAATAATGTTTATTTTTATTTTCGTTACCCCTCACTGTTAGTTACCCCTATTTGTTAGGAGATTTGTTTAATGACAGACACCAACAATGTAAAAATGATATTTTTTACAGTGTTTTCTATTACAAAAATGGTATTTTTCACTACAAAAATAATATTTTTTTTGTTGTAAAAAAAATAATTTTTCACAGATAATATTTATCATTTAATAGATATTCTAACGGTGAAGGTGTCTGCTGTTAAGATCTCAAACTTTGATAATGGTACGGGGCAATTGTGAACAATATGTAAAAATTGAAATCGAGAATTTATTTTGGTCCCCGATTCATCATTTTCTTAAAGTTAGAACCGAATCGATTATCGAACTCTAGTTGTGACAAATTAGTAAATTCAATGGGTAAAAGTGTTACAAATGACACTAGTTAGTGAGCAACTTTGATAATTAAAGAAAGAACAACTTTGGTATTTGGTAAGGCCAATATGATATATCTAGAAATTAAATATTTTAATTTTCCCGTAAAAATCATTTTCGCACAGTAATTGCTAATGTGGATAAAATATACTCATCCTTTCACGTACCGGTATTGGGTCCGTCGCCGGGAATGATGCCGTTGACGTGTGCCAAATCGGACAATACGACCGCCCGAGCAGCCACTGCCCTCTGCCCCGCCAATATAGCGATGACGTCGTTCATAGTCGGCCGCCGCTGCGGATCGGGGTGACAACAGGACAAACCTAGCTTCAAAATCATCTCCATTTCCGCCGCGTCATATTCTTCCTCGAGTCTCCGATCCACCGCCTCACTAGCTCTCCCTCTCGCGTATAGATCTCTCACCCAATCGACCAGCACCACTTCCTCTTCCTTAGCCGCCATATTTATCGGCCGTCGTCCGCAAACCACTTCCAGAATCACCACCCCAAAGCTGAAAACGTCGCTCGCTTCCGTAGGCGTCGCCGTTGTAGCTACCTCCGGAGCTAAGTATCCTATAGTTCCGACGACTCGTGTGGTGTTCGGCACTCCGCCGTGCTGGTATAATTTTGCCAGGCCGAAATCTCCGAGCCGCCCTCGCATGTCGGAATCGAGCAGAATGTTGCTCGATTTTATGTCTCTGTGAATCACTATTTGGTCCCATCCCCGGTGTAGATAGTTTAGTCCTTCGGCAACGTCGTTTAGGACTCTCCGGCGGTGGAGCCACCCAAGGATATTGGTCGGTTTGTCGAATATCCACCTGTTGAGGCTTCCATTAGGCATGAAATCGTAAACGAGCAGTAACTGGTTCCCTTTTCTGCACCATCCTCGCATTTGGACTAAATTTTTGTGCTGTAATCTTCCCATACTTGAGATTTCGGCCATGAATTCCTTTAGCCCTTGCTTTGAATCGTGGTTTATGCATTTTACTGCGATTATTGAGTTATTTGGTAAAGTTCCTTTGTACACTTTACCAAATCCACCAAATCCTAGAAGGTGATCGTCGGCGAAATTCTCCGTCGCCTGAGATAGTTCCTCGACGGAGAACCTATGAGGCCAATATTCCATCTCCCAATCCTCCACTTCTTCGTCTTTCTCCTCCCTCAACCTCTTCTTTCGCCAAAACCAGTACCACACAGATGCAAAAACGATAAAAAACACAGCAGCACTAATGACAATCCCAGCAACTGCGCCGGATGATAAGGAAGACTTCGATTCCTGGGTAAAAATTGGAAAAGCCGTCCGGTTGATTTCTCTTGCATTTCCCGAATCGCTCAAACTCCAAGCTAAAACTCTCCTTGCCTCAATCCAGTTCGTTTTCGATGCAGAAAATCCAACGTACATTTGGGCAGAGACGTAGTTCGCAATGACCGGATCTTTGAAAGTCAAAGTTGGCCGTGAGGGGCGAGTCATCCCCACCGGTGCCACCGTGACATTAATTTCGAAGTTAGCTCCGTCGAAATCGATCCAAGAGTGAATATTCTGACCAGTTCTCATCTGAAGCGGAACAAAATCTCCTGCAGAATCGTAATACCCAGCCGTCTGAGCTTTCTCCGATTCAACCCGGTTCAGATTGATTCCAATGTGATTACTGTCAGGATCATTGAACTCAGGATTTTGGCCGACATCGAATTCAACGGCAAGGAGTGGAGCAACCGACTGTGTTTTCGCATCGGTGAAGAGGCCGAAATACTGGCCGGATAATGCGCCGGGAGGAGAGGTAGTATTGGAGAGAACAAAGGCGAGTCCAAATCCGGGACTGGAAGCGATCTCCGGCACGATGGAGAAAATGAAAGAAGTCGAAAACGATCCAATTGAGGAAGAATTCGCGTCAGGTCTCATCTGGAGCTTTGTCTGGTAGAAAGCTCGGCCATAGGAGAACTGATTGGAATCATTGGTGAGTCTGATGACAGAGGCATCGAAGAAGGCGTCGCTGATGAGGACGATGTCGGAGCCATTGGAGGAGTTGGGGAAAGAATTGAAGAGAAAATCAACGGCGTACGAACCCGTAAAAAAGAAGAAGAGGAAGAAGAAGAAGAAATCAAGGAGTAGAAGCCGAACCCACCGTCCTGATTGCAATGCAGTAGCAGCCATTAGAGTAGCTTTTGTGAAGTCTCTCGCTGCTTTTAAATCACTCAAAAACCACATTAGTTGGCATCCCAACGTTAATTAATTAATTAATTAAAATTATGTAATTATTGTCCCCATGAATCTATAATTAATTATAATTAATTACAACATAAAATGTAATTATACCTAACACCTCAAAGCTACAGCAACGTCAAAGGTTGTGTGGGCATGTATGTCAAAGTTTGCAGTTGAAGGTTGTTGGATTAGACCTGTTTGATTACATGTCCAGTTAATTAAGCAGCAACTTCCGTTTGACATGCTGATTAACTATATAGCGCAGTTTTTATCAATACATTATATTAGGTAGGAATAAATATCTTACTTATAAATCATGTATTTTTTATTTTTTCAAGCGATGTAAAATTATATATCTTCACTGATATGAGTCAGACCTACACCTAAGTCTTTCTTGACCTTTACATGACCGGCTGTCACAACTATCTAGTGCATGTGTGATGTTTTGTCAAAAAGGTCTTAAATTGTGTTTAATTATAATTAACTAAATAATATTTTGTTTAAGTTTCATTTCAAATTAGAGCTAAACTGGATGAGTTTGGTTCGGTTCCTAATTACGGGGACTAAAATCAAACTAAAACATGGTTGCTTTTGTTTTGATTTGGGATTTGTTTTTCTTGCCCATATTAGAGATTGTCCCCGTGTGTGGAAGGATTGAAGTAGCTTACAAAGCAAGGAATACCCATTCTCATTAGGCCGAATACCCCACTAGGACATGGAGCATTGCGGTTGGCTGTTGAAGCTTCAAGTCCAATGAGCTTGAAAGTTGAACATGGTTCACATGGGCCGTCAAAATCAAATGTGTAAAAGTTGTTCTTCTTGTTGAAAATTACAATCCTTCAGACAATCACGTAGGCTAAATAAATATTAAATAATTTTTATTAATAAATAAAATATTAAATTATAAAAAAATAAATTAATTAAATATTAATTTTATGTTTTTTGTTAAAAATTTGACGTATCTTCCGTAGCGAAATGTAATATTTATTTGAAGGACATGTAATATTTACTGCAGAAATAGTATTTTCTGTAGTGAAAGTGATATTTTATGCTGCACAAAACTGTTGAGTTATGGAGTTTAATTTTATTGTTGAGGGTATTTTGGTATATTCACCCTGTTTTCATTGCTCTATTTTTTTAGGTATATAAAGATGTAATTAGGGTTTTAGAGGTTGTATAGAGAAACAGTAGGGGTGAGACAAAACAAAAAACAACTTCTGCATAGTGAGATCTGTTAGCGGCCAGTAGACGTAGCTCTCAAAAGGAGAGTGAACCACTATAAACAGTGTGTTTTCAATTTTGTGTTTTTCTTGATCAATCGTTTCGATACAAGTCGGATTAGAGCGTCTAATCTCAACACTCTAATCCCAACAACTGGTATCAGAGCTTCAGGTTGAAGTGATTTCGATAATCAAGGATTGATTTGTCGAAAGTATCGAACGAGTTGGAGTTTTCGTACTCGGATCGAACGAAGTTAGGGTTTACAATTTTTGTGAGAAAAATTGTAAATTTGAAAAGAACCTGTCCTTGCATTGCAGTTTCCAAGAAGAAGAAAATTGTCTTCTTTGTTTTCTTAGAAGAAGAAACTTGCTGCGTTGTTCATCTTCAACAGAGAAGAAAAAAAAAGGGGAAACCTTTTGTTTTTTGGTTGATAAAATTTGGATAATAACTTTTGTGCTAGGTATTGAAAAACTGACAGGTGAAGACAGTACATACAGTATTAATAAATTTGATGGGACTGATTATGCTTTCTGGAGAATGCAGAATGAAGATTACTTGTATGGAAAGAAGCTTCATATCCTGTTAAGTGAGAAACCGGAAAAAATGAAAGATGCTGAATGAAATCTTCTTGATAGACAGGTTTTGGGAGTCATCCGATTGACGCTAACCAAAAGCGTTGCTCACAACGGTGCAAAGGAAAAGACCACAGCAGGATTAATGAAAGCGTTATCTGATATGTACGAGAAACCATCTGCAAATAATAAGATGCATCTGATGAAAAAATTGTTCAATCTGAAAATGGCTGAAGACACTTCTGTAGCAGCTCATCTGAACGAATTTAATACAGTGGTAAATCAGTTGAATTCTATAGAGATCGACTTTGGGGATGAGGTACGTGCCCTAATTTTACTGGCATCTTTACCAAATAGTTGGGAGCCTATGAGAGCAGCAGTCAGTAATTCAATTGGAAGCTCAAAATTGGTATTTACTGATGTGAGAGATCGAATTCTAGCCGAGGAAGTTCGAAAAATTGATTCTGGTGAAACATCGACGAGCTTAGCATTGAATGTGGAAAACAGATGGCGAAATAGTAACAGAAATTCTAATCGGGGCAGAACCAGATCAAAGTCGAGAAATGGAAGGGGTCAGTCTAAATCTGGGAGAAAATTTGAGTGCTGGAATTGTGACAAACAAGGTCACATCAAAAGGGACTGCAAAGTACCGAAGAAGAACAATATTGACAAAAGTGATGGAGCAAATGCAGCAACTGAGGAAATCACAGACGCGTTGATTCTTTCAGTCGATAGCCCAATAAACTCATGGGTTTTGGACTCGGGAGCATCTTTTCATACCACGGCACACAAAGAATTACTTAAAAATTATGTAGCTGGAAATCATGGGAAAGTCTATCTTGCAGATGGTGAGCCACTGGATATTGTTGGCATTGGGGACATAAAATTAAAGACAACAAACGGGTCAGTTTGGAGTATCAGTAAAGTGAGACACGTTCCGGGGTTGATGCGAAACTTGATATCAATGGGGCAGCACCACGTCAATTTCGGGACCAATGTTTGGAAGGTAACTAAGGGAGTAATGATCGTTGCTCGAGGTCAGAAAACAGGAACCCTATACATGACATCTACATGCAGAGATACAGTTGCAATTGTTGACAATCAAAGCAACACAGATTTATGGCATTGCAGGTTGGGCCATATGAGCGAGAAAGGAATGAAAATTCTTGTCAATGGTGGTCAAATTCCAGAGTTAAAGTTTGTTGAGCATCAGTTATGTGAGAACTGCATTCTTGGCAAGCAGAAGCGTGTCAGTTTCCTAAAGGTTGGGAAAGAACCAAAGAAGAAGAGACTTGAATTAGTGCACACCGACGTGTGGGGACCCGCAGACGTTTCCTCTCTTGGTGGATCAGTCTATTATGTGACTTTCATAGATGATTCAACAAGAAAGGTATGAGTCTATTTTTTGAAGAATAAATCTGATGTTTTCAGTGTGTTCAATAAGTGGAAGGCCCTGGTCGAAAATGAAACGAACTTGAAGGTGAAATGTCTAAGATCTGACAATGGAGGTGAGTATATAGATGCAGATTTTAAAGAATATTGTGCTATAAATGGAATCAAGATGGTGAAGACCATTCCTCGAACGCCTCAAGAAAATGGAGTAGCTGAGAGGATGAACAGAACGTTGAATGAGCGTGCAAGGAGCATGAGATTGCATGCCGGATTACCTAAAATGTTTTGGGCATAAGCAGTTAGCACAACAGCATTCTTGATCAATAGAGGACCCTCCGTACCTTTGAATTTTAAACTTCCAGAAGAAGCTTGGAGCGGGAAAAAGGTAGATTTTTCGTTCATGAAAGTATTTGGCTGTTTATCTTATATTCATGTTGATGATTTTAATAGAAGCAAACTTGATCCGAAATCTAAGAAGTGTTTTTTCATTGGCTATGGTGACTCCAAGACTAGTTATCGTTTCTGGGATAATCAAAATCGGAAGATCATACGCAGTAGGAATGTCATCTTCAACGAGAAGGTTCTCTACAAAGATGCAGTTGGTAACACTTCAAACAGTGGGAGTTCAGTATTGAAAGAGTCCACTGTGGTCAACTTCAGAGATTTTTCAGGAGAAAATACTCCGACTAGAAAAGAAGATCAAAGTATTATTGAAGAAAAAATTGATGAGAATACGGATCTAGAAGAAAGTATGCAAACGCCGATTATAGAACCAAGACGATCATCTAGAACTAGCAAACCAACTCAGAGATGGTCCTCGTCTCTAAATTATATTTTGCTTACTGACAGAGGTGAACCAGGATGTTATGAGGAAGTCAAACAGTCAGATGATTTGATTGAGTGGGAAGCAGCCATGAAAGATGAAATGGACTCACTGAAGTTACATGAAACCTGGAAATTGACTACGTTGCCCAAGGGAAAGAAAACACTGCATAACAAGTGGGTTTACTGGATTAAAGAAGAACCTGATGGAAGCAAGAGATTTAAAGCTAGATTAGTTGTCAAAGGTTTTCGGCAGAAAGAAGGCATTGACTACACTGAGATTTTCTCACCAGTGGTGAAGCTGACGACGATCAGAATTGTTTTGAGTTTGGTTGTGAAAGAAGATCTTCATTTGTAGCAAATGGACGTGAAAACTGCTTTCCTTCACGGCAGTTTAGATGAAGAAATCTACATGCATCAACCATAAGGTTTTGAGGTGAAG
Source organism: Begonia loranthoides (assembly GCA_022433065.1). Taxonomy (NCBI): domain Eukaryota; kingdom Viridiplantae; phylum Streptophyta; class Magnoliopsida; order Cucurbitales; family Begoniaceae; genus Begonia; species Begonia loranthoides. The sequence goes on along the minus strand of CM039482.1, from coordinate 2,611,861 downwards.
GGGAAAGAGGAGTTTGTGTGTAAACTTCATAAAAGTTTGTACGGTTTGAAACAGGCTCCAAGACAGTGGTACAAGAGATTTGACAGCTTCATGAACATTAAGAACTTCGTGAGATGTGAAGTCGATCACTATTGCTACATTAAAAGGTTTGATACTTCCTACATTATACTGCTCCTTTATGTTGATGATATGTTAATTGCTAGAGCAAGCTTGACTGAGATTGACAGGCTGAAGAAGGAGTTATCTAAAGAATTTGCTATGAAGGATTTAAGTGCTGCAAAACAAATTCTTGGAATGAGAATATTCAGGAATAGAGGTGTTCTCAAACTTTCTCAAGAAGACTATGTGAATAAAGTTCTTAGCAGGTTCAATATGCAGAATGTGAAACCAGTTACTACACCTTTGGCTAGTCACTTTAAACTATCTAAAGATCAATCACCGTCGACCAAGGAAGAGAGGAGCTACATGACTAGAGTTCCATATGCCTCTGCCATTGGTAGTCTTACGTATGCTATGGTTTGTACACGGCCAGATATTGTACATGCAGTGGGAGTTGTCAGCAGGTATATGAGTAATCCAGGAAAACAGCATTGGGAAGCCGTAAAGTGGATCTTGCGATACTTGAAGGGAAGCTCAGGGTTTGCTTTATGTTTTCAGAAGTCATATTCTAGTTTGGATGGATATGTTGATGCTGATAATGGTGGTGATATTGATAGCAGTAAAAGTAGAACTGCGTATGTTTACACTCTTGGTGGTACCGCAATTAGTTGGGTCTCGAGGCTTCAAGATGTAGTTGCTCTTTCTAGTTGTGAAGCAGAGTACATTGCAGTGACAGAAGCCGCGAAGGAGATGATGTGGTTACAGCATTTTCTACGAGAATTAGGCCAAAACTACGATGGGAGTAAATTGCATTGTGACAGCCAGAGTGCCATCCTTTTGGCAAAGAACCCAGTTTATCATGGCAAGACAAAGCACATACAGGTACGCTATCATTTTATCAGATCCATTTTGGAAGATGGTGTGTTGGCACTTGAGAAGATATCAAGGAGTCGAAATCCAGCTGACATGTTGACGAAAGCTGTGACTAATGAGAAGCTGAAGTTGTGCGCAACTTCAGTTGGACTTCTTGGATGAGATATGTGCATGATGACGCTGAAGATGGAGAGATAATGTGATTAGTCTTCAAGTGAGAGATTGTTGAGTTATGGAGTCTAATTTTATTATTTAGGGTATTTTGGTATATTCACCATGTTTTCATAGCCTTATTTCTTTAGATATATAAAAATGTAATTAGGGTTTTGGAGGTTGTATAGAGAAACAATGGGGGTGAGACAAAACAAGAAACAACTTCTGTAACTCTGTTTTTTTATCATAGTGAGATCTGTTAGCAGCCAGTTGACGTAACTCTCAAAAGGAGAGTGAACCACTATAAACTATGTGTTTTCAATTTTGTGTTTTTCTTGATCAATCGTTTCGATACAAGTCGGATTAGAGCGTCTAATCTCAACACTCTAATCCCAACAAAAACATGCTGCGGAAGACAAATATTCCCTACGAAAATGTTATTTTTACATTTCTAATGAAAAATATGACAATAATATTTGTCTAGTTCTTTTCTCGTAATTCTTATTTGTGAGCAAAAAATTATTTAATATTTGTCTTGTCACTGATCAAATAGTTAAAGGTTATTTTGTTAATTACCTCAAGTATAACTTAACATCTAAACATGAAATAATAATGAAAGTTCTAGAGTGATTGATCAGGACTTTGAATTCGAAGAAAAAAACAACCACCTTCAATGAAAATGAAGACAAAAATCTCGTACCTTTTCGATAATTGCTGCAGAATTGAATGAGAACATTAGATACAATGTTTTGTCTTCCTCTCCAACCAGATCCTTACAACCCAAGCAAACCTCTCTACCATCCTTATCTTCTTGGTGTCTTCATTTCTTCAAACCCAATTTATGGCCCAATTGGTGTATTACTCTCCTAAACATTATTTATTAATTTTAAATAGTTTAATTTATATTAAAAATAAATTAAACGTGACAAGGTAAATAAATATACAATCATATTATTAATTAATATTATTGCAATATTTATATTATTAGTCACCCCTTAAAACTAAAATATTAAGTGCGAATAATGAAGGAGGGCGGTCTTCGTGGACACGCTTCAGCTTGTTAGAATCACACGTCAAAAAGCTTGGCAGTTGTTGTTATAACAGTAAAATCTCTTTCCGTGTGGGGCCCTTAATGACGTCATTCCCCATCACCAGGCTGTTTTAACTGCTATAAATATGCGACAAATCCGCTCCTTTCGGTTTGAAGTTTTTAAAGCCCTCTCTTCCCTGGTCTTTCGGCTCTCCCGTCGTTTTCTCTGCCACTCTCCGACGTTCTTTTTTCTGATCTGTTGTTCTAATTTGAATTGATCGCTATTGTTGAAAGAGATGGATTCCGGTTGTGCGACTACATCTCTGAAATTTCTTTGTAGCTATGGCGGAAAGATTCTTCCTCGTCATACGGATGCTAAGCTCCGTTACGTCGGCGGACATACTAGAGTTCTCGCCGTAGATCGATCTGTCTCTTTTGCTGGTTAGTTTCATATTCGATTTAGTTTGTGTGATTTTTTAATGGATTTGGATGATTTTATCCCGCTTATCGGTTTATTTCGGTCTTGTAGAGCTAATGGTGAAGCTTGGAGAGTTTTGTGGTTCTTCTGTGACTCTAAAGTGCCAATTACCGAAAGGAGATTTGGAGACATTGATTTCAATTACGTCTGAAGAGGATTTAGCTAATCTCATTGAAGAATACGATCGAGCTTCAATCCCTTTATCTCATCCTTTGAAAATTAGAGCGATTCTTTCTCCGCGGATGTCTCTCAAGCAAATCTCTCCACCTCCGTCGTCGGCTCCGAGCGTTAGGGCTGTGGATTCGCTTCCGAACTCTCCGCCGCACAGGTTCGTTCATGGAACCTCATCTCCTCCGTACCGATTTATCAATCGGATATCTTCGCCGCCGATTGGATACCAGTTCGGCCCTCGAAATTGCTCGAGAAGAACTTGCTCCAACCCTTACCATTTCGCCGGAAGCCAGAGGATGTTATATCCCGGTCCTCTCAGCAGAAACTGGAACTGATACGAAGATCCATTACGAAGAACATAAACTAGTAAAGATGAAGACGAAAATACTATCAATGAAAAAAATATTAGATTTCCATTTGGTTTGAAATCAGTTGGGAATAGCAAGGAAATTTTTTGATTCTTTGCGCGTGACTTCGAATTTCGATATCGCCCCAATTCTGATACTCAATTTCGCAGTTAGGTTTCCCTTAAAGTCCGACTATAAACACTGTATAGGCCAGTATATCTCTACAAAAGATTGCCGCGACACGTGGCATTCATTCATGTATCTCCCCAGTTTATATCAAATTAGTGTAATATTCGATTTATTTCCTGTGCCTTGTTAGACGAGAATCTGAATCCTAAATTGACACGTACAGGCTTCGGTTAACCTCTGTCGAAACACTATGGCGTTCTTTCTCCATACACGTATTCATTGCCATTAATTTTATAGAATATTTGGTCATGTTAGTAGTCAGAGTCAGCCATGTTTGAAGTGGAAGCTTTTTGATGCGTTTAAAGTTTCTGATTTGCAGGTCAACACGGGGCGGCATTGGGAATCAAATGCTTTTATTCGGATTCGTTGAAGAAAAGTTCTTGGGGAGCAGTTTATTTGGAAATTTCTTCCTGGAGCCTACAAGTTGTTCGTAAAATGGACCTATTAATACTACTCATTAGTATTCTATTCAATTAAAATCAACATTTAAGCAGTGGTGATGAATTGACCCAAAGGGTATGGAATTTTCCTAGTTGCATCCCACTTGGGTGGTTGGTTGATTACTTGATTTGGGAGAATCATGCAAACAAGGTATAAAGTATTAATCTCATTTACCCTAGTTTTAATATTAGATGGTGTTAATTATTTACTTGTATAATATCTTTTAGGTAGTATTAGGTTTGGAGTAATTATATGTTAAGGTAGAGCAGCTTGGTAGCTCGCAAGGCTCGTAACCTTGAAGTCACGGGCTCAAATTCTTTCCGCAACTTTTTTTGTGGTTCAAAACTTGAGATTTGATTTTTGTAACCAGTAATTAAATTTTTTTGGGGGAGGGGATGAAAATTGTAGATGGAGACGGAGTATTATTGTAATTTTATATATTTGTATTCTTGAAACAAACAAGTTTTGAAAATTGGAAAATAGGTTTGCCAGTGCAGACTTGAAAAGATGCGAAGCCAGAAGCCTTGAAGTTTTCAGTTTTCGCAGTGGGCAGACAAAGAGGGTGCCCCTTGGGTAGAGTTTTGGCTTTAAACAACCATGAATAGTCAAATTAATTGATTCCAAAAATAGAAATAACAATTAAAATACAATTCGAGGCGACAATGCAAAGTAGGGAGGTGTATGAATTGAAGGCTGAAAAAATGGCTTTTGGTTTGGGGAATGCGTATAAAGAAGAAGAAATGATTGGAATATGATCCTTAAATGCCACCGCAACACCTGGAATCATATATATATATATTTGCTCAGCTTTTTAAAAAGACAATCCTACAAATAATGAGTTGTTACATTTAATACTTAAATAGATAAGAATTAGATGGTTGTCAAGTTACAATGTGAAGTAAAGAATAAACAAAACTATAATAGTATATGATGGAATTATGCCCATGACATGTCCCGAATTCCTAGATTATCACTGAAAATTAGGAAGTTGCATTTCCCTTTAGTGTTCAAGTGGGCCATATTATTAGTCGGTTTGGGACTTGTTTAGTTAGATAGACAAACTAATTCAATCTAGTTGAGTAAATAGCACTTTACCAATGAAGTGGGTCCTGTTACGCCCTTTTTCTCACAAATCTTAACGGGCGCAGCCCAGGAAGGAGGTTTCGGGAAAACCTCGCAGACACGCGCCGTGCGTGCAACAGACCAGCTGGGGGTTGAGCCGAAGACACTCATTAGTTGAATAATTGGGCCGAGTAAGATGGCGGGGCCATCACTATCAAGTTCACAACATCGCAGTTGGACCAGCAGGAGGTTGGGCCGCAACGCCATTCAGTGGGCCGTAGGAGCGCTGGAAGAAGATCTCATAGAATTCTGGATTTTTAGGGATTATGCGCGTCGACTAGAAAGGAAGGCGTGTGCGCAACAGCAGAGATCGAGGAAGATCCCAGATTTGTGGGATTCTCGCGGCAAGTGGATAAGATTGGCGCGCTGCACAGCAAATGGGAAGCGGACACGTGGCAAATCGGATTTTAATTGTTACAACTAATTTAGGGTTTTGAAAATTCAAATGTAGATAAGATATATTTGTATATATAGGACCCTTAAGGCACCGAGCTAAGAGAGTTAATCCATCGTGAGACTCTCAAGCAATTGTGGTGATCCGAGTGGAATTTTTATCCTAGGTTCTTTTATTCGGAATAGAAAGAACAAGTTGGGGGCGGGGCTCCCGCAAATTGTTGTGTCGAGTGATTTTTAAATTGTGGGTTATTGGTAGTTCTTGCGTTCGAATCAAGTAAGAGAAAGGAAGGCTAGTCGGGGTGGGACTTCAACGCCGGTCACACGCATTCGTCGGAATTCCGCACGGCGAAAAATTAGGGGTGTGACAAAGTTGGTATCAGAGCTTGGTGCTAGTGATTCTTTCTCCTCTGATCCCAATTTCAAAAGGTGTTTGAAGATTGGTATCAGAGCAAAGGTTTGCTCGATTTTCCCCTAATACGCAAGTTTCAAAAAGGAGTTTGAAGACTTGGTATTAGATCAATCATCTACTTCACAACGGTCGACACACAAAATTCCAAAAGAAGGAAATTTGAAGGTTCAGGGTAAAAAGGTAACAACTTTCTAACGAGATCTGAAGTTGTGGCTGAAAAAGATTTGAACTTGGAGTTCAAATTCTAGGCACTTTCAAAAATCGCCACTTGAGAGTTTTCTTTCGTTTCACAGGAAGGTGAAGCGAGATGGACGACGAAGTGGCGGCAAGACTTCAACTTTTGGAGGAATTCACGGGAATTCACGATGCTAGCAACGAGGGGTCATTACTACTCCAATTGATCTCCCTCAAAGAGGAGCTCGAATCCTTCAAGACTTTGGTGAGCAAAGATATGGTGACGACGAGCCGATATGCGTGCCACGGATTGGGGCGTATCGACGGAGAGCTCGCACAGGTGCGCGCGACAAGGGTAGCAGGCTTTACATAGCCCAAGGTTCGTGATGAGCTCGGGGAACTGCATCAGGCGCGCAGGCCAACGAACAAGCCAATGGGCTAATCCGAGAAGGAGATTGGGCCTTCCCAATCGTATGAGCCAGATGGGCGCGAGGCAGCATCTGGGCAAATGCACAAGTCCGAGTAGGGACACAAATGTGGGTCGCAACAGTCAGCAGGCCACATGGGCTGGGGGAGCCCAACAGCACAGAAAATCAATCCATGCGAACTCTTCAATCTCGTTTTGGGTTGAAGATCGACAAAACAACGAAGGAGCTTTGCCAAAACCTTGGATCGGGTGGATCCAAAAAGGAGAATTCTTACGAAGTGTTACGAGGAGTTAGACTCACGGTGAGAAACGGGAAAGTCTACCTTATAGCCACGCTATGATTAAGCGAAGGTGGATGTCTCATGGCACTAAAAGATGGCAGATTCAAAGATCGGTTAGATCTTTTGCAAAAGGGGCGGCGACCATGATGGTGGGCCGAGCGCACTTATGCAGTCAAGTCAAGATCAGATTTAGGTCTTGCAGATCAAAGGATCATCAAAGGCTATCCGGATAAGCCTAACCCGTTGGGGCGATGACCTAATAGATCGAGGATCTATATGCTAAGGGATGACGACCATATGGTGGATCGAGCACACTTATGCAGTGAAGTCAATATCGATAAACGATATTGCAATTCTTACCGAAGGTATTCATCATGGAATATTTGGAATATTCAAATCCGAGGAAGGAGATTGTGTTGTGAAGGTTTTTATTCAGTTGAAAAACACGATGACAGTGGGATGGACCTAAGGTTATCGGATTTCAAAGTATCATCCGAGTGCACACGGGTGAGTACTCTATTTGGAGCAAGGATTGGTACCGCCGCTTGGTCAAATTTGTTGATAAAAATCAAGGGAGCAACAACACACATGGTGAAAATCTGTTATTGGGTTGTGGCAATAGGCTAGATCCGAAGGTAAGAGGGGCATGGTTCAAAGGGAGCCGTGACAATTGTCCTTAGTTGATGGACGGGGTTCAACAACTACTCTCGGCGGAGGTCTATATCGAGCTATGGGCGGGACACTTGAGGAGATCCAATGACAAGAGGCCATCGGAGTTGAAAAGGTCGACGCCACCTTGGTGCGCCTACAGAAATAGGGTCGTGGAGGCTAAAACGAAGGAAGGCGGGGCCTTTCCGAAGTTGCAAGGCGAGGAGGCTAAGCAACAATTCCCCTATGTTGATTTGGAAAGCAGAACACACTTTCCAGAACTTACAAGCCAAATGGGTGCGAGGCAGCATCTGGGCGTACAAGGAAGACTGCGTTGGAGCGCAGCACTGTGGGACACATCTAACAGCGAACCACAAGGGCCAGGAGGACTCGACAGGGGTAGCGAGCGAGAATTGAGAGGAGGTAATTTCCCATTCCAGCCAATCCAACTCGACAGCGAACGAGGTGGACAATCGGCCAACAAAGGATTGACCAAGCAAAGACCGATTCTAGGCGTAGCTTATCACCATCGGCGGTTTATCATGAAGTTGGACTTCAGGAGAGAGTATAAACTTGGAGCCGAGATATGAGTAATGGAGGCATTTCATCGCTTGGGGGAAGCGACGGTGAAGGAAAGCGTCACCAGTGAAAATTACTCAGAGATACTTGATAGGATCAAGGAGGCAACGAGAGGGGATGCCAAACACTTGCTAGTTGAAAAGCAAGTATATGATATGTCAGTGAGGGGAAATCACGTCGGAGGCGGGCTAGTCAACGCACGCGGTGACAGATTTTCAGTTCCTAGTTGGGGCAGAGGGCGCCAATTTCTTGAGGTAGAGACACTTGACACTCGCAATGTGAGACATACGAGCATTAGGGGGATGCTCAATTCATCATCTAGAGAGAAGACTTGGGCAAGAATGGAAGAGAATTGTCAAGAGGACAAGTCGGAGAGGAAGAAGGAATCCAGAATACTTCAATCCCTCCTTATTCCAAGCAAGCCGTGGGAGCTAATCTCTAGGAATTTCATCACCAATGTAACTATGGTGGATGAAAAGAGGCCATTAGACCAGATCGGAGGAGAGTTAGAACTCACCGGACCGGCGTGACATCGTTGGGTCAGAGGGACACAATGGGCGCGCGAGCTGATAGGGGGTCAGTTGGGCCGATGCCGGGAGGCGCGAGGCCTTCTCGAGGGCCCGAGTCAAGGAGACTGCGCGCTACAGACAGAGACTGCGTGTATAGCGTAGTGATGCAGATCAATAGAGTCCGAGGAGGAGGTGATTTCTAGGAGACTTTACAGGGGACTTCTTCAAAAGGGTGGACTATTGATCGTTCGAGTGGAATCAACGAGAGGTGGATTTCACTTTTCCAAGCAGCTAGTCTTATTTCCCACAATCGATATATCGTGGGAAGAGGAAGAAAGAGCTATTTGGAAGAAAGACTTAAGCCAAATAAGAGTCGGGGTGACAGCCTACTTGAGTTGTAAGTCGATGAGGACTTCGACTTCATTTAGTGGGGGAGGATTGTCACGCCCTTTTTCTCACAATGCTTAACGGGCGCAGCCCGGGAAGGAGGTTTTCAGAAAACCTCCCAGACACGGGCCCCGCGTGCAACAGACCAGCCGGGGGTTGGGCCGAAGACACTCATTAGTCGAATAATTGGGCCGAGTAAGATGGCGGGGCCATCACCATCAAGTTCTCAACATCGCAGTTGGACCAGTAGGAGGTTGGGCCGCAACGCCATTCAGTGGGTAGTAGGAGTGCTGAGAGAAGATCTCACAGAATTCTGGATTCTTAGGGATTATGCGCGTCGACTATAAAGGAAGGCACGTGTGCAGCAGCAGAGATCGAGGAAGATCCCAGATTTGTGGGATTCTCGCGGCAACTGGATAAGATTGGCGCTGCACAGTGAATGGGAAGTGGACACGTGGCAGATCGGATTTTAATTGTTACAACTAATTTAGGGTTTTGGAAATTCAAATGTAGATAAGATATATTTGTATATATAGGACCCTCAAGCAATTGTGGTGAGACTCTCAAGCAATTGTGGTGATCTGAGTGGAATTTTTATCCTAGGTTCTTTTATTCAGAATAGAAAGAACAAGTTGGGGGAGGGGCTCCCGTAAATTGTTGTGTCGAGTGATTTTTAAATTGTGGGTATATTGGTAGTTCTTGTGTTCGCATCAAGCAAGAGCGAGGAAGGCTTGTCGGGGTGGGACTTCGACGTCGGTCACACGCATTCGTCGGAATTCCGCACGGCGAAAAATTAGGGGTGTGACAGGTCCAAACCATGTAATTTTCTGGCATAAGTTGTGGACAAGCCGAACGATGAGGCAAGCCACAAACAGTCAGGCCCACTACTATGTTCGGCCCATATTAAGTCAGGCTCATTTTTTAGGTCCAGCTTATGTAAACCTATGGACAGATCCAGGCCATATATGGTTTGGCCCATCAACCTGCTCGAAATTCCAGCCCAGCCTTGCATAACTCTATTGATCATAGCCCAGCTACACTGAGGCTCTGGGCCAGCCCGTAGACGGGTCACAACGCAGCCCAGTTTTTCTCCTTGGCTCCAAAACATGACTAGCCTAGCCCGGCAGGGTTCTCGCCCAGACCACTTCTTCCAGCCCAGTAAGAATCCAAGTCCCAGATTAGCCCAGCTCAGCTTTGTGGTTTTCTGCCCGTAAATTTGGAACATATATAAATCTCAGCCCAGCCCATCAACCTGCCTGAAAGCATAGCCCAGCCTTATAACATTTGTTCACAGCCCACTAGTCTACCACTATCGTTCTAGGCCAGCACGTAGACGTGGCCCAGCCTAAGCCTAGTTCTTCTTCTTACTGCCAACCAAGCACAGTCTCAGCACTTTGGCTCTAGCCCAACCCACATTTTCCAACCCAGTAGAATCATAGCCCCAGATTAGCCTAGCCCAACTTTGTGGATTCGGTGTAGCCCAATCAGAATCTCTGCCAGACAGCCTAGACAAGCCAGCCTAGCACTTTGGAACTAGCCAAGCCCACTTCGCCAGCACAGTAGAAATTTTTGCCCTAGATTAGCCCAACCCAACCAAACACAACCCTAATCTTAGCAAGCCTAGCCAGCCCTTCGACCCACCACACCCCTGTTCTTCTCCTTGGCGGACAGTCTGAACCAGCCAACCGACCACTCTAGCTCTGCCAAGCCTAGTCGGATTCCCTGTTTGAGATCATCCCAGCGCAACCAACCAAGAAACATAGCTAGCCCACCCCATCAAAAAATCTTGGCCCACAAATCCAGCCCAGAAAAGCCTCTACTTTCTGGCCCAACTGGAACCCGACGAGGCCAGCCTAGAACGAAACCATTGACAATCATCCTAGCCCATCTCTCTGGTCCACAAATAAGCACAGCCTTACTCTCTGCCTTAGCCCAGCTCCATTTCCTGCTCAGCCCATCCAATATCTTCTCCTTTCAAACACAGCCCAGGTAAGCAAGGCCAGCATTGTGGCACTGGGCCATCCCACTTCCTCTCAGCCAAGTCGGATTCCCCTCCTTACATCTAGCCCAGCCTAACTCACCCCAAATAGGCAAATACTAGCCATCCCAGCCAAGCCCATCTCTGTTCCTACCCATCCAGCCGCCTAGCACATCGCTACATCCTTGCTCAGCCCGACTTTTTCCACCAGCTAAGCCCGACCAGTCAATGGCCCCAGATCACCTGGAATCCTTGCCCACACCGAGCCCACCCCAGCTACCTGACCAGCCCAGTTCTTCTCCGTATGGGCATGCAGTTTATGGGCTAGCTATTTGAATAAATTATTATTTACAAAAAAAATAAAATAAAATTAAGAATTCAAGGCTTTTGCTAGCCATCGCCCAGTGACACCCTGCTGGGTCCTGCCCATATTATTGTCATGCCCACGAGAAGGTCTAGCATCAGCCAGATGCAGCACAACTATTTTTCTAGGTCCAGCCCAAGTTACTCCATTGCAGAAGAAGTTTACATCCAGCTCCACCGTATGCCTCCGTCCAGATCAAGCCCACTATTATGTCCACGTCTAGCCCACTATACGTCACACCCACGTTGAGGTTACCCCACAAATGTTTTCCAGTCTAACCCATCACTTTGAAGAAACAAACTACTACTAAATATAGGGTGTGATAGGTAAACCCTGTATTTCTTCTAACTACATTTAAAAATTACTAAATATAGAATGTTATGGGGACATCAATTTCCAGGTGTCACTTGATGTATGGTACATCTTGCTTGGTCAAAGTCAAGATTCCCCTTGTGGACCGTCTGATTTGGTTCAAGTGGTGATAATATTTGAACTATTTTTCGTACGAGTTAAATTTTGTGTGACGTAATAATTTGTAAATTAATATATTATTATTAAATGAACTTATGACATTTTAATTAATTAAGAAAAACAAAAATATAAATACCATAAATTGGGTCGTTGGTGGCTGATTTTGTGTCTGCGCTCTGTCCTAAGGCGGCGTGACGATTAAATTAAATCGCCATCTTCACTCTCACTCGCTGTGACCTCCACAGAAACACCGAAATGGATCCGAATCCGAAAAGCTTCCCAATTCTCTCCTACGTTATGGCTCGAATCCCTACCATTGGACCTCGGACGTCACCCGCCACTTCCGATTTCAGCTCCGTTCAATTCGACGTCGAACAGCCGGCCACGACGTTGCCTCGTCCGGTTGATCCTTCAGCCTCGTCTTTCGGCCAAATCGTCGACCATATGCCTCATCTATCGGACCCGAACCTCCTGGCTTCTATGACTCGCGCCGTGTCGGACGTGTCTCAGACCCGATCTGTGCTCAAAACTCTCGGTGACAGACCGGACCACGAGAGCGTCGACACCGCCAAGGCTAAGCTCGCTGAGATCGAGGCTAATTTGTCTAAACAGCTAGAGGAGATCGTTCTTTCGCCGCGGCCGGTCGAACTGGATCGCCCCCAATGGCGAGCGCACCAAGCGGAGAAGGAAATACTGTGCCGGCAGTCATCGGATAAGGAGAAGCAGATTTATAAAGCGCTTATTCAGTTGGATGAGATGCACGAGGCCTATGAGAAGTTGTTGAAGGAAGCGGAAGAACGGTTGGTAAAGATTTACCGGTCGGCGGAGCGTGGAGTAGAAGAGGAGGACGTGGCTCCCGCAACTGATGAGATTAATGAGGAGGTGGTTGGGATTCTTCACGATGCGAGTGGGAATCAATTGGAGCGCATTGATATTTCCGGCCGCAGGTTGCGCATTTTGCCTGAAGCATTCGGGCATATTCGTGGTCTGACCGTGCTCAACGTTTCCAGTAATCAACTTGAGGTTCGCTTATTCGTGCTGATTTGCTTAGTGTCTGACCGTGTATTCTCTAGACATTAATCAACTTGGATTTAGAGGAGTTGTTCGTATTCTCTTTTATAGTATTAATCATGAGTTTCTCTTTCTGAGCTTAAATTTTGTACTTTTTGCGTATTTTTGTTTATCTTCGTTGGAGATTGTAGTTGTGGATTGGCTATTGAGTGATGAAATTCTTCTTAGAGATGCGTAGTTCGATTGATTAAGGGTAGGGTTGCCTAATATTTGATTGGGGATTAAATAGCTAGACATTGTTTTATTGCAACTGATTGTTTTAATATTGTGTTTGAGGTGTTTTTATGGTGGTATTTTCCCTCTTTATTAGATAAGACAGAAAACTTATCTTGTCATTATGTTTTGGTGATCATGTTTTAGGATGTCATAGGGACTTGAATTGCTCATACGCATTAAATGATGAAATCTTAAAGGATCGTGCTTATTCCCTCCTTAAATGGATGGGAAAATTTGTCATTTGCAATTTTGGATGTGCACTTTTATTCTTTCCTTTTCTGTAATTGGAATTCGGATTAAACTTGTGGTTGTGTGCTCTGTGAACTAGAAAATTTGAACAGATTGAATTTCCCATTCAAATGAGAAGATTTAGTTTATATGCTTTGGCAATTTTTTTTGTATATTCAGTAACCCTCTGAGGATGACAGGTTCTTCCTGATGCCATAGCTGGTTTGGAGAACCTTGAGGAGCTAAATGCCTCGTCGAATCTTTTGGGGTCTCTTCCAGATTCAATTGGATTGTTGCAAAAGCTGAAATTCTTAAATGTTTCCGGGAACAAGTTTACTTACCTTCCTGATTCTATATGCTACTGCAGGTACAGTCTATTCCTTTTCCTTTTTCTTTTTCTAATGAGATTAGCATATCCCGTTGCATTTATGTTGGGTTCAATTACCTTCCTAATTTTATATACTACTGCAGGTACATTCTATTCATTTTCCTTTTTCTATGAGATTAAGCATATGGACTTGCATTTATGTTGGAATTATATGTGTTTATGGTTTATGTACATCTGGAAATACCATCGGGCTTGCATATTTATCATGTATTATTTGACGGCTTTCGCTGTTAGCCATTCAGTTACATGTAAAATCATGATTCTTTGATCTATTTTCTTTCAAATAATTAGGTCACTGGTGGAGTTGGATGTAAGCTTTAATGGCATAACGTACTTGCCAACAAACATTGGTTATGAATTGGGAAAACTGCGGAAGCTTTTTATCCAATTGAACAAGTTGCGTACTCTTCCTACCTCTGTTTGTGAGATGAGATCTCTGTGCCATCTAGATGCCCATTTCAATGAGCTTCGTGGCCTTCCAATTTCGATTGGGAGATTGGTTAATCTGGAGGTTCTCAACTTGAGCAGTAACTTCAGTGATCTGAAAGAACTTCCCGAGACTTTTGGTGATTTAATCAACCTCAAGGAACTTGACCTCGGCAACAATCAGATTCATGCTCTTCCTGATACATTTGGTCGCCTTGACAACTTGACCAAACTTAACTTGGACCAAAATCCTATTGTAATTCCACCCTTGGAAGTTGTGAAAGAAGGGGTTGAAGCAGTTAAACTGTATATGGCTAAGAGATGGCTTGAAATTCTGGTGGATGAAGAGAAAAAGAGCATGCTTGAAGTGCAAGAAGTGGGACAGACTGGATGGCTGACGCGTAGCTCTTCCTGGCTGAAGAGTTATGCTTCTGGTGTGACGGAATATTTGACATCCCCCAGAGCACCCAGGGACCCTTATCTCGACCAACAACTATAATTATGCAGGTACTCTTCGATGTGCCACCTCTCCATTTAATCAATATGATTGAATTGTAATTATCTTTCTGCTGAACTTTCTTTTTAAATTCCTTTGCTTTCCTTCGATCCCTACTGAATTTGTCGTAGGTTAAGAGTAAGGAATGTTTTTATTTTTTCCAGTCCAATTTTGGGTAGAGCAAGCTTGCAGAATAATGATTGACGAGCAGCTTGGCGCTTGAGTTTTTTGCTTTGTTTTTCAAGAACAAATGTCTAACAAGTTTCTAGAGATGTTTCATCTTGTAGTGTATGCTTCTGTTCATCTCTTATTGTGCTAAACATCATTTTCCACTGCCTGCTGAACTTATCTTCACTTATATTGATATAGATGATTCTGGTTGTCAATTCCCCTGTGTCTTGTTTTCAATTACTCCGAGTACCAAATTACATAGATGTACACTGAAAATAAAAAAAAAAAACCCTAGAATTTTTGACAAGAACATGATCTTGAGTTAGATTCTATTTTGGGTGTTCTGCATTGTAAGTTTATGTAAATTAAAATTGCATAATTTACGGTTAAATTTTGATTTTCACATAGCAAAATCTTCATTTTCTCATAGATCTTTGAACAGTTCTGCTATCATAATTTTGGATTAGACCCTCAAATGTGAATTCCATCAAACAAACAGGGTTATTGGGTTGGCAGACCTATTTGACTGTAAAGTCACCCCAGAAAAGGTTATAAAATCTATCAACTTTTTCAGCGTATTCACGCGATTTGTGTATGAACCATTGAAAATTTGTGATTTCCACTTTTACTTTTAGAGAGGATAGGGATTTTCCCCCCATGATCCTGGAGCCTAGGATAGTGGACTACGAACAAATTTCATACCCACAAAGCTCTCAAACTCAAACACCCCCTTTTTCTTTCTCTTTATCCACTTCTTAACGTCCCTCGTCTCTTTGATCTCGCCAAACTAGAACAGATAATTCCAGAGAGAATTTATGAGGGTTGGAATGAAAACATAATAAAATCAAGAAAATCTAATTGAAACCCAAGTTTCCAACTTGATCAAATCAAATGGAATGGCAGCTTCAGTTGTTTCCCAGAAAGAGGGTTTTTAGCAGCCTCCATTTCCGGAACCTCTCTCCTCCTCTGTCCATCCATCCTCTTGTCCACTCCAACTCAAACTTCATATACAAGTGCGACTGTCTGAACTCAACGCAGACATTAATGATACAGCATTGAGTTGCAGAAAATAAGGTTTGATTTCAAGAAAACTATCAGAGATATGGTCTTTCTTTGAAGAAAAAATCTTTAAGACTCTTCCTACTCTTTCTTCTCTTCTTGTAGATTCGATCTACAATATCTGGTTCACTAAATGGATTATCCTCTAAAACTAAACGAGTCTCTATCCTTCTAGACACCCACAAAATCTCCTGAGAGTCAAGAAGTGATTTCCCGAAATCCCATTTTGCTCCGGCCACGTCTCCGGACGAGGACCTCCCGGCCGCTTCGTGCCTGAAACGAGAAGGCTGGCCCCTGAAATTCCGGTGGTGGGCGTCGAATTCATTGGTGGGTCTGCAGCTGCCGGAGTGGTTGTACCATGCTTGCGCCACCGCCTTGAGAATTTCAAGCTTTTGCTCATCTTCTAGCTCTACCTTCTTCTTCATGCCCTCTTAATTTTCTCTAAGAAATCCTTGAATCGTCCATATTATCTTTCGACGAATTTGAACCTCACATGGTTATGAGAATAGTAGAGAGAGAGAGAGAGTTTTGTCATTAAACAACTCTAGATATCTACAAATATTCAATGCTTTGTCATTGCTCTCGTGCATGTTTGGATGGCTGGTAATTTTCCATTCAGAGACAAACCAACCACTATCGCTGTGTAACAAATCAACAATTAATTTTTTTTTATTAACAAATTAACTACTAAACTATAAAAAAAATAATATTATTAACATCACTGTCATATTTACCATTTAACATGATAATATCAGATTGCGACAACTCGTCTATAAACCGTCACGACTCCATATTTTAATAAAATGACACTATAATTTGATGGTCATACAATTAAATATCAACGGTATGACTATAAACCGCAACGGTGTGACCATAAACCGCAGCGTTGTGACCATAAACTGTGGTGATTTCTTATGAAGCCACAACAGTTTGTTTATAAACTGCGGCGTCTTCATAGGAAACTGCCGCGATTTATCGTGCCTCGTTCTACGTTCCCAAAACTCTAGTATATAAAAATCGCATGTAAGGTATGACAAGTTCACCGCGAACCACAAAATCCTCAGCAACACTAGAAGCAATGTTGGATGAGAGCTCAATGGTGATATTCGGAGGGTTAAATACTATAGTTTTCTTGGCGAACAAGATGAAAGTTTTCATCTTCGATGTTTTAGGAGGCTAGGTTTCAGCCATTGTCGGATAGTTACAGGACTACGAGTGCTCTAAGCCGATCGCAAACAACGGAGTGCCTCAGAGCACTCGGAGTCCTGTAACTGTACCGAAAATGGCCAAAACCTAGCCTCCCAAAAAATCGAAGACGAAAACTTTCGTCTTGGTGGCCAGGAAAATCGTAGTACTTAACCCTCAGAACATCGTCGTTGAGCTCTCCTCCAACATTGCTTCTAGCGTCGTCGAGGACTTTGTGGTTCTCGGTCAACGAGCTGAAGCATCAGTTGAGGGATGCCTATTAGGTGAAATGACGTTTCAAATAAAGTGTCATAATGAAGTTTACACTTGTTCGAGAAAGATGGAAAACCGTCATGCCTTTGCCAAACGGGTAGTAACCGGAGCATCGGTTTTGTATCACGGCAAGTCCATCGAATAAGGAATATCAGATAATGGGATTGAGTGAGCAAATATGCAAGAATCATCTATAACAGTTTCTTTGAGATAGACAGTTAGATGTTCCTCAAGAAACAATACAAATGCTTAATGTGGTTACAACGTACCAATTCTTAGAGCACATGTACATTATATGGTTGAACAAAATTTGGTTTGTGTTTGTCATGCACATATACAAGATATGGTTGTAATAGAATTGGTAAATTAGTTTGCAGTTGTTATGCACATGTATATAATATGTTTGTAATGAAATTAATAATTTAGTTGTTGATGATAAAATGAAAATTGGTTTGCAGTTGTAATGCACATGTACATGATATGTTTGTAATAGAATTGATAATTTAGTTGTTGATGATAAAATGAAAATTAATTATTATGAAACTGTAAAATTAGCAACATTTTTTTAAGCCAACATTTCACTTTTTAATCAATCGCATTTCAATTTGTTTGAATCTGTGAAGCCTATTTATGCACAGGTTTCTTAAATTGCAGTTGTAATGCACATGTACATGATATGTTTGTAATGGAATTGATAATTTGGTTGTTGATGATAAAATGAAAATTAATTATTATGAAACTGTAAAATTAGCAACATTTTTCTAAGCCAACATTTCACTTTTTGATCAATCGCATTTCAATTTGTTTGAATCTGTGAAGTCTATTTATGCACAGGTTTCTTAAATTGTTGAATGAAGCACGTATTAATTAGTCGCGGTTTATAGTTGAACCGCGACGGTTTTATATGAAGCCGCAGTGGTATGACAATAAACTGTGGCAGCTTCATATGAAACTGTCGCGGTTTATTATCACACCATTGCGATTTAATCGGTCGACCATCAAATTGTAGTGTTATTTTATTTAAATATGGAGCCGCAGTGGTTCGTAAACGAGCTACCGCGACTCGACATTATCACATTGAACGGCAAACGTGACAACGATGTTAGCAGCGTCATTTTTTTTATAATTCAATGGTTAATTTGTAAGTGAAAAAAGGATGATAGTTGACTTGTCATTGACTGCAAAAGATGATGTTTGGTTTATCATTTTCCCTTATCAATATCATCCCCAGTATTTTTCGTTCATCATTTTGAATTTTAATTTTTATTATTTCATATCTAAGAAGTCTATTAAATAATGGACTTTCACAAACACCAATACTTTCGCGTCCACATGTCCTTCTAAAATGAAATATTTGTACTTCAACGATAAAACAGTGTCATAAACTGTGTGAGTATTGAAGATAGAAAAATATCTGTCATTTAACGAATCCTCTAACAGTGAGAGTATATGTTGCTAACGCCTCAAATTTTAAAGTGTTAGATAACAAAAATAAAAGTTTGATATGACAGATAAAAAAACTTTCATACTTCAAAATTAATATTGATAATTACCATAAATTTTATTACCTTAATCTATACATTATTTTGGTATCATGATGTCCATTTTTTAAAGGCAACATCTAATTTAAATAATATAATGCGATGTTTAATATATAAAAAAATTATATCATAATAATTTATAATGTTTCCTTGAATATCCTTTCATCCCATAATAAAACAATTTTTTCGGAGAAGTTGCGTATAATTTAGTCTTCTTCATTATAACTTATTATATTTTTCTTCATTTATTTTGTGATAATATTCAACATAAATATTTTTAGGAAAATTAACAAATCAAGCACGATTTATGACAAATCAACTATTGAACAATTTTTCCTAACAACTTAAACACTAAACTATGATAAATAAACGAAGCAAACATCGTTGTTAATTTTTTGATAACTCGTAGTGAGAAATAGCTAAAACTATGAAAAAATTGCAAGAACTAGTGATTTTAGAGACTTTCAATAAAAAAATAGTTAGTATTCATAGAGAATATATTTGAGGAAATACTGTATAAGTTAATTTTAAATTTTTTAGTTTTATAATTTAGAAGATTTTGTAAGCGAATGTTAATGTTTTAGATTTCAAATGATTTAGAATTATTTTATTGTCCATGGAAAAATCACAACTTGTCTATGTTGTCTCTGTTTTTTTACGAATAAGGCAATAAATTTTTTCTTATTTACAGACTTTCCTCTGCGGAAAGTTATGTTTCTACATAGTAAAGTTATCTTTCCTCTGCGAAAAGACGACTTTCCTAAATTCTATTTCAAGGATTTACTTCTCGAAGAGGAAGGACAACAACGTAACCGCAGTGTTTACTCTGTCCATATTTCATAGTTCAGTATGAAGTTGTTAAAAAAAAATTATTCAGTGATTGACTTGTTATTGATCCCAAAATGCAGTGGTCAATCTCTTTAAGATCATGAAGTAATCCAATTCTTTTCATTGAGTCTGCATAGAGACCAAAGTTCGTGCAACAAAACAACTCTAAAGATAAAGAAATATCGCTAATTTCTTAGTGTTCAATCCAAGCGGGTAAAACCATTTGTACAAATAAATAAAACAAGAAGGTGGTCTGTCTAATCTATGTTGTTGTTGGGATCCATTATAATGTTATGGAGTTGCCCATCTTTGAATCCCACTTTGCAAGACATCCCATGATATGTGCAGTTAATGCCAGTGCATCTAATTAATATTATGAATTTAGACGATAATAGATGAAGATATAACGCAAAAATCTTTAGCATACGACTGGATGTTGCAGCTAAGGCTTGTTCTACAATCAGAAGTTCAAGTAATGAGCAAAAATATAAGCTACAATGATGATTAATCGATGATAATCTGACGACAGCGCAAATGATCAATCAAATGAACATCATCTCAAATTATGATCATTAGATTTGGATGAATAATGGGACAGGATGAACACTTACTTGATCGCCAGCTTCTTCTGTTAAATCCCAAGAAGAGTTCTTCGAAAATTTTGCTAGTTTTAGCTGCAACTATGTAGACAAAAAAGGAGTTTTGAGTAAAAGGTATGGCTCCAATTGATTCCCTCACGAGCTAATGGCTGCAACGGTGGGGCTGCTTTCCGCAGACCCAAAGAGTTTGGACATTTCGACATGCTTACGAACAT
This sequence comes from Begonia loranthoides, assembly GCA_022433065.1. Taxonomy (NCBI): domain Eukaryota; kingdom Viridiplantae; phylum Streptophyta; class Magnoliopsida; order Cucurbitales; family Begoniaceae; genus Begonia; species Begonia loranthoides. The sequence goes on along the minus strand of CM039482.1, from coordinate 2,591,639 downwards.
GATGAGGACACTTGAAAAGCAAATCTTTGGCCTCAGAATATCTCCCTTCCTTGAAAAACGATTTAAAAACATGAACGTAGGCCGAAATCGAAGGATATTCCTTCACACTCAATGCCTTCAAAAACTCGGCCGCATCTTCCACGGTCCCAAACTTTGATATGTATTGGACAAACGGTTCGGGAAAAGGCGGGTAGTTTTGCTTTTTCATCAAACCAAGAACATTAAATGCTTCTTCGAGTTTCATTTCTCTAAGAAGGTTTTCGATCAGAAGCTTGTAAGTCGCTTGCCAAGGTCTCATTTGCACTTTATCAACCAATTCAATTAGCAACTGATAAGCACCATCCAGCTTCTTCTGTTTAAGGAAACCATTAATTAAGACTTCGAATAGATCAGCATCCGGATTGATGTTTTTTTCGACCATCTTTGCAAAACAAAGCAAGGCCTTATCGACTTCATCTGCAGCACAATGTCCTTGGATTAAAATGGTCCAAGTCATAATATCTGGAAAACACCCATTGGCTTCCATCTCATCCATCATTTTACAGGCTTCTTCAAGTCTCCCCACCTTACAAAGCCCAAAGACCAGCTGGCTATATGTAATGTTATCCGGCTCATGCCCTGCATTTCTCATAATGTTCAAAATCCGTTCCGCCTCATCAAACTGTCCGACTCTCGTCAAAGACCTGTGAATTCCATCATAAACAGCCTTCGGAAGTGTATGCCAGATTGATTCGTATTTCTCTGCAACTCTAAACACCAAACTCAAATCTGGGTTTTCACTCCCGGCTATGCTCCGTAAAAGCATACTACAATCCTGAATCGAAGGTTTATAAGGGCCATCCATCATAAGCTCGTAGAGCTTTACAGCATCTCCCATCATTTTACTCTTCTGAAACTGCCTCGATATCTTTATGTAAGTGTCTATGTCTATTTCATAACCAGCCCTCTTCATTTCCTCAATCAAACTCCAGAACTCTTTAATGGATTCTTCCCGTCCAAGAACCCGTGCAATTGCATTGTATGTAATAGTGCTGTGTGCATAATTTGTGTCCGCACCAACCCAACAGAAAAAACTCAAAGCCTTTGATGGAGACTTTTGAAGTTCCTTCAATACCCTAATCACAAAATTATCAGATAGCACGATTCCCATCGCCTCAAGTTCATTCTTAATCGCATTACTCCAGTTCGATCTCAAAATGACAGAAACTACCTTTTGTACAACATTATCCATAGCATTCTCTTGAAGCATCCTACTGTGAAAATGAGTCAAAGCAGTGGCATCAGCTGCTTTCTTTGCCCTTCTTAAGATCCCCAGTATAGTTAAATACGTTTCCGCATCAATATAAAGCCCTTGTTCTTTCATTTTTCTAATGTTAATCCAAAAATTCTTCATTGACTCATTCTGGACAAAAATTCTTAACAGTATACAATAAATTGAAGAACTAGGTTTAAACCCCTTTTTCTCACATAACCAACTAAAAAATTCAGAAGCTTTTTCTGGCTCTTTATCGAGTTTCTTCAATAAATAAATAACTGATTCGTGGGTCAGGGGTGAGTTACATTTTAGTAACTCGCTTTCCAACTCGTCGGACCAATCATTAGTCAGAATGAGTTCTAAAATCGAGTTAGGTTTTGAAGAGAAGAAAAGAATCTGATTGGTATTGACGGGATGGAAAACACGAGCTTGAATTGAAGGCGAAGGAGAAGGATGAGAGAACTGAATCACCTGGGAAGAAAGCAACCGAGTTGAAAAAGACCGAGTCAAGAAGAACGATTTGGCTAGCTCGACAGACGTCCCAATGACCTTCCTCCTAGCCATTACAGCAACGAGAACTCCCACATAAACCAATTCCAATCAGCCACTTCCAGGTTTCCGCAGGAAAACAGAAGGACAAAGCAGAGAAGAAGGTTTTGGAAGGCGTCACACAAGCAACAAATGAACCCTGCAGAGCTTCTTCCTTGTACCAGACCAAACCTTTCAAACTTGAAACATTGGGCTCGGCCCAAAACGCAGCCCAACAAAGAAATTTTGACGAAATATGATATTTGTCCTTTTATTTTAAGAATAGTTCCAACATGGTCCTCAATAATTTCATATGTCTCATTAAAGCCCGCGTAATTTTAATTTCGTTTTAAAAATTATTTAAAAAAAAAAAAAGAAATTAATTTTCTCCATTTCAATGCAAATTGATTCGCTTTTAGTAGATCTAGTCGTAAATCTTGGCTCTTTTGACTTTTTGCCAAGAGTTGGGAGGAATTATCAACTTGGGCCCCATATTTTCCAAAGTCACGTATTAATCATGTTCTCTCTCTTCTTTCTCTCTCTACCTTCATTTCTATCTCTATAATTGGCCCTGGTGTGGCGTGATCCGCTTAGCTTGATAGACTTCAGATCCAGCAATGGCAGAAGTTAAGCATTTCATGGTTTCGATCTTCTTTTTCTGTTTCTTGGTGGACATCTCTTGTGCCCAAGTTTTCTTTTCCACTCTTCCGGAAACTCTCCTGCTCACAGCTTCACCTCTACCAGGGCAAGGTAATCCATGGCCGCCCAATCTCTCTCTCTCTCTCTCTCTCTAAAAGGAAAGTGATTAACTTTGAAGTTAATTTCTCTTGATTTTTGAATCGACATGAGGATCGTTAGTCTCCCAGAAAATTACTCGATTTCGATGAATTCGAGTTTTCCCGTCGAGATTTTCCATGAAAATCACTCAAGTTCAGCTATTTCAACAGTTTCTACTTAAAATAATAGATTCTTGAATCTCTAATAGATATTAGTTTGATTTTCGTAATTTAAAAGTATTTTATTTATATTTTATTTATTTTCAAACTGTTAAGAAATGAAAAGTTGGAAGGTTTTTGAGATTGTCGTTATTTTATCATATTTATGATATATTCCGGCAGTTCTTCAGGCCGGCCATGATAGGATGACGGTAACATGGGGCCTAAATCAGAATCTCCCGACCGGCAAAGACGCCGCCTACAAAACAGTGAAGGTGAAGCTTTGCTACGCGCCGCCGAGCCAAGTTGATCGGGGATGGAGGAAGACGGTGGACAATTTAGACAAGGACAAAACTTGCCAGTTTACAGTGGTCGCCCGACCATACAACTTGGCCAACACGACTGTCCAAAGTTTTGAGTGGACTGTCGAAAGAGACGTGCCCACTGGCACGTACTTCGTACGCGCCTACGCCTTCAACTCTGACGACATACAGGTGGCATTCGGTCAAACGACGGATGCTCAGAAAACAAGTAATTTGTTCAAGGTCGAGGGAATTAGCGGGCGACACGTTTCACTCGACCTCGCCGCTGTCTTCTTTAGTGCGTTCTCCGTTCTGTCCTTGGTTGGGTTCTTTATCGCCGAGAAAAGAAGGTCAAAATCGTCAAAGTAATACATATTTGTATTTTACGTGGAATATAACTTATTGTAGCCAAAATTATAAATATTAATCTGCTTCGAAGAGGACACAGTCTAGCCATTTCAATTGTTCTTCTCCAACACCCCCATTAACACATGAGGAATCTTCTGTCCAGTCTGTCTGAGCAGTCCGGTGTTGGAGACTTAATCAATAAAAGAAAGAAATAAGGCAACAGTTGTATCAGTAAAACATGTTCCAGACATTTTATTTCATAACAGAAATAAATATTTAAAGAGTTAACAGACTACTGATGCTCAACAAAACAGAGCAATAGACGGCAATAAATCTGCCCTTTATTTTGACTAACAAACTAAACGAGATTTAAGGAGATAACCAAAACATCTGTTGAAGACTCTGTCAAAGATTTGTAAGTTATGGATCATTAACTTCATCATCCGGACGGACTGTTCTTGTCTCAATTCGGGTTTTTCCAGCTAAGAAATTTCAAGGTCTGTAACATCTTTTGATGACCTGGGGGCCACCCGATTGCACTGTAAATCATAGTAAGTAATGCCATCTACGCTTGGAATCTTCAAGAGTGGAAGCAATTTGTCTCGTGGGAGATTGTAGAGGCAGTGATTGCCGATCATATGGTATACAGGGCCGCTAAATTTCTCAACGATTTTATTCACAGCGGTGAGAGATTGGTCTTTGGGGCAGAATCCATCAACAATATCTCTTAAATTTAGCACCAACTTGAGCTCCTGGTGATTGTTCCACTCCTTGACAGCCCTTTGCAATACATGAATACTATATCGATAATATCGAGGGACGCTTAGAAAGGAGCGGCCGACGGGAATTTCAGCATATTGAACATCAGAAAGAGAACAGCGGCCGTCGGGAATGTCAGCATATTGCACATCAGAAATAACCCCAAAAGAGAACAAAGAGGGGTTCGGCTGTGGATATGCTATGCCATTAGCAAAACCCATCTTTTTGGTAAACTGCACAAACCAGTTAAACATTATTGACAGGCATTGATTTGACCACAGCTTAATTTTCAAAACAGAAACGTAGAACTTTTTAAACGAGAAATCTTGCTGTTAACTATGGACAAGTTTTTAACTATCTGCATCAATTTCTTCCACTACGAAAATTCGTACTCTCTTCTTGAAGAGAAGCTAAATATCCAACACACATAGTAAAACATAACTAAACTAGGCAACAGAAGAATTTGTAGATATCTGTAAACCTTTCCGTGGTTCGAGATTAATTCATTTTGAGACGAAGAATGTAAAATATTTTTGAAATTAAAGTTGGATTTTTTTCTTTCAATCAATAGTATTTCTAAACTTTTATGAGTTTTTAGATTGATTTGGATTTTACATTTAAAATTAGAGGTATTCACAACTGAATTTTGATTCAAAATAGTGGGTTCGTTCGTGATCCTTCTCTTATGCAAAACGTGATTGATTCGTAATATAGAAGAATTATTTTCTGTAGTTTGGATAATACTTTTGGATAAATAGCAATATGAACCCTGAACTTATGAATCCCGATAATGGATACCCTGTCACAACCCGGAGGCGAGCCTAACAGAATTGTCGGATCAGACAACCAAATTCTCATAGAGAATCCGATCGTCCGACCCAAGACTATGATAAAACAGAGCCTTAATACAAAATCTTAAGCATAAAACCCAAAACAATTGGGCTATGATCCACAGAATGATCGATGAAAAACATGATAGCGTAATAGTGAGAAATAAAAATACTGTGCATGAACTAAACCATCCAACACAAAACAACAAACTAAACAAAGAATTAAATCCTTACCAGACCCTGGAGAAAATAACCCGAAGCACTCGAGCCTCGGATATCACACCTCATCATGACATCTTATACCTGAAAAAAAAAAAATATAATATAAGGGGTGAGTAACAAACTTAGTAATAAACTTATACTAAATGCAATGCTTCTAAAACAAGTTTTAATCTTTTCTTACAAAAATCATGATTAACACAATATAGTAATCATACTTGTACTTGTATTCGTACCTATACCAATACTCGTACTTGTACTCGTTATCAAAATCATTCATGAATTTATAAAATCATTTCTCAAAACATGTTTTTCCATCAAAACCAGCTCCACAAGCCACCGATGAGTCAATTCATCGAAATCCAGTTGGATACATAGCCAACTATAATAAAATAAGATTCCATCATTTTTCAATAATCAAAAGAGGATCCGTGAAAAATGAGGGTCATACAAAGACCCCTCCGAAACAAACCACATAAAGGCGGTCTACAATGGCCACGCCTCATGAGCCCGAAAGAAAATACTATGATTGCGATCCGAAGATCCAGCCTCTCATAGGGGTTGCCGGTAAACCAATCAGTGACGACACAACCCATACATAATCACCATGATCAGGTTAAGGGACTCGAAACCCAAGGAAGCATCATCACCTTCCTATCCATTTTCCATGCAGCATGCAAACAAGACATTTTCATACAATAGAAGATGAACTGGGATATTCTCGTGATACTTTGGTACCAAAACCCGTCCAAAGTGCCCAGAGGATTGAAATTCCCATCAAAGGATCATATCACACCATGAAAACCATGCTTGTAACATAAACGTGTAAAACTCACTTACATACATAGTATAAAACATGACACGTTGTCGATTAGTCTCTGTCCTGTTTTTTATATGTGGCAACCCACAAAATACGTTTTGAAAACTATGATGCAATGCAATGTAACTAAGTATAAAATCCCTACCTCGATGATGACAAAGATGACCCAATTGTCTCCAACTGCACGTGCCGCCGGGTGCAGGCTCCAAAACAGGGGACATCGCCGAAACTTAAAACCAAGCCAATGTCAAAACCCCGAACCAAAACTAGGAATCATACAAGAGCCATAGACCAGAATACCAGAACCAGACTAGAAACCAGAATTGGCTGATGAAGCTGAATGAAGTTCACTAACCCGAACTCCACGAAAAAACAAGTGCAGTCAACCCAAAACACAACAACGTTGACCCAACACCTCAACAAACAACCAGAAGGACTCATAAGTCCACAAGATATAGTGACTGTCAACGGAATATGATATGCCCAATCTAACGAATTAACAATCTACGAGACATAGCTAAAATCAATTCAACCCAACCAGGGTCGATCGGAAACTACTTGGTGTCGACAAGACACACTGATGGTCAACCGAAACCACAAACAGTCCACAAGACGAAGTGGAGGCCAACTGAGACCGCATAGCAATAACCAAACTCAATGATGGTCTGGCTTTATCGGGAATCAGCTCGAAATCCAAAGACACGATCGAGTGTAATGTTAGCCTAAGTTTCATTAGGCTTATTTGTTTTTATGACGATTGTATTGATTGTAATTATAAGTTGTTTATTGGTGAATATGTTTAATTGTTTAATTATTATATTTATATGGATATTCATTGAAAATACACTCAATACGGGTATTAAGTTGTGCTAACAAGTTTATCTAAGTCCATGTAGTGAATATGTATTATATTGAGACTTAGAAATATCAAGGATGACAAATATGAGGCAAGAGGTCGAGTAAACATCATAGGAGGTCGACCAAAAATTGCCCACACGAAGGAAACGGTCAACCAGTTGATTCACAAATTGCACATCAGTTAAACGATCGAGGAAGCAGTCGAGCAGCAAAGATTTGGTCGACCAATTTAAAAGACAGATTGCTTCTCAGATTTGCAGTTGGCAAAGCGGTCGAGCAAGCGGATCAGTGATTGACCGAAACCTGGACTAATGAAGAAAGTGCTCAACCAGAGGATCGACCGATCTGACCTACAAAATTCAACAGCTCTTTTACAACAGTTGGATGCAGTTGACCAAAAAGGAAATGGTTGATCGATTTCTCAGTGTCTACACATATAAGATGTAATACCCCGATAATATTTTCCCAGCACATGCGATGTAATTAAATTTTGAATAGTTAAAATAGTACATTGTGTGACGATACACGTTAATTTATGATGTGTACATATGAGGTAAATATTGTGGAATAATTGAAGTATGAAAAATTAGGCATAAATGCAAAAAAATGGAGATTTTGAACGCAGTGGATAAAATGTGTAAAAGTGAATTCGGACGCATGCAGACCGGGGGGGAGGGGTCGCTTCCAAAAAAGACGTGGAACGTCGGCCCAGTGATTTGGGACGATACATAATGGGACTCCACGTCCAAATTCGTCCGTCACCTATAAACGCAAGATTTCGGACTAACTCGGTTGATGGCGTACGATAGCGGATGAAGAAGAATTGAATCTGTCCAGTTTTTGGACAATTTTGGACCCACGCAGACGAGGTGAGGATGCAGTCCTTCGTCCAAAAACGTAGTTCTGATAGCGAAAATGAGGATTTCAGACGAACGCAGACGAAGCCAGGATGCACTCCCTCGTCTGAAAAGTCCTAGTTCTACGTAAAAATATGTTTTAAATAATAGAATGCTTTGTCGTTTTGTCATTTAAAACCCACTAATGCGACAAAGGAGTACCTTCCCCCACGCATGGACACCTGTCACCCCGGATTTTTCACCGCGCGGAATCTCGATGAAGTGGGTGATGGCGCCAAGAACCCTTCTTGACCAGCCCTCCGAATTGCCTTAGCTCGAGAATAACAAGAAGAAGAAGAGAAGACTCACTCAGTTTACGGGACCCAGTCCCAACCCGTTCACTATTATTGATGAACCTAGGAAACTCTTTCACCAAGGACACCACAAACTCTAAGTAGTAATCCAACTTATCATATGGATTCCTTCCTTAGCTGGTGACTCAAGGTATGAACATATAGAGAGGCTCTTCGAGCCACATAGTCAATTACACATAATTAATGACATGTCACAATGTCATTGGCCGAGTGTTGTCATCCTCCACGATGGCATCTTCTCATTGGCCGTGATGTGTCACCCTTCTCCCATTGGTCAAGCTACCTCATCCTCCATGTTGGCACTCTCTCATTGGTCCGTCCCATGTCATCTAGGATAAGCCAATTTGAATGTTTGAATCCCCTGGATAACATTCAAATTCGAAAAGGATAAGACACATCATCTCCCGGGTGTGGCGTGCTCCCATTGGTTGGCTTCAAGTGCATCTTGGCCCCACATGGATTTGCTGCTTCAGCTGCGGACACATAAGCTTGAGATCCATCATTCTTGGATCGGATCTTATCCAAGTTTGAAATTCAAACTTGGAGCCTCATCCTCGCGGCCCAACGCTGGCGCGGCCCAGCGCGCTGTCTGAAGCCCGGACAGCTTTGTCCAGCCGCCACTTTGTCCCGATTAAAACCATCCTTTGTCCGAACTAATTTGTCCGAACACAATGCACGCCCAGCATGCATTTGGAGACTTCCAAAGCCTCCATGTTTGGGCCCTCGGCCCGAATCACGCCTTTGAAGAATGGGGGCGTGACAACACCCTTCCCCGTCTCCTTCGGTGAGCGACCATCCCTTCCAGGTAAGGCTTCGCCTTTTTATCATCCAGAGTGTGTCTCCCCTTGCGTTTTTTCTCAGCCTGCGAACGAGAGAAAAATCCTCTAGAGAGAATTGTGTGTGTTCTGTGAGCCTAAGTGAGTTAGTGTGTTTCCTTCAAAGTGACACGTGAGTGAAGTGTGAAGCTCTATAAGCTGAGGATTAAGCTGGGTTGCTGTTGCTTTGCTATCCGTGTAGGATTTCTTCAACAAGTAAGGATTTGGGTATAGTCTTGGCCAGTGGAGGCCCTACCCACAAATAGAGTCTGCGTGTGTTTTCTTTGTTGATATTCTGTATTTTCCTTTACTGCAATTTAAATGCTTTTTCTGCTAGAAGAATAGATAATGCTACTGCTATGATACGAACTGATAAACTGAACTAATAAACTGAAGATTTCTCAATGAAATGATACGTCTAAATAAGCTGTTAATTAGTACATGGATAGTAGTTATGTTCTAATGAAAGTGTTATATATCAAATTGCTCGTTAAGATAGTATAACCTATTGATAATGCTATTAATTCTTGGTACTGGTTAGGAGCTGTAACTTTCCTTTAACAAAACTATGCATAATGAGTCTTTAATATGACTTGTTTAATCTTCGGTAACCTTAAAGGAGATCGTTAACTTTAGCTAAAGATAATGTTGTTGAACCATGCTTCACTTTCGGATGTGTTGTTGAACCATGCTTTACTTTCGAATGTAGACTTGTTTAGGATCGATTCATGTCATTAGCCCTTAGCTATTTACTAAGTATGTTTCCATTTAATTATTAATTCCATGTCTATCTCATTGTACAATTGTTAAGCATGTTTAGTTCGTTCAAGTAACTCGCTGTAATTTAACGTTAATCTCAGTTTAATAGCATGTTCACTTTGCCGTTTCTTTTACTGCTATGCTCTGTAAATTCAAGCATGTTAATCACTGTTTCAATTCGTTGCTATATTTGTTCTCTTTTAATCATTTTAATTATTGTTATTCATTTATATGCATTGTTTAATTATCGTTATTTTATATTGTATCAACATGCATCACGATAATAGAAACAAGTAGGAAGTGCCACCTCTTAGGTGGTACTCATCATATGCATTACGTAAGAAAAAATGATAAATGAAACGAATGAAAACGCTCACGTTTTACTTATGGTGTAGGAAATTGCCAAGAAATGATAATGTTAGGAGCAGAGGAGGATACATTTCCCGTGGAGCCTGTAGACTAACTGGATGAATCGCGACCTGAGTAGGATTATGGCTCGAAAGGAAAAAGGAAGGAAGTTTCTATTTTGAATTGGTTTGATAAAGGACTCGGTTTTGTAAAATATTAACTCTTACTCTAAGCTTCAAACCATGTTTTGAATATTGTTATATTTCCACTTTACTCTGATTTACTTATGCTCTTTAGATTTTCACGCTAATCTTAAGTTTTACTTTCACTTGTTTTAAGTAAATAAAAAAAAAAAAAATTTGCACGACAATTTAAAAAGAAAAAAGTTAAGTTACGAAAGAATGAATTTAACGTGGGGCGTCACTTAAGACACTCCGAGGCTCAATGCAATGAACCAAGAATTGAGACAAAGTTCTGCCAATATTTATACTCAATTCCAAATAGTTATTTGTGCAATCAAGCCTAACTCTCCAAGCTCCAAAACTTGAGTTTCATATTTGGGAGAGTTAGGTCATTGTTTGTAATTTTCATTTTTATTCTTCATTGTACCTTGAGGGTCACGCCCTAAGAATAGTCAAGAGGAGGGTGACACCTTAAGAATCAATATGTAAACGGTTTGTTTGACACTCATGAAGTCAAACATCATCAATCCGGGGAGATTGGGCAATTAAGGAACTCTAAGTGGAAAGGTTGGAGTGCGGACGTAGGTTGGGATTGCCGAACCGCGTGAACAACACCGATGTCAACTTTCTATCCCTATCTCTTTATATTTGTCATTGTTTTATTTTATATTTGCAATAAATCACTTAGAGTTAGAGAAATTAATAATCAAAGGAAAAAGTTTAGATCGCCTAATTCACCCCCTATAGGCGGGTACTGATCCTAACACCTAAAACCAAGCCAAAGTTTAAGAATTTCTTTCGACAATGGCAAGGAAACAGTGGAAGAGTCCTATACCAAGTCTAGGAAGCCGATCTGACGCGTAAATGATTAAAAAATATGTGAATCTGTACTATGTAGTTGACCATGAACAAAATCGGGACAATCTGTCCATTTTCAAATCAACTGTGAATAGTATCTCATGAACAGTATTGTGAATAGTGTGTAAACAGTATATAAACAATGCATAAACAGTACCCCTATAGTATTGTGAATAGTATCTACGACTTGTCATTGGATAAATCTCATTCGTTTAAGCCCTCAAATTTGTGATCAAAACTTTTTCCAGTCATGAGATCGTCGCGGTCTCATGAAAAACTGTCGCGGCGTCCCAGGAAACCGCTGCGACATCTCGAGAAACCGCCGCGACGTCTAGGCAGCAGTTTGGCCTTCTTTTCTTGGAAAACCACAGAGCCGCGACGTCTAGGCAGCAGTTTAGCCTTCTTTTCTTGGAAAACTACAGAGCCACGACGTTTTGTCTATAAATCGCCGTAACTCCACATTAGATTGTTAATAGTAAATATGACAATGATATTAAGTTTGTCATTGATCATAAACCACGATAGTTAATTTGTGATTTTTCTTATACTAAAAAAAACCAGCCAAATGGCAAATACCTTGCAAACTTGTTGTCATACCAATTTCAAACCCTAGATAATCAAAATGATCACATGAAAATAAGTACAAGCTAAATAGAGTAGGAAATCTAATGGAAAGCGGATCCTGGACAGTGTGGCAGGGGAAGAAGACGGATAGGATGTGTCTTATGAACAGTAATACCATTAGTTTCAGCCATGTCTAAAGCTTCAACCCTTGCAATTTCTTCATCAGTCAGCTTCCAATCAAACCAGTGAAGAAGACTGGCTAAAATATGCTTGGTGGAAGTAAGCGCAAACGCCATTCCAGGGCATCCTCTTCTTCCGCCTCCAAAAGGAAGATACTTGAAGCCCTGGTCAAGAAAATCGATAGAATCTTCCATGAATCTCTCGGGAATGAACTCATTTGGGTTCTCCCATTTTGTGGGGTCCCTCTGGATTCCCCAGGCGTTGATGAATACCCTAGTTTTTGCAGGGACGACGAACCCTCCTACTTTTACTGTCTCCGATGTCAGTCGAGGAACGAGTAGAGGGGACGATGGGTGGAGCCTTAAGATTTCCTTTACTACGCACTCTAAGTAATTCATCTGTTTAATGTGGTTTGGTCTGATCTTTGAGTCTTTCCCTACCACTCTTCTTGTTTCTTCCTGTGCTTTCTTCAGTTTTAATGGGTTTTTCATCAGCTCCGCCATTGTCCACTCCAAAGCTGTCGATGATGAGTCGCTTCCCCCGACAAACAAGTCCTGACATTATGGAAAAAAAAAAGCATTACTTTATTTAGTTCTTGCCTCTTGGGTAGAGAGAGAGGAAGAGAGAGGAAGTAAGAGAGAGAAACCATGGCGACGGCTTTGAGGTCATTCCTGGTGAGATCAAACTCAAGGACGCCACTCTTTTGCAGCTGAATCAGAATATCTATAACATCTTTCTTCTCACTCTCCTGGCTATAGCTGGCTTCTCTCTCTTCGATTACTCTCTCAAAATAAGCATCCAACTTTCTGGAAATGGCTTCTAGCTTCCCAGTTGTGCCTAAAATGCCATCAACGAAGCTCAAAGAAGGGAAGAAATCACCCAAACAAAAACTAGCAAACAACTCCTTTGCCTCTCTGGCCAGCTCTGCAAATGAGCTTCCCCCATTTTCATTCTCAAACTTCTGCCCCATAATAGATCTCGACATTATAGAATTCGATGTTGAAATCAGCAACTTGGTTAGATTTAATGGCTTCCCGTCAACGACAGCTTCACGAATCTTGTTCACCATCACGGCAACTTCCTCTTCTCTCATTTGCTGAGAAGATTCAATTCTTTTCAAACTAAGCAACTCAAGAACACAGATTTTTCTGATTTGTCTCCAGTATTCTCCATAAGGAGCAAAACCAATGTCTCTGCACCCATAAAGCATGATTTTTGCCGCAGTGATTTGGGGTCTGTTGGAGAAGACGATATCGTGAGACTTAATCACCTCTTTCACCATTTCCGACGAGGAAATCACCAGTGCTGAAGCTTGCCCTAATTTCAAGAGCATTAAAGGGCCGTACTTCTCAGACAGTGCTGCAAGAGATCGATGAGGAAGCTTTCCCAACTGATGAAGGTTTCCGATCACCGGAAGCTTCGGCGGCGATGGAGGTAGACTGATTTCGCTACTTACCCTCTTAAGCTTAACCAATAATAGAAAGGATAAAAGGAGAAGAAGAAGTGAATAGGAAGTGACATCATTGAAGGAAAAACTATCCCATAACCATGGCCGTAACGCCTGGTAGAGATGATCAAACTCAGAGATCAGAGCCATCCTCCTTCAACCTGAAAGCTTTACCATGGATCCAAGCATTATATGATGAATCAAATACATGTTCTAATGTCTGGTCTTTTTAGTCAGGGACCTCCACCTCCATGCATAAGAAAACAACGAGACACCCCACCAGGGCCATAAATGATCTTCCAGTCCAATGCACATGCATCCAAAAAAAAGGAAAGTTGCCGGCGGTGAACTACGGCGGCTAAGTCAAATTAAGAAGAATTGCGTGGCCGTGAAATATGTATCTGTCGCTCCGAAATTAATAGTGTGAGCCCCTCGTCCCAATGAAACAAAGCTTTCATTCGACAATTAATATTTGTATGAATTGTTAGAGGAAATAATTGTACAAGTGGACTACTAGTTACGGTCTGTCTGTCTCCATGCATTAAAGGTCTTGGGTAGATGTCGCTTTACCCGAGTGAAGCTCCACTACAATAGACAAGTTGGGCTGCAGGAGTTTTAGATTGACGATCCCAGCTGAGCTTAGACTGTTGGGGTCATTGAGCGGGACTGCTCGAAGCCCATTCAAGGCCCGTTCGCCCCGGAGCTGCGCCAGGACCACCGTGTCAACTGACAGCTCGATGTTCGGTCTATGTTAATATTCTACTATTTATTTGATCAAGTTACTTAGATATTAGACTTAAGATGCTTAATAATAAACAAGAAAACGCAATGCAGATTCATTATTTTGATATTTGTTCTAAGCTAGTATATAAGAGAAATTAACAAAACAACCACTCAATTATAGAGTTAACGATAAATTGATCACTACGCAATTTCTGTTAATAAATAAAATACTCAATAATAGAAAATAAATGGAGTAAGCACCGTCGTAACGTTTTTATTTAAAAATTTCAACATAAATGTCAATTAATTACTTTTTTGCAGCGGAATGCACGTTTTCGTTGCTTTCTACTACAAAACGTTCTATTTCCACTGTGAAAAGTGAGTCTTTGGAATATGACTTATTTTCTATAGTGGAAGTTATTCTTTCCGTAGTAGAAAATACTATTTTCGCTCCATTTGTTGAATTCTTTATCCTTCTTTAGTGTATCAAACAATGAATTTTTTGGGAAAAAACATGTCTAGCTCGGAGTATATTAATTTTTCTACAAACAGTTAACTAGAAATCTTCCATGTTAATACCCAAATCAATTTTAAACAGCTTAACGTTTCTAAATATGTTTTCTAACGAGTTTACTTAGTGAATAGGAAATACGTTTAACTTGTTGATTTTTCAACAAATAATTAACTACAAATTTTCATTTTGATAGCAAAATCAATTTCGAACAAATTAACTGAAAATATTTTATTTTATATCTTAAAATTTTTTATCGTTTTTAACTATTATTTTCGCTAGTTAACAACAATATTTATATCATTCATTTCACATACTCAATGTTTTATATGTTAACAAAAAAATATTTTTTTGTTTACTTATTATTGACCCCATAGCTCAATAGTTACCTTATTAATTTTCCAAATTTAATACTAGAAATAAAATTTTACTTCAAGCATGACTAAATAGCTGCTGCCATGAGAATCCATTAACTCTCAGTTTAAATATTATTTCATCATTTACACTATAATCTGACACGATATCCATTCATTAAGGGAAAATGACAAATTAACCATCGTGGTTTGTGATTAATGACAAATTAACCACCATCCTTTAGTTTCTAACAAATTAACCACTGACGTATGGGAAAATGACAAAGCCAACATCGCTGTCACGTTTGTCGTTAACAAGCTGATTTTGAGCCCCAATAGTTTGTAGAAAAAACGCTGCAGCTCCGTGGTTTTCTAAGAAAAGAAGGCCACCGCCTTGGCATTTCAGAACGCCGCTGTGGTTTTCCGGGACGCTGCCGCTGTTTCTCGAGACGCCGCGGTGATTTGTCTTGTAAAAAAATTTTGATCGCAAATTTGAAGGCTTAAACGCGTGATTTTGGGCCCGAGAAAAGGGAGTAATAGGGTTTACCTTATATTAAGTGATAGATCTCTGAGAGAGCTTCGATTTAATATCTTTTGAAGCCGATTCTGACACTTGTAGCCAAAATTATGGTCTTTTGAAGTTGAAGATGTCAAAAATCTAATAAAAACATTGGATTCGTAAAACATATACATAGGGACTTTGAAGTAGCCATGAAACTCTTTGTTTTTCATGCATGGCTACTTCAAAGTCTGCAGCGGTTCTCGATTTTTAGTGTTTCATGACTACTTCAAAATCCCTATATATATGTTTTCTAAATCCAATGTTTTTATTAGATTTTTGACCTTTTCAACTTTAAAAGACCTAACTTTGGCTACAGGTGTCAGAATCGGCTGCAAAGGTATCAAATCGAAGCTCTCTCAGAGATCTATCACTTGTCATCAGGTTGACCCCATGACCCCCCTTTCTTGGCCCTAAAATCATTTGTTTAAGCCTTTAAATTTACAATAAAAAAATTTTCCAGTCATGAGACTGCCGCGATCTCATGACAAACCGCGATGGCGTCTTGAGACAGACGCCGCGGCAGTCTCCTAACAAACCACAACGGCATCTCAAGACACCGCGGCGATTTGGCCTTCTTTTCTTGGAAAAACACAAAGCTGCAACGATTTATCGACGATTTTTCTTGGAAAATCAACTTGTTAACGACAAACGTGACAGTAATGTTGGCTTTGTCATTTTTCCATACGTGTTAATTTGTTAGAAAATAAAAGATAATAATTGACTTGTCATTAACCACAAACCACAATGGTTAATTTGTCATTTTCCCATTCATTAACAAAAATGCAGGTAATATGTAGAGCTAGAGGTGTCTAACCAGCCGAGCCGAGCCTGAAAAAGTCAGGCTTGTCGAGTCTGCCGAGCTTAACGAGTTGAGCCTAACAAGCCTGCCGAGCCGAGCCTAACGAGTCAAATATACACAAATAATAATATCGTATATAATTAAAAAAAATATTTTTATTATAATTTAAAATAAAAATAAAAATTACAATTTGAAATAAAAATGAAAAGTGAAATAATTTAAATGAAAAATACAATTTCAAAACACAACTTTCAACGTTCAAGTAGCAAATATATGAAAATAAAAATTATAATTTGAAATTGAAATGAAAATTTAATATTCGTCATCTAAATTTTTGAATTCTTTAACTATGTCATCCTCTCGTTGTTGATCTCTCGTCACAGCGTCATTCCAATCGTTCATGCAAATAAGTGCTTCAACGATGTTTGGTGCAAGTATTCCTCGTTTATTATCGTACACACGTCTATCTACACTAAAAACAGACTCTGAAGATACTGTAAAGACTAAAAATATTAATAAATCATGAATAGAAAATGTAAGAGAGATAGTTTTCCCGTAGAGCTGACACTGCCAGGAGAAGACATTGATAAGAGGCCCCATCAAAACAGCTCGGAGAAGCAATCAGCAGAGAGATTAGCTTGAATCATTTGTCACAAAAACTATCACAATACCTTGAAAAAACAAACAAATAGAAAAGGGGTTGTCTATAGAAAATTATATTTACAGAGGCCAACCAAGTCCACTCATTTTTAACTGGACAATGAATGGCCGCAGAATCTTGCTATATACAATTCACACCCTAATTTTCCATTCAGAACCTAAATTCCAAATAGATCCATCAATTCTCGTGGCCGTGGGACAACCAAAAATCCCAAAATTTTTGAAGAAAAAGAATAAAAAAAGGGGTCTTATTCATCTCCTCAACTGATCCTTCGTAAAGAATGAATGCTTAAGGGCGTCATCAGCCGTGAACCGAGCGGCAGGATCATATCGAAGCAGGCCCTGCAGGAGATGAATTAGGTCGCCAGCAGAATGGTCAACATGCTGCATCACCAAGTTCTGTATAAATCACATGAAAATATATCACCCATGAGTAAACAATAATCAGAGGTCCAGAATAATATTTCATGATAATTGGTAAAACAGGTTAGTATCCCAACCTGCAGACGAGGTAGCTTCTGCACAGCTTTAATACTATCTCTTGAGGTTGCGCCTTCAGGCCAATCCAGTCTACCTCTTCTTATATATTTATCAGCATGTCGACTAAAGACAAACATCCCATGTTAGGGTAATTTTCCTATAAGAAACGAAAAAGAACACTTAAAAGATGTAAATTATAAATACTTACTCTGCCCTCTTAAGGATGTGCTGAGGCAAGGGACCAAGCACCCGCTCCATCATTGCAAGGTGCTCTAAATTCTCATGAGTTTGAAATAATGCTTCCCCCTGAAAATGAGATTTGTATAGATAAAATAAATACATACATAAACAGAAACATCCTCAAGAATCAATAAAAGATCCTTCAAAATTGTACCGTGCATAATTCCACCAATATACAACCTACACTCCATATATCACACGGATAACTCCATCCAAGACCTAAAAAACACATTTTAAGTTCTTGTGACTCAATTTATTCACAAAAGGCAAAGAGGACTTCGTTGTCAAGGAGACACGGCTTACCCAGAATAACCTCAGGTGCACGATAATGCCTGGTCGAAACAATGTAAGTTTGATCCACACGCTCATATGTTGTACTCCCAAAGTCAATAACTTTGATTGCGCTTGTCTTTGGCACTCTTTTATAGAGAGTGATATCTTTAGGCGATCGAGATGAATACTGCAATTGGTAAAAGATAAGTCCGAAGTCTAATAATACTTCATCCTTTCAAGTTAAAAAATACATTGGGTACAAGCTACTATCCTCATCCTACCAAAAAACAATCCAAAATACTTTCTTACATACCTTGTAATCTGGAATTTTAACATATTCTGGTGATACTAGGAGAATATTCTCTGGCTTTAGATCAGTGTGAATCATTCGTAAACCATGCATGACTGCAAAATTAGAACAAACTTACTGTCAAAATGCAGAACTGAAAGTTCACCAGATTTCCTAATCTCTTTAAAGTTTAGTTATATCAGTAAAATTCCAAAAATAATTTTTTCCAGCAATGAGAATTCTATGTAATGTATATAGGCCACATTACCAACATTCAACTGATATAAAAGAATAAAACAGCTTGAATAATTACTACACACATGCTACACATTCCAAAAGTTGTCGGCCAATCTCACGGACTAGATCAATGGGAAATGAGCGATAATTGTTTTTCCGTAGAAAATCGTATAAGCTTGGTCCAAGCTTCTCAAACACCTGTTGAAACCATTTCAATTCACCCAAAAGTCTTAACTTAACCCCCAAATTTTTATTAATTGGGGAAATTAATCCATGACAAAACAACTATATACTTACAATACAGATATGGTTACGAAAGTCAAACCAGTTCCGTATTTGAACACAACTGCAAGGAATAAAGATATTTAACCTTTGCCACAAAGTAAACACATCATCTAATAATACCAGCAACTGTAATTGAAACAAATATAAAAATAGATTCTCACCGGCTGCCACCTCTATCAAACTTCTGAAGCTGTTGCAGCACTTCAATTTCAATCATAGCAGCCTCACGATACTTCCTAACACCACGAACAATTTTGATTGCCACCATTTCTTTCCTTTCTCTATCCCAACATTCTAAAACCTGACCAAAAGTTCCTTCACCCATCTTGCTCTGAATAACATCTACAGTGACAGCATGAAAACAATCAGAAAAGGAACAGAAGGAAGCACAGCCCATCTAGTTGGGTAAAACAATACAAAACAATGTTATTTCACAGAAAACAACATTTTGACATAAATAAGCTTTTTTGCTCAGTAAATGAAATTTCTAACTTAGAACCCATGTCAAAAATGACCACTATAAGATATTTGGTACTTTAAATAATATGGGTACTTTTGGTAGATGAAAACATTTACACCATAGAAAATGAAAAAATATATGGAGTTCCTTTAGTCATGAAAAAGTGTAATTACAGCGATGAGTTAAATTTTCTCCAATTGCAAACATGTAATGGCCATCTTTGTCATCCTCTCTCCATGGGGGGGAGTCATTTCGAGCTACTCCCTTTAATATTAGAGAATTAGTATATTCTGAGGGTGCTCTTGAAGGTGCAAGGCTTGTCACATTTCCAACCTCTTGTCCACAAAACATTCCTACCTGAGCCTACACATAGCCACCCATTCACAGACCACTCAAAATTATATAAAGTTTTTGTTCCGAAAAACTTCCACCCGCGTGTAAACCTTTCAGCAACACATCTAATCAATGATTATAAATTAATTTTCAAAGTATCAAACCATTGAAAACCAAGTAACATTCATCCTCCATCACAAAAAACTGATCCAGAAAAAATATTTCCCAGATCTGACCCAGGAACCAAATATCTTTAATTTTAGTCATCGAAATACAAAATTTCAGCAACTAATAAAAATAATATATCTTCCAATTTTACTTGAAATTCTGAAACTCACAAAAAAATGAGAGCATTCGTTTTTTTTTGCTTTTGTAAATACCAATTCCAATATCAGACTTATTATTTAAGTAAAAACAAATCCACAAGATCAATCGTCGATCTGCAAAGCTCAAGCAGTGTCAACAAAAAACATTTCAACAAAACAGAGACTAGATTTAAATCGAAACATCGATTGGCATAAAAATAAATTATCAAGCTTACCAGGAATATTAGATCTTACAGAGTAAAAAACTGAAATCATACCAAAAAAAATCATTATGTACTGCTTCAACTATTTTTATCAGATCTAACAGATAGATCGATTTTCCCCGACATAAAGTTCAAAGCGTAAATTAGAGAACGTTCAAAATCATAAAATGGAGCAAAAAAAACATCAAAATATAACAAAAAATAGAAAATCTTGGGTCACAAGAGAAACCTAAAACCATAGGTCAGATAAGTCTAACAAAGATGAAAGAGACGAAATCGTACCTGAGGATTTACATACCTACTAAACAAAAAAATAAAAAACAACAACAACAACAATAATCAAATCAGATCTGAGAAAAAAAGATCAAAGATGATACCTTCGCCGCCTGGGGAAGAACGTCCCAGCCCAAACGCGCTCTCTTTCTAGGCCGCCGATCCATATGCGTATGTGGAAACTCAAGCACGCGATCCATCTCCATGATCACAACCACGACCTAGAAGAATTTTGCAAAAGTATTCAAGAGAACACAAAATCGACGCGCTGAAAAGCGAAGATGGGAAGATTGTGAGGGAAAGCCAGCCGTAACCCTACATTTAACCACACAATGAGGAGAGAAGAACGACAGAGAAATCTGACCGTCCACGTGTAAGCATAAAAGCCGTTAGTTTGACCGACCCGCTTTATCTAGCTGGTTGAGCGAATACTTTACATGAATTTAACTCTGGTTAAGGCTAGGTGGGTAGAGTTAGGCTAACCATGGTTAATCATCTTTTTTTTAAGAATCAGAATAATTGAAAAAAGTTGTTCTCGTGGTCGTGGATCTGGCTTAAAATCTAAATAATTAATATATTTTTAGAATAACGTCGTATTTAGACAATAATTTTGTCATTTTTAATTACATTTTTAGGTAACATTCTTTTATTAATAAATAAAAATTAACGAAACAAACTCTATACTTTAAAATCATTAACACGTCAAACTTTGAATAAATTTTGCAGACAACTAAAACCTCAAATTATGAGAAAAGAATTATACAAATATTGCAGTCATGTTTTCCATAAAAAAATGTTAAGGCAAACGTTGCATTCATGTTCAACGAAGACGTCCAATGATCAACAACAGATGTCTTTCATGTAAGCATAATCCATTCTACTTTTACACTTTAATCCCATTTTTGTTTACTTTACATGCTTGCAATACTTTAATTCCCATACAACGTAAGTGATTTAACCATTCAATATTTAAACAATAATACCAACCTTGGTCCATGATATAAGATGCTTTTGATGACGATGTTGAGTTCCGTTTATCAACCTTAAAACCTTTCTCTTTAAATCGTCTCTTTCGATGATACAGAAACGAAGTGTATCGTAATGTATTTTCAGAGAGTGATTGAGAGAGTTCTTTTCTGTTAGTGTGTTTACCCATTCATCTCTCTCTCTCTCTAGGTGGTGAAGAAGACACCCATACAAAGGCAATTCTCCATACATGCCCTTTCAATCGTGTCTATTCATTCACGTCTCTTCAACTTTATATTATACACTTTTAATAAGGTTAAGGTGAGGGAATTAAA
>CM039482.1:2314805-2565196 GCA_022433065.1 Begonia loranthoides | reverse complement strand
AATCGTGTCTATTCATTCACGTCTCTTCAACTTTATATTATACACTTTTAATAAGGTTAAGGTGAGGGAATTAAAACCCAATTAACTTAATGTCATTAATGCTTAACAACTATCACATTAAGCACATTAATATTAAGTCAATGTAAAATTAATTAACATGGATCACATTTACATATATTATATTAAAATAATCTAACATTTCAATGACAAGGGACGTCCAAAGTAGATTCATTAGGAGGGGCGTCCATCGTAAGGCCGACTAACGTCTTTGTTGGGTGCTAAATGAAGAAACAAGTGTTCTTCAATGAGAATGAACTTTTAGGATAGAGAGGAGGGGTGCTAGCGGATGAAAGGTCATGCCCGTTCGATCGAGGGACGAACATCCCTCAACGAGGATTGATGGCTAGGATGAAGTTAGGTCATCCTCCAAAGGTGTTGACATACGTTATACTAAAGAGGGGTCAAGTGCAAGGCACGTGCAAAGCCATCCCACGACGGGCATCCCTATACTTAAAACAAACATCTCTCGTCCCACAACGGACGTCTCTCAACTTAAAACAAACTTCCCTCCACTTACGACAGACGTTCCTCAACTAACAATGGACGTCTCTCAGCCCACAACGGAGTCCCTCTACTTCTCACATCGTTCAGCATTGAGTGACATCTGTGGATGATGTTGAGAGACGTCTATATTGATGGAAAACGTAACTGCAAGATTTGTCGTTATTTTCCAGTAGTTCATGATTTTAGTTGTCCATAAAATTTCTTCAAAGTTTGTTGTGTTGCTGATCTCAAAATCCAGAGTTTATATTGTTAATTTCCTATTAATAAATTATGAATACTTGAAATAATAGATTATTTATGTTATAGTAACGAATTAATTGCATATATATTGTCCTTGCATATTTCACTTTGTATTCAAATGCACAACGATGAAAAGAGTGGTTGCAGTGCAAGGCCAGACTTATAAATAAACTACCGTTAATCTCAAAAGTTTAAATTTAACTTGAAATAAATTTAATTGTTCTTATAAAAATCTCTAACGTGTATTCTAATGTATCTTATTTGTTAAAATCTTCTATTCGATAACTTAGACATAGTCAACTATATTTTACACGTACTTGATACAATTTTGGATCCCACAAAATACGATCTTAAAAATTTGCATGGCGTAAAAATACAAAGCGAGCATTTACTTTTAATACTACGTACATACATATTTTAATTTTGAAATATAATAATTTTATTCATTCATCGGTTTAAATGATCTGTTATTTTAACTACTAATAACATATCATAATTATTATATGAATGAACATGTCACATGTTACATTTCATCACCTAAGATCATGATGTAAATTAAAGCTTACATTCAGCGTTACTCTTCTTACTAAATTCATTCCCCATTTTTATTTATAGATGAATTATATAGGTTTCTTCTACTTTGTTTAACCAAACTTTTTATACGGGCGTAGATATAAATACGTTACATATAAACTATTTATTTTTCGTTAATATATGTCTAACCCGTTCTTTTAATTTTAAATATAAGCATTTACGAATACAATATTGTTTAATTTGTTACTAAGCTTTGTCATAATATACATTGAACAATTAAACTCAAAGTTATAGCACTTGCCATCTTCTTTTTAAAGTTAAATCTCACACAGGCTGGCTATCGAGGCTGAGTTTACGGTCCTTTTATTGAATTTTTTAAAATATCAATTGCTAAAAAACTCATAAATATAGTTAAATTTTATGTTCTAATATTACTTTTATAACTTATTTTTTTTAATTAATAAGTTTTTCATTTATATATTATAAATAATTTAAAAAATAAATATGTTAAATACATATAAAATTTTGTGTGAAAAAATTAGTAGGAATTAACAAAATTTTAACGAAAATGTCTAAATTATATTCAAAAATAAAAAATAAAAAAGTCAAAACTTGTAGTTGACTTTGACGAGATAACAAAACAAATTCTATAATTCAAGATTAACAATAAGCGAAGAAAATTTATGGACAACTAAAATCTTGAACTATGAAAAAAGAATAATGTCGACCATGCAGTCATGTTTATCGTTAAAATTCGTCGATGTTAACTCTGCAATTTCGTTAACGTCAAGGACCGTCAAACGGAGATATTCAAGGCATGATCATTTGCGACGCCTTTCGAAAATGACCTAAATTCATCCTTATCGTCCATTTCGATCAAGGGACGTCTTGTAAAATCCCGTATAATAAAATCCCTTACTTTTAACTTTCTTTAAGGAAAAATTTAATTTCCTTTTTAAATCTCCTTCCCCCATTTTGCTATAATGCACGAATCGAGAAAGTTTCCTTCCTCGTATATCCCTCTCTCGACTGATGATTGTCCTCCTCTGTTTTCTTTCCTTTAAACTGAAGATTCCTTTTCTCTTCCTCACCCCTCTCTCTCTCTCACCGTTAAATTCCATTTATTTCTTTTCTTTGTTTTCGCTCTCTCTGCCAACCACTTTCTGTTTCCTCCTCATCCATTTACAAAATTCCATGCTCGCATACGAGTCTTCGCAGGCAGAATTTGGAGATCTCTCTTGGTGAAATTTTAGATTTTTGCTCTGGACCAGATCACCCATTTCGGTAAATTGATTTATTCTCTTATGAAATCTCAATTACAGACATAAAAGTTGGATTTTTATGGAACCTTACTCTCGGTGTTTGAAGGGGAAATTATCCAACGTTGAGCTGAATCGATCAGAGGTTACCATGGTTGGATTTCGACAACGGAGGTAAACTGGAAACTTGACTTTTATTCCGTTCGACACTGTTTTGTCAAATGGCTGAAAAACTTAGAAATTTGGATAGTCGAAGGTTGAGACAAAAATTGGCGACTTTGGTCATTATGTTTTCATCGGTCGGGGAACGACGAAACGCGACTCAGCTAATGTTGAGCAGCGACGTTCGTCCCATTCGGTTTCGAACGTTGGGCGATAGGCTGAGACAGGAAGTCTCGACCAAAGGAAGAAACGCATGCAAGGAAGGAGTTTCCGCATGACCGCGTCTCAGCCCAAGAGAATAGGTTGTGGTCCAAGGCCCGTGTAGGCTACGGACCAATGGATTTGGGCCATGGGTTTGGGCTGCAGGGGCCATGGATTAAAATCTATTTTTAGGCCGTGGTCCAATCTCATTTGGGCCACATTTTGAGCCTGGTTCAGAATTTGTTCATGTGCTTTTCTTGAGTCTGTTTGGGTCTAATTTGTGCCAGAAATTGGGTATTTTTTTACCCAATTAAATTAGATTAAATTTTAAATAAAAATTTGGGTTTTTAAGGTATAAAAATTTGACCCAAAAATTTATACTTTATTTTTGGATAGGTACCCATATTTAATTAAAAAATCCATGGACAGTTGGATTTGAGCTATTTGGATTTGGGATATTTGGATTTTGAACTTTAGCCAGTGTAAGCCACTTCGAGGTAGGGATTATTTTATGCACTGCATTGTATAATTTTATTAAAATAACTATTTTGAGATTTATCTCATATTAAAATGACGCGTTCATTTCATGGGCGTCAATTTTTTGTATTATATTTTATTTTCACTATACACATTTCAATTAAACATGCATTTAAATATTTATGAATTAACTTGGTCGTACGAACTAAGTTTGATCAACCTGGTTTGGAGTCTGTTTTATTTTCACACATTCTACCGTACAGAATGTGTTTATTTGTTGTTAAAATGGGTAATATGACAACTATATATGTCGTGTTATTGGGTTTCGAATCCCTAAACCTGATCATAGTATTATTTGGTTTTGCGATCGCCGAGCAGCTCCTTTATTCTGATGGCATGGTGTGCCTGGAGTCCGTGAGTGACTCCATTTTCATTGTGATTTTTAATTATGTACAATAAGAGTTTGTTTTAATTACGTACCACATACTAGTGAGTGGTTTCAAACACATGTCTTTTTGTACACATTTTTCTGAAAAGAATTTATAAAACATGAGTTTTAAATTCATGCATGCTTAAACATTATTTTTAATTAAAATGATCAAATTTCAATTGAGTTTAGTCAACTCACCCCAATGACATCTTTCAGGGTTATTTCACCAGTTGGATTTTCAATTGCAAAGTTAAGTTTAGATCCGACTGAGTTTTATTTATATTTTAGTTTTATCTTTCGAGAGATATTTTTGTGATTTATACTTTAGTTGAATAGCTGTCATCTTGTTTTTTAGCAAATTTATTTTTATTTTTTGGATTATATAACTAGCTATTTGATATCACTTATTGGACATGTTAAACCCATGTTCGTTGGGCCCGAACTATTAATTAATAATTTAAGTTTTCTGTTGTCAATTAATAAAATTTAAGAGAAAAATGATTGGACGAGTTGATCCTTTGGGTCGGGTCATTCCCCGTTCTGTCTCAGGTCCCTTGCGGGTCGTGATGTGTCTTCCAAACGTAATCCATTCCATTGCACTAAAACCTGATGTTGTAATATACCCTCCACTGAAATCCACCGCAAATCCACAATTGCCAAAGGCTCAATCAATAGATGACTATCCACACCGAAGTCAGGCAAAGGAACAGAATGAATAGCCACGTCCTCCAAATATGGCTATAATAATGAAACATGAAATACATAATGAATCTTAGAATTGATTGGCAATTTTAAACGGTAAGCAACCGGACCAATTCGTTCTTCCACTATGAAAGGACCATAGAAACGTTTACTAAGTTTGGAATAAGAATTAGCCCGTGTTGAAACTTGTTTATAAGGATGCAATTTGACCAGACCTAAATCACTCGGTGCAAACTGTAACGACCCGGTTTTTCGTAACCTTTTAAAAAATACGCTAAAATTTAAAATTTTTATTAACTACTAAAACCTTCTTTATTTAAAACTCATTTGAAGAAATATCAGAGTGCATCTAACTGGACCGCTACTAACCATGGTTAAACTCGTTATGAAAATCCAATTAATAAAATGCGGAAGCATTATAAAAATATTTTATTTAAAGCATAACAGGTTTATTAAAGCATAGTGGAAGCGTAAATTACTTTTCCTTTGAAAAAGTGGCGAAAGTGTAAATAGTAATTTAATTGATAAAAATCCTTTTGAATTAAAAGCGTAGTGAAAGCACAATTAATTCATTTAAAATAATTAATAAAATATTACTTTATATTTACAGCTTGTTTATCTTTACTTTAATTAGCCAACCAGCTGCAAGTCTCGTCTGCGCAAATCCTTCATCAACT
The DNA here is from genome assembly GCA_022433065.1 of Begonia loranthoides. Classification (NCBI taxonomy): domain Eukaryota; kingdom Viridiplantae; phylum Streptophyta; class Magnoliopsida; order Cucurbitales; family Begoniaceae; genus Begonia; species Begonia loranthoides. The sequence continues at coordinate 2,559,950 of CM039482.1, read as the reverse complement.
GCTCCTAAATCTGTTCGTCATTTTCCTACATCGCAAGACGTAAGCTATGAGCCTAATGCTCAGTAAGTGATAATACCTATCATAATACTACATGCAGTTTCAGTTTTGGTCTTTTTCTTATCTTCTTATCTTTTACATTTTAATCATCGTTTTCGTCATTTTCTTTTTATCTTTTTATCTTCTGAGTTTTAGGTCATCATTTTCGTCTTTTTCTCCTTATCTTTTGTCTTTTTCATTTTAATTGTTTTCTTTCATTGGTCATTCTTTTCATCGTTAACCTCTGATATAGCAGCGATGACATAATCCGAAAGCTTGCTAATAATTGGCCGTTTGTCCCGGCATAATCCAGGGACCTTGCAACAGATACGAGCAGCAATGGCATAATCCGAAAGCTTGCTAGTGACGATGACATAATCCGAAAGTTCGCTAGCAGCCATGCCTTAGCCACAAAGGCTTTAACGGCCTCACGTCATATCGTTGTCCTTTTTCTTTTCTTTGCTTTAATTGCATTAATTATTTCTCATTTCTCTTGACTCTTTATAGTTTATTATTCGTTCGTTATCTGTTTCTTCATTCGTCATCTGTTTCTTCGTTTGTGATTTGTTCCTTCGTTATGCCTTATTATTCGTTCATTATTTGTATATGTTTCTATAATACTTGTGAATGCATACAATTTCTGAAAGCATAAATAAACATCGAAATGTGCTGTAAAAGCAGTAAACAACGAAACGTGCGGTTAAAACTGTAAACAACGAAACATGCTATTAAAGAGGTAAACAATGAAACGTGCATTTAAAGCTGTAGACATGCTTGGAAAACGGTAAGCAACGAAATGTGTGATTAAAACTGTAAACAACGAAGCATGCTAGAAAAGCAGTAAGCAACGAAACATGCATCTCCTAATCTCGCGATGTAGGGTTTAAAGTTAACTTTTCTTCCTTTTTAGTACTTTCCAATTTAGAAACATCTAGTCATTGCTAAAATCATTTAGTCTACTCATTAACTTACTAATTAATCCTATAGACCTAGCTCAATAATAAATCTTCACATTCATTACCCATTATTATCATGTCTTAGCCCCAATTAATAGTTCAACACAAAACCAAAGCCGCAATTTAACAACTTTATATCCAAGCAATTAACACTTTTATACTTATGAACTTTCAACATCCAATTTCCAACAACGTAACACTTCACACATCCCACAACAAACAACTAATATCATTCAAAAACCCAACACCTCCTCACCATGACTATCGGCAGGAATCAAACCACAATCAACAACCAAATTCAACAGATTAATATTTCATCCACCGAACATTAATTATCAATAGACATCAACCAAAACATTACCCTGACAATGACCCATAAGCAGAAAATACAACAGAGCACATACACTGCAATACAGAGCATTTCCTTATATATTCTAACATCCAACAGAGGCATACTCATCATCCAAACAACCAGTATATTAACTGACCAATCCCAACATATCAAAGTTCCATTAGAAATACTCAGATTTGCAGAACCAATACTAACAACAGATTACATTCCAGAACTCAACACTAAAAACCAGAATCCAAACCCTAACAAAAGTTCTATAACCACTGAACATCTCAAATTAACTACAACATTCCAAAATACTACTCAACATCAACGTGGGCATTAACATCCAAAACAGAACCAATGATTAAACAACAGAGGAGAAAACCTCACCGACAGAACACACTTCAGTTCTCAGCCTCACCTCCCTCCAGAAGGATTACCCGAGAGCAATACCCAGCTACAGGATGCCTTCAGCTTCACAATGAATCGGCTCAACTCTCCTCTGCCATTTTATCCTCATTCCAAAAGACAAACACTGCCACTTCCTAGAGGTAGAGCGTAGCTCCTCTGCACACCCGACCAGCCACTGCCAAAGCCACCGACAACGTCCCTTTCTCCATCGAGTACAATTCCAACTAGAAGGAGAGCCAACATGGAAGACTGGTTCCTGTCACTCAGTTCAACCCAACAACAGGCTAGACCGAACCGCCAAACCGGTTTGGTGACAGTCGGGTCAGACTAAACTCCCCAGCCACCACAAATCGTCCCCTGACCACCACGAGAAATCGGCGATTCAGCTCCTGCCAACACCTCCAGAACGCCAAGAAAAGGAAAAATCGACCAACATCTTACCACAACAACCTCGCTCGGAGCTTGAATCATCGCTGGCAACAACACCGATTTCGAGCCCTAGCTTCTCGCGACTCACCTCTTTGCTTCGTCAGCAGCCGCCACACATCGGAGCCCGCCGTCGGATAGTGTCGCCCGAACCTTCGCCGTTGCTCGTCTCCCGCTTGTCGTCACCTCCCCTTGGCCCTCGATTTCTCCCGATCGCGCCCGATCTCCCTCTTCTCTTTTGTAAATGGCCGAAGGCCAAATAATACAAAAAACCAAATTCCATTAGAAATACTCAGATTTGCAGAACCAATACTAACAACAGATTACATTCCAGAACTCAACACTAAAAACCAGAATCCAAACCCCAACAGAAGTTCTATAACCACTAAACATCTCAAATTAACTACAACATTCAAAAATACTACTCAACATCAACGTGGGAATTAACATCCAAAACAGAACCAATGATTAAACAACAGAGGAGAAAACCTCACCGACAGAACACACTTCAGTTCTCGGCCTCACCTCCCACTTCAGTTCTTGGACTCTAGAAGGATTACCCGAGAGCAATACCCAGCTCCAGGATGCCTTCAGCTTCACAATGAATCGGCTCAACTCTCCTCTGCCATTTTATCCTCCTTCCAGAAGACAAACACTGCCACTTCCTAGAGGCAGAACGTAGCTCCTCCGCACACCCGACCAGCCACTGCCGAAGCCACCGACAACGTCCCTTTCTCCATCGAGTATAATTCCAGCAGGAAGGAGAGCCAATGTGGAAGACTCGTTCTTGTCACTCGGTTCAACCCAACAACAGGCTAGACCGAACCGCCAAACCGGTTTGGTGACACTTGGGTCAGACTAAACTCCCCAGCCACCGCAAATCGTCCCCTGACCACCACGAGAAATCAGCGATTCAACTCCTGCCAACGCCTCCAGAACGCCAAGAAAAGGAAAAATCGACCAACATCTTACCTCAACAACCTTGCTCGGAGCTTGAATCATCGCTGGCAGCAACACTGATTTTGAGCCCTAGCTTCTCGCGGCTCGCCTCTTTGCTTCCTCAGCAGCCACCGCACATCGGAGCCCGCCGTCGGATAGTGTCGCCCAAACCTTCGCCGTTGCCCGTCTCCCGCTCGTCGTCGCTTCCCCTTGGCCCTCGGTCTCTCCCGATCGCGCCCGATCTCCCTCTTCTCTTCCTTCATTTATTTCCATACCACAATATGCGTGAACCGGTTCATGCATCCACTTCACCCAATCTAACCCATTTTTATTTAATCTTTCTCTTAAATCCCCACAATAATCTTTCCCTTAATCCTTAAATCAAATAAGTCCAAATAATTCCACTTAAGTAATAATTTCCACTTAATTAATATTAATTGTCGTTCAACAATTTTTTTGTAAATTAAAATATAACGGATATGTCCTTGGTAATACCCCGATAATTATCCAATAAATCTGAACATCTCCAATTTCTGTCTAATTATCCTTATTAAATTCCGATATAAAAGTTCAGGGTATTACACAAACAATCTGTCACTTCTCTTTTTGTCAGCAAAAGTCTTCATTTTATTTTGAGCTTGCAGTAGGTTCTCTTTAAGCTTCCCTAAAATCATTTGACGTTGTTGCAATGTGAAATTCACAGCTTCAATAGAAGAAGCTCCATCAATGTAAATTGGAATAATTGGAGGTATACGCCCATAAACAGCCTCAAAAGGTGTCATGGCGATGGCCGAATGAAAGGCAGTATTGTAAGAATACTCTGCCCAATGAAGCATACTTGCCCACAATTTTGGATTATCCATAACAAAACAACGTAAATATTGCTCCAAAGTCTTCATTTTATTTGAGCTTGCAGTAGGTTCTCTTTAAGCTTCCCTAAAATCATCTTACGTTGTTGCAATGTGAAATTCACAGCTTCAATAGAAGAAGATCCATCAATGTAAATTGGAATAATTGGAGGTATACGCCCATAAACAGCCTCAAAAGGTGTCATGGCGATGGTCGAATGAAAGGCAGTATTGTAAGAATACTCTGCCCAATGAAGCATACTTGCCCACAATTTTGGATTATCCATAACAAAACAACGTAAATATTGCTCCAAAGTTTTGTTAGTGACCTCTATTTGGCCATCCGTTTGCGGGTGATACAAGCTACTGAACAGCAATTTTGTGCCACTTAAATGCAACAATTCTTTCCAAAATTTACTGAGAAAAATTGGATCACGATAACTTACAATTGATTTCGGCAATCCATGTAACTTGCAAATATTTTGAACAAAAGCGTCAACAACTTTCAATGTTGTATAACAGGGCTGTAAAGCCACAAAATGGGCTAATTTAGAAAGTCGATCAACAACTACTAAAATAGCCGTATAACCTCTGGAATTCGGAAGACCCGTGATAAAATCCATGGATAAATTTTCATAACTATTGAATGGCGTTGGTAATGGCTGAAGCAACCCAGCAACTTTCCTTGTCTCGAATTTAGTGTGCTGACAAATCGGACAAGTTTTTACAAAATGCTGGACTTCCTGCTTAAGATTCGGCCATTCAAACTGACAATTTACTCTTTTAATCGTTCGAAGAACACCAGGATGGCCACCCATAGGAGAATAATGAAATTCTCTATTAAATCAGTCTGATGAGATGAATATCTGTTAAGAACAATTCTACCATTATGAAAAGTTAAGCCACCGTGCAATTTATAATCCTGATAAAGATTAGGAAACTACTGAATGTTTGAGTACAATTCCTTCAAGTCATCAAGCAACTCAGTTTCATGAATTAAGTCATCCAACAATCGAGAATATAAGCAACTAATGGCAGAATATGAGGCAAACACACCATCCGAATCAAAGGTCCTGGAAAGTGAATCTGCAACAACATTATTATTGTCAGGATTATAAAGAATATCAAAATCATAACCCAGCAATTTTACCACAAATTTCTGCTGTTCAGGAGTCTGGATAACTTGTGTCAGCATTTCCCGAATGCTTTTATGATCAGTTTTGATGAGAAAATGATTACCCAACAAGTATTGACGCCATTTTTTAATAGCCTCAGTTATGGCAAACATTTCCCTAACATAAGTACTGATGTTCTGCAATTTTGGACACAATTTTTTACTGAAAAATGCAAGCGGATGCTTGTCTTGTAACAGCACTGCACCAACACCCAAACCACTAGCATCAGTCTCCACCACAAATGGCTTTGAAAAATCAGGTAAGGCTAAAATAAGGGCAGATATCAAAGCATCCTTTAGTTGACAGAAAGAATTGGCAGCTTCCATATACCACTGAAAAACATCCTTTTGTAACAAGGTTGTTAAAGGACTTGCAATTGAGGCATAATGATGTATAAACTTTAGATAATAGCCAGATAAACCCAAAAAACCTCTTAATTGTTTGAGACTTGAGAGTAGTCGGGATTGGCCATTCAACTATTGCAGCAACTTTTCCTTTTTCAGGAGAAACACCTTTGGCCGAGACAATATGGCCTAGGTACTCAATTGACGCTTGTCCAAAACTACACTTATATAATTTAGCAACCAATTTATGCTGTTGTAAACAAAGTAATACTGCATCCAAATGTTTAATATGATTAGAACGTACAACACTATAAATCAAAATATTATCAAAGAACACAATCACAAACTTCCATAAAAACAACTTCAAAACTTCCATAAAGTAGTTGGGGCGTTTGTTAAACAACAAGGCATTACTAAAAATTCGTAATGGCCTTCATGAGTTCAAAATGCCTTTTTATGAATATCGGCATCATCCATCTGGATTTGATGATAACTCTCACTTAAATCAATTTTGCTAAAGATAGTTGCACCATGTAACTCATCTAACAATTCATCAACTGTTGGGATTGGAAATTTATCCGGAATGGTAATGCTATTGAGCACCTTATAACCAATACAAAATCTCTAAGTACCATTCTTCTTTTTAACCAACAAAACTAGTGAAGAAAATGGACTTCGACTTGGGCGTATAATACCCGATTGTAACATGTGAGCAACCAACTTTTGAATCTCAGATTTCTAAAAATATGGATATCTATACGGCTTAACATTCACCGGTGAAACACCAGATTTTAAATAGATTTGATGCATAATATTTCTAACCGGAGGTAAACCTTTTGGAATTTGAAAAACCAGCTTATATTTATCAATCAAAAATTGCATATCAACTAGTACACTAAGATCTGTAGGTTCCAGTGATAATAGGTTGAATTGAAAGCAAAAATACTTGACACCCTCCCATTCCTCTACTTAGACCGTGAGAATAGACACAAGATGTTGCCATAAAAGGCTTCAACATCCCGGCGAAAACAAGGGTTGTCGTCAACGTATGAGCGATCGGGAGAGAGGCCGAAATGTGGGAGGACCCAGAGGAGTTCAAACCTAAAAGATTCGTGGGTAGTTGTATAGATTTCAAGGGGATGGACTTTCAGTTTATCCCATTTGGAGCTGGAACAAGACGCTGCCATGGAATTTCATTTGCGGGCAGTGTCAATGAGCTTGCATTAGCCAATGTCGTCTCCCAATTCGATTGGGCGTTGCCGGACGGCGCGAGAGCAGAAGACTTGGCTAGGACCGACTCTTCTGGACTAACCATTCATAGAAAGTTTCCTCTTTTAGCCGTGCCTACTCCATTTTCTTCCGGTTAAAATGTTGTCTTTCAGTCATTTTATAGCTGCGTAAACGTAAACGTTAATTTAGTATGAGTCAATTTTACAAATTCATTCATTGACGGAAGAGTGTCGATTTTAAAAATTTTATTTTCGATTCTACAAGGAAAGTCAAATCTCAAAAACTTTGAAATAAGGGTATTTCCGTCATTTGCTTTGACTAAAAAACCGATGTGGCCCCTGAGGATAAGCCAGAGTGTTATCTCCCTCCCCGCAGAGCTCAGGGGTCTCAACAATGGATGCACTGCGGCTTTCCTATTCTAATTCCCTCACAATTTCATGTTCTAACTTTCCGAAAGAAAAATTCACCAAACTCTCTAAGAGATCTCATTGTTTAACGTTTTCTGAGCTGCATTTTCTGAAACTCAGGCATTCGCGACGAACTTCTAGATTGGTTTGTTGATTATTCCTTTTTTTTTTTTATATTCTTTTCTCATTTCTGTAGTTGTATTACATGGCCTTTCTTCCTCTTCACACTTTCTGGCTAAATTAGTCTTTACATTAACTTACCAATTTTGGCACTTGTGAATTTCAGAAAATCCATGGTTAAGTGTGAATTTTACTGCATGATACTTTTTCTTGGCATTTTCAGCTTAGCTGAATAATATGTGGACTACTTTTATGTTTCATTCAGAATTGTAGTATTCAGATGCAATCTGACGAAGAGGAATACGAGTTGAAGCAAATGAAGGACATGGCTGCTGCCAAAAAGAGATGGGACTCTATGGTATATTGGATAATATCCAGTTCCAATACTAGTTTTTCTTCGCATAAAGCATTTGATATTTAATTCTTGCTGAAGTTGATTTAGAGTTCCAACTTTTAGAGCATAATGCTGCATTGTACCGTGAAAATTACATCTTCTCTGCATAATTTAGTTGAGAGTAAATCTAAAGCATTTTAATTTACAGATTCTCGACTTACACTTGGATGAATCATTTGTTGATTGATTCAATTATTTTCATTAAAAAAAATTGTCAAAACTTAATTTCCTCGCATTAATGGATTTTAGTACATAGTGTTCCTATGTTACAAACTAGTATGTTCTCTCCTTTCTGTAGATTAGAGACGGAAAAGTCCAAGTTCTTTTGCCGAGAGAAGCAGGGTATGCAATTCAGCTCTCTAACACAAATTTGCTCGATGTTCGTCCCTCATCTGAGCGCACAAAGGTTTTAGATATCATATAAATTGTCGCACTTGTTTATGCTGTTATGATTATTGTACTCATGTTTTAGTCCTATTTTGAAGGCATGGGTTAAAAGTTCGACCTGGGTGCCCATATTTGATGTTGATAATACGTTTGATGCCGGAGCTATTTCTAGAAAGGTCACAAGCTTCATGATGGGTACTAAAGAGATAAATACTTGGATTTTATATGCTTTCATTAACCAACTCCACTATATTTTTTTTTCAAGTATCTGGATTAATTACCTGAATGTTTATTGCTTATTCACTTGCCATGCCTTATGTTCATTCAGGAGGTTGGTGGAGTGGCGTGCCCACGTTGTCCTACAATAGGTATGACGCAAAATGAAAATTATGTTTATCTCTTTTATCATTACCCGTCAATATAATTCAAGTTTTTGCTTCAACAGTAAGTTCTTACCAGAAGTTGAGGCCAAGTTTCCGAAAGATACCGACCTGATTGTTTCTTGCCAAAAAGGATTAAGGTTAGCTTTTTTGGTGGGCGAATTGGACTTGGTTTAATTTGGAACGGAGTACCTTTTTCTTTCTTTTTGTTGTTTACGTGCAAAAAAAAAACTGGAGGAAAATAGACAGCCATTGCTTTCCCAAGAAAATCTAGTGTATATTTAACTCTTCCTGATGAATATGGATGGTGATATTCTTCGTTTTGGTTTTTTTTTTGATAAGTTGCTCACCATGAAATTGCTTGCATATGAATAATAAACATGCTACTTGCAGTCCTATCTACATATCTTGGTGTCAAAACTATGTTATATAGATGCAGGAGAATCAACTGAAGTATCAAGATGGTTATATGCAATTGAATATATATCTAATAGCATTTATATTATAATCCGATAAAGCTATTATGCAGATCTCTAGCTGCCTGTGAGCTCCTTTATAATGCTGGCTACAGAAACCTTTTCTGGATTCAAGGGGGATTTGAAGCCGCTGAAGAAGAGGTAATGCTTCTGAGGTGCAATTAGTTGCATGTGATTTAGAAGTTAGTTTTATTAGGAATCTCACCTTATGTGGAACAGGATCTTATCAGAGAAGGTCCCGAGCCGCTTAAATTTGCTGGTATTGGCGGGCTCTCAGAGTTCCTTGGGTAACTTCTTATCTTGAATTCTATTTCTTGTGTCTTATGCCATTTCAAGCATATCGCAAATTGTGATTAGAATATATTCGGTCAAAGATTCTAACTTTTGTAGTGCTTTAACTAGGCTTGATATTCTTGGTTATGAAGCATCTATATTTACAAATTGGGTGCTAAAACGTTATCTTCATATGGCCTTGTTGGATATCTGTGGCTTCTAAAGGCCAATTTTAATTTTTAAACCATCATAATTTTGACTACACCCTTCATTACACATTCAGTTGGACTGATCAACAACGAGCTGCAGCTGCGAGGGAAGGCTGGGGATATCGATTAGTGTTCTCTGCCAGACTGGTATAATTTCTCGTTTACATACTTGTAAAATTAGCCACGTTTTATACTTTTTAAAGGACTACTATGAGGTTTTACTGTCTGGGGTAGATTGGTGTCTTTCTTGTGGCTGATGCGATGTTTCTCGGTGCTCGGCAATTGGGTCAATATATACAGGACTTACGTCCTCACTAGACTTCCATAAATGAACTTCGAGAGGACGCCGAGGGGAACGGTAATATGCTGTTTGTTGATCAATTTAGATTTTCCGAGTGATCAAGATTTGAAAACATAGGGAATAGATTGATAGAGAGACCATTCTGTGAGTAGTGTTTTTATTTTGATTGAATTTAAGAAAATTGAACTGATCTTCTTCTGAAATAGTTTGTCAATTTTCTCTCTGGACATAAAATAGCTTTTTACAAAAGGAACCTCTCTTTCGTATAGCTACATGAACAGTAGAGTAGAAGCCTCCTCTTTGATCGGGTTACATCTCTCCCGAGCTATTCAAGTGGTGTCTGAGAGCAAAGAATGAACAGAAAGTTCTAATACTCATTCATTTTTCGCTGATCTGAGGCTTTCAAAAACTCCTGGACGAGAAGCTTGAAGAAGTTGGAAATACATTCATTGGCTGTACGAATCATTTCATATGAATCAAACAAGTGAAGTTTAAGAAGTCAAGCTGCAGAATCTCGAAGTGAGTTTGTTGCTTTTGTAGGATATAGTAAGAGTGTGAGAATCAGCAAAACAAGGATCGCCATGTTCACCAATTGTTTCTTCATCTCCATCACCAGATTGCCGGTAACCTTCCTGTAACTCCCCATGGTTCATCTTCCCTTCTTATTGCCATCCCTGTCAAGCTTCTCATCTGTCATTTCATGTTTTTTTTCCTGCTCTCTGTGTTTTTCTCCCTCTCCTCTTTGCCACTGTGCTTATTGTCCGTCTGTTCGTTTTCCGTCTTGGCTGATTTCTCCGGCGCTGTATCATTAGGCGGCTTTCTGTATTCTTGACCCTTCTTGGTTGTTCTCTCTTACCCTCGCTCTCTCTCTCTGTTGTACTTTTTGGGTACCTTCTTCATTGTTTTCCTTGTTATCAGATTGTGTTTGTTCTAACAGGGCTAATCTTAATTCTGTCATTATTTTTGAAGAACACAGAAATTCATGAAAGACATTTAGGAGTTTTTGCAAGCTTCAGATCAGAGAAAAATGAAGGAATATTAGATCTGTTCATTCTTTGCTCTCAGACATTCCACTTCAAGCTCGCGAGAGATGCTGGATGGTATGGGGTTTGGAGAGAGAGAGAGAGAGAGAGAGAGAGAGAGAGAGAGGATTACAGAAGATGATTGGACAGACTGGGTAGACAATTTTGAGAAACCGTACGGCTTGGACTGCTTTAGCTCGAACGGCAGGAGGTACAACCACGAAATTTTCAGGCTATATGTTAAGAGACTGGTGAGCGAGGAGCGGGTTTAGGATGATAAAACTGTGTTGGGCGGAATCGGAATTGCCATTTGCGATTCCAGAGACAATCTGATCTTCGAGGTCAGAAAGCCCCTCTTCGGCAACGGAGTGAGCAAGAACGATGCGGAGGCTAAGGCTCTGCTCGACGGTCTCAATGAGCAAGAAGAGGATCCGGTGAGAGGTGGAGGTGACGGTGAGGGGACAAGTTGGAGGGGTAACTGTCTGAAAACACTAATCCAGAGTACAAGCAATCTTCGCAGCAGAGAATCCGGTCGGCATGATCTGTGACTGAGAAGTCAACTGGTCTTTGTTTCTCTTTCTCTCCACGTGTATTGACCATCGTCGTTGAAAAGATGATCAAGTCACGTATCTCTCAAAGCAGCCTTTGACTACGACGAATCCATCTCTACAAAACCTAGAAGTGGTTCTGAAGTTTCAATCTTCACCCACTACCAACCTCTCCTCTATCATCCTCATCATCGTCGCCAAATGTTGATTTTCCAAACTCTGTTGATTCTTCTGACTGTTTTCGTCGCACCAGTTTTGACATTTTTGTTGATGAAGCAGAAGAAGAGGAAAGTTGAAGAGGAGAGCGGCCGGATCGTCCCTCCTGGCCCTAAACGGCTGCCCGTCATCGGAAACCTGCACCAGCTCAGACACCCACCTCACGAATCTCTTCAAAAACTCTCCAAAGCGTACGGTCCGTTGATGTTTCTACAGCTTGGTTCGATTCCGACCGTCGTAATCTCATCGGCAGACATGGCGAAAGAGGTTTTCAAGAATCATGATCTTGCTTTCTCAAGCAGGCCAGCTCTGTACTCTGCGAGGAGAGTCAGTTATAATTTTTCCAACATTTCATTTGCTTCTTACGGCGAATATTGGAGAGAGTTGAGGAAGATTGTGACGTTGGAGCTGCTTAGTGCTAAGAGGGTTCAATCTTTTCAAACTGTGAGGGAGGAAGAGGTTGCTCTAATGGCGGATTGTGTCTCTGAATCTTCGAACTGCGTTAATCTGAGCGAATTGTTTCTCTCTCTAGCAAATAACATTATCTGTCGGGTTGCTTTTGGCCAGAAACAGGATGGAAAGAGTGTTCATAATCAGAACCCATTTCACGAGCTTCTCCGAGAATTAGATGACTTCTTAGGAGGATTCAGCATAGCAGATTTCTTCCCGTGGCTGGAATGGATCAACAATTTTAATGGTTTAGGAGCAAGATATGACAAAAATTTCAGAGAGCTGGACAAGTTCTACGACAGAGTTATCGAAGAACACAGGGACCCAGGTCACCCAAATGATGAACACGAGGACATTGTCGACGTTCTTCTTCAGATTCAGAAGGATCCAAATCAATCCATTCCCCTCACTAACAATCAAATCAAGGCTGCCATTAACGTGAGTTCTTAGTTTTATATCTGTTTGTAAAGCTTGTGATCTAGCTTTTGTCTATGTTTTTTACTGGATTCTGGAAAAGGCAGGATATTTTTGTTGCAGGAACTGATACATCTTCGTCCACACTAACATGGATAATGGCGGAGCTGATTAAGAATCCATCGGCGATGAAAAAAGCACAAGATGAGATCAGAGGGATCATGAAAGGAAAAACGAAGGTGGAAGAGAGAGATCTGACAAAGCTGGAGTACATAAAGCTGGTGATAAAGGAAGGATTCCGTCTCCACCCACCGCTGCCATTGTTGGTGCCTCGAGAAACCATAGAGAACTGCAGCGTCGAAGGCTACCACATTCCGGCCAAAACAAGGGTGTTCGTGAACGCAAAAGCCATCGGAACCGACCCGAAATACTGGGAAAACCCGGAAGAGTTCACGCCGGAGAGATTCTGCGACAGCTCGGTGGATTACAGGGGACAGCATCACGAGCTGATTCCGTTCGGGGTGGGTCGGCGGAGCTGTCCGGGCATGAACTTTGCTAGCCACGTGATCGAGCTTGCTCTGGCAACCCTGCTGCTTCGTTTTGATTGGCGGCTGCCAGATGGCCAAATCTTGGACATGGACGAATCCTTTGGGCTTATCGTTAACAAGAAGGTACCCTTGTGCCTAGTTGCTAAAACCGTGACTTAGAATTTGGTAATTTAAATTCTCTTTTAAAACTTTACGAGAATTTAAATATTAAAGTATTTTTCCAAACAATTTAATCATTAAACTATAAAAAATAAATACAATAAACATCATTGTTACGTTTATCGTTAAATATTTAAATTTTTGTTCCTCGGAATGTCAACTTTTCGTTGCTGAATGACGACGTTTGGCCGCAGAACGTCATACCTCGTTGTGGGTTTTGATGCCCTAATATATAAGAATGGATTGTGTGCTCTGATGAGTACACCGATTCCTCAACAAACCATGAAATTCACAGCGAACTCCCAGTAATTTCAGAGCGAATTTTCTCACTGTTTCATTTATTTTACTGGATTTTAGGACAAAGAAATTGACTCTCAAGCAAAAGGGTGAATCTACCATTATTTTGTTATTGGAGTTAGCCCAAAAACGCGTTGTACTAAGTATATAAAATAATTTTACTTATAAAATATGCTTTTTTCACTCTACTAAGTGATGTGAGATTGTGCACTCTTAGTGATATGAGTCGGACTCACACTTGGGTAATTATTGACTTCACATGATAGATTGGAGTGATATGAGTCGGACTCACACTTGGGTAATTCTTGACTTCACATGATAGATTGTCGTAGTATTACTTCTTACATTTAATTTTAATTATGATAGTCACTGTCTCTTTATTATTCCCAAATTGTGAATTTTTTATAGGGTAAATGACAAATCAACCACCGTGGTTTGTGATTAATGACAAGTCAATCACTATGGTATTTTTTCTAACAATTTAACAATTGACGTATGGAAAAATGATAAAACCAACATCGTGGTAACGGAAAGACACCGCGAATTCGCGGTGTCTTGGAGCTGATTCGCTACGGCCAGCTTTTGCTTCTGTTGTTAATGGTGGAAGAAAAATTAACAAATGCGAAATGAAACAACGGTCCGAGGAAAGAGGATGGAACTTACTGGGTTTCATCTTGCATCTGTTAATTTTTCTTCCGCCATTAACAACAGAAGCAAAAGCTGGCCGTAGCGAATCAACTTCAAGAAATCGCGGTGTCTCCCAAGAAAGACACCGCTTGTCTCACGTCAATTTGTTAACGAAAAACGTTATCGCGATGTTAGTTTTGTCATTTTTTCATACGTCAATGGTTAAATTGTTAAAAAAAAATATCATAATGGTTGACTTGTCATTGATCAAAAATCATGATGGTTGATTTGTCATTTACCTTTTTTTTTATATTATCTGTGTATATACACACAATATTAGAATATGAAATTATACTGCAATATATTAATGGATAAAACCAGGCTCATTTTTTGGGCCTTGGGTAAGACATTTGAAAAGCCATAGCTATAGGCCTTAAAGGATGAGGGGAGTCCATCAATGGTCATCTTTCACCTTACCTTCGTTCTTTCCAACCCTTATCCTCTCCCCTCCTCCCTCTACTTCCTTAGGTTTCTATCTAAACCCTTATCCCTCTCTCTGTTCTGCTCTTACTCTGAGAACCCAGCATGTCTTCTGCAGCCAAATCCATGCTCAAGTCCTTGACAATGGGGGACTCTTCCGGAATTTCTTTCACTTCCATTTGCACCACCAAAAATGTCTTCCCTTTTCTTCTCAGTTTCCCCTCTAAAATCTCCAGTTTCCACCTTTTGTGTACTCACTCTTCTGTCTTTCCTCCTCTATCTCTCAAAATCAGGTCATCCGGTTCTCCTTTCGTCACCCACGTAGCGCAGACCTCAGACTGGGCTCAGCAAGAAGACGATGCCGCCATCACGCCCGACGCAGACGAAGAACTTAAATGGGAAAACGAAGAGCTCGACGATCCAGAATCCAGGGTTTCCGAATGGGAAGTAAAAGGAGAGAGTGGCGAAGGTGGAGCTTTTGAGGAGACAGGGGTAGAAGAAGAGACATATTCTGAACCACCAGAAGATGCTAAAATTTTTGTCGGGAACTTGCCATATGATGTTGACAGCGAGAAGTTAGCCATGCTATTTGAGAAAGCAGGGATTGTAGAGATTGCAGAGGTAAAGTGAAAAAAGCTCCATTTTCTTATGCATAAACTTTTTTAAATTCGTGGTTTTGACAGAGAGATTTGATGGTTTGGATTGAAGGTTATTTACAATAGAGAGACTGATAGGAGTCGTGGGTTTGGTTTTGTGACTATGAGCACTGTTGAAGAAGCTGATAAAGCTGTGGATATGTTCAATCGATATGTAAGTCTTTTATTTTCTGACATTTTTCAGTAGTTGAAGTGGAAATGAGAATTTGGATCATTCTGGTCTGACCCTTTTTCCAGATCCCTGTATTTGTATGCATGTTACAGTTCAAATTTGCTCTGAACCAGCTGTTTTTTATTTCTGGGTAGTGTGTTCTTTGAGATTGAAACAAGCTAGGGTCATCTACCAATTTTCACATTGGATGCAATCAATTTAGACGACCAAATGAAGGATTCAATTTAGATTTTATCAATCTTTAATCTGATTTTTGGTAAAAAAGCTTGTGAACTATATGGCAGATCTGAAAATGATGTATTTTTCCTTTGGATTAGGACGTGGGAGGAAGGCTATTGACTGTCAACAAGGCAGCTCCACGAGGAGAGAGGATCGAGCGACCTCCTAGCTCATTCGACCGTCCCTTTAGAATATATGTCGGTAATTTGCCATGGGACGTGGATGGAGCTCGCCTACAGCAAGTTTTCAGTGAGCATGGTAATGTGGTGGATGCTCGAGTCGTCTCCGATCGGGAAACCGGACGTTCCCGTGGGTTTGGATTCGTCGTAATGTCCGAGGAATCCGGAATGAACGATGCAATTGAGGCTCTTGACGGACAGGTATTTGAAAACCATCCTAACAACGCTGTACCTAATTGGCTGTAATTTCTATATTTGTCGTGCCAACACGGGACGAACAAAAGTAAAATCGAACCGAAAGAACAAAAAGTTATCAAATGATTGGCTGATGGAGTCATTGTTTTGTTACTGCAGAGTCTGGGAGGCAGATCTATTAGAGTAAGCGTTGCAGAGGAAAGACCAAGGCGTTCCTTTTGAGTTTTAAGTTGAATTGAATCAAATGTTCTCAAATTATGTGTTTTTTTTACAATTATTGAAGTGAATTTTGTAGCTTAAATCTGCTCTTTCCAGTTTCTTGAATGAAATTCAATGATAATCCCTCTCTAATTGCTGTATTATCTTCATATCAACCATTCAAGGATCTAAATGGACATCATGCGAGCATTCTCAAAAGATAAATGGATAATTAAACAAGCAATAATCAGCTTGAAAGTAGAGGGGTTGTTTTCAATTCAAAATAGAACAATTTACAGAAGCAATTAAGGAAGTATTTTGAACTAACCATTCACAACAGCTTGAAGTGCAAAGCTATTCAAATTTGTAGAGATTCAAGCTTTTCGCTGTTAACCTCGTAACTGGGCGTCCCGGCTTGTGAGAGGCACATAACGGACAGAAGTCTTGCTGTGGACGCTGATAGAGCCGTCCGAGTTCTTGTCCACCACCTTCAAATCCTGAACAATATTACCCACAGGAATCACCATTCTGCCTCCGGGCTTCAACTGATCAACAAGAGCTTGTGGAATTTCTGGGGCAGCTGCCCCTACATGAATGGCGTCATAGGGTGCCAACTCAGGCCACCCTTGCCTTCCATCTGCATCAAACTCGAACCATGGCCAATTATTCATCCAGTTTCTTTAGTAAAAAAAAGGCCGTATTAAAAATTAAGAAGAAACATGCACATGGAGGTGAGCTAAGAGAAAAACTCAAACCCCATGGCTATACCTATGCATTTGATTTACCATAACCTATATTTCTGTCCTACCAAAACAAAGAATACTGATAAAGTTTTTCTTTATTTCTCGAAAGAATTACTCTCTACAGTGGCAGACTCCGTGTCTACCTTTCCTCCACTCTTTATTACAAAATGACTTAAACTTCCTTTCCCTATTTTTCTACTATTTATATCCCTCTACAGCAGTTATTTTTCTAAAATTCACATCAAATGACTCTAAAATTCACATCAAATGACTAACTATTCCTTTTTATTCCTCCTCCCGTAAGTAAACCTCAAGGGAGGCTTATCGTTACCCTCCGCCCATAGACGAAGGAAATTGAAGACGGATAAAATCGAACTCCTCCCAAGTCGCCTCCATTGCCAGCAGACTTTTCCACTTAATCAATACCATAAACTTGTGAGTAGCTCCACACTGCCTATGAACATCAAGTAAACTTTCAGGTTCCACCACAAAAGAATTATCATGAAACAGTTCCCCTGGCAATGGTGTTATAGTTGGTAGCGGGCCATTAACCTGACGCAGCAAGGAAACATGAAAAACTGGGTGGTTAGTGGCTGTCTCCGGCAATTGCAACTTATAAGCTACCTTTTCGATTTTCTCCAGAATCATAAAAGGGCCATAAAATCTAAGAGAAAACTTCAAATGCATCTGCTTGGCTAGTGATTTCTGTCTATATGGTTGCAACTTCAACAAAACATAGTCACCCACAGAAAACTCCAAATTCCGACGCTATTTGTTAGCAATTGATGACATTACAGCTTGAGCTTGTATTAGATTATGCTTAAGCAAATCCAATACACCATCTCTCTCTTGTAGCTGGGAATCAACCGAAGCTATTGAAGAGACATCACCCTTTTCATACCGTAGAACAGAAGGAGGGTCCCTCTTGTAGACAGCTTTAAAAGGGGTCATCTTAATTGCTGAATGGTAAGAAGAATTATACCAGAATTCTGCCCATTAAAGCCAATGAAACCAAGCAGCCGGCTTGTGACCCGTAAAGCAACGCAAATACGCTTCAATTGTCCGATTTACAACTGCAGACTGTCCATCTGTTTGTGGATGGTAAGCAGAGCTGAACTTTAATGTTGTGCCATGCAATCTAAACAATTCTTTCCAGAAATTACTGATAAAGATCCTGTCCCTATCAGAGACAATCGACTTAGGCATGCCATGGAGACGGAAATTATTATCAAAGAAGGAAACAGCAACCGTTCGGGCATTAAAAGGATGGCTTAAGCCCATAAAATGAGCGTATTTACTGAGTCTGTCCACTACCACAAAGATGGTATCCTTGCCACTGGACTTTGGTAATTTTTCTATGAAATCCATAGAAATGTCTTCCCATATGTCGTTTGGAACCGGCAATGGTTGTATTAGCCCTGCTGGCGATAAAGTCATATATTTGTTTTGCTGACAGACCGAACAACTGTTAATAAACTGCATAACATCCTTCCGTAAGCCAAACCAAAATAATTCTGCTGAAATGCGTTTGACTGTTTTTCTAATGCCCCCATGACCACCCATAGGACTAGAGTGAAACATAAACAAAATTTGCTGAATGAACTTTGATTGAGCAGACACCACTTTCCTGCTTTTGTAGAACAGCTGAGTGTTAATAAGAGAATATCCCTTCGGAGCTTCTTCATGGCTTAAAAGCAGTTGTTTAATTTTCATCAACTTCTGATCAGATTCTACTTCAGCTTCCAATTCACTGGAACTTATAACACCTTGGCAAAGCAGAGCAGACAATTCAACATTCGTAGTCTGATTATCATCCTTCCTAGATAATGCATCTGCTACTGAATTCTCACTCCCAGGTTTGTATTGTACTTCGAAATCGTATCCCAAAAGTTTTGTCAACCATTTTTGATGTTCCACCGCTACCATCCGTTGTTCAAGAAAAAATTTCAAACTCCTTTGGTCTGTTCGAACTATAAAATGAGAACCAAGCAAGTAAGGCCGCCACTTTTGGATGGCCAAAACAATGGCCATCAACTCCCTTTTGTACACCGATTTCAACTGTTTTTGCTTGGACAATTGCTGACTAAAAAATGCAATCGGTCTCTGATTTTGCATGAGTACCGCTCCAATGCCATACCCTGATGCATCCGTTTCTACCACAAAAGGTTCAGCAAAATTTGGAACTGCCAAAACCGGTAGTGTTGTCATGGCCAACTTCAATTTTTGAAATGCATTTTCAGCTTCATTCGTCCAAGAGAATTTGTCTTTCTTAAGCTGTTCCGTCAACGGCAAAGCAATTCCTCCATACCCCGAAACAAATTTCCGGTAATAGCTTGTCAACCCAAGAAATCCCCGCAATTGTTTAATAGTCTTTGGAGAATCCCATTGTAGAATTGCCGAAATTTTTGAAGGGTCTGCTGCTATTCCTCTTCCAGAAACAATGTAGCCCAAATAGTCCAATTTTGTTTGGGCAAATGAACATTTTTTTTTATTCACAAACAACTGATCCAATGACAAAGTCTCTAAGGCTGTCCTCAGGTGCTTCATGTGTTCGACCATAGATGAGCTGAACACTAGAATATCATAAAAAAAAACCAGAATAAACTTTCTAAGAAATGGGTGGAAAACCTTATTCATCAACGCTTGAAACCTAGATGGAGCGTTTGTGAGGCCAAAAGGCATGACTAGGAATTCATAATGGCCCTCATGAGTCCTAAAAGCCGTTTTGTGGACATCCTCTTGTCGTACCCGAATCTAGTGATAACCGGATTTTAAATCCAGCTTAGTAAAAATGCATGCTCCATTTAACTCATCCACCAACTCATCTATAACTGGAATAGGAAAACGTTCCTTGATCGTTTCAAGATTTAGAGCTCTATAGTCGACACAAAACCGCCAACTATTATCTTTCTTCTTCACCAAAATAATAGGGCTAGAAAAATGACTAGAACTCGGTGGAATTATGCCCGCATCAAGCATTTCCTGGATAAGCTTCTCAATTTCATCCTTTTGGACTACTGGATATCTGTATGGGCGTATATTGATAGGCTGTACCCCTTCCTTCAATCTTATAGCATGGTCTCGATCTCTCACTAGAGGTAAACCTTTTGGTAGATTGAACACATGTTCAAAAGTCTGAAAAAGTGTTTCCAATTCTTTATTTGGTAGTACAGAAGAAACTCCAGATTCCTCTTTCCCACTGCACAACTCCAATAACAAGCCTTGTCCTTCTTTCTTCACTGTTTTTAACATGGCTTTTAAAGACACTTGGGTTCTGCAGAGGGCCGGATCTCCTTTGATGCATACTAGTCGATCACCCAACTTACATTTCATTGTAAACAACTTCCAATTCACACTCATGTCCCCCAAGGATTCCAGCCATTGCATTCCAAGTATTACTTCTGAATTACCCAAGTTGATAGGCAAAAACTCCTCCAAAACTTCTAACTCAGGTAGCTGCAACAAGACATTCTTACACACTCCATTGCATTGAATAGACTCACCGTTTCCCAGTTGAATATTATACTTGACAGTAGCCGTAACCAATAACTGTAACTCCTCCACTATATGGCTGGCTATAAAATTGTGGGTGGCTCCACAATCAATGAGGACAATCACTTCCCGTTTCTTCACACTTCCCCAAAGACGTAAAGTCCTAGGGTTAGTTATTCCTATTACAGAGTTCAAGGAAATCTCCACTTGCTCAAGAGCATATCCCTTTTCAGATGCCACTTCAAATTCTTCCAAATTTTCTTCCATTTCATCCTGTAACATCAAAACTTGTAATGTTTTTTTTTTACACTGATGCCCAATCGTATACCTTTCATCACATCGGAAACATAGACCCTTCTCCCTCCTTGTCTTGATTTCCGCTTCTGTTAGCCTACGCCTCCTTGAATCTGCATTTTTGACATTAGCCACCTGCGAACTAGGGTTGTCTTTAGGTAAATTCCTGCTAGTACTAAAGAAAGACCAGCCCGTAGATTCTGCTTTTGGTTTCTCCATCATTAAATTCCTTCTTTGCCCACTTGGTTTGAGCAATTAGTTTCGATCCTCTATTACTTGAGCCGAGTACATAAGATCAGACAACCCATTGGGTCTCATCATTCTCACATCGCCTTTTATTTCATTCTTCAACCCATTATAGAAGGCACTAAACAATACCTCGTCCGAGACTCCGAACAGGTTCGCAGCAATTGACTCGAACTCTGTACGGTACTCTTCCACCGTTCCCTCTTGTTTCAAAGATAATAGTTTTTCACATCCGTACCCCATTCTGGCATGAGCAAATCTTTCCATAATGCCCTGTTTGAGACTCATCCAACTTCGAAATGGCCGTTTTTCATTTTCCCACTGGAACCAAGCAAGGGCCGACCCTTCCAAGCAGACCAACGCCGCTTCAATTTTCTCCTCATCAGTCATACGGTTGATACTAAAATATCGTTCTGCTCTGAATAGCCAGCCTTCAGGGTCTACTCCACTAAAAATCGGTAACTCTAACCTTCGCGGAAGCAGTTCTTGACTATGCGACTGTCTTAGCTCGCCTTCCCGATTGTGGCAATTTGTCGTCGTTCGTTTCGGAGCGGATCCCGTCGATTCTGCTGCTCTTCCAGCCGAACTGATCCCTTCGAATTCTGCTGCTCTTCCAGCCGAGCAAGTACCCTAGCAATCTGTTCCCGCAATTGCAGAATATCCCGACCCATCGCCTCCTGGTTTCCGGCGACCTCCTTCTGCCACTCAGCCATACCTTCCTTCTGAGCCTCCGATCGCGTCAACATTTTCTTCGCCAGATCGTAACCGCTCTGATACCAATGATAAAGCTTTTCTTTATTTCTCGAAAGAATTGCTTTCTACAATGGCAGACACGGTGGCAGACTCCGTGTCTGCCTTTCCTCCGCTCTTTATTACAAAATGACTTAATCTTCCTCTCCCTATTTTTCTACTATTTATATTCCTCTGCAGCAGTTATTTTTCTAAAATTCACATCAAATGACTCTAAAATTCACATCAAATGACTAACTATTCCTTTTTATTCCTCCTCGCGTAAGTAAACCTCAAGGGAGGCTTATCAAATACAAAAAACGGGTTTTTAAGAACCGCCTTCCAAATGGACCAAAAGAGGCAGTGAGGCATCAAAATGCACATATGGGCATTCATAGATTACTAATATAACTTCTTTCTTCATGATTAGTAATTGAAAACATTAATGGGTGAATACAAGCATACATAATGCATTACTAGCGCTTAGTAAGAAAAAAACAAATACATAGAAAACGTACCCCCAACATGCACAGCAAGGGAACCCTCATTCAACAAAGAAGCTGCTGCACTTTTTTGAATATTCATGGTTGAGGAAGATATCAACTCAGGAATATGTTCAACACCGATTGCTCGGCCTTCTGGTCCAACCATCAGAGCAAAACATGCAGTTAAGTATCCCGTCCCTACATAAATAAGGCACATTAGCAAATCCATAATCTAAACTCCTGTCAGAAAGGGGTAAAAATATGCAATTGAATGCCATAGTAGTTCTAATGTCGAGGACAAATTATTAGATAAGGAAGCCACAATGAAGTTGCCCCATTCTAGGTTTAATGCATCAACATCATGAAAAATTGAATTACTTTTGCACTAAAAAGGTGTAATTGCTGATGATATCTGAAGCATTGATTAGGCCAGCCTCATTTTGGCAGTTCCACCCAAATATTTTATGTCGGGATATGTCAGCAAGAATACCAACTTAAAACATAGGTGTTAAAAAAGCCACACCTGAACCAACATCCAAAGCGTGCATTCCAGGCTGCAGATTCTCCTCCAACAGCTGAAGGCACATTGCATGCATATGAGGTGCAGAAATAGTGACATTATAACCAATAGACATAGGGCTGTCGACATAAGGCAGGGTACCTTCTGGTACAAAAATGGCCCTGTCGACATTCTCCATTACTTCAGCCACTTTCTTTGATCTAAAAACTCCATAGTTATACAAATTTTCAACCATTACTTTGTTCTTATTGATATTACTTCCACTCCAAAACCTCTGCAATTTGGAACAAAATGAAATTAAGAAAAAAACTAATCATGATCCCATTTCTAAAAGAGAATGATGATCCATTTCTTAAAGGTGGTGCCCCGAAATAAACATATAAAAAAATACCCACTAAATAGATTCTGATAGTAGTACAAGTATTCCGCAACTTCCAAGCTAAAAAATGGATGATCTTTCAATCAACCATGAACTAATGACTCTGACATCCTCGTCTGATAATATGGCCTCCACAACTGGGGCGTTTATAGGTTGAATATTTTGATCATGCAGTTGAATATAATAAAGTAAAAATGAAGCAATCTGCCTCACTAGATACTGTCAGTTGCATACAATGCCCACACGTCTCAAATTAAACACGCCTGAAAATACATGCATCGGATCTCCAGAAATCTTCTCCAAACTTTCACAGCATAATTATATTATCATGACTTATAAAACCTATGTCCCTTTACTTAAACCAGAAGAAACCTATAATTTTGATCATGCAGTTGAATATGATAAAGTAAAAATGAAGCAATCAGCCTCACTAGATACTGTCAGTTGCATACAATGCCCATACGTCTCAAATTAAACACGCCTGAAAATACATGCATCGGATCTCCAGAAATCTTCTCCAAACTTTCACAGCATAATTATCTTATCATGACTTATAAAACATATGTCCATTCACTTAAACCAGAAGAAACCAATAGCTTATTGTGAACCTCAACTTCCAAACGACAGTGAAGAACCAATCGGAAATTCCGATTCACACAAAATATCATCAACTTTTTTCGAAGCAACAGTCAATTAATCATTGGTCATAAGTTAAAACGACCTCACCAGCTAAATTGACAGCGGGAAACTGCAACCAAATCAGTGAAATCAAAGAAATTGAAATTTTAAGGTGGTGAAATGGCGGATAGAAAGATGTGGATTCGACATTTGAGATCAGAACAAAAAAAAAGGTCTAGAGAGAGAGAGGGTATGTACCTCCATTCTCAGGAACGGACGGTTACCGGCGAGGAAATTAGGATAGGAGGACTAGGAGATGAGGAGAAGACAGTTTCCGTTGAAGTGGATAGAGAGCTGGCTCTGGGTGAGTGAACTGAAGCGACGGGAGAAGAAGGAAGATGAAAATGGAGAGAGGAAGAGGTGAATTATAAGAAAAGCGTCGATGGAAGCGTCCAGAAGCGGAAACCATACGCTAACGCCATAGTTGTAGTTGTTGAGGTAACAGAAGATGGCATCTCTCTCTCTCCCTCTCTTCTTTTTCTGTTTTTTTTTATAATAAAATTAATAAACCAATACTTTTTTTAATCAAATCCAATCAAATCTTAAATTAATTTTTTTTAATTATGATAAATAAAGAGCACAAACCTCATTATTATATTTTTATTTAAATTTTTTTTTTTATATTCATAGTTGAAACATACTTTTGTTGCAGAAATAATATTTTCTACAGTAAAAACATATATTTGGATACGTAAAGTAAAATTCTATTCCTAGAATTTGCTTTCCTTAGCAGGTATTTTTCACAGCAAAAAGAATATTTTCTGCAATAGATAGTAGCTTAAGTATTTTTCGCAGCGGATACTTGTCTTTCACTGCAGAATCTTAGTTTTCTCAACACGACCTTAACCTGAAGTAAAAACTCAAATCAGTCAATGTATCAAAATATACTCTTCTAGATACAATAATCGAACAATTTTTAATATCAACATTGTTTCTATCATTCACCGACTTAATCTTGAAGATCGATAAGTAGAAACAATCTGGTATAAGTTTAAAACATACCAATTGAAATATTGATTGTCCTCGAGATAGAGGTGAAGGTCTAGATCTTCACCCGTGCGTATTTAATGGGCTTTTCTTTGTTTGGGCTTTCTAACTTTTCGGCCCAATTAAGTTGTTCACACGGGTCGTCATGGATTTTTGGTCGGAGCATAAGCCAGAACCATATCGAATTACGTATCTTTGCTGTGTTATTTAAGCTCATTTTGGCCGCCATTAGAGGTGGAGAAAAGAAACCGCGCCCAGCCACCTTCAGTTCAGGAATCAAAGCAGAGGACTAGGCTTTCTTGGAGAAAGAGGACGGGTGACATCAATGGCATCTGCACAAGTTTGCAAAGCTGAATTACCTGGAAGCAATGGAAAATTTATGGCTATAAAGAAGATTATTTGTTGAAAATTAGCGTTGAATAACGAACAAGATTTGGAAAAGAAAAAGAGAAAACAGTAGACACCGAATTTACATGGAAAACCCAATACGAGAAAAAACCACGAACGGAGGAGAAATCACTATAGAAATCGGTACAACGAGCTTTGCGGCTCAAACATATATTTATAGGATTAAAGGAAACCCTAGTCATACGAAAATATAGAAACCTTAATTCTGCAGGAATTAGGAAACCTCTAATGTGGGCCAAACTGGCCTGGCCCAATTAGAATCCGGGTCACCCTGAACCCTAACATTATTCAACCATCAAATCGCAGAACTGGCTAATGAAGAAAGTAAGCTTCTGAGCAAGAAAATGCATCAAATCAAGTAGGAAATAAGTACCGTTGGTCAAATCCCAACCATCTGAAAATTCGGATGAGATAAGTTTGGTCAAGTGAATGAGGAATATAGCGAATTCAGTGAATCCTCGAACAGCCATTGATCCAAAGCTAATGGGAATTGGCTGTGAGGACCAGATGCCATTGGTCCTGAAGATTGCTAGCTTCTGCACTCTAGAAAATCAAAGAGAAAGACCTAACAGTAAAGATGTTAGATGCATGCAATCACAGTTCCAACACTAAGAATGTATGCCACAAAGCCTCCTAATATTTATCTACCATTGAATGTGTGCAAGAGCAATCTTTTAAGTGTGTATAACAACAGTTTCACCTCAATTATGCACATTGAAATTATCAAGGAAATATCAAAGAATTATGACGGGAAATTTTATAATTCTATACACATGGGAAATAATGCATGACTAAACTTGAACTCGGAAGTTGGAAACAATAGTATTGACGATTAAAAGATATATGAAAGTAGAATAATACATTGTTAAGGGGAGAGTATGAGGAGAGATCAACTAGTCTATTCATTTCTTGAATATTACTTATATTAAACAGACCGAGTTCAACCGAATTGAGATGGTTGCAAAGTAAAAGCCGGCGGCTATCTTCTTTATGGTGCCTCAAAAATCCAGGAGCAACTGAGGAAGAATTCTCTCCAAATGAGTAGCTTCAATTTGGCTAATACCTTCAGCTTCAGCTATTATCGCAGCTCGTTGCACAGCCTCTGCACCAGTATACCAAAGGTTAATGTTGGTATGTTTTTCTCTACGAAAACATGTGATGTCGAGTGTCTAAAATAAGAACCATGGATTCGGGGGGTTAACCTGTGACAAAGATTTGGAGAAGTTCGCAACTCAACTTAAGCGCGTTTGCATTTGCTGGATTACATAAACAAAAGAGGAGCAAATAAACAACAGGATCAATGGTACTCTCTAATCTTCAAAAAACTGAGTTCAACACAAATAAGAGAAAGAAATCAAGAAATACCCGACATTGGTCTGCTCTTCTTGGATATTCCAGCTCCCACCTGCACTAACCACACTTAGTTGGATACTAACTAAGATCTAAACTGTAAGAACATGGATGAAAAACTGAATATAGAAGCAATTTTTTCATTCATTGACCGTCATGTTGATTTTGCTTGGTGTGTGTGTGTGTGGAGTTTGTGAACGAACAAATTCCCACATTCCTATGATTAATTAGTGTATTCATCCCTGGGCAACAATGAGGGAACATTGACAAGAAACAGATAGAAAAAGGCTATGAAGATGAAATAGCATTCACTATCGTCATGACAGAATAGTAATTAGAAAATTTCATGGGATTAAGACAGTTTGAATCAGAGTAAAGTCAAATCCAAGTGTTTAAACGAGGAAATCATGAAAAATCGAAGCCTAAAGGAATTAATCACATCTTTGATAATCCAGGAGAGCTTTTGGAAATAAAAAGATGCCCTGATATTCCATCAGATTTCAATGCACATGAACTCACTAAATTCGAACTCAATTGACCATAGCAACCTAAGCAGTAATACCCAAAATGACAGATGAATGTAATAGAAAGTTCCAGAAGCGAAAATTGCGGCCAAAAGAAAGATTTATAAGGCTGTGAAAGGACATTACTTCAACATACACAACACTGTCGCCTTCGTTTCTTTCGCGCTCTGCAAAATGAGAATCGAACTAAACAGAAATATAAACTAAATGTAAATCACATGAAGCAAAGCTCAAAATTAAAGGGAAGTAGAGACGAGTTTAAACCCTGGGCCTTCCTCTTCCATACGGACTTGAAAAGAGCATGAATCAGGTCCTGCTAAGAAGACGATCACATTAGCAATTAACAGCCCTTAACATGAAGAAATCGACGAGTCAAAAATTAAAAAATTGCTAACAAATTATGGATTTACAGGATAGAACGAGTTTTCCTCCATTGAAGACGAAACGAAGAAAGCTTCAGCTATCCCGCGCAATCTCTTCGTTTCCCGTTGGCCCTTGATTTCGGCGTTTTTTCTGTCTATTCGTTTCATGGTCTTGAATATAACACGATTGCTATAATGTGTGACAATTTACTAGTGGACAAAATATTCAATTGAAGTAAGAGTGTGACAAACAAATTATGTGCACAATAAATATTATATTTTCTTTGGTTCTTCTACACTGATTCTGCATTCTTCGAACAACAGTTGTTCTAACTCTGGATTTTGTCAGCAAGTTTGTGGAGTTTGATTTAGGATTTTGGAGTGAATAATTTTTTTTTTTTTTGTGTTTGATCGATCTATTTAGTGTAAATTTCATTTTATATCGTTAACCATGAACCGTATGTTGGATCTGATTCTCGATAATTAATTTTTGGGTAAATGACAAATCAACCATCGTAGTTTGAGATCAATGACAAGTCAACAACTATAGTATTTTTTTTAACAAGTTAACTACTCAGTATGTTAAAATAACAAATCCTACATCACGTAGACGTTTAACGTTAAAATGCCAATGTCCGAACGCCGAAACGACCCGCTCCGGCGTTTTGAAGAATTCAGAATGCCCAACGCGGGGCGTTCTGAATTTCTGAAGAATTCAAAACGATTTCGCGGCGTCTCATCTTCGCGGTCTGTCCATTTATGTTTTCAGACACAGCGAATTTTACGGTCTCTTATGGCTAGAGACTGTGAGAAATCGCAGTCCCTGGAGTAAGGGATAGCGAAATTCGCGATCCCTTGAGCAACTAGGGACCGCAAAATTCACGGTCCCGGGAGGGAGGGAGGGAGAGAGAGAGAGAGAGGGGGGGCTCCAGGGACCGCGAAATTCACGGTCCCTAGAGCAACAAGAGATCGCAAAATTTACGGTCCCTGGAGAAAGAGAGAGAGGCCTCTCAAAAGTGAGAGAGAGAGGGGCTCTCTCTCTTACTTGTGCGGCCTCTCAAAAGTGAGAGAGAGAGGGCTCTCTCACACTCTTTCTCACTTTTGAGAGGCCGCACAATTCTCTCTCTCTCCAGAGACTACGAATTCTACGGTCCCTCGTTGCTCTAGGGACAGCGAACTTCGCTGTCCCTGGAGCCCCTCTCTCTCTCTCTCTCTCTCTCTCTCTCTCGGGACCGCGAATTTTGCGATCCCTCGTTGCTCCAGGGATCGCGAATTTTGCGGTCCCTTACTCCAGGAACTGCGATTTCTCGCAGTCTCTAGCCATAAGAGACCGCGAAATTCGCTGTGTCTGAAAACATAAATGGACTGACTGCGAAGATGAGACGCCGCAATATCGTTCTGAATTCTTCAGAAATTCATAACGCCCCGCGTTGGGCATTCTGAATTCTTCAAAACGCCGGAGCGGGTCGTTTCGGTGTTCGGACGTTGGCATTTTAATGTTAAATGTCTATGTGATGTTGGATTTGTTATTTTAACATACGTGAGTGGTTAACTTGTTAAAAAAATACCATAGTGGTTGACTTGTCATTGATCTCAAACCACGATGGTTAATTTGTCATTTACCCTTAATTTTTTAAATTTGCTTGAAATCAATAGATTTGACATTGAAGTTTCTGCTTCATAAATATGTTCTCAAGCTAATTTTAGAAATCCTTTTGTGACAGTGCGTCCTATACAAGGATTACCCAATTGTGAGTCTGATCCATACTAATGAGGGTGCACATTCTCATATTTATTGGGAGAGTGACAAATGCATGATTTATAAGTAGGATTTTCCCCTATAACTAGTGCAATACGTTTTGGGCCAACTCAAAATGCACGTTATTGCAATGAGAGACTATATTTTTCGGATTCGATGATCTTGTGTTGATACATTAACAAGGAACTTCTGATGAAGTTGTCGATTTTTCTCACGGAAAACGGCTATGGGAGCTATGTCAAGAGAAATAGGAACCATTATGGCTTCAAGGGGGAAACCATTGTGATCTATAACTTTTTCCGGAATATATTAGGCATCTCAAAAAATTTGTGTCTCCCCAAAAGAAACAATTCGAGGAGAGGTGTAGATCAAATTGACCTATCTGATTGCTTTGAGGCCCCAAGGAAGAGTGTAGATACAAGAGGGAAACTTGGAAAAAGAGCGAACAATCTTGAAAACCCGAGAATATATGGATACAAGTTCAATAACATCGAAAAACTAGACAAGTCGAAATTATACATGATCAAAAAGAGAGATTGAGAAGAATTGTGGAGCACCATGAAAAGTCTCAGAGAAGCATCGGTCGACAGCTGGAGGAGGCACAAAAAAGTGTAGACCTGTTGTATAGAATTCGGGCGGGATGAAAAGGGCTCCGTTTGACTTGAAAAAAACACAAATGGGAAGGTATAGAAAGAGTAGGAAGGATTGAAGGTGGGATTCAAAAGATTTGTGTGAGAATGTTATTTAAAAGATTGTGAAATGTAAAATTAGGGACTAGAGTTACATAATATTAGGGTTTGATCAGAATTGAAGATTTCATTAAATAATTTTGTAACGTCTTCTAGTTCTACAAGGACAATATTTTCTGTTTTAAGTCGAATTCTGCATAGTTTTTGTTCTTGAGATTAACAAAAAACGGGTTGTACTAGATAGGAAGGATTCATTGTCTTTTGGAATCCTCTTTCTCTCTCTCATCCCAAATGAGAAGTTTGACAATTAAAACAATGATGACAACCAGAAGAGAAGAAGGATGTCCCTCAACCTATTGTGTCTCCGCAATTTTAGACGGAAACGTAAGGAAAAAGTTTGAGTTATTTATTTTTTATAGTTTGAAGTTTTAGATGTTTACAAAAATTATTAAAGGTTTGAAGTATATTATTCTCAATTATAGGGTTTGTTTTGTTAATTTCTCTTAATTCTATATTGGGCCGGATACGAATCGACCAATGGGTTCGGGTGTAAATCCGGATCCATTCCGCCAAGATACCAGTTCTTCGGTCTGTTGGTTCTTGCACTCGATCAATTCTTTCCAATATCCGGCGACGGATCATAGGGTTTGAACGACGGTGGAGATCGACCATCATGCCGCTATCGCAGGAGGAGATTGGAGAGGCGGCGATAAAACACGCTCTCAAAGCTTTGCGTAAGCGCCACTTGCTCGAAGAAGGCGCTCATGGTCCTGCTTTTCTCGCCCTCTCCAGGCCTATTGCTCTGCTGGTTTCTAACCTTTTCTTCCCGCTTTTAATCGAAGTTTTTTTTCTTGGTTTTTATTCCGTAATTTTGTTTTCGGACGAGGATTGGCGTACTTTTTTGGCCTTTAATTTATCACGCGATTTCGTAATTTATTCAATTGATTTTTTTTTTCATTTCTATATGATTAAATTGTGTAATTTTGTAATCAAGGGCTTAGAATGGAAGGAGAAAGTGGAGAATTTGGAGATGGAACTGCAACAGTGTAACAAAGCACAATCTCGATTGTCTGAGCAGCTTGTTGTGGAAGTAGCCGAAAATAGAGCTTCTAGAGCTTTAATTACAGAGAAAGACGTAATGATCGATAAAATGCAGAAAGAGTTGACATTCACAAGGTTTGTCTTATCATGTTATTGAAACTTTTTAACTCTTAAGGTGGTAGATAAATGTTTGAGGTCCTATTTATTTTTGCAGGGAAGAATGTTCCGAGTTAAAGACGGACTTAGAAGAGAAATTCAAAGCATTGGAATTGATTTTGGTTGAGAACAAGGAAATAAAGGCAGAACTAGAAGCAATGATAGTGAAGGCCAGAAATGCAGAGGCAGAAAATAGGATGTTGGTTGATCGATGGATGTTGCAAAAGATGCAGGACGCTGAACGTCTTAATGAGGTACTTGATTATTTGTTTTTGTATGATTGGTACTTATTAAGGCCTCGTGGATGGATTACTGTTTAACAATTCATTGGCATCCATAGTTCTTGGAGGCTGATCTGAAGTCACACAACTCACAAAAGGGATACGTCTAATTAAATGCACACAACTATATACTTTAAGAGCAGTCAAGAGTTGAGATGTTTCATTTCAGAAGATATTTTTTGGCTATTCTCATGGCAATGTCCTAAAAATCCATTGGTTTGAAAAGTTTCTCATTTTTATGTCCTGGCCATGGAATATAATTGGATGGTTTTGTGTCTTTTCTGGAGCTGCGACTAGAAACTTTCTTTCATGTAATTTTCTGTTTTTCCCATAATACAGTACGTGGATAACTCCTGTTTTTAATCAGGCAAATGCACTTTATGAAGATATGATCGAGCGCCTCAAGGCCAGTGGCTTGGAGAAACTTGCTCGACAACAAGTAGATGGTGTAGTTCGCCAAAGTGAAGAGGGTGCTGAGTACTTCGACTCAGTTATTCCATCCACATGCAAGTATCGAACTCATGCCCATGAAGGAGGGTGTGGTTCCATGTTATTTGAATACAATTCTGGAAAATTGATCAGCGGAGGACAAGACCGTTCAATTAAAGTCTGGGACACAAACACTGGATCTTTGAGTAGTACCCTTTATGGTTGCCTTGGTTCTGTACTTGATCTTGCCATTACCCATGACAATAAATCTCTAATTGCAGCTAGCAGCTCAAACAACCTGTTCGCATGGGATATCACCTCTGGACGGGTTCGTCATACTCTAACTGGCCACACTGATAAAGTCTGTACTGTTGACGTAAGCAAATTCTCCAATCGGCATGTGGTTAGCGCTGCTTATGATCGAACCATTAAAGTTTGGGATTTACAGAAAGGTTACTGCACCAACACAATCATTTTCCACAGCAACTGCAATGCAATATGCTTCAGTATGGATGGGTTGAGTATCTTCTCTGGCCACGTCGACGGAAACCTCCGGTTATGGGATATCCAGACGGGAAAAATGCTCGGAGAAGTTGCAGCTCATTCACTAGCTGTCACTTCTATTTCTCTGTCTAGAAACGGCAATGTAATATTGACAAGCGGGAGAGATAACTTGCACAATTTATTCGATATACGATCGCTTGAAGTTTGCAGCACTTTAAGGGCGAGTGGAAA
Organism: Begonia loranthoides; assembly: GCA_022433065.1. NCBI lineage: Eukaryota > Viridiplantae > Streptophyta > Magnoliopsida > Cucurbitales > Begoniaceae > Begonia > Begonia loranthoides. Next base: position 2,527,637 of record CM039482.1, on the reverse strand, counting down.
CAGAGTTGCCTCTAATTGGAGTAGATCGTGTATGAGTCCAGATGACAACTATGTGGCCGCTGGGTCAACTGACGGGTCTGTTCATATTTGGTCGATATCAAAAGCCGACATAGTGAGTACACTGAAAGAACACACCTCATCGGTTTTGTGTTGTTCATGGAGTGGTCTCGGAAAACCTCTTGCCTCGTCCGACAAAAATGGAGTAATATGCACTTGGACTTGAAGGGTTCTTGATCTTATGATTTACTTAGTACTGGTTGATTTGTGTATCAAATTGTGCATAAAATTCTGTATATACTTCTTTGATTTATACTTCTGATTTGGAATGTATCTGGTTTGGATTCTTACCTAAAATGGCAACCTTGTTGCTTCTTGAAGTCCTATGTTTTGTCAAATGTGGTACCGCAATGTTTTGGAAAGGGAAAATGACAAATCAACTATCGTGGTTTGTGATCAATGACAAGTCAATCACTATGGTATAGTTTCTAACAAGTTGACCACTGACGTATGGGAAAATGACAAATCCAACATCGCTGTCGCCGTTAAAAATAAAACGGGACGCCGCGGCGGTTAGTAGAGAAAACGCCGCGGCGCAATGATTTTGCAAGTCAAACCGTCGCGGTGTCTTGGGAGGCCGCGGCGTCCCATCTCATTATTAACGGCGAACGTGACTTTGATGTTGGATTTATCATTTTCCCATACGTCAGTAGTTAACTTGTTAGAAAATATACCATAGTGGTTTACTTATCATTGACCGCAAACCACGATGGTTGATTTTTCATTTTCCCTTTTGGAAATTTACTCTTTTTTTGAAAATGAAAACTAGATTTTTTATATCCACACATACCATTAAATGATACCATAACAATATATTTCCACGTTTTTAAATTGAAAAATATACTTCTGCAATTCTCAAAAATAGCTTTCTTTCAATATGAGTAAGGTACTTTAATCTTTAGATCATAATTATAATTAAGTGATATTTTATTTTAATTATTATTTTTTATGATAATTATTTTATTAACAAATGGATAATTAAAGTATAATTTTAGAATAATCATTTAAATAAAAAAACATATAATGTTCAAACACCTTATACTAAAAAAGCCTGCATACGATATGTCGTCTTAAGACCAAATCCAAAACAGAGTACCATAAAACAAACACGACCAGAGGTGTGGATGAGAAAGCAAGACGAAGAGAATGGAGAGAGTAATTAGCCATAGCATCTGATGGGATCCTTGCAATTCTTCTCAGAAGACTGTTTGCAGCCTCTCCTACCACCCTTTTCCAGATACTGCTGATGGTACTCCTCCGCCCTGTAAAATCTCTTCGCCGGAACAATCTCCGTCACAATCTCCTGCCCTTCCATCTCCGATTGCTTCGCCCTCTTCGATTCCTCCGCCAAGCTCCTTTGTTCCTCGCTGTAATAGTATATTCCCGATCGGTATTGAGTACCCACGTCTCCGCCCTGACCATCATTCATCTCCAGTCATTTACAAATATACCAAGAATCTTTCTCGCCAAAAGCAATGTCATTGTAAGGATACTTTAGTATTCTACTTTGCATGCAAATACAATTTCAAAGTGGGTGTCTAAATTATCAATTTCAAACAACAATTGATTTCATAACCACTGAAAATATAAAAGAAAAATCACAAAAAATTGAAAAAATAATGAAAATTTGCAAATCCTAAGAGCCCTGAGATAGCGAGATAAGAAGGATTACTTGGCGATTAAGGGTGGTGGGGTCGTGGCGGCCCCAGAAGACAGAGAGGAGGTTTGCATATGGGCAGAGTTCCGGGTCGAATTGCATACGAACCACCTCAACGTGGTTTGTATTTCCGGAGCAGACTTGTCTGTAGGTTGGATCCGGCGCGTGACCTTGGGAGTATCCGACTTCGGTCTTCACCACCCCAACGACGCGCTGAAACGCCAGCTCCACTCCCCAGAAGCACCCGGCTCCGAACTGAGCAAACTTATGGGTCGGATCATCAGGAATATCCGAATCCCGATCGATGGCTGGGTTGACAGCAGCGACGCCCTCTGCAGCCGTCTTCGCCATTTCTTTGCTCAAGGGTTTCAGCGCTCTACAGATCTACTTTTATACAGAGAGGGCGAGACAGAATCCCGTGGTGCGCAAATATTCGAGGATCAAAATCCAGGCTTATCATGACCGTTGACCTAAAAGCTAAAGTTAACTGGGATTACCTTCCTAAGCATGTAATTAGATACGTTGAATCTGGTTTTGTTACTGGCAATCATTTGACAATAACAAATTTCTGATAAATGTCAATTTTTATTATTTAATATTGTAATTATCATTTTTTTAAATTTTTATTCAAAAACTATTTTTCGGTCAAAATATATTATAATTAAAAAAAATTAACAAAACAAATAATTAACTAATATTTAGCAACAAGCTAAATTTTAAAATAATTTTATAAATAATTAAAACTTTAAATTATGAAAAATAGAAAGGTAATTTCCCTATCAAATTTTTTGTTTTAAAATAATCGATCACGTATCTGTTGTGAAAAATGTATTTTTCGCAATGGAATTGTGTTTTCTACTGCGGAAGACAAGAATCCGCTTTAAAAAAGGTAATTTCACTAGCGTATACTTGTCTTTTGCTGCAGAATCTTAGTTTTTTCAGCAAAAATGTGTCTTTTATTCTCATATTAATCAATGTATCGAAATATACTCTTCTAGATACAATAATAATCAAACAATTTGTAATATCAACTTTGTATCTATCATTCGTCGACTCAATCATGAAGACCGGTGAGTAGAAACAATCTAATATATGTTGAACATAGACCAATTGAGATACTAATTGTGTTTGAGATTAAAGTTAAGATTGTGTTTCGGGTTGGAGTCATATTTCACTCTCAGGTTGTGCTGAAGAAATTAAGATTTCGCAACAGAATAAAAAGTATCCGCTGCAGAAAATATCTTTTGCATAATAAATAGATTATTTTAAAATCCTTTACAAAAAAATGTGAGAATTAAGATTTGACTTTTTTATTTTTGTATTATTATATTGTAATAATAATATAATATTAATAGTATTATTACATTGTAACTACAAAAATTTCCACCCTTCTATTTACATCATTTCACAATACTACCTGAAAATGGTTCGAATCCACGTTCTGCAATCTCAGGCTTCTAATTCCTTGGCTGCCAATGGAGTCCTCACTTGCACCTTCTCTGCTCCTCTTTTGCAGAGACAGTGAGTTTAAGGCTTTGGCGGACGTTACCTTCCTCACTAGCAGCTTCCACCGCGCTTCATCTTTCCTTTTCTCTTGCAGCTTTCTCTCTTTAAATCGCCTGCTCAAGCCATTGACGGGCACCATCATGAAATCTAAAAGAAAGAGGAAGGTGATGAAAAGTTTTGAGTTTACCTGCAGAGAGGGACTTTGCAATCCTCAGATTGGTCACAGATTGAAGAGTGAAGTCTCAAAAGCTGCCACAATCTTTTGCAGCGGAGACATCGGCCGTTGATCCTTCTCGTACAGGCGGCAAAATGTTTGATCAGAATCTGAAGACCATAACAGGTGGAGAAGTGTTTGCAGGGCTGCCTCTTCTGGTTGGGGTCTGTATCGTGCGGTCCAATGGTTGCGCATCCTTCCATGGCTTCGTTTAGTTGCAGATACAAGCTTGTCTCCTCCTTTCTTGATCTCTTCTTCCTCTGTATTCACAAATTGCAGAAGTTGTATGTTAGATTATTTAATTATAATCTATGTAAATATGGTCCATGTTAATTAATGTTACATTGACTTAATATTAATGTGCTTAATATGATGGTTGTTAAGCATTAAAGACATTAAGTTAATTGGGTTTTAATTCCCTCACCTTAACCTTATTAAAAGTGTATAATATAAAGTTGAAGAGACGTGATTGAAAAGACACGAATGTAGGGGCATGTATGGAGAGTTGCCTTTGTATGAGTGTCTTCTTCAATCACCTAGGGGAGAGAAAAGGATTGATTCATTCGAACAAGAACGAGATTTTCTCTCACGAAAATTCTCTCTACAATTACGATACGCTATACTTCGTTTCCGGATCATCGAAGAAACGAATTAAAGAAAAAGGTTTTAAGGTTGATAAACGGAACTCAACATCGTCATCAAAAGCGTTTTATATCATGGATCAAGGTTGGTATTTCGTTTAAACTCTAATGGTTAAATCAAATTCGTTATATGGGAATAAAAGTATTGCAAACATGTAAAGCAAATAAAAAATGGGATTAAAGTAGAAAAGTTGAATGGAAATATGCTTACAATTGGTATCAGAGCACGGTTAAAACATACGTTTTGATTTACCATGAAATTAGATTAGATTGATTCCATGATAGGTTTTATGAACGAAAATTGATTGTTTATATTCGGAAAGTTATGCATGAAATGTTTATGAATGAAATCATGAATAGGATGATAGTTAATTAAGTTTTCTGTTAAATTTTATCGAACTGTTCGTCGTCCGGACGATTGGTATAGTGATGCGGTCGACCTGAAGTGTGGTCGGACGCAAGATTCATGTTAAAAATGCATATGCGGACGCATATGTGAAAGAGTGCGGACAACGCGGACGCATGCAAGTATCGTCCGCATTGAATCTGTAAAACGATTCACCCGGACGATATAATGCGGACGCCACGGACGCTACAATTTGCGTCCGAAATGAATTTGTAAAGAATTCATCCGGACGTATCACGCGAACTGTACGCATGAGAAAAGTTTGCGTCCGTTTTGAATCTGTTTTGATTCATGCGGACGCATCACAAGGACGCTGCGGACGCTTAAGCCATGCGTCCGGTATGAATCTGTAATTTTGATTCAAGCGGACGCATCATACGGACGCAGCGGACGGTAAAGTTAGCGTCTGCTATAGGCAGTTTCGGACGACAGTAAGAGTTTGCGGACGCCATTACATCGTCCGCATAGTCATCCGCAATGCCTAATTATATAGTTCAATTAAAGAAATTGAGTGAATGAATGTTTATACAATTAATATATTGTTGTATAGAAACTATGTAGTCACCAAAGTGACCTAGTTTGAAAGGATCAATATTAAATTGTGTTATTTATTCATTTAATTATAATGATATTATGGAAATGTGTTTATTAGTTATAAACTATTAGGTCACCCAAAGGTGGACCATTGTTTATAATTAATAACATTAAAGTGACAAGTTTACATAGTTAATTGATATGTTTAAACATCCAAAGATGTTAAACATGTTGTGTTAAATATGTTTAATATCATGAATTGTACATTTATTTAAGAATTACCCAAAGGTAAACTTAAGGAAAATTTATATGCTTTATTTGGGATCTGGTTAGGATAGATTATTCAATATATTGATATATGAGTATTGTTGTTATTTGCAGCTACTATGAATTTGTTTGCATCAGGTAATTCGTCTGTTAAGTTCAATGGTCTTAACTATGCTGACTGGTCCGAACAAATCCAGTTTCAACTGGGTGTATTGGATTTGGACCTGGCACTAGTTAATGATAGACCATCAGCTGTTAATGAGACCACTTTGGAAGCTGACAAGTCTTATTATGAGGCTTGGGAGCGGTCTAATAGGCTGTGTTTGGGCTTGATGAGGATGACGATGGCAGAAAATGTTAAGCCGTCGATGCCTAAAGTAAATGATGCGAAGGAATTCATGTCAAAGATAAAGGCATACTCCTAATCTGACATTACTGACAAGTATGTTGTGGGAAGCTTAATGAGTGAGTTGACGACCAAGAAATTTGATTGGTTTCAACCCATTCATGACCACGTAACGAGCATGGCCAATTTGGCTGAAAAGCTTAAGACGTTGGGTATGGATGTGAATGAATCATTCTTGGTTCAATTCATTATCAACTCACTTCCAGTTGAGTTTGGCCAGTTCCAGGTGAACTATAACACCATTAAGGAAAAGTGGAACTTTCAAGAGATAAAGGTCATGCTTGTTCAAGAGGAAGGGAGGTTGAAGAAAATAAAGTCTCATACCATCAACTTAGCTTTGCAGAAGGATGCCAAAGGTAGCACATCAAAGTCGTCAAGTAAAAAGAACAAGAAGAAGGGAAAGGACCAATTAAAGATTAATGATGGTCAGATCCGTAAAGAAATTAAATGCTTCTTCTGTAACAAAGCCGGACATGTAAAGAAGGATTGTCCTAAAAGAAAGGCTTGGTTCGAAAAGAAAGGTACATTATTTGTTTCAGTATGTTTTGTATCAAATATTATAGAAGTACCTAATAATACTTGGTGGTTAGATTCTGGTGCTACTACTCATGTTTCTCACGTTACGCAAGGATTTCTTTCGATCCATCCCATAAACGGAGCTGAAAAGTTCCTGTATATGGGAAACAGAATGAAGGCACGCATTAAAGAAATTGGAACGTATAGACTGATCCTGGATACCGGATACCACCTGGATCTAGAAGAGTGTCTTTATGTTCCTGAGTGTGCTAGGAATTTAATTTCTGTTGCTAGGTTGGATTGTAAAAGTTTTTCTTTCAAGATTGGTGATGGTAGTTTTGTAATGTATAAACAAAAATATTGTTATGGTTATGGTATTTTGAATGACGGTTTATATTGCTTTAATCTTGATAATAAATTTAAAGAATCTCTATTTAACGTAGATCACATAATTGGCTTAAAGCGCAGTGCAACGAACGAAAGTTCAGCTTTCTTATGGCATAAGCTTCTAGGTCACATTTCTAAAGAAAGGTTAATGAGGTTAATGAAAAATGACATTTTACCTCAATTAGATTTTGATGACTGGGACGTGTGTATAGATTGCATTAAAGGAAAGCAAACTAAACACACATCAAAGTATCCCGCCACAAGAAGCAAAGAACTTTTAGAATTGATACATACCGATATTTGTGGTCCGTTCGACATTCCTTCTTGGAATGGAGAAAAGTATTTCATTACCTTTATAGATGATTTCTCACGTTACAGTTATGTATATCTACTGCATGAAAAATCTCAAGTGATGAACGTTATAGAAGTGTTCATCAATGAGGTTGAAAGGCAGCTAGATAGAAAAGTGAAAGTAGTGAGATCGGATAGAGGTGGTGAATACTATAGAAAATTCAATGAAAGTGGACAAAACAAAGGTCCATTTGCAAGGTTTCTCGAAAGTCGAGGCATTTGTGCACAATACACAATGCCGGGTACACCACAGCAAAATGGTGTAGCTGAAAGGCGGAATCGTACTCTTATCGAAATGGTAAGAAGTATGATTAATAATAGTAATGTACCTATATCGTTGTGGATGCATGGTTTAAAAACCGCTGCATATCTGCTGAATAGGGTTCCTAGTAAGGTAGTTCCTATGACTCCTTATGAACTGTGGACAGGAAGAAAACCTAGTATGAGACATCTACACATTTGGGGATGTCCAGCAGAAGTTAGAATTTATAACCCACATGAAAAGAAGCTCGATGCAAGAACCATTAGTGGTTTCTTCATCGGCTATCCGAAAAAGTCAAAGGGGTACATTTTCTATTGTCCAAAGCATAGTACAAGGATTGTAGAATCTGAAAATGCTCGATTCATTGAGAATGGCATGTTCGGTGGGAGTGATAATTCACGAAATGTGAATATCCAAGAGAATCAGGTGACGGAAACGACACCCAATGATTCTCATCAAGTTGTTGTGCCATATGTTGTATCATAGTCTAACAACATACCGGAACAACAAATGGATATTCAACCTACGCAAGGTGAACGAGCAAATGATGAGCATGTTAACGTTGATCAAGCCATAAGTGATCAACCACAAGTAACAGAATTGCGAAGGTCTGTAAGGGAAAGAAGACCAGCAATTTCTGATGACTATGTGGTTTATTCACTAGAAGAAGAATGTGACTTGAGCATCGATAAGGATCCAGAATCATTCAATAAAGCCATAGAATGTAATGATTCTGAAAAATGGTTTAATGCTATGAAGGAAGAGTTGAAATCTATGGATGACAACAAAGTTTGGGAACTTGTAGAGTTACTTGAAGGAAAAAAACGCGTTGGTTGTAAATGGATTTACAAAACCAAACGCGATTCGAAAGGTAACATCGAAAGGTATAAGGCCAGACTTGTCGCCAAAGGTTACACTCAGAAAGACGGCATTGACTATAAAGAGACTTTCTCTCCGGTTTTGAAGAAAGACTTTTTAAGGATAGTTATGACTTTGGTGGCTCATTATGATTTAGAGCTTCACCAAATGGACGTAAAGACCGCCTTTCTTAACGGTGACTTAGAGGAAGAGGTTTATATGGATCAACCTTTAGGATTTTCCTTACCAAGAAATGAAAAGATGGTATGTAAGCTGAATAAGTCAATCTATGAATTGAAACAAGCTTCCAGACAATGGTACATTAAATTTAATGATACCATTTTGTCATACGGTTTTATAGAGAACACCGTTGATCGGTGTATCTATATGAAGGTCAATGGGAGTAAGTTTTGTATCCTAGTATTGTACATTGACGATATTCTGCTTGTTGCAAACAATAAAGGGATGTTACATGATGTAAAAGATTTTCTCTCAAAGAATTTCGAAATGAAAGATATGGGTGAGGCATCCTATGTTATTGGAATAGAAATATTCCGTGATAGAAAGGAAGGATTGCTAGGATTGTCTCAAAAAGGTTATATCGAGAAAATTCTTGAGAGATTTAGAATGGATAAGTGTTCCGCTGGTGTTGCTTCAATTCAGAAAGGGGACAAATTCAGTTTGATGCAATGTCCAAAAAATGATTTGAAACGTAAGGAAATGGAACTTATTCCATATGCATCAGCAGTAGGAAGCTTGATGTATGCCCAGACATGTACACGGCCAGATATAAGTTTTACAGTAGGGATGTTGGGCCGTTATCAAAGTAATCCAGGATTGGATCATTGGAAAGCTGCAAAGAAAGTACTCAGGTACTTGCAAGGAACAAAGGACTTCATGCTCATGTATAGAAAATCGAGTCAACTCGAAGTGATTGGATATTTAGATTCTGATTATGCCGGTTGTGTAGACTTGAGGAAATCTACATTTGGCTACGTGTTCCTATTAGCTGGAGGAGCCGTATCATGGAAAAGTGGAAAGCAATCTACGATTGCCACTTCCACTATGGAAGCTGAATTTGTAGCTTGTTTTGAAGCTACAATTCAAGCATTGTGGTTACGGAACTTTATTCAAGGTCTTAGCATGGTCGAAAGTATAGAGAGACCGCTGAAATTGTATTGTGATAACTCCGCAGCTGTATTCTTCTCAAAGAATGACAAGTACTCAAAAGGAGCAAAACATATGGACTTAAAGTACTTGGCAGTCAAAGAAGAAATACAAAAACAAAGGATGTGCAGTGAGCATATAAGTACAAGCTCAATGATAGCTGATCCGTTGACGAAAGGATTGCCACCTAAAACCTTTAAAGAACATGTTGTAAAGATGGGTTTAGGTGACAAGTCTATGTGATTGTAAAAGCGTAGCTTGTATCTTATAACACTTATGAATTCAATGAAAGAATGTTTTTGTATGTCAATTTATTATTCATATTATGGCTATGTACAATGATTGGTTATGAGTAATATATGATGGGTTTATAGTGTTCCTCAATTACAGAATTAATGAATTGTATAGTTTGTGATACATGGAAAGAATCATGTTGACACAATTCACATGTGCTTGCCATGATTCGATTATGCAATTCATTATGAAAAGATAACTTGATATAATTCACATTAAAGAACACTATATTAATTAATTGTGAATTCAAGTTATGTCAGCTGAAAAGTGTTAGCTAAAGCAGCTGAAAAGTACTAGTTGTATATCAATTGATATTAAAGTTCATAACATGGCCCAAGTGAGAGATTGTTAGATTATTTAATTATAATCTATGTAAATGTGGTCCATCTTAATTAATGTTACATTGACTTAATATTAATGTGCTTAATGTGATGGTTGTTAAGCATTGAAGACATTAAGTTAATTGGGTTTTAATTCCCTCACCTTAACCTTATTAAAAGTGTATAATATAAAGTTGAAGAGACGTGATTGAAAAGACACGAATCTAGGGGCATGTATGGAGAGTTGCCTTTGTATGGGTGTCTTCTTCAATCACCTAGGGGAGAGAAAAGGATTGATTCATTCGAACAAGAACGAGCTTTTCTCTCACGAAAATTCTCTCTACAATTACGATATGCTATACTTCGTTTCCGGATCATCGAAGAAACGAATTAAAGAAAAAGGTTTTAAGGCTGATAAACGGAACTCAACATCGTCATCAAAAGCGTTTTATATCATGGATCAAGGTTGGTATTTCATTTAAACTCTAATGGTTAAATCAAATTCGTTATATGGGAATAAAAGTATTGCAAGCATGTAAAGCAAATAAAAAATGGGATTAAAGTAGAAAAGTTGAATGGAAATATGCTTACATTGTCATCCAAATGCACACTACGTGCTCGATGAAATGCCATAGACAAGTAAGTTACCAATTCAGCTTCCTCGATGAGCTCAAGGACTTCTAGCTCCAACCTGGGATCGTTGTTTTGTAAGAATTTCCAACCCTCTGTTTTCTGGGCAGCCATGAAGTTGTTGAAGATCAACTTCATACACTTGACATGGAGATCTGGTGCGTCGCAGAGCTTAGCCAGTTGAAGCACATCGACGACATTGTCGACCGTCAGGCGATGAAAAGCTATGTCCTTTACGCATCTCTGCTTCAGCTCTGGGACCAGATAGACATGGGCCAGCGCCAGAAGATGAATCCCGTACTTCTCTAGATTCTCTAAGGCAATGACAGCGTTGTCCGGGACACAGAGAATCGGAATCGCTTTGGTAAAGCTATGGCGCTTTTGCGGCCTTTCGATGATGCTCTCCAATACCGGCGAGATGGAGGCCTAATCAGATTTCGAACATCGTATTTAGGAAAAACAATAACGAGAAAGCTCAAATAAGGGATTTGGGAGATTGTAAAACAGAGGTCCGACGTCTTACCAGAATGCTGGAGTGGGCAGGGATACAAAGTCCACCGGAAGTGACGATATGGACGTCAGGATCCGGCAGCTCCAGGAGCTGAGACTTGGAATAGATGACGGAAAAATCACGGGGAAAGTTAGTGGGAGAAATGGGTGGGCGACGAGCAAATTCCATGGGAGATGACAGATGGAGAAGGGTGGATGAGTGGCGAGGAAGAAGAAGAAGGAGAAGAAGATTGATTTTCGTTAAATAATAAAATTAAAATATACATATATGATATAAGATTGATTTTATGTTTATTTATTGTTAATTTTATTTAAAATTTGCAATCAAAATGTTAGAAATGTATGATTAAATTAAATAAAGGGAAATTAACAAAATAACCATTGTATTATGAGATCAATGACAAATCAATCATTGAACAATTTTTATTAACAACTTAAACACTGAATTATGAGAAATGAACGGAGAAAATATCACTATTAATTTTACGAGAATTTCCAATGGAAAAGAATTAATACCCATGAAAAAAACTGTAATAATTCATTATTTGAGAGACTTTTAGTGAAAAATAGCTAATACTCATGGAGAATGGATTTGAGAAAATACTGTATAAGTTAATTTAAATTGTTTTTAGTTTTATAATTTAGAAGATTTTGTAAAAGAATATATAATGTTTTAGATTTTGGAGGATTTAAAATTGTTTTACTGTCCATGGAAGAATCACAACTTGTCTGCGTTTTTCTATGAATAAGACAATGAATTTGTTCCTTATCTGCAGAGAAAAGTCATCTCTTCTCTACGGAAAGTTTTATTTCCTGAGTTCTATTTCAATAACTCACTTTCTGCAGCAGAAAAACAATGTTCCACTGAGGAAAGTCAATGTTTCGCAATGGAAAGACAACGTTCTGCAAATGAACGACAATGTGTTTTAACGAAAAACGTAACAACGATGTTTGCTCCATTCATTTTTCATAGTTCAGTATTTAAGTTGTTAACAAAAATTATTAAGTGGTTAATTTATCATTAATTTTATAGTACAATGGTTGTCTTGTTAATTTTCCTCAAATAAATTTCCAAATTTTTACAATTTGTAAAATGAAACTCAAAATTGATAGAAGACAAAAGTTTCATTCATCTTTCTGAAAGGGCTAATACAACTATTTATATTAGAAAATACGACTGATGAGAAATTAACTCCTAATCCACGTCAGCCCTAGTCTACGTCAGCCCTAGTCCACATCTGTAACGACCCGGATTTCTTAATCTTTTCCAATTTACTTTCTTAATCTTTTTCAATACGCATTATCCATCTATCATACAAATTCTTTCATTTGTAAAACTTCTTTTCATTTTGTAAATAAATCAGAGTGCCCAAAACCCGATCGTTACTAAAACTTCCTTATAGAACTTCCTTTCTTTTGAAAAACAAAAATGAACTATTGCGGAAGCATAAGTCAATTTAGTTAAAAACGGAAAAAGATAACATTTAAAAGTTATGAAAACAACAAACATAAACCGAAGTCCTTTAAATCTAACCGAAATGCATAATATAAGTCTACATCACATTTAAAACTTTGCATAAAGGATTACAAAAATCACATTTGATTCTTACTAAACCTTTTCCGTTCTTATTTCTCGTTCTCGTGCCGTACTACTACTCCGTTGGCGCATCCATCAGACCTATCGCAGGCTCCACGGGAAAAGTCTCCTCCTTCACTTCCGGCATAGTCAACTCATTACCTACACCACAAGTAAGGACGTGAGCTTACGCTCAGTAAGGAAAGGGGAAAATCATATATGCATCTCTCTTTAATTCCGTTTGGAATGGGGCCACCCAAACCAATTCTTTTCATTACGTTCGTTCTTCACTCGTATCCCGAGTGTGAAGATTGGAAGGTTCTTAGGGGATGAAATCCGCCTTCCAACTTCCTATTCGGTTCCTTTTCCAGCATTTCTTGTCTTCGAGGTTCCTCCTCTTACGACGTATCCCGTCTTCGGAGTTTCCACCCTTCCAACGTATCCCGTTTGGAGGGTTTCTTCGGTGATGACGTATCTCGCTCATCCTGAACATTCTTTTCTTATCATTCATCCCCTTTTTGGCGTATCCCGCCTCCACGGGTCTTTCTCTATTAGCGTATCCCGCCTCTAGAGTTTCTACTCTCCCGACGTATCCCGACGGAAGATTTTCTCGGTGATGACGTATCCCGCTCATCCCGGCATCGTTTTATTCATTCTTTTTCCTCACTCATGCATGTGGCACCATCCCTTTGGGTGCTCCTATTAGATTTCTATTAATATGAACTTATTCTAACATATCACATATAAAAGAACACAATCCACAACCGATAAGGAAAGACATTTCATGCTTCACATATCAACGAACTAACCATACTATCAACGAATGAAGTATAGCATTTGCACAAAATACAGATTATACGCTCAATTTATACTTGAAGATTGACAAATTAAAGCATGCTTACTAACACAACTTCCGTCATTAACATCATAGTAATGAAATCAATATTCTCTATCTCACTCTACATTATCACAGCAGCAAAACTAGAAATCACCCAAAAATTCAGAGTATCATACTTTATATATCCTTTGACCATCAAAGATTTATCATGCTTACCAACAAATACCAATACCAGCACAAAGTGAAGTGTTGATCATGTTTAACCATCTAACTATTGAAGCTTAATAATTAAAAATCATGCTTTGTGTACCGATTTCACTTACTAAAGTAAACTTGTGCTCTTATGTTCAACCTACCTCATCTCTTCTCTCACTAGGGATGTGCACAACCATGTTTAGCAATAAGTAATAACAGCAATAAACTTTCTACACCAAATCAGAGCATCAACGTTTAGGCATACGTTTGTAGTTCAGAATTCCTTATGCAAAATCTAGCAACCACATCAACCATTTGACCAATCATTTCATTTCATATCTTCCCTTTCTTCACTTATCATTCATCATTCATTTTCTTTCTTCACTCATTCTTCGTGATTCATTGAAAATTTTATCATAACAGGGAAGTTTAAGTTTTCATGACAGCATGTTTTGACAGCATGACAGCATGTTTTGACAGCAAGTATCTACGTCATTTTAATGAAGTGGAAACACCTTCATCACTTTATCTTTGTGATTCATCACTTAACATCACAACATCCATTCATTTCCATTATCATTTCATAACATGATCTTCTATCTCATCTTATAGCTATACTAAACCAGTAAAATGTTCTATCTCATAAAAAAAAAACCAGAAAAATTACAGTTTCAACAAAACACAGCATGTAATGGAAACACTTCATCTCTTTAGCTTTGTGATTCATCTAGAGGTAGCCTTTAGTATCACATCATCTAACCTTCTCGGTCATAACGTGATCATCTTATTCCTTCTGATCTCATATTCCTCATGTTTAAACCAGTAAAATCATAATAAAACCAGAAAACAGAACCAACAATACAACTAATCACTTGTGGGTAGGGCTTAGACGGCCAAGACACACCCAATCCTTACCTTTGAAGGTTGAATGTCCTCCCAACAGCAACTCCTCACGTACACTCAGCAGCTCTCTCCACGCTCAGCACTCAGCAGAAAACCCAAAAGGAAGAAGAGAGCTTTCTATCATTAAATGGAAGAAAAGCTTACCTAGACGACAATGAGACAAGGTATGCGTCTAGGTTGGGCTACGGAACTGCTACCAGGATTCTCCCACCGAAAGCACGAGCATTAACTCGCAAAATGTCAAAAACTGTCGTTGTTTTCTGACTTTTGTTCCCTTTAAAATCGCAGATCTGGTGCATTGCGGACGCCGTACAGTCGTCCGCGTCTCCAAAATTACTCAGAAATTGGCATCCTCGGCCATTCATCCTCAGCGTCCGATATGGGTTTGCGGACGACCAGCGGACGCCATTTGGTCGTCCGTCTCGTCCGCATTCATCGTCCGCGTGAATCAAAATTGGACAGATTCAATGCGGATGCTAAATTTCTCGTCCGCACCGTCCGCATGTGTCGTCCGTGAATCAAAATTGGACAGATTCAATGCGGACTCCAATTTATGCATCCGCGGCGTCTGCATTTCCCCTGCCGTCATCCGAAACCACATAATTCCATCATTTTTTCACATTTTCTCTTAAATCTTTCCCAACTTAAACGTCTACGAAGTTATACGTCGCAACTTAACATTCATAATACGGTGTAACTTAGGAACATCCACACTTTTATTTTCAAACACAAAAACGATTACATCGTAAATCGAGAAAATTGGGATCGGGTTATTACAACGTCAGCTCCTCCTAGTCCACGTCAGTTCCTCCAATACTCCCCCTGAAGATGGAGAGTAAATATTCAAAAGACCCATTTTGCTAAGAATAAAGTGAAAGGAACTAGGATGTAAAGCTTTGGTCAAGATATCCGCCAGTTGAAACTGTGAAGAAACATACAAAAATTTGATACGACCAAGTTGAAATTGCTGACGAACAATATGACAATCAATACCTATGTGTTTTATACGCACATGAAAAACAGGATTGGCGGCGATATGAAGAGCAGCTTGATTATCACAAAACATAACCGTCGGTTTAGGCATAGAAATAGCAAAATCTTTCAATAAAGATTGAATCCATAATACTTCACAGGTAGCTTGAGCTATAGCACGATATTCAGCTTCAGCAGTAGATCTAGAAACCGTCTGTTGCTTCTTAGACTTCCATGAAATTAAAGAAGCACCAAGAAAAACACAAAAACCAGTAATGGACTTTCTAGAGGTTGCACAAGTTGCCCAATCAGAATCAATAAATGCTTTCGATTGTAATTCAGAACTTGAAGAATAAAGAATACCCTTACCAGGAGTACCTTTCAAATAGCGAAGAATCTGATAAGCAGCTTGTAAATGAAGTTGTCTTGGTGAAGCAAGAAATTGACTCAGACTTCCAACAGCATAGGAAATGTCTAGTCTTGTAAATGTGAGATAAATGAGCTTCCCAATCAATTTTCTATATACACTCGGATCTTCTAATAAAACATCATCATCAGGAAATTTTTAATTTGGTTCCATAGGAACAGCAACCGGTTTACAACCCAAATATCCAGTATCACTTAACAATTCCAAAGTATAATGACGTTGGTTTAGAGTGATACCTTTAGAACTGCGTGCCACTTCCAAACTAAGAAAAAAATGGAGATCACCCAAATCTTTCAACTTGAATTTAGTGTTAAGCAAATTCTTAATTTCTGTACTATGAGGAAGAGAATTACCCGCAACAATAACATTATCAACGTATATCAGAATGGCTGTAAACCTATCGGTAGAAGACTGGACAAATAAAGAATGATCAGCATGAGATTGATGAAAACCAAGATCAATAATTGCAGCTGAAAATTTTGAAAACCACTGCCTTGAGGCCTGCTTTAACCCATAAAGGGACTTATTAAGTTTACAAACCAGTGGTTGCTCCCCCTGTTTAGAAGTTCCAGAGACTAAATAACCTGGAGGTAACTGCATATAAACTTCTTCATGCAAATCGCCATGTAAAAAGGCATTATTAACATCCAATTGTGTTAAATGCCAACCATTGATAGTAGCAAGAGACAACAACAACTTAACAGTGACAAACTTAGCAACAGGAGAAAATGTATCAAGATAATCAATACCCTCTTGTTGGGTATACCCTTTAGCTACTAATCTAGCTTTATATCTTTCAATAGTACCATTAGCATGATACTTTATCTTGTATACCCATTTGCAGCCAATCGATTGTTTTCTTGGAGGCAAATCAACTAAGGTCCATGTAAAATTGTCCTCCAAAGCTCGAAGTTCAGCATTCATAGCTTCTCGCCATTCAGGGGACCTCTTAGCTTGGTGATAAAACTTTGGTTCCAAATTGGAAGAAATGGTCAAGGTAAGATGTTTAAAAGAAGCAGACAAACAATGATAAGACAAGATATCAGATAAGGGATACAAAACAGAAGAACCAGAAACGCCCGAAGTACCATTAAGAAGAGAACAATAATAATCAGTAAGATAAGAAGGAGGTTTTGAAATACGTTTAGAAGAAATAGAATGTTGATTACAATTATCAGAAGAAACAGGTTCTATGGAAGAAACAGGTTGCTGATAAGAAGTATTAGAGATAGGAACTTGCAAAACAGAATCAGAAATATAAAAAAATCTGAATATTGACGAATATCAGATTTAAAAGGAAAGATGTTTTCATGAAAAACTACATTCTGAGAAATGAGAATCTTGTTAGATTCTAAATCAAGAACTTTATAACCTTTGTAATTCGCAGGATAACCGAGAAAAACACAAGATTTAGCCCTTGGGCTAAATTTATCCCGATTGCCTTTCAAAGTTGAAACAAAGCATAAACAACTAAAGACTTTGAGATGATCATACGAAGGAACCTTAGAATTCAAAAGTTCAAAAGGAGTTTTATTTGATAAAAGTGTAGAAGGGATTCTATTTATCAAATAGACTGCAGTAAGAATACAATCACCCCAAAATTTTAAAGGAATATGTGACTGAAAAAGAAGAGAACGAGCAACATCAAGAATATGTTGATGCTTCCTTTCCACAACTGAATTTTGTTGTGGTGTTTCAACACAAGAGCAATAATGAATAATGCCTTTAGATTTATAAAAATCATCAATTGAAAACTCAAAAGCATTATCGGTCCGAATACCTTTAATGGACAACCGAAATTGATTTTCAATCATTGTAACAAACTGAGGAATAATCGAACTAACTTCGGATTTATGTTTAAGAAGATATGTCCAAGTAGCCCTACTATGATCATCAACAATAGTTAGAAAATAACTACAATCATCATAAGTAGGAACATGAAAAGGACCCCAAACATTACAATGTATAAGCTGAAAAGAGTTATCACAAAGATTATTGTGAGATACAAAAGGTAAACGTCTTTGTTTAGCTAAAGGACAGATAGTACAAAGAGAATCCTTTACAGAATGTAAATGTAATGAATCCTTAAGCCCTTGAATTTTAACAGTTGAAGGATGACCAAGTCTGCAATGCCAAAGAAAAGTATCCGCAGAAATAACATTGCATATCCGTCTTTGAAAAGGAGCATCAGAAATACAGGAGGTATGATGAAGGACATAGAGATTGCCGCGTCTATTACCCATCCCAATCATTTGGAGTGAAGATTGGTCCTGAATCAAGCATGAATCAGTATGAAAAGTGACAAAACAATGTAGTGCGGAAAAAGCACTGACAGATAATAGATTGAACCGAAAAGATGGAATGTAGAGAACATCTTGTAAAATAATATTGGCATTGAGTTTAACAGTGCCGATACACTCTACAGAAATTTTGGAATTATCAGGTAAAGTAACAAATTGACTATGAACAGGAAAAAAATCAATAAAAGAATGAAGATTCAAACAAACATGATGAGTTGCTCCTGTGTCTAATACCCAGTCCAACAAATGACCTTTATCAGAATTAAAAGATGAATTAAGAATAAGAGATAGACCTATGAAATTGGAAACCGAAGGATCACCAAGTGAAGTATCCTTTGAATGAGAAGAACTCTGAACTGAACTATTCTGCAACTGGTTACTTAGAAAGGCAATGAGTTGTTGACATTGATCTGTCGAAAGAGATGGAATCGGGGGCTGCTCTATTGGAACTTCGGCCTGAACTTTCACACAATTAATCTCATTAGAACCAGAATTGCGCTTGAAACTATTCTTATCTCTGGACCTGTAACTAGGAGGATAACCATGAATTTTATAACATTTTTCAATAGTATGACCAGTCAATTTACAGTGAGAGAAAATCAGTTTATCCTTCTTCCCTCGAAAATCTCCCTGTCTATTAGTGAAAAACACCATTTTGTCTTGCGTCTCAACAACAGGATTAACAATCAATTTTTGTCTCTCTTCCTGAAGTACCAAAGAAAATATTTTACTCAAATATGGCCACGGATCTATCATCAATATTTGACTACGAATCTGAGAAAAATTATCAATCAAGCTCATCAAGAATTGCATAATAAACTCATTATGTTGATGATCAATCAAAAGTTTAGCACCACCACAGGAACAGTTAGGAATAGGCCGAAATTCATGAAGCTCATCCCATAGAGTTTTGAACTTTGTATAGTAAGAATTAACATCCATCGTACCTTGAGTTAAAGAAACCAGAGAAGTACGAATTTGATAAATCCTAGGTGCATTAGCTTGATTGAAATGATCATGAAGATCCTTCCAGACTGCCGATGAAGAGGTCAAATAAAGCAAACTATCGGCAATTTCTTTCACAACAGAATTAATAAGCCAAGAAGTTACCATACTATTGCACCGATTCCAAGTAGTAAAGCTTGCATCTAACGTATCTGGCCGTTGAATCGTGTCGGCGACAAATTGTAATTTGTTTTTAGCGTTAAGCGCCATGGTCATAGCCTGCTTCTAGGTGTGATAGTTCGTTCCATTCATGAGGTGCAAAACCAAAACGAGACCGGGATGATCGGCATGATGAAGAAAAAAAGGGTCGCTAGGGTTATCGGCGGCGAAGGAACCAAAAAGGGGGGCAGAGGAACTTCCCCCTGTCGAAAGAACCGCCTTACCTCTGGTCATTGGGAGAAAAAAAAATCAAAAGAAAGAGAACAATAAGCTATTCTCCATTAACGCTTCGTTCAACGAAGAAGCACAGAAATCGAGAAATTTCAGAGTAGAGGCTCTGAAACCATTTTACAATTTGTAAAATGAAACTCAAAATTGATAGAAGACAAAAGTTTCATTCATCTTTCTAAAAGGGCTAATACAGCTATTTATATTAGAAAATACGATTGATGAGAAATTAACTCCTAATCCACGTCAGCCCTAGTCCACGTCAGCTCCTCCTAGTCCACGTCAGTTCCTCCAATACAAATAGAGGGTAATTAGAAAGTTAATCTACTAATTATTTTTTAAGAAAAAGAAATTAATGGCAAGTCAATCACTGAATAATTTTTGCTAACAAGTTAAGCTCGGAACTATGATAAATGAACAGAACAAATATAGTCATTAATTTTCTGAGAACTCGAGAGCTAATACTCATGAAAAAAATTACAAGAACTCCTGATTTTAGAAACTTTAAGTGGAAAATAATTAATACTCATGGAGGATGAATTTAAGAAAATATTTAATCTTTTTTAGTTTTAAAATTTAGAAGATTTTGTAAAAAAATATATAATGTAAAGATTTCGAATGATTTATAATTGTTTTACTATCCATAGGAGAATCACAGCTTATTCGTGTTGTCTATTTTTTTTCACGAAGAAGACAATGAATTTTTTTTTTATCTGCAGACTTTTTTTTGCGAAAAGACAACTTTACTCTGTGCGGAACGACTATGTTTTTTAACGGCAAACGTGACAACGATGTTTTCGGCGTCTATTTTCTATAGTTCAGTGATGAAATTGTTAGCAAAATATTTTAGTGGTTAACTTGTTATTGATCACAAAGTATAGTGATTGATTTATTAATTTCTCTTAACGTAGTTAAGAGAATATTATCTTAAATATTTATAATTTATTCAAGTGAATAATTGATATATCTAAATATAAGAATACAAATCTTTTTATCTAAATATAATAATTGATATACTATGTACAGAGTAACATTTATGAATGACTGTACTGATTACTCAATCTCTCATGCGAATGCAATTCAACATTAAATCTTATGAATATAAAAAAAAAATTTAAATAATAAAGCTTAATAATTAATTAAAGTATTTAATAACTTATTTTAATTATTATATTAATTGATAAATTTTATATAAATTATTAAAGGGAATTTAACAAAACAATCACTAAACTATGAGATCAATGATATGTCAATCATTAAATAATTTTTGCTAACAATTAAAGCACTCAACTATGAGAAATAAACTAATTAAATATCACTGTTACATTTTCCGTTAAAAATGTTTTTTTTTTTCGCCATGGGACGTTGTCTTTCTGTCACGGAGAGTGAATCCTTGAAATATGATTAACGAAATATTATTTTTCGCTGCAAAAATACAACATTTTGCAGCAGAACGAGAACGTTATGCTTGCAAAAAATTACTTTCTTCAGCAAAAAGTGAGACATTAGTGATGAGAATTAATCATCGATGATAGTGATAAGAACTAGACGGATAAAATTGAGAGGAGAGGTGAGCCACATGAAGATGATGTTCAAAAAATTAAAAACGTGAAAATTATTTTCGACGACGAGAAGACTTTGATAGAACTTCTCGATATCATCTTTGCGGTAAGATTGCAATTGCGATTCAAGTAGTTTACACGTAGTAATTTGTTTGAAGTATGAATGATCTTGTTTTTCATTTCTTGAGACTACACTAACTATGCTTGGACTTGATGGCCAAAAATATTTAGAACCAGGGTCCGCCTGCGGCCTCGACCACGCCGGTGAGGCTGAGTTGAGCTCTTCATATCGTCATATTTACCTCGCATTGCAAATTCAAATCAATAATGGCGCAAAGAATCTTACAATGTCTAGTAGAAACACTGCAACTTACAAAAGAAAGCAATCCGATGGATTCCGGGGGGAAAGATTCACCCCAACTCTCGTAAAAAAGGGGAAAACGAAGACCCATCAACTCACTCTATTTCTCCTGGAAACCCACAAAATTCAATGGTGACAGACCCATCCTTACTATTTATCAACTACCATTCAACACTGACGACAAAGACAGACTGACAGAGAGAGAGAGAGACAGTCCAGAATGCCTCGACGGAGAAGAAAATAGAAGAACGAGTAATTCAGATTCGCGAATTAAAAAAAGAAATATAATCGCCGAAGAAAACAAACAAGGGGAAGCGACAAAATTGAATTGAATACCCAGCTCAGACCTGCAAATAGAAATAATCAAGATGCCGCACTTCCAAGTAGTTGACGAAGCGTCAAGTCATTAGCGTTGAAAGCGGAGAACGGAACCCTAATCCTAAAACCGAGGTGTTGGTGAGTGAGCTCTGGTTTTTTTAATGAAAACAGAGAGAGAGAGAGAGAGAGAGAGCACAGTCAGTGAGCTGAGCTATGGAAGGTAGAGAGGACGCAAGCGGAGAGAGTAACAGTAAGTGGCAAGGAGGGTAGTAATATTACTGCCATTGCTTGTGATCCAACCGACGTCTTACAGAGCAGCTCGATTCTCCCCTTGTTGCCGAGACTGTGCAGAGAGTGTTATATCGGGAAGGGAGCCAGAACGGCTTTCCGGTCATTTCCCTCCGAGTTTCAGTTAGTTTGGGAACTTTGACGACAATGGCCTCCGACTCGGACTACGTGTCGGACTGACACCTATAGTCTGTCCATCTTATTCTTAGTTACGGAGACGCTAAATTTAGATTAACAATCGCAGAACTAGCACGTGCAGTCTACGTCGAGGGCACGCATTTTATGAAAAGTACGCGCCAAAGAACGCGTGATGTGAAATAAAGTGATGCGTACTGCGCACCCCATGTACCATAGAATCTAATAGTGTACAGTTTCTTTCACTGTAGCAGCGGCGCATTCAGTGAACAGTAAAGAATCATCCTCTTTTGAAACAAATAGTAGAAGAGTCCAATTTTAGACCATATTAGCAGCAGTATTAAGATTACTTTTGGCCACCACCTCCTCCTCCTCCTCCTCCTCCTGGCCTTGCTACTGGGTTCTTAATGGCAAGTTCTCTCCATTCACCGAGAATTGAGACTTTTAGACAGTCAAAGTGAGAATACTCTGTTCTTGAGTGGGAAGTGTTGTTTGATGAAACTCTTTCAGGTTGAGAGTACCTTTCCATTTTTGGAAATGTAGCTGAAAATTGTGGGTTTAGGAAGATTGTTTGCCTTTGGCTTTAACTTTTTCAACATGGCTGATGGACCAAGGCATTCTCTTGACGTTCCCATCTCAAAAACTCTTATTGCTCTTAGGAGAGTGAGGTCGCTGAGAGATCCTTCAACTACTTCCATGAGCAGATTCTCTGGGTTGGCTGATTATGTCAATTGGGATACCAATTCAAATGATGAAATTTCTACGCATTTCTTGAGCGATTCCGGGGAAGACGAAGCTGATAATTATGGTCTATCAAGGTCGAAGAATTTATGTCTTCCTAGAGAAGAAAACAACTGTGGTGACGATCTGACAAACTCTAAGTGGATCTTGTGCAATGGGGATGATGAAGCAATGAAGGATGTGGATTCGATTGTCAATCCATATCGAACACGAAAATCCCGATGTAGGAATCAGGTCCAACCATCTCATTCAGAAGGTGATACAGGTAGTCAAGTTAGCAGCCCTTTCCCATCTACCATTAGCGGTGTGTCAAAACTGATCTCTTCCCCATTTTTGAACAAAGAGGTCGATGCTATCAATCGAAACCACAACGGCTGTGGAATCGGCAGCTGCTGGTCGAAAACACTGAAATTCAGGGAACCGAATCTTTCTTCCGAGATTGAAGGTTATCCATTGTTGTGCACAAATGTGGACGAGACAGCACTCTACGGGCGGGGCCAGAGGGATTTGAAACATGTCAGCAAAGAAAGACTAGCATATCAAGTAACTCCGAGGAATTTGTGTCAGAAATTCCGGCCGACATCTTTCGATGACTTGGTGGGACAAAACGCAGTGTCGAAATCTCTTTTGGGCGCCGTCTTGCTTGCAAGGATTTCTTCTTTCTATATCTTCTTTGGGCCCCGAGGGACTGGAAAGACCTCTGCCTCGAGGATATTTGCTGCAGCCCTAAATTGCCTCTCACTCGAGGAGCAGAGACCGTGTGGTTTATGCCAAGAATGTGCTTCATTTTTTTCTGGAAGAAGCAGAGATATACAGGAAGTAGACTCCCTCAGAATCAATAAAACAGACAGGATTAGGTCTCTCATTAAGAATGCCGCTACTCCTTCCCCGTCTTCCCGGTTTAAGGTTTTCATTATTGACGAATGTCATATGTTGCGCGAGGATGCATGGGCCACATTGTTGAGTAGCCTCCATAAATTTTCTCGACATTCTGTCTTTCTGATGATCACTCCAGATCTTGACCGGCTGCCTAGATGCGTGATTTCGCAGTCCCAGAGGTTTTATTTTCCGAAAATAAGAGATGCTGATATTGCGAGCAGATTGGGAAAAATTTGCCTCGAAGAACGTCTAGATTTCGATCTGGATACTCTAGACTTCATTTCTTCGAAATCGAACGGTTCGATCAGGGATGCTGAAATGATGCTTGAACAGTTGAGCTTGCTCGGTAAAAAAGTCACTCTGTCACTGGCTCATGAACTTGTAAGAATTCGACAATTCGTTTCTGAATATGCTGATATTATGCGTCTATGGAAAATTTCTCATGATCTGCTCAGTTCTTTTCCAGATCGGCATTGTTTCGGATGAAGAATTGCTTGATTTGCTGGACTTGGCTTTGTCGTCGGACACTTCTAATACTGTAATTAGGGCGAGAGAGTTGATGAGATCAAGGATTGATCCAATGCAGCTAATTTCCCAGTTGGCTGATCTCATCATGGACATTCTTGCTGGTAAACATGAAGAATCTTCTTCTGAAGTTAGAAGAAAGTTCGTCACTAACCACTCCAGTAAGTAACAATCCACCAACCCGCTCTCAAGAAAAACTTTAACCGACATAATAAGCATTCTTCGTCATCTGTTAACAGCTGAAGCAGATGCGCAGAAACTGAGCCACGCATTGAAAATCCTCTCAGAAGCTGAAAAACAACTAAGAATTTCGAAGAATCAAACGACTTGGCTTACTGTTGCTCTACTCCAGTTAAGCTCAATGGAGTCATTCCCAACAAATTCGAATGAAACGAAGTTTTGTTTGAGAAATTCCAACGACAAAGGTACGATCGATGACGAGTTGAATCAGTTCCATTTCGAGGTTTACATTATTTTGGGTAAATGAGTGAAACTTAAATAGATGCAGAAGGCGATTTTTGCAGCAGATCTTCTGCTGGGGAGAACTTGAAACATCTTGTGTCTGATGAATGTAAAGAAACATTGGAATCCATATGGAAGAGAGCTGCAGAATTACCCCAGTCAAATTCTACTATGAAATTCCTTAGAAAACGAGGGAAATTATCCGCTCTTTCGATTGATCGAGGTAGAAATTTGTTCGATCCCGCATAGTTTGCTTCCGTCGAGGAAATCGACAATTAAAGTAAATAGCTGAATAGTTCTATATCACAGAACAGATTGGTATCTTTCTCTGAGTTTGTTTGTCCTCTGTTCCAGGTCTAGCAATGGCTGAATTGGAATTTTCCCATCCCGACCATGTAGCTCGAGCCGAGAAGTCCTGGAAACTGATTGCGAGTTCGCTTCAGGCCGTCTTGGGGTGTAATGTGGAGATCAGAATCAATCTATCAGAATGTGACTCTGATTTGAAGAAATACCCAAAAATTTGGGGACTATCTTTCAGCCTTTTTGGTTGCTCTCGCAGAAGTAGGCGGACGAGAACCCGGGTGATCACCGAATGTTGTAGTGATTTTGGGTTTAACGATTATTACAATTCCGACAAGCTTTCTGCGAGGGAAACGCCATTGCTGACTTGCTCTTCTTGTTGTGGTCCTGTGGACTCCAATCACAAACTGGCGGGGGTTAGAAATAGCGATGGGAATGCATTGAGCACGAGGATGATAACATCCAAAGAGGATGTGTTGAAGACGCGAGGAGGCAGATGCCGATGCCAATGCCAGTGCCGGTTATTATTGGACGGAGAAGAAGAGCCAGGCTGCTTTCCTAGAACTCGAAAGTAGCAATTTCTACTCCAAGAAAAGACATCTGATGAAACTGCTTGCACTAACAACAAGATCATTTCTTATTTTGTTTGAAATGTGCTGAAGTTATCTAGAACAATCACAATTAGTAGATACAAAATAAAAATAAAGACGCTTGAGGAGATCAAATCAATTAAATTTGGGTAATTAGATAAACACATTACGAGTATATACATCGCGTACACACCGTATAGGTGCCGAATTATGCAACGTTAATTGAATATATGATGAGAGTATAATCATAAACAATGATGGCTCATATGTTTCCCCTATATCTTCCTCCCCAAAACAAAGCACCAGAGATGAAGTTTGATTTTACCAGAAGGTCGAATTTGTTGATTGGATGGAGGTAGCTAAGCAAATTGCTTCGCAAGAAGATTTGCACAGAATTCCAAATCAAATCGCTCCTCTGGAGGATCTCCGATGCAGTCGAAGACTGCATCTGCAGTTATAAAGTCTTCATCGGCAGTGTACCTACAAAGACAGATTGAACCTCGAAAGACAACCTTCAATTTACAGTGATGGGCAGGGCAACAAGATGATGAGTTATCACCCTTTGTGGGTCATGAGAGTGCCACGATCTTTACTTCCTCAATAAAAATATTTCTTCAAATTCGAGAATGGAACGAAAAGAACAACTTTTTTTTGAATTCAATGAATAGAGAAAAAGAGAGAGAGACAGAGAATTAGAACACAAGAGAGAGAATATGTAATGTTCTTAGTCTTCCAGTACAATATTATTCGCTTTAAGTCGAAATTCGTATAGATTTGTTCTTAGTGTTAGCCCAAAATGTGTTATACTATGTAGAAATAAGAACCCTACTGATAAATAATGTATTTTCAACTCTCCCAAGTGATATGGGATTGTGCACTCCCACTTATATGGGTCAGACTCTCACATGAGTCATTCTGGCATTCACAGAACGGACTGACACAGAATATCATATAAGTAACTACAAACTACACAATACTATTATCCTTGACCCACCATCTTCCTAAATATTTTCATCTCTCAACAGAAAGGATAAGCAAATCCTTTTAAACAAATAAAAGAAATCAAAACCAATTTCTAAAATTCAAATCATGAATCTATCTAAGCAAATATACTATTAACTAACTTATTTTCTTATTTCACGTCATTGATGCTAGTTTGTGACACTGAGCTCAAATAATGGTGAAGTCTCAGAATAACTTACTGAAACTTACCCGCTCTTTGTTACCACACACTTCATTCCAGCAGCTTTTGCAGCCGAAAGGCCAATGGCACTGTCTTCCACAACAACACAACTGCACAAAATCATGACGATCAAATCGAACAAAATCAAAGGGAAGATAACTCTAAATACAGATGACTATGATCAAATCTAACAAAGAATGTTAATTTGTAAACCCATTTAGGAGCTTCAAAATGTGCATTATAAGCATATTATGAGTTGCCTAATTACTCATCTCCCAGTAGGTGCCGTTTGGATAAAACTACTATGAATATATTCTTAGGCCATAGTATCCAAGGTACCTTGAAGGGTCCACACCCAGTGTGCTGGCTGCTAACAAGTAGATTGCCTATGAAGAGGTGAAAATAACCATTAGAGAAGCCAAGGAAACATGAAGGTAGATAATCGTAGTAAAATGCCTATTCGGCCATATTTTTGTGATCAGACTATATGTATCGTCATTTTGACATATCATCAAGTGACATGAAAACTTACAGGATCAGGCTTTTTGCGAGGAACGACATCTCCAGCGAAGATCTTTATCTTTTCAGCACGCTCAGGTCCTAACAAACATGAAACTATTGCAGATACCTAGAAAACAACAACGCAGTACAACTTTCAAAATAATATTTAGGTCAAAGAAACACATGAGGATTGACGTGATTCTAGATTTTTAACAAGTTTTTAGCAGTAATGTTAATACATAACAATGTGGATGAGACCATATTAACTCACTATTAATTTCTTTATCAATATTTCACAATTAAAGTAAGACAGCTGGAAAAAAAAAGACGTTTTTTTAAGAGATTTTACAAAATATTGGTTTTATTCCTGAGAAGATTGTGGCAAGTTCTCTCCCATATGAGAAACTGATGGAACAGGTAATTAATGTTGTGGAACCTGATTATGCATACCGCCTTCTCATTAGAAGTGCTGCATACAGCGACTTTAACTCCTTTTGCCAAAGCTTGATCTATCAGCCTGTTCGTTCAGATTAGAAACTCAATAACTTTTTATGCTGGAAATATAGAATTTTATATCCAACCACATCCAAGAGTCCAAAGGGTTTAAGTCAAACACAGGTTGCTAGACAAATTACATAGAAGTCATAATCTTGAAGAAAAGATGAGTTGAATATATGCAGATTAGTCTGACAGACCAAATTTCCAAATAAAAAAGGAGCAGAACTCTTAAATATTCAAAACGAGTTTCTTTTGAATGTCAATTCTGCAAATTACTAGAAAAGAGGGTAAGGAGTTTGAAAGTAACCAACTTTGCAACACCAGGCCGAAGAGGCAGCAATTTTTTCTCAATTAGAACCATGAAAAGCTCTGTCTTTTGCTTGTGAAGGGACGCTATGAATTTCTTTCGTTCATCTTCATCCTTTGGAGCTTTTTCTGGCCAACCCGTCTTATTAAAATAGGCAGTCATCCTACAAACCTTATCTAGAATGAGAGCCTGGCTCTGCAGAGAATATGCCAAGTTTGAAAGGGAAAAACGAAAGATTTCTTGGTTTTCATGAATTACCTTTCTTTTCCACCCCCGATCTTGAGCAACTCACCATACAGATCCACATCCCAGGTAACACCCAACTCTCTCTGTGGAGTGATTTGAATAAGATCAGACTTGTAAATAAAGTATGCAACACAACATAAAACAATCATCAATTCAAAGTAATGCAAAGCTACTAAAACAAAATATTGCATTTGTCGCTCTTTGCAAAAATAAAAAGGAAAAAGAAACAGACCCAATCAAAGATAGAGAACTTTAGTTCACTGGGAAGTGATACTCTGAAAAGCAATAGTTAAATATTCCAGTAGGTCTCTATGTAAGATATTGTCAAAACCACCAAATTAGAATAAACCCCATGCGAATTTTCAAAAATAACATAACGCAAGGAAGTTCATGCATAGCAATTTGCACCTTTTTATCGTTTATCGTTTCATTCAAATTTAACAAGGAAACACATTAAACCGCAAGTGACATGCATTGCAAGTTTCTATTAAGTGGCGCATACTTCTTTATCAACAGCCACTAATGGAAGTTACTAGTGGGTAGTTGGGCATTTCCCCCTATTTTTCAAGACATAGAGGAGTTGAGAACTTTCACTCCCATAAAAATATGGATTCTTTGATGGCAAGAAAACAACTTAAGAAATGTTCGACAAAGATATGGATCACTAGTCTTCAGAAAGACTGAAAGCGGATGTGAGTTTCCATCACACTTGGATAGAATGGGTTGACAATATTTCGATTGAGGATTTTCTATTATGCACATTCTTTATCAGTACTATATTTTGATTCCTATGGCCGAATGATTAATCGATTTTGGATTCTGCCTTTTTGGCTGAGACTCTGAAACATTGCTCACTCATTTATGCTAGACCATTCAATCAGAAAATAAGAAGTCCATTAAGCCATAAATATATGATAGGATATACAGGCAGATAAGAATTGCGAACAGCGAGTAAACAGAGCGGGATTGAAAAACCTCATTGAAAGTTTCATTGAAGGAAATCCGGTGCCCGTCCTTTTCGGTATCAACAAGCACACCATCACAGTCAAAAAGAAGAGCAGATGGAAGCGAAGAGGCAGTAGCAGCGCAGGTAACTTCTCGGGAAGCTTTCTTCGTCCCCACTCTGGAGATTCGATTCGTTTTATGATATGGATTTATAGTTGTACCAGAAAACGATGAAGAAAAAGCTCTCTCTTGAGGGTTGAAAGAAGAAATGGAGGTCTTGGGGTGATTATGAAAACTAGTTGACAAAGAAGAAATTGCAGTGGAAGGAAGATTGAGAACGGTTGACGCCATTAGAAGCACTCCTCGTCTCTACTTTCTTTCCGTAGTAGGAGCCTATCCATTTGGCGGTCTCCCTTTTAACGGTCTGGAATTTTCTCTCAAATAGCACTTTTGGTAGTACCTAACCTAGCTTTACAAAACTACTTTTGTAATTGGAAAGACTAAAATACCCTTAACACATTTTGCAACTTTTCCGACATAGACAAATCAAACCTTAAACTAATTTTACCAACAACTAAAATCGTGTACTATGAAAAATGAACAAGGTAAATCTCACAATCATGTTTTTTGTTAAAAAATGTCTCTCGGATGTCCCTCGACATTAGAAGATGTCTAAAGATAATCTTTGGAGTTAAAAGAACGTCTGCACTTAACATGCAGAAGTCAACACTTCTACAAAAAATATACGAAATTATATATTCAAAACCATAGACGTCATTCTTATTAATGTTTACAGATTAATAGACGTTCTTTCTAAAGAGTGAATATTTACTATTTAAGTACAAATGTCTGCGTCTATGTAAATGAAAAGACAATTTGTCATATAAGTACGGTCGTCTACCTTTATATAAAGGGATATACACGGATGACTGCGAGTTTACACAGACATCTAAAAAATGTTTTTTAACGAAAAATATTTCATAGTTCAGAGTTTTAATTATTAATAAAATTAGTTTAAAATTTAGTTTGTTAATTCCCGTAATTCAATATTCTTTTTATTAATTAACCAAAAATATTAGAACGTGTCGAAAAAAATAACACTGTTAACGACAGTTAATAACCGTCATTAATAAATACTAGTATTTAAAAGCTATCATTTCCTCCTCCACAGTCCACACCATTGCTCTTCTCTCTCGCTCAATCTCTGTTTCTCTCTGGGTTTTCCATGCTCAAATCCACTTTCACTCCATTTTTATCTAATTTTTCTGCAAATCTTAAAGCCAGGAAGCTAGCCCCAATCTGCAGTGTCTGCAATGGCTTCTCGAAGACCCCACCAACTGTTCGACAAAATCACTCAGCCAACTCTTCTTCCCTTGCCATTCCACCCTACCTGCTTCCCCCCACTTCCGCTTACGTCCACCTCCCCTTCTGCCGGAAACGCTGCCACTACTGCGACTTCCCGATCCTCGCCCTCGGTTCCTCCTTTGCTACCGACGACGATCCCAGAATCCTGAACTATGTCGAGCTTCTGTGTCGAGAAATCAATGCGACGAATAGAGATGCGATGGCTTATCCTCCTCTTGAAACCGTTTTCTTCGGAGGTGGAACGCCATCTCTTGTGCCACCGAAGCTCATGTCGATGATTCTGAGTACCTTGAGATCAAAGTTCGGGCTGGATGTGGATGCAGAGGTGTCGATGGAAATGGATCCAGGGACTTTCGACGCTACAAAGATGGAAGAAATGCTGAAATTGGATGTGAATCGAGTGTCTTTGGGAGTCCAGGCTTTCCAAGACGAGTTGCTGAAGGCTTGCGGGAGAGCTCATGGGGTGAAGGAGGTTTATGAGGCAATTGACATTGTCAAGTCTTGTGGAATTGGAAACTGGAGTATGGATCTTATCTCTTCTCTCCCTCATCAAACAACTGAAATGTGGGAAGAGAGTCTGAAATCCGCCATTGAAGCACAACCAAGCCACATCTCAGTGTACGATCTGCAGGTGGAGGAAGACACAAAATTTGGCGTCCTGTATGTTCTATTTCTTAACTTTCTCCATAAATTCAAGTACCACTAAGACCAAACTAGTTAAGATAAATTGTTGATATTAGTTGTATCGATTTCGAAGTTAGCTTAGATATACCTCAAAACCATTGATATGTACACTTCGATCAATCTAAGAAACTTATGAAATCTTATTAGAAGGTATTTATAGGTACAATCCGGGGGAGTTTCCACTACCATCAGAGAGACAATCAGCTGATTTCTACAAAATGGCTTCCAGAACACTTGCAGAAGCTGGCTATTACCATTATGAAATCAGCAGTTACTGCAAGGGCGGCTTGGAGTGCAAGCATAATCTCACTTACTGGAAGAACAAACCTTTTTACGGATTCGGCCTCGGCGCTGCAAGTTATCTCGGCGGACTGAGATTCTCGAGGCCGAGAAAGTTGAAAGAGTATGCCAACTATGTGCAGAGCTTGGAGAACGGGTTGGTGGACTGCCATGGAAACGGTCAAGTCGATGCCAAGGACATGACAATGGATTCTGTTATGCTTTCTCTCAGAACGGCTAGAGGCCTTGAGTTAAGGTCTTTTCGAGAAGCCTATGGCAGTTCTCTGGCTGCTTCTCTTTGCAGCGTCTACCGACCTTACGTCGAAAGTGGGCATGTGGTTTGCTTGGACGAGCAGAGAAAAGCCATGGCAGTGGATGATCTCGATTGCATGCTATTGAACGAAGATGAGAATGAAAACTTGCCGCATTATATTCGACTGAGTGATCCGCAAGGATTTCTCTTGTCAAATGAGTTGATATCTCTTGCATTCAGGACGATCTCTCCCTAGAAAAGACATTCAAACTTCTACAAATCAGAGCAGATCAGAGACACATTGTTGTATCTATCAATCAAGGCTTTGCCTTTATTTTTCTTTCGCTAGTTGTTTGCCATCGTGCAGAATTCAGTTCATAATGAACAATATTGTACGAAAAAATACTAGAGAGTTCATCTTGTGATGACTATGATGGCCCAAGTAAGGATCCAACTCATACCAGTTGGGGTGCACAATCACACATCGCTTAAAAGAGTAAAAAATACATTGTTTATAAGTAGAATTCTCCTCTCTACTTAATACAACTCGTTTTGAGTTCACTCCAAGAATAAAACTGGATGAGATTTGGTCCAAAGCGAACAATATTGTATTGAGAGGATTGAGTACGTTACTGTTTCAATAACTCATAACTATTATTAGTTTGGTACACAAACGCAGGATAAGTAATCTGCAGAAGAATAAGCAACACTGAACACCACCCACAGACAGAGTAAAGCTGACAAGTCATGAATATGGCAGTTTTTCATCGCAAAACTACGATTCTCCAACACACTTGAACATAAATATAGAAGAAAATACAGTTGTACACAGTGCATATTGTAAGCATATTTCCATTCAACTTTCAGACTTTAATCCCATTTTTATTTACTTTACATGCTTGCAATACTTTTATTCCCATATAACGAGATTGATTTAACCATTCGAGTTTAAAAGTAATACCAACCTTGGTCCATGATATAAAATGTTTTTGATGACGATGTTGAGTTTCGTTTATCGCCTTAAAACCTTTTTCTTTAATTCGTCTCTTTCGATGATGCAGAAACACCGTATATTGTAATTTGATTTTGAGAGAATTTTCTAGAGAGAGTTCGTTCGTTGGTTAGAATGAATTCCTTCATTCTCCCTCATGTGATTGAAAAGAGATACCCGTACAAAAGGCAACTTTCCATACATGCCTTTTCGTTCGTGCCTTTTCAATCACGTCTCTTCAACTATACGTTATACACATTTAATAAGGTTAAGGTGAGGGAATTAAAACCCAATTAACTTAATGTCTTTAATGCTTAACAATCATCACATTAAGCTCTTTAATGTTAAGTCAATGTAACTTTAATTAACATAGACCACATTACATGTAGATTATATTCAAATAATCTAACAATCTCCCACTTGAGCCATGTTATAAACTTTAATATCAATTGATATTCAGCTAGTTCGGCTAATTTCAGCTGATATAACTTGAATTCACAATTAATTAATATAGTGTATTTTAATGTGAATTATATCAAGTTATCTTTTCATAATGAATTGCATAATCGAATCATGGCAGGAACATGTGAATTAATTCTTTCCATGTATCACAAACTATACAATTCACTAATTCTGTAATTGAGGAACACTATAAACTCATCATATATTATTCATAACCAATCATTGTACATAGCCATAATATGAATAATAAATTGACATACAAAAACATTCTTTCATTGAATTCATAAGTGTTATAAGATACAAGCTACACTTTTACAATCACATAGACTTGTCACCTAAACCCATCTTTACAACATGTTCTTTAAAGGTTTTAGGTGGCAATCCTTTTGTTAATGGATCAACTATCATTGAGCTTGTACTTATATGCTCAATGCACACCCTTTGTTTTTGTATTTCTTCTTTGACTGCCAAGTACTTTAAGTCCATATGTTTTTCTCATTTCGAGTACTTGTCATTCTTTGAGAAGAATACAGCTGCGGAGTTATCATAATACAATTTCAGCGGTCTCTCTATACTTTCGACCATACTAAGACCCTGAATAAAGTTCCGCAACCACAATGCTTGAATTGTAGCTTCAAAACAAGCTACAAATTCAGCTTCCATAGTGGAAGTAGCAATCGTAGATTGCTTTCCACTTTTCCATGATACGGCTCCTTCAGCTAACAGGAACACGTAGCCAAATGTAGATTTCCTCGAGTCTACACAACCGGCGTAATCAGAATCTGAGTATCCAATGACTTCGAGTTGATTTGATTTTCTATACATGAGCATGAAGTCCTTTGTTCCTTGCAAGTACCTGAGTACTTTTTTTGCAGCTTTCCAATGATCCAATCCTGGATTACTTTGATAACGGCCTAACATCCCTACTGCAAAACTTATATCTGGCCGTGTACATGTCTGGGCATACATCAAGCTTCCTACCGCTGATGCATATGGAATAAGTTCCATTTCCTTAAGTTCCAAATCATTTTTCGGACATTGTATCAAACTGAATTTGTCCCCTTTCTGAATTGGAGCAACACCAGCAGAACACTTATCCATTCTAAATCTGTCAAGAATTTTCTCGATATAACCTTTCTGAGACAATCCTAGCAATCCTTCCTTTCTATCACGGAATATTTCTATTCCAATAACATAGGATGTCTCACCTATATCTTTCATTTTGAAATTCTTTGAGAGAAAATCCTTAACATCACGTAACATCCCTTTATTGTTTGCAACGAGCAGAATATCGTCAACGTACAATACTAGGATACAAAACTTACTCCCACTGACCTTCATATAGATACACCGATCAACGGTATTCTCTATAAAACCGTATGACAATATGGTATCATTAAACTTAATGTACCATTGTTTGGAAGCTTGTTTCAATCCATAGATTGACTTATTCAGCTTACATACCATCTTTTCATTTCCTGGAAAGGAAAATCCCAAAGGTTGATCCATGTAAACCTCTTCCTTTAAGTCACCGTTAAGAAAGGCGGTCTTTACATCCATTTGGTGAAGCTCTAAATCATAATGAGCCACCAAAGCCGTAACTATCCTTAAAGAGTCTTTCTTCGAAACCGGGGAGAAAGTCTCTTTATAGTCAATGCCGTCTTTCTGAGTGTAACCTTTGGTGACAAGTCTGGCCTTATACCTTTCGATGTTACCTTTCGAATCACGTTTGGTTTTGTAAATCCATTTACAACCAACGCATTTCTTTCCTTCAGGTAACTCGACAAGCTCCCAAACTTTGTTGTCATCCATAGATTTCAACTCCTCCTTCATAGCATTAAACCACTTTTCGAAATCATCGCATTCCATGGCTTTATTGAATGATTCTGGATCCTTATTATTGCTCAAGTCACATTCTTCTAGTGAATAAACCACATAGTCATCAAAAATTGCTGGTCTTCTCTTCCTTACAGACCTTCGCAATTCTGATGCTTGTGGTTGATCACTTACGACTTGATCAACGTTAACATGCTCATCATTAACTCGTTCACTTTGTGTGGGTTGAATATCCATTTGTTGTTCCGGTATGTTGTTAGACTGTGATACAACATATGGCATAACAACTTGATGAGAATTATTGGGTGTCGTTTCCGTCACCCGATTCTCTTGGATATCCACATTTTGTGAATCATCACTCCCACTGAACATGCCATTCTCAATGAATCGAGCATTTCCAGATTCTACAATCCTTGTACTATGCTTTGGACAATAGAAAATGTACCCCTTAGACTTTTTCGGATACCCAATGAAGAAACCACTAATGGTTCTTGCATCGAGCTTCTTTTCATGTGGGTTATATATCCTAACTTCTGCTGGACATCCCCAAATGTGTAGATGTCTCATACTAGGTTTCCTTCCCGTCCACAATTCATGAGGAGTCTTAGGAACTGCCTTACTAGGAACCCTATTCAGCAGATATGCAGCGGTCTTTAAACCGTGCATCCACAACGATATAGGTACATTACTATTATTAATCATACTTCCTACCATTTCGATAAGAGTACGATTCCGCCTTTCAGCTACACCATTTTGTTGTGGTGTACCCGGCATTGTGTATTGCGCACATATGCCTCAACTTTCAAGAAACCTTGCAAATGGACCTTTGTTTTGTCCACTTTCATCGAATTTCCCATAGTACTCACCACCTCTATCCGATCTCACAACCTTCACTTTTCTATCTAGCTGCCTTTCCACCTCATTGATCAACACTTCTATAACGTTCATCGCTTGAGATTTTTCATGCAGTAGATATACATAACTGTAACGTGAGAAATCGTCTATAAAGGTGATAAAATACTTTTCTCCATTCCATGAAGGAATGTCGAATGGACCACAAATATTGATATGTATCAATTCTAAAAGTTCTTTGCTTCTTGTGGCAAGATACTTTGATGTGTGTTTAGTCTGCTTTCCTTTAATGCAATCTATACACACATCTCAGTCATTAAAATCTAATTGAGGTAAAATGTCATTTTTCATTAACCTCATTAACCTTTCTTTAGATATATGACCTAGACGCTTATGCCATAAGAAAGCTGAACTTTCGTTCGTTGCACCTCGCTTTAAGCCAATCATATGATCCACATTAAACAGAGAATTCATAAATTTAACATCAAGATTGATAGAGTACAAACCATCTTTTATAATACCATAACCATAAAAGTATTTATGTTTGTACATAGCAAAAACACCATCACCAATCTTAAAATTAAAACTATTACAATCCAACCTAGCAACAGAAATCAAATTCCTAGCACACTCAGAAACATAAAGACACTCTTCTAGATCCAGGTGGTATCCGGTATCCAGGATCAGTCTATATGTTCCAATTCCTTCAATGCGTGCCTTCATTCTGTTCCCCATATACAGAAACTTTTCAGTTCCGTTTATGGGATGGATCGAAAGAAATCCCTGCGTAACATGAGAAACATGAGTAGTAGCACCAGAATCCAACCACCAAGTATTATTAGGTACCTCTATAATATTTGATTCAAAACATACTGAAACAAATAATGTACCTTTCTTTTCGAACCAAGCCTTTCTTTTAGGACAATCTTTCTTTACATGTCCGGCTTTGTTACAGAAGAAGCATTTAATCTCCTTACGGATCTGACCATCATTAATCTTTAATTGGTCATTTCCCTTCTTCTTGTTCTTTTTACTAGGTGACTTTGATATGCTACCTTTGGCATCCTTCTACATAGCTAAGTTGACGGTATGAGACTTTAACTTCTTCAACCTCCCTTCCTCTTGAATGAGCATGGCCTTTATCTCCTGAAAGTTCCACTTTTCCTTAATGGTGTTATAGTTCACCTGGAACTGGCCAAACTCAACTGGAAGTGAGTTGATGATGAATTGAACCAAGAATGATTCATTCACATCCATACCCAACGCCTTAAGCTTTGCAGTCAAATTTGCCATACTTGTTACGTGGTCATGAATGGGTTGAGACCAATCAAATTTCTTGGTCGTCAACTCACTCATTAAGCTTCCCACAACAGACTTGTCAGTAATGTCTGATTGGGAGTATGCCTTTATCTTTAACATGAATTCCTTTGCATCATTTACTTTAGGCATCGATGGCTTAACATTTTCAGCCATCGTCATCCTCATCAAGCCCAAACACAACCTATTAGACCGCTCCCAAGCCTCATAATAAGACTTGTCAGCTTCCGAAGTGGTCTCATTAATAGCTGGTGGTCTATCATTAACTAGTGTCAGGTCCAAATCCAATACACCCAGTTAAAACTGGATTTGTTCGGACCAGTCAGCATAGTTAAGACCATTGAACTTAACAGATGAATTACCAGAAGCAAACAAATTCATAGTAGCTGCAAATGACAAACATGCTCATATATCAATACATTGAATAATCTATCCTAACCAGATCCCAAATAAAGCATATAAAATTTCATTAAGTTTACATTTGGGTAATACTTAAAGAAATATACAATTCATGATATTGTAATCTTTAATTGACTTATAAACATATTTAACACAATATGTTTAACATCTTTGGATGTTTAAACACATCGATTAACTATGTAAATACGTCACTTTAATGTTATCAGTTATAAACAATGGTCCACCTTTGGGTGACCTAATAGTATATAACTAATAAACACATTTCAATAATATCATAATAATTAAATGAATAAATTACACAATTTAATATTGAACTTTATAAACTAGGTCACTTTGGTGACTACATAGTTTCTATACAACAATATATTAATTGTATAAACATTCATTCACTCAATTTCTTTAATTGGACTGTATAATTAGGCATTGCGGACGACTATGCGGACGTTGTAATGGCATCCGCAATCTCTTACTGTCGTCCGAAACTGCCTATAGTGGACGCTAACTTTATCGTCGGCTGCGTCCGTGTGATGCGTCCGCATGAATCAAAATTAGAGATTCAAAACGGACGCATGGCTTTAGCGTCCGCATAGTCCGCATCATTTCGTCCTCGTCCGGATGAATTCTTTACAGATTCATATCGAACGTAAATTATAGCGTCCGTAACGTCCGCATTATATCGTCCGGATGAATCTTTTACAGATTCAATGTGGACGAAACTTGCATGCGTCCGCGTCGTCCGCACCCTTTCATATATGCGTCCGCATACGCATTTTCAACTTGAATCTTGCGTCCGACCATACTTCAGGTCGACCGCACCTCGATACCCATCGTCCGCACGACGAACAGTCAGACGAAAATTCAACAGAAAACATATATTTCTATCATCCTATTCTTGATTTCATCTATACATCCATACATGCATGGTATTACGAAATATAAACTATCATTTCTCATGCATATTACTCGTTTTCATGGTAAATCAAATCGTATATTTAACCTATGCTCTGATACCAATTGTAAGCATATTTCCATTCAACTTTCAGACTTTAATCCCATTTTTATTTGCTTTACATGCTTGCAATACTTTTATTCTCATATAACGAGATTGATTTAACCATTCGAGTTTAAAAGTAATACCAACCTTGGTCCATGATATAAAATGCTTTTGATGACGATATTGAGTTTCGTTTCGTTTATCGGCTTAAAACCTTTTTCTTTAATTCGACTCTTTCAATGATACAGAAACGCCGTATATTTTAATTTGATTTTGAGAGAATTTTCCAGAGAGAGTTCGTTCGTTGGTTAGAATGAATTCCTTCATTCTCCCTCATGTGATTGAAAAGAG
This sequence comes from Begonia loranthoides, assembly GCA_022433065.1. NCBI lineage: Eukaryota > Viridiplantae > Streptophyta > Magnoliopsida > Cucurbitales > Begoniaceae > Begonia > Begonia loranthoides. Next base: position 2,488,406 of record CM039482.1, on the reverse strand, counting down.
ACACCCGTACAAAAGACAACTTTCTATACATGCCCTTTCGTTCGTGCCTTTTCAGTCACGTCTCTTTAACTATACGTTATACATATTTAATAAGGTTAAGGTGAGAGAATTAAAACCCAATTAACTTAATGTCTTTAATGCTTAACAATCATCACATTAAGTTCTTTAATATTAAGTCAATGTAACTTTAATTAACATGGACCACATTACATGTAGATTATATTCAAATAATCTAACACATAATGCTATAGGAAGAGCAAACTACGAATAAATCATTTATGGAGTCACATACTTTCTTTTCAACCCCACAGCATATCTCCATTAAGAAGTCTGTTTTTCCTATCGCAACCATGATCATTAGTAAGCAAGACTCACACCCTGTGCCGGCTAAAATGGACCCTGCTGTTATAAATTCCAAATCAGCTTCGATCCACCCGGCAGTAAAAGTCCATAATTCAAATAAACCGCATTCACGATGATGAAATCAATTCAGAACGCGTGAGAAAAGAGGGGTTCTCTAGAAATACCTGTCTAGTTTCCAATTCTGGTAGAAGTGAAGATGAAGAAACAGACACAGCTTTGTAGAGAGAAGCATGTATCGAGAACAGAGCACCGACCTCCGCCGTGGGTTTATTCATTTCCCTTTGGGAATCTCAGGGAATTGGATTTCTTTCTCCTCTCCAAAGAAATTTTCCCACAAAACAATTCCTCCTGGTTCCTCCGGTCTTCCTCGCCGGACTGAGGTGGCTGAAAGAAGAAACGGCCAGGGGGCGATCTTATTTTTGGTCGCTAGACGGATCAAAAGGGTATTATTGGCTTTTCACTTAAAATATGAGGAGTCGGTTTTATCAACAACTAAATTATTAAACAATTTTTAATAATAAATAAAATATTCAACTATGAAAAATAAATCATGCAAACATCATAGTTAACTTATTGAAGTAAACGTTAAAAAAATAAATAAAACTTTTCAAAATGGAAGATTTTCAGTTAATTTGTTCAAAAGTAATTTTGTTATCAAAGTGCAAAATTTTTAGTTAACTGTTTTTTGAAAAATTAATGTACTTCAACCTAAATATATTTACGATTCACTAAGGAAATTCACAGAAAAACAGATTTTAGAAACGTTAAGCTGTTCAAAATCAATTTTTGTATCAAAATATAATATTTTCAGTTAACTATTTGTTGAAAAATTAAAGTACGGACGTCCGTGGGTTGACTTAAACATCCAAGACACATTTTTTAATAGAAAATGTGATTGCAAGGTTTGTCTTGTTTATTTCTCATAGTTTAGAGTTTTATTTATTAGTAAAATTAATTTAAGGTTTATTTCGACACTTATTTCAGTGATTTTTTTTTTTTGTTAAATAACATAATATTTATAATATAATATAAATATTATATCATAAGTTATATTATATTTCAAATATAAAAAAGTTATAATTGTTAAAATATATTTGTATGTGTGATATGATGCACAAAGTCATAACGATGATATTTGCGTCATACGTTTTCTATAGTTTAGTGTTTTATTTATTAGATAAAATTGTTTAAGGGTTCACTTGTCATTAATTCCATGGTACAAATATTATTTTGTTAATTTTCCTATTTAATATATATAATACACACAAAAAGAAGAATTAAATACACATTCCAAATAACAATTCACAAATTTTTTCGATCATTTTTACTCAGATTTGGACGATCGGAGACTAGACTATGTCCACATAAACAACTAAAGAACACGTTGAGCTTACTAACAATGATCATTACTTAGTGGAGTAATGAAAATAGAGTATATTAATGTAGGCTTTCTCCATCATGAACTCCCTCAAGTACTTACAAATAGCTTGGTAAATAGGTTCTTCTTCTCCATAGTTTCTTGATTAGGGTTTGAGTTAAGTTCAGCAAGTTTCTTAATGCTTGGAACACATATTCCTGAAGCACCATCAAAACACGACCGCGCCATGATTTTGTTGGTGACTTCGGATGGATGTATCGCGTCGAAAAATACATATTCTGTTCGGTTGGAACATGGAACCGAGTTTAGCTCACAACCTCCCGTCTTGGTTATTTTGCAACACGGCGACACTGAGTCCTTCACTCCTGAGAAAAAAAAAGTAATTGTCCGAGTGAAACTAAGTTTTGTTTCAAGGTCATCAATTGATCGGGCTGGCAATTGTGGCCCGACATGCGAACTCGGTCTAATACGGACTAAAACTTGTAGTCTGAGGTTTGGCCCGCACGACCTTGAAGCATCTGGCCGATTTTCAAGCCGACCTCTATCTTTGAATGCTGCGACGATTGTTACAAAATCGTTAGCGTCCGAGGTTGGGCCTGACCCAAACCAGACCTTAAAAAATAATCCGGCTCATGGGCCGTGGGCCATTTGATGACCTTGAGTTTTGATACCCGAGACTTACTTTGATAAGTCTCGGTGACGAGTTTTTTGTTTGTGACTTGAATATGTTCGTATTTGGAAGAAACTATACCGTATTTGGAAGGATTCCGGATCAAATCCAAGGCGAGGTCGAAGGTTTTGAGATGAACAAAGGTTGAGGATTGAAGAGAAGAAGTCAGTTGATTGAGCTTTGCTTTCAACTTGACGTTGTAAATGAGAGCCAGTTGGTTGAGTTGTTCTTCATTGAGGCCAACTGGTGGAGCAATTTTTGAAATTGGCAACTTCCCAATTGGACCCAATTCGTTGACTATGAATTTTCTCGCTCCCAAACTGTACATTTCCTACAAAAAACAAAGGGTTTGACTTGTAATTTGGTTTTGCTTCAAAAAAAGAACTGAATCGGTCAAGTTCGTTTATGTTCGTTTCAAATCTATATCTAACTGGATTTAGTTTTGATGTCAAACTAAACGAGTCGAATCTAATCAATCTATTTTTAATCTTGATTAAAAAAGAAGATATTAAGATAAATGATCATAGTCAACGTCTGTTCACCTGTAAATAGATACCGAGTTGATCGACGAGTTTATGGGCAAACTCGGTTGCGTTTGGCATCCCGGGACTTCTGAAATTATGAAGATATCTAAGCATATAATCATTCCCACCAATTGAAACCATGAAAATGGAGTTGGAGAGATGGTTAGAAAGAGCTTGAGGGCTTGTAAATTGGGTTGGCAAATACTCCTCCACACTTCTCCTAAATTGCTCCACTTGTTGCCCCATGTTTGCAGGTGTTATTGTCTGCATTACCAGATTATGACAAAATAAACATACATTAAAGCATACCAATTTAATGTGAAAACTCGCATAAATTTGACGACTATTTTTCAAAAATATTATTGATAAAACGAAAGAATTCTTACAACTCCGGCACCAACGACGATTGTTTCATTAAGGATTCCAGCCCCGCGAAGAGCATAGTTGAGTCCCTCGGTGAAGTTGTTCTTGCCTTTGTCGTTATATAGTTCGATAATCGGCGGAGGAAGGTGCTCTAATCCCAGCCATTCAGCTGCGTTCGGATCGTAACGCGTCGATATTATCAAAATGTCTTAAAAAAAATAATGATAATAAAATATATGCCAATTTTATATAATCACACGTTAACTTTGTCACACTAAATGATGTTTCCCAATTTATATTATTCTTTCCATACCAACCTACCAAAAAAATCAGCCATAGTGTAGCCATTGGTGAGCCGGCCAGAACTTTTGCCCGGAAAATCGACACCGTAAGGAAGAGCCGATATCGGTCTGGTGGAGTTAACGTTGCCGGGGTCGAGAGTTGAGTCTCCGAACACGTAAAGAGCCGGAACAAGCTTCGTAGCTTGGGAATTCCGAATGAAAAAGAGGAAGCAGAGGCACAAAAAGAGCATCTGGGAGGCGTTGTTCTTCATGGCTCAAACTTTTGTGTCTGCAAATTCTGCTTTTCCTGCACTGGTTTTGCTGTTCTTGGAATGGCGGGTGGCTAAAATGAAGGTGACGAAGGGAGGCTAAATAGGAAGATACGTTGTTAGTTTTGGAAAATGGGTTAAGGGCCAAATTAAGAGAGAGATAGGTTTACAGTTTATAACAGCAATGTCTATTTCTTCCCTCTTCTGGTTTTTATACCAACACACAATTCTTAAGAGTTAAATTAACAAAACAATCTCACTACCTGGAAAAGAATAAACCCTTAAATAATTTTTACTAATAGATAAAATATTCAATTATGAAAAATTAACTACGCAAACATCGTCGTTCACTTAAGCAAAATGACTCAAGCATATTGTTTCAGAGAATTCGCAGTGGAAAAAATTAATACCCATAAAAAAAACTGCAAAAACTCATAATTTCAAAAACTTTAAGTGAAATGAGTAATACACATAGAGAATGAAATTGAGAAAATATCTGCAAAGAAAAGATGCAGAGGAAATTTCCTCTGCGGAAAGTCTTCTTTTCTAAGTTTTAGGACTTACTTTCTGCAGTGAAAAAACAACGTTCCGCTGTGTTTTTTAACGAAAAATGTAACCGTGATGTTTGCTACGTTTATTTCTCATAGTTCCAAAGTTAACTTGTCATTGACATCATAGTACAACAGATATTTTGTTAATTTTCCTTCTTAAGATGATCACCGTTGATATAAATATTTTCAATATTTTTAAAAAATATTATACTATGCAGCATAAACCATAAACATCGAGAGACATTAGAAAAAAAAATTAATAATAACACGTGAAAACCCTTTTTGGGAAAAAAAATTATTGGTCAATGAGCTAAAAAATTATATGTGAAATAAAAAATAATGTTATGTTTATTTTCTATTTTTACTGCCGTGTCCTATAATTAATTATTTATTTTAAATATTTATAATTTATTATATTAATTATATCAATTAATTTGCCATTGAATTAAAAAAATAAAAGTTAAGAGTAAAAATAATATTAGTGGGAAAAAAAAGTTAAAATCTTCAATACACAACCAATGCAAGGTGGAGAAGAAGAAATCGAAACGATAAAACCATGGAGAAGATGCATATCGAGCGAAGTTGGTGATTTAATTTTTTCAATTACGCAGGAAACTTTCACTACAAACAACTTTTACGATAGATGAGAGGAGAAGAACCCCCGTCTTAGGAAAAAAGAAATTATGTTTCGTAATTTAACGATCGAATTTTATGACGGAGATTTGAATACAAATAATGAGAATTTATATTTAATCATTTTACCATTTTTTTGTGTCTCCTGCCTACCTCTTTCAAACTGGTTTCAGCTCCTTCTGCCTCTTCTGCCTTCTGTTCTGCCTCTAGTATGGCCAACTACATTACACACACAGGAGACCGAAAAAACCGCATAAATTTAATTGTTTCGATTTTGGAGAAGATGATGCAGATGGTTAGTCGAACCCAATGAATTACCTCGTCAAGTATTGGTTTGAGCTCTCTATACCGAGTTTCCGCAAGATCAAAACCGTCCTTTCGAAGCTCCTGAAATGCCAAAACAACTTACAAGTGAAAAGCAAGTTCACTCCTGAACATTGAACCAGACCTTCTGGCTGGAAAAGAAACATCTTTTAAAATAAGAGAAAATCCGAAAGATCGACCTTTCCGGTGTGTTGGGTGTGCTCGTGGGCTGCCATTTGCCAGTAAAGATTGGTCCGGCGATAGAAATCCTTCAGTGATTCTCCGGGCTGTGACAGAATGAATAGCAAATGATGGTTCTTGAACAAGCTTCTCCCCCATCCAACCAAAGTAAGCAAATCACTAAGAAATTAAAGTTACCACTGGAGTTCTTTGTGAATCCGAAAGACCAAGATTGGCTCTGATCTGCTCTATCCTCGCACGTTTCTCTTTTCTACGGAGAATTCTTCCCTCACCCCTAATTAACGCGACTGCATTTCCGATCTGAAGTTGTCCATCATTACCGGCCTGCATTGTCAAGATCAAGGCATGTCTGTAACCATCTCAAAAATGTAAAAGAAACAGCTCAAATCCCACAATTCCCTCCCTTAACACAAGTGACAAGGCCAAGGTTTACACACTCGAGAAAATGAGAAAATAAAAAACAGAGAGAATATGTTGAAGGCAAATCATGAGAATATGGGAGTGTCCAAATCACAACTAGAAAACCGCCTTAAACGCGGCAAGAAAACTAGTAGAAAATATGCTGAACCGGTGAAGTTAAGATAGACTTTACCTCTTCGTCATCAACCTCATCATCATCGTCTTCATCATCACTGTCACCATCATGGCTGCCATCCATTTCACTATCTTCATCGTCTTCGTCATCATCTTCGTCCTCCGAGACATCCACCCATTCAGATTCCGAAGCCTTGATGAATTCAAATAACCCATCATAAACGAAAACATTGCAACCGAAAATTTGATCTTTATTTCGACAAATTTATTACACTTTGTAAGGAGTAAAATTACATTGGGCATGAATACCAATCACTTTATAGTTGATCTCATAAACATGAAAAAGAAAAAGTAAAAATAAATAAAAAAATTGTTCTTGATGGAAAAATGTACCATACCGGAATGATGCACTTCCATTCATCGAGTTTGCTGAGATTGAGAGAATACAAATCATCAAGAGTAATCTCTCTATCTTTAACCTCCATCATACCCCCGTATACATATAACATGTCTCTTCCAACAGCCATGCAGGCATTAATACGTCCACAAGGCTTCACTACCTGAAATAAGCATCAAATCAATAAATCAAATTTCGATAATCTAAAGCATTAGAAGGAATTTTCCATTGACAAACCTCTGGTAGAGCAGAGTTTTGCAAAGCCAGCTTTCCGTTCGACTTGTTTGCCAACCCACCATTTCCAGTGCTAATATTTGTAGCCAAACGCTGAGATATTTCATTAACGTCGGCTTCTATATCTACTTCTTCGTCATGGTATGTAAAGTTCTCATCCTTTTCAACCCTCACAATTTCCTCCTGCTCAATTTGATTTGAGTAGTCACTGACCGAAGCTTCATCCGTTTTTTGTTCAGAACTTTTTTTTTGCTGTAAACGCAAGTTTAAAAACAAATTACGAAGATCAGCAATTTCGATCAACACAGACCAAAAAAAAAAGAAAATAAGCTGGAAATTTATTATATATAACACCTTATCCTTTGTTGACTTTTCTTTTCGAAGCTCCAAAGGATACCTAAAAAGAAAAAGAAACCATCAAAAGGATGTTAAGTGGGACGAGATAAAAATAGCGAAATTAAAAACCACCCGCAAAAGGGCCATACCAGCGATGGTTGTCTAATTGGAAAGCATAAAGTTCATTCAAGAACAAACTCATCATTACATCACCTGCACAAACAGAAAGTCATGAATCCAAAAACAGTGTGCAAATGCAAATTAACTGGACCCAGAAACATGAAAAAAAAAAAGAAGAAAGATCTATTTTAGAGAAATTAGAGCGACAGTCTTGAGTGAAAACCCCTTCGAACATCCCAATCTTAATGAACAACTATCCTACGTTCATGTTTAACGAGGGCCTTCGCCATGATGTCAGGATTTTCAGGAAGAAGAGGAATGTTAAAACAAAGGACAACTAAATTCATTAAATATGGACTATTGAACTTATTTTAACCCCAAAAGCTCAAACAATGTGCAAAACAATACAAATGCATTCACCATTTGTCTGCGGAACGGATTAATACCATTCTTGTATAAAATAAAATAAAAGGATTTGTATGAAAGCAACTAGACAAGTATTTACCCCCAACTTCCATATCTACCACTCCTCCAAATAGCAAAGTTCGCCTCTTATGAACAGTCATGGAAAATCCAGCACGGGCCCCTGGTGGCATTCCACTTTTCTTAACCTAATAGAAAACATATACAGCCATGACTAAAAAACAATTAGCATGCTGTGCATCAAAAAAAAAATAAAGACATAGAGGTTAGTTGCATATTTATAGTCGAGATTAAGGAAAAGGAAATCTAAAATCAATTTCCTCAGCATCCATCACTATTTCGTCTTCTTCCATGCCCCAGTCCTAGGACTAACAAGTTAGTTTCAAAGAATAATTATAATACATAATAAAAATAAATAACAAAAACAAAATGTTCAGTACATACCTTGTTCCATTCCCACGTTCTAGGATCGAGGGACCACATGTCTGCATGAACAATTCCTCTCTCAGAGCTATTTTTATCAGATTGGATCTCTTTGAAATAGCCACCATATAAAAACACCTACAATGCCAAATGAACTCTTTCAAACACTGGTTTTTTTCCTTCAAAAAAAATGCAACTTACGCCGTATGACAGCAAAAGAACACAACTCGTTTGTTTGCACAAAAAAAAATTAACAAAAGTGAATTCGGAACCAGACGTGCAAATTCATTGCATAACACATACTAACACTATGAGCAACATAATAAATAACAAAATTTAGTGAGCATAAAAAAAAATTAATATCGAAGACATATTGATGGCAATAATCCAAATGTAATTTCGTTTCCGATCAACTAACCTCGTCCTGATAAACAAAAAACTGAAAACCACTCCGAGGACTTGGCCACATGGATCCAGGCTTCGGCTTTATTTCTTGCCACTAAAAAGTGATTCTATAAGTTTTACTGATCAAAAAAGTAGTCGTAGAACAACCACATATAATCAAGAACAAAGATCGTGGCAAAAACTTCACCTTGTATTGATCCAGGTCAAAGACATACATATCATTATAATACCTGCAAAAGGTGGTAATCTTCAGCAATTGAAAAGAAACTAACATCCTGTGGATCTTACAACCATCAAACCTTCTATCTCATTATTTTTATAAGAAACAAAAATTTGTTCTAAAATAATGGAATGTGAAAAAAAAAAAAAAAGAATTTCTCCATGAGGGTCAAACAAAATAGTGAAGAAAGAGCAATCTCTTTCGAATTGGAAAGACAATAAAGAAACCTAGAGTTTTACACTCACAAGATCTATCATAAGTAAAACTAGAGTTATGATAAAGTCATGTCACCCAAACGTGGTAATAATTTTTTGGCCGTCTTCAATTTTCTTCTAAATCTTGAAATAGACATCAGAGTTTGAATCCTGAAAATTTGAAGTGGAATTCTATTTTTTAACTCAAATCCTGGGGATTTAACTTTTCAGAAGAGACATCAGGATGTGAGTTTTTTAAGTAGTTTCACATGTCTTTCTCAACTTCCCCATCAAAACTGTCTCCAAATAAACAGAAATGCATTACGTAAGTTGGTGGCTTGTTCGGCAGATTTGGTTCTACAGAATCAAGAAAGGTAGATATTAAAAACCCGCACTTAAGTCAAATGATGATTTGGGAAGAATTCAAAGTAAAACCACACATAAATAATCAACTTATAATCGATAGTTAATGATGCGATCACATAAACAATCAACTAATTGATAAAGATTCATCAACCTCACTTCTCTAAGAGTGTCATAGAAGCCACCAAAAATAATAATCTTGTGTTTGTACAAAACCTGTAATATAAGAGAAATATTTATTTATAAACACTTAAGAGTTTAAGTCACTACTTTCACATATACACTTTAATGCTAGAAAGATGAAAGGAACCTACCATTCGATGACCAGAGCGTGCACTAGGACAACCTTTTAAATTTAATTGTTCCCATTGATTTGTTTTAAGGTCCAACATCCAAAAGTCCTGGAGCGATAAACCAAGAATATAAATTGCATCACATTCAAAACAAAGGTCAAAACATTATTTTGATGAATTTTGGTTCTCTTATATAAGAAAACAATAACTATGCATGCATCACCTTATAATGGTGGAACCTCTCTTGATTTGGAGATGTAAACTCTCCCCCTGAAGATGACAAAAGGAAGTTCACCTACTGAAGTATTATGTAAAAAGTTAAATCACATAATGATGAGTTTTTTTTCAACCCACCAAAGATATAAAGATAATTCTTCCAAACAACCGCCTGATGAGCACTGCGAGGAGGTGGACTATTTGGACTTGAAATTAATTTCCAGTCTTGCTTCTCGACGTCATACCGGTAGAGGTCACCATATACAAATGTCTGGCACGATCGTATAAATGAAATATAACAAAATGTAATGGATAACTCAATGATTCACATAAAATATAAATGAATGCTACAAAGTAGAAATATTGACCTTATTGCCGTTGTAGAATTCTCCTCCGTACAATACAAGTTCTGTCTCCTTCAGAGGATTGATATTTAACTAAATAAAGCAGCATTGAAAAATCATCAATCTCTTCTAAGTAAACAAGAAAACGAAAAACAGGCTGGTAAAATTGTTAAATTGTTCATAACAAAAGAGTCAGAGTATTACTGTACAGTTGGACCGAGGAGAAGGAGCAGGGACGTTTTCTTCTATATGAACTTCCTTTTTCTTAGCTTCCTCCTTTTGAATACTCAACTGTCGAGATAACAATGGTTAAGTTTTCCAGTATAAACTACCATGAACAATAAGATGGCAAGAAAAAAAAATTGAATATTTCGAAGCAGAGAGTGTCAGTCCCATACACAATCCTAAAATTAGTTTTGATTCGAACAATATGTATCCTTTCAGCGGATTGCTCTGAAGCGTATCTAATATAATTTTTCATTAGTGCTCCAGCGCTAGTGCATTGAAAAAATACAATAATTTAGAAGCTGATGATGTACGTACCAGAATGGCGTCGATGTCGTCCTCGGGAGAGAGCTTTTTGCTCTCTCTGCGAGCTTTTTTTTCCTCCGCTTTCGCCGTTTTCTTCTCCGTTTTTTCTTTTCCTTTTCCAGGCTTCTTCGTTTTTTTTCCCATTGCCACCTCCCCGCTGGCACTTAAAAGCTTCGAGTGGAAAACAACACTAAACTCTGAACTGGAAAAGAAGCGAAGGAAAAGACACAGAAAGAAATCCCAATTTCCAATTCCCCACCGAGGTGACGATCCAACTGAGAAACAGAAGTTTTGGGCGGACTTCAACTAGAAGTAAATGTAAAATACGATCGAGTAAGAGGCTGCTAGTCACCCAATGGCGGCGTCAGTCGAGTGGATGAAGAAACTGGCCGTGCGTGGCTGTCGGCTCTAGTCCTTCATCGTCGGCATTAAATTGATGGGCCCGAACAAGAACAATGTGGAACTAAAGCCCACTTTAAGTAATCCACCAAAGTTTGGGCCCATTGGGCCTTACTCTTCAAAATAGTTGCTCTCCCATTAACCAACGAGGGCAATAAAGGAAAAATGCAAAGCCTAACCTTTTGAGTCCGGTCCAATCCGTTTCGTAGTCGTGTCACTCAAGTCGATGAAAGAAATAAAAGGAATTTTGAGACATGGTATCGTATTAGTATTAGTCACAATAATCTCATTATTTTTTGGTATATGGTAACATATTTTCCTAAAAAATGACTATTATTTCTCGAAAATTGTTGAATTTGAATAGATGCAAAGCGTAGATAGCTTTTAGTCTTAAATGAAAATAAATTTGCAAATTAAAGGGTAATTATCGATATTAATCTTGAAGTATGAAGGTTTTTTTAACTGATATTCTGAATTTTTATTTTTGTTATCTAATATCTCAAAGTTTAAAGGTGTTACCAACAAATACTCTTACCGTATGAGATTCTGTTAAATAACAGATATCAATGCTTCCGAGGTCTCATATCCTTCTAAAACTAAATATTTGCACTTCAAAGACAAAGCAGTGCCCTAAACTGTGTAGATATTATCATATTGAAGATGAAAAAATATTTGTTTTGAGGTAAATTTCTTTCCGTAACGAATAGGTCGTCTTTTTGCAACGAACTCATACATAAAGTAATCGTAGTCAAGAACTTACTTTCCACAACGAAAGACAAGTATCTACATGAAAAATGATATTTTGAACACTTTCAAAAATGAAAATAACATCCTTTTTTACAAAAAAAAAAAAAAAAGATGAAATTTGAATGAAAGGATGTGGACAATCAATACTCTAAATTGTACCATGACAAATATAAGTGAATGCATCGAACAAAGCTAAATGACTTATTTGCCCCTGTGGAACAAAGCTGAAGTTCCGAATGTTTGATCTTCTAACAATGGCTGCAAAAGACTGGTAGCAGAGATGGCAAACTGACTGGACCTGTAGCATTGAAGGGGCTTTCAAGCACAACATTGTAGTAGCTCAAATTTTGAAGCCTTTTCTTCCCTCTATTATCTCAATGTGTCTTTCATTGGTCTACAAGTCGATTAGAGCCTCGATTATTCGGATTTCTTCCCTCGATATATATCAAATCGCAATCAAACCGAAAGTTGAAACAAACCGACAAATATTTTACATAGAAAAACTTAACTTGTTTTGTGCCTCGAGATGAAAAAGAACTAACTGCTACAAAATAAAACACGACGACTCGGGATGTTTAGGAGCGCTCTCGATTATTAAGCAAGTTCCTAAACACGGCATCGTGATTTCATCTCTCGATATCAAGGTCATTCTAAAGACCATCGATTATTTGCGTCTTTTTTTTTTCAAATTTGAAATCACGGCCTCTAACGGGGTCGATCGAAACTAACAACCTATACTTTAAATCAACAACTTAGATAATTTAAGTTAACAACTTACATAAACAAGAGATGATGCGGAATTTATGAATTCCTCTCAAAGCTTACTTCATATATTCCCTCGGGTTCATCCTCGACTTTGAAGACGCACTCCTGCCCTGCTTGAATGCCATTCGCCTGGACAAAGGCTTCCCATCCACTCGTTAAAACATTAAGATCGGACGTCTCGTGGTAGAGGACTGGCCACATTCTTTTCGTTGGATCTCGAAGAAAAACAACCCTTCTTTCCAGTCTCGTTGCCCGTCCTGACAATGATAACGGCAACTCCTGCACAAATATCAACCAATATGAATTCAAAGATATACGAGAGAAATGTTTTAAACCTTTTATTGATACGATATTTTCATTTCGAATAAAAGATGAAAATATAAAATCGTCGAGTGATATCGCTTAAAGTGTGATATTTCAATCCTGCCTCCACAGAAGAATGCCACTGAGCCGCTAGATTATTAAATGTCTAGGCTTCTAGTTTCTTCAGTTAGATTTTCATTTTCTAACTTGTAGAACTTCCATTGAACCATACATACTAACAGCAGATGAACGAATAAAAACATACCAAAAACGATCGATTTTCGGGCACAGCACAGGAGACTGTGGCTTCAGAGGGTAACGAATTTCCAACTTCAAGACCGACATCTCTCTCAATCTTAAAAGGGAGATCCACCATAATATTAAAATTCTCTGCATTAACCAAATTAAAATTTGAATCGACCTGGCAAAAATTGACAAGAAAGTGGAACTACTTTAAATGTATTTTGAGATACCTTCATCGTCAAACAAATCCGAAGTCAACTCAACCAGCTCTTCTTTTATGGTCTTCCCCACTTCCACTATTCAACGTAATAATTGAGATCCGACGTTTCAATACACGCTCAAAACTCAAAAGATGACATAAATAATACATACCTGGAGGTGTCTCAACCAGCTCTTTCTTTATGATTTTTCCCATTTCACCTGTCCAATTTAATAAATTAGATAAAAAATATATATATATATATATATATATATTCAAAAGATGACATGAATGGCACAAACCATATTGGCAATTCTGTTCTTGTTTCAGGTTGGGAGAACCGAATAAGTTTAACTCTGGAATAATATTATGTTTGACGGTTTGACAGTTGTTGATGATCGAACTATGTTCCTTTCGATAAACTTTCAATGGATTATTTTCCGATGGTGCTGAAATTTTAAGCACGAAACAAAAAACACGGATTGAGCATGAGAATACGAAGAGCAACGATATGAAAATAAAACACAAACATGAAACTCCAACAAACAAACAAACAAAAAAAGAGAGAACTTACTTGAAACCAAGTTGCCATTTACTTTATCAATCTGAAATTTCATAACTTCACCAGCCCCATGACATTCTTGGGCACTACCCTTCAATTCTATTGCTAGTGGGATCGACAGGTCCATATCACAGATTGAGACCTTTATGTCAACATCTTCCGTAGCTATATTGGTCTCGATCGGCCCTTTCGCTAATGCATTTTCAGCTATTGGTTGAGATCCACTTCCCGACCTTATAGCCATTGTATTTTCATCGATTTGAGTCCTCAATGGTGCATGCAACTGAAGATGAAGGCTCTCGTCCAAAACCGCTCCGGCAATTCCAATGGTTTGAGAACTGTTTTCCTCCATTTCTAAGTCGAAAAGATTAATTGTCAAGCTTTTTTCGTCTTGTCTTTCGTAGCCTACGCCTCGGTTTATCATATAGCACAGTTCTTCCTCAAGACCATCAATACAAACGGGTTTAGGCCCTTTATTCTTTTCACTTTTGATGGCTTTCTTTGCAGATCTGTTCATATTATGTTCATCCTTCTCATGGAAGCATGGAGATTTTTCGACATCGGATCCACAAACAGTTGCACTGCTAGAGCCTGGTCTATTCATGGAACCATTATCATGTTCATTGCACGATTCTTTTTCGACAGCTTCAAAACAACCAGTCCTCGCTCTTTTTCTAGAACTGCTATATCTGGGAGAAACTACTTTCTCGCAAGCACTTTTATCGAAGATCTTTACCAAAAAGTGTGAGCCTACGATATAATTGAAGACGAGAAAATCTCCAATTTGTAGGTTGTGATCCGATGAAAAAGTACTCCATCCTTTGTCGAAAGCAAGAGTTCCATTAACACTTGTTGTCATTACTTTCCATCGCCGCCCTAGTGAATCCTCTAGAAAGGTTGTTTGATCGATTGACTTTGACATCTTGGCAGCAAAATTAGGAGGCAAATGCTGAGATCAATTCGAAACAATGATGTGAAACTTGCCAAGAATCTGTGTCCACTTATTTTGATTTTCAAAATATAGTAATTACATCACATAATACAATGAAGATGATAATGAAGAAAATAATAATTATAAAAGAAGGAAGATGATGTACCAAAACTTTGGAGAACTGATCACCAATCATGACTTTAAAAAAAGAGGTAATTGTTGATAGGTTTTTGTTCTTTCCATGAATTTGTAAACATTTCTGCAAGCATTCAACACATGCTTCTTCCTTCCGCCCCATATTTCGGACGATGCACTCCCTCTATCTTACGAAAATCTTCGGTGTTCTAGAAAAAAAAACATATGAAAAACATAATTGATCTAACAATGATCACTTCAATAAAGATGGGATGCAAAAACCAGACCTCTAAATTTTCAAGAAATAAAGTAGGAACTGAAATCAAGTACGGTCGAAGAACGCTTTCAACATCTCCTTGAATCAACATTTAGTTTATCCTAATGACTAATAAACCAAATTATTTTTTCGTCTAGAATTTGTGGAATGGAGACTCGTTCTTGTGAGATTTGCTTTGGCTTTATCACTATCTTAACTCAACCTCTAAATATGATATAATGAAGTTGAAGCACAAACACAGAGAAAGACTGCCTATCCATGAAGAACATGCAATCCCTGAAACTTCCACACTTCCACAGTTCCACTGTCTTCAAAATTTTTAAGGACATACTCTGACCTAACAATAAAATGAGTCTCTGAAGAAAAACCAGTATAACGATTCATCCATCTTTTTTTCCAATTTGTTCAGTTAAAACTGATAGCTGTAATGCCCACATTGGTTAGAATTCATACAACGATCTAGTTTCTCTCCCATTCTTAGTTAAACCTAAGTGGGTGGGGTTTATATCTACTTCTGCCCTAAGTGATAGTTGCGTACGTCCACTGAATTATGGGTATGAGTCAAAATACAAGTTCTAATAAAAGAAACATTATTGCGACGAAAGATTTCTCGAAATCATGAAATACATGTTCTCAGAATCAAAGCCATGTGCAAAGGAAGAAACTTTCACTGCAAACACCAGAATCCAACACTCAATCGAACGAATTCCAGCAACAAACAGGAATCATTGGCGCATACATAATAAAGACGAAAACTTACAACATGCGACCGGTAATCGGAGAGTGAAGTCGAGATTTTCAACGCGCGCCTTTTCCAAAAGCTAATTCTAAAAAAGGGCGAAACTTTATGCTTCGGGAGTCCGAAGATTGAGGCTTGAGAGAAGGTAGGAGGTGGGGTTTCGCTAATGGCTGCCGGTGGGCGTCGCTTACAGGAATGCAGTACCGAAACTCGAGAGTGATATAGAAAGTGTTTATGACCTGGTTCACGGATCCGTCTTTTCAATTTTCCACCCTTTTTCAGGAAAAATATATATTAATTAATTATAAAAAATAATAATTGATGAATAGAAAATAAAATAATTGAATATCAGCAAGTATCATTATCGTATTAAGAATGGAACACTAGATCTTCTGCTGACCTCAAATTTGGTTACCATTTTTGTTCTCTGTTTTGTCATTGACTTGTGTTTTGCTTTGGGATTTGACTTTTGCTAAATTAAAAAAAAGGAAAAATGACAAATCAACCATTGTGGTTTTAAATCAATGACAAGTTAACCATTGTGGTTTAAGTTTTAACAAGGTAACCACTAAGGTACGTCTAAATGATAAATCAACCATCACAGTTACGGTGGCCGTTAACTAACCCGCCGACGCGATGTCCCACCGCGCCCCAGCGGCGCCCCGTGTTGCAAAAAATAACACAAGTGTTGACTGGAGTAGCGACTAGTCGCCACGCAGCGGCAGTTTCCCGGACCAGGAATTTATATAAACAGAGAGCTAACTCCTCTGGACAGTAAGAGGCATTTTATCAGCGATTAGCGAACCCTAGAGAAGTGCAAAAGCTGAAGAGAAAGGAATTTTGGCAAAGTTGTAGAATTTTTTTACAAGCAAATGGAGTCATGGACTGAGGAAGAATCTGTTATTAACCGTCAATGTGACGTGGGGCCCATAGAGAAATTGTTGGCCAATCAGAACGAGGTATGTGGAATTGAACATGAAGTTGCAATTGTCTTACATTCTGTCTTAGCAAATTCAAATGAAGAGGATAATGAGGACCTCCGATCAGCATGCCAACGGAGTACCGATGAAGACATGGACATGGCTGAGAGTAGGCTCCCACGCCTACCAGAAGCACAATGCACATTTGTTGGTATGAGCCTTGGAAAAAAATACAGTTCGTTGAATAAAATTAGAGAAGAAATTGTCGATCATGCTTTGAAGAATGGATATGGGATTAAATTCACCCACAGCGATGCGACTCGATTGAGGGCCAAATGCGAAGAAGGGTGCACATGGCAGCTGCACGCCTCAAAATTTCAAAATGAAATGACGTTTCAAATAAAGTCCTACAATGACGTTCACACTTGCTCTAGAAATATGGAAAGTCGCCATGCCACTGCGAAATGGGTGGCAACCCATTACTTAGATAGATTTAAAAGTCAGCCCGATTGGGACTTATCTTCCATAATTGAGACAATCAGGAAGGACATTAACGTTAACATAACAAGCAGCCTTGCTAGAAGGGCAAGAAATGCTACCAAGAAAATGAATGAAGGGGATGGCAATGAGCAATACAAGCTCATATGGTCCTATGCTGAGGAGATTCGGAGGTCAAATCCTGGAAGTTCACTACGTGTTGACTTTGATATGAGTGTATTTAAAAGGATGTACATGTGATTGGATGCATGCAAGAGGGCTGTGGTGAACTGTGGTAGACCAGTGATTTGTTTAGATGGTTGCCACTTGAAGGGGGTGACTCCGGGACAGCTGCTGACCGCTGTGACCATCGACAGGAACGATGGTATGTATCCGATTGTTGTAGCAGTCGTTGAAGCAGAAAATAGAGCTTCATGGAAATGGTTTCTAGAATTATTGTTAGACGATCTAAACACCCTATCTGGCAATGGATGGACATTCATTTCGGATCGACAAAAGGTGCGGTTCATTGCTCTTTTCATTATGTGTGTATGTTATGCATTTTTTACCAATGTCCCTCTCTTATTATGAATCTTTGCAATGATTAGTGCTAGCGGTCAGAGAGGTGGCATGGCAAGCAGACCATCGGTTTTGCATCCGACACCTGTATGCCAATTTTTAAAAACAATTTAAAGGCATGTTGTTCAAGGATGCAATGTGGGCTGCATCAAGAGCCACAACAAGGAGGTAATTTGAGAAGGAGATGGCCAAGTTAGTTGTCCTTGACCCGGTGGCCCACGAATATTTAGCAGCAATAGATGTAAGATGTTGGGCCAAACATGCCTTCTCTTCCATCACAAAGTGCGACATAAGCCTCAACAATCTCCATGATCTATGCTCCCACTGACAAAGATACGTATGTATTTTCCCTTATATAAATTCTTAATATTGGTTACTGCATATTCTTGCTTATTTTCCCTTCGTATTGCAGCCCGTACGCAATCTACAGGTGTACGAGTGTGGGGATGAGCGTGCTGTGTAAATGCAACACTGACCAACTATTTCACGAGCACGACCCAGCCATCTTTGAGTACGAGGGACCTTTGTGGGAGAAAGCACAACATGTAGTGTTTTTCCCGAACTTATCTTTTGGGGTCAAAGATCTGCGGCCGAGCAAGACAAAGAAGTTGTAAAAGTTGTAAAATGTTTATGTACATTTCGTGTAATTTGTTTACATTTCAAAATTGTAATGGATGTTAACTTGAATGTGTGCTGTATAAAGTTTATGTTTTGTTCAGATTTCGTGTGATTTGTTTATAGTTCGATGTTGCATGAACTTGGTTGTCTGCTGTTGTTTATGTACTGTGGATGATTCTGGAACTACTTGCAATTTATGTGCAGGATGTATGCTTTGGGGGAGTAAAGCAACAAGAACAACTATGGCAAATTTTTTTTCAATTCAGAAGTTAAAGTACGTTGTGTATACTCAGGACGCCGCGGCGGTGTACTAGGACGCCGCCCCGGCGTCCTATGTTGTCGTGGTGGTGTCCTATGGACGCCCTGGCGGCGTCTTAATACACCGGCGCGGCGCTCTAGGACGCCATTGGGGCGTCCCGGGGAGCCGGTGGGGCATCCCGTGGAGCTGGTGGGGCGTCCCGGGACGCCGCGGCGGCGTGTCGACTAGTCGCTACTCCAGTTAACACTTGTGTGTTATTTTTCGCAACACGGGGAGCCGCCGCGGCGCGGTGGGACACCGTGGCGGCACGCTCGTTAACGGCGACCGTAACTGTGATGGTTGATTTGTCATTTAGACGTACCTGAGTGGTTACCTTGTTAAAACTTAAACCACAATGGTTGACTTATTATTGACTTGAAACCACAATAGTTGATTTGTCATTTTCCCTTGAAAAATTTAAATCTAAATAATTTTTTAATAAAATACTAAATTATGAAAAATAAACAGAGCAAACATCACTCATGTGTTTTCCGTTTAAAATCTAAAAATATCTTTTCCGCTGCAAACAATATTTTTTTTACAGCAGATACTTGTCTTCCGCTCCAAAATTTTTTTTATTTTTCACAGCTAATAATTGCATTCTACTGCGAAAAGTAAATTTTTGGAATAGAGCTTACTTATTGCAGCGAAAAACTGTAGGATCGATATACGCCTATAGAGGGGGGGTGAATATAGCGTTTTAACTTTTTCGTGCGATATTTTAATCTCTAATTACCCTAAGTGATTTAATGCATATTATTAAAATTTCGATAACAAATATATGCAATAATATAAAGAGTAAAGGTTAGAGAAATGCACACAATATTTGTTTACGCGGTTCGGCAAACTAGCCTACGTCCGCGCTCCAAGTTGCACTTGGAGGTACACTAAGTAATTGCCTTGCGGGTGCCAATAAAATCGTTTACAAATTGACTATTAGACGAGACGTCACCCTTGACTAATTCTTAGGTCGTCAACCTTAGACTCTTACTAGTCGTCACCCTAAATTGACTATTGCGGGGCGTCACCCAAGTGTGATGAATTCTTAGGGAATCACCATTTACAATCAAGCACAATAATAATTCGGAGATTAACTCTTAAATCTATCTAATCCGAATTCTCCCAAAATATAACTCTCAAGTTCGGAATAGGAAGAATTGGATATATAACAATATCGAAAGCTCACAAAGATTTTGTCGCGTATGAAAATCGGCAGAGCTTCGCTTTAGAATCCTTGATTCGTTATCGAGAGCTTGGAGTGTTCCTCTATTTATACACACTGCCACTGCTACTTCCGGACGACCTCAGTGTCCGCACCTATCATCCGCACGACCGTTGCAAAAATGCCCGTTGAGAAAAATAGCCGTTGCACAATTCTGGGCATTTGCGGACGCCATTTTCATCGTCCGCTTCGTCCGCACACATCCAGAATTGGACAGATTCAAAGCGACGCCATTCCTTGCGTCCGCCTCATCCGGGTATATCGTCCGTGACATCACAGAGATGTAGAGGACGACTCTTCTTCAATTCCCGTCCGCACAGCTGAAGACCCGCGGACGCCAATTCACGTCCGCCTCGTCCGCGAGCATCGTATGCGTGATCACCGAATTGGACAGAGGCAAATCGGACGACAAAGCCTCGCGTCCGCTTCATCCGCAGCATCCGCGACAGCATAGCCTACTTTATATTTCCACAAAATGTTTCCTCTAAGTCATACAAACATTTCATTCTCCTGCATAGACTTAGATAAACACATTAAACATTCTCAATACCCTTAATTAAGGGTATTCTCAATTTAATCAATAAAAATGATATATAAGAATTCAATGTATAAACAACTTTTGCACTTTATTAAATTTCACATCATTTTTATCACATAGTCTACACAATCTCCCTTATAGATGATGTCCATAACATATAAAGTTGTTTATATCCTAACCTAAGCATGTGCTACAAACATTGCATATTTGATCTGCTCAATTAAGTTATGCAATTTATCAACCAATTAATCCAAGCAACATGCTACTTAAATACAACTTATTGATCAACTAAATTAACACACAATTTAGTCATCATCAAAATAAAACTTAGCCTACAAAAAAGGCTAACAAAAACAAGTTAAATTTTTAACGAAAAACATGATAGCGATATTTGCTCTATTTATTTCTCATAGTTCAATATTTTATTTGTTAACAAAAAAATTTTAGTGTTTGCTTGTCACGAATTCCATACTTTAGTGGTTATTTTGTTCATTTCCAAAAAAAAATATCAATATTTGTTTTCAAATTACTTTTTCTAGTTTCTAGCACTATGTTTTAATTTAATTTTTGCCAATAAATTAATATAAAACATGGTGCGATCTTATTTTTATGTACGTAAATATAATCATCTTAGTTTATTGGATCCGAGTTTGTTGTCATCTTGTTGCACAAAAATTTTCCCCTTTGATAGTTCGTGCAGGAGGCAATTGTGATGCTTTTATTGACATAGAAGTGTTTTATATGCACAAAATGTTACTTAATATTTCATCAAATTTATTGACAAAATTTAATGAGAAAACTATATAAAATTTTAATGACAATGATTAATCAAAGAGCTAATACTAATAAAGAATATGTCAAAGTTAACCATAAATATGTCAAAACTCGATTCAAAATATGTATTTTTTTTTTCAAAAGTAATATCATATTTACGCTCTAATTTTACGTTCTTCTGTCCTAAGTTGTCATTTATTTAAATAAATTGCGACGGACTATTAAATTATAGTGTTATTTTATTAAAATATAGAGTCACGGCGATTTGTAGACGAGCTGTTGTGCTTCGACATTATCACGTTGAACGATAAACATGACAATGATGTTAGCAACATTATTTTTCATAGTTTATTGGTTAATTTATTTTTAAAAAAATCAGAGAGGCGGATTGAGTTGCAAATGATGATGGTTTGTTTGTCATTTTTTCTTGGGTAAATGACAAATCAACCATCGTGGTTTAAGGTCAATGACAAGCCAACCACTATGGTATTTTTTTTAATAAGTTAACCACTCACATATGTTAAAATAACAAATCCAACATCACGTAGATGTTTAACGTTAAAATGCCAACGTCCGAATGCCGGAACGATCCACTCCGGCGTTTTCAAGAATTCAGAATGATTTCGCGGCGTCTCATCTTCACGGTCTGTCCATTTCTGTTTTCAGACACAGCAAATTTCGCGGTCTCTTATGGCTAGAGACTACGAGAAATCGCAGTTCCTAGAGCAAGGGACCACGAAATTCTCGATCCCTGGAGCAACTAAGGACAGCGAAATTTGTGATCCCTAGAGCAACGAGGAACCACGAATTTTAAACCAGAGACCGTGAAAATCGAGGTCCTTGGTTTCTCCGAGGACCGCAAAAATCGCTATCCCTAAAGCAACAAGGGACCGCAAAAATCGCGGTCCCTAGAGAGAGAGAGTTGTGCGGCCTCTCAAAAGTGTGTGTGAGATCTCTCTCTCTCTCTCTCTCTCTCTCTCTCTCTCTCTCTCTCTCTCTCTCGGGATCGCGAATTTTGCGATCCCTTGTTGCTCTAGGGACCGCGAAAATCATGATCCCTGGTTTTTCCAGGGATCGCGAATTTCGTGGTCCCTTCCTCTAGGGACTACAATTTCTCGCAGGCTCTAGCCATAAGAGACCGCGAAATTTGCTGTGTCTGAAAATAGAAATGGACAGATCGTGAAGATGAGATGCCGCTAAATCGTTATGAATTCTTCAAAACGCCAGAGTGGGTCATTCCGGCGTTCGGACGTTGGCATTTTAACGTTAAACGTCTACGTGATGTTGGATTTGTTATTTTAACATACGTGAGCGATTAACTTGTTAAAAAAAAATATCATAATGGTTGACTTGTCATTGAGCTCAAACCACAATGGTTGATTTGTCATTTACCTTTTTTTCTTTTATGGGAAAATGACAAATCAACCATTGTAGTTTTAGGTCAATGACAAGTCAACCACTGTGGTTTAAGTCTTAACAAGTTAACCATTAATGTATGCGAAAATGACAAATTTAACATCGCAGTGACGTTCGCCGTTAAAAATTAGTCAGGACGCCCCTGCGGTGTCCCAGGAAGCCCATGCGGTGTCCCGAGACGACCATGCGGTGTCTCGGGAAGCCCCTGCGGTTTCCCGGGACGCCCCTGCGGTGTCCCAGGAAGCCCCTGCGGTGTCCCTCTGCGGTGTCCCAGGACGCCCCTGCGGTGTCCCGGGACGCCCCTGCAGTCTCCTTCAAAATCAATGTTTTTATTAGATTTTCGACCTCTTCAACTTCAAACGACCATAACTTTTGCTACGAGTGTCAGAATTAGACGTAGAAGGTATCAAATCTACAGTCCCCTGTTTCGACCCCTAAATCGATCATTTAAGCTCTCAAATCTGCGATTGAAAATTTTTAACCCTAAACTATGCAAGACGCCGCTGGGGTTTCCTGGGACACCGTGACAGCGTCCTAGGACACCAGGGCGGCGTCCCTGGAAACCCCGATGGCGTCCCGACTACGTTTTAACGAAAAACGTGACTGCGATGGTTGATTTATCATTTATCTATACGTTAATGGTTAATTTGTTAAAATTTATACCACAGTAATTGATTTATCATTGATTTAAAACCAAGATAATTGATTTGTCATTTTCCCTTCTTTTATTTTTGTTTCAGATTCTGCCGGGCAAGGGCTAGATTTATAGGGTGGTCCAGCACGTGGCTTTGTCGCCAGTCAGATTCCTGTGGTATTCGTTAGATTCTGACGAAATTTTGGCAGAAACCAGCGAATTTCGCCGGAAGTCCGGCCATCGAAGGGCGGGGCAGCCGCTGCCCAAGCTGATCAAAAAAGATATACTATAGATGTAGTGTCATTATTTTCTTAAATTCAACATTTTTTAGTGAATGTCGGGGAGGAAATTAAAAAAAAACAACACTTTGCATGTGAACCCAGCAGGTTTGGTAGAATTAGAAAGGATGATCTGAAGGTGAAAAGGAATGGTAATTTTTGTTGTTCAATCCCCAAAAAATGTCATTAATCTCAGCAAACAACAATGGCGGTCGAGTAAATCAATCTCGTACCAGACCCTGTTTCCTGTCCAACAAGTAAGAGAAAGGAGGGCTCGTAAACTCCCCGCCGACGAACATGTCCGACAGCACCTTATACATCGCTTCCGTCAGATGAACTCCATCCCAGTTGATGTACTTGGAAGGATCCACACAGGCCGAAACAGATTCCATTCCACAAACAGAGAAAACCTCGAAATTATACGGCTCCCCTGTTCCACAACAGGCCTTGAAAGCTTCTCTGAATCCAAACCCATTCAGATTCTTCATCACTGTTCTGTACGCATTCCAGTAATCGGCGTAAACGATGGTTGATTTAGGAAATTTCTTTCTCAGACCTTCTAATTTGGTTAAAATGTCAATGTTGTGAGCGTGGCTTTGGTCGTTTATGCTCTTAACGCAGCCTATGTCGTCTCTATCGTCTACTGAAGCCAAGGTCATCGTTAATGGCAGACACCCAGTTAAAGGATGGCCTTGAACCACCACATATTTCGCACCCTTTTCCAAAATTGATTCGAGAAACCCGGAAAAGCTCGAAATCGCTAGCTTTCTAATTGTGTTGTCTGGAATTGCAGATCCAAGGTTGTAGGCGTAGTCATTCACTCCGATTTCTCCTACCCAGAAAAGTGTATCCTCAAAATTAGCCATTTGAGGGTGATTTTGTAAGAATTTGTTAAACCATATCATCTGGGTCTGTATAGACTGAGGAGTGATGTCGAGGGTCATATTGTTCTTGACGAAAAAAGCGTGGTTTATGGCCGTCGATCCTGCGACGGCGAAATTGACGCCATGGGAGAAGTTCTTTCCTTTCAGAAACTGGTAAGGAGGTAAGAACGGCAGGGAGAGAGTTTGGGCGATGAAGTCGATCACTAGCCGTCCGTCGGAGTACCGATTTGTAGGGTGGTGGAAGTAGGTAACGCCATAGGGAGGGTTCGAAACGTGACCGAAGCCGCTTGGGCCGGTAACTGAGACTGTATTGCCGGTGTCCGTGAAAGAATCACCGAATGCGTAAATCTTTTTGAAAGCTCTTGCTTCCGCTTCAACAATGGTGGAAAATAGCAGAGGAAGGAGAATGAGCAGGCCAGAGTACGAAGAGAGAGAGAGAAAGGACTTCATTGCATCAGAGGCTTGCTCTGTTTCGATCATCTCTATTGTCTGGCCACAAGTTCATATATATAGCTGCTCAAGGGTAAAGTTGTCGATCTCAAACTCTTTTGGTCCGTGTACGAGAATAGCCGAGCCGATGACCGGACTTAAATCGAACTTAAATTCATTTGGCCCGTGCTTTAACGAGTCGGTCTTGATCCCACTTAAACGAACTTAATTGATGTTGTACAAATTCTAACTTAGACAAATTTAGGCTATGTCAATTTGATAATTTAAAAATATTAAATTTTGTATAAATTCTAAAGAGTTTTCATTTTTATCCAGTGCGGAGTACTCGACATTTGAATCCCCATTTTCTCTCTGTGTGATTTGTCGTAAATTTGAGGATTTGAAAGTTTGTTTTTGTTAAAAATCGAACGATAACCAAAAAAATAATATGAATGCGAGACACTAGATTTACATAGAAAAACTCTTACGATAAAAAACTACAGACTAAGATAATATCACTATAAATATCGAAATATAACTGTGAGTTTTGTGATTTTATCTTACATAAATTTATAGAAAAAATAACCTTAAATTAAATCTATAATGCAGATCTATTGCTCTGAGTCAAATAAAATTCGGGTCATACTAAATTCTAACTATCTCTATGTTGACATGAATTCTATTAAGGAGATCCATAACGTTAGCCCTTCAGCCCGACCCAAAAAAAAAAAGAATTCAAAACCCTGAATTTTAACAATCTCCACCTCCAAATGAATTATGATACAATAAATCAATTTTCAAATCTTCAAATATTTTTTCAACAAGAGTCCACCTAACTGTTCTAAAGAAATATACATATCACCAAATTATAAAAGTTAAAGGGTAAATTCAGTAATTGATGTTGACCAGATTTAAGAAATACTTAAACCATGATGATAACATCTTAAAATTCGACAAAGCGTCATCCAAATATAGGTAAGCATATCTTACATTTTCACTTATCATATAAAATCTATTTTGCCACATTTAATAATTCTACTATCGTTATCCTCTTATAACGATTCGAAACTCAATCCTCTTATAACGATTCGAAACTCAATTTAAAAGTAGTAGATCTATTTCAAAGATATCATCGCCCCAAAACACATAGCTTTCAATAAAAAAAAAAAAATATGACCTCAAAATTATTATTTCAATAAAATATCAGCACCCCAAAATCATAGATACTTCCATAGTTTAAAAAATAATCCAAAAATTCAGATATTGTTGTGATAACAAATCAAGTCAAAATAAAATCCAAACAAAATTCACCCAAAATTTCACAAATCTCCCAAAACAATATCAAAAGATTGAAGTTTAGATTTTTAAACAAAAGTCAAACAAAGTTGGAATTTTTAACCAAAATTAATCCCAAAATTTTCAGATATTCCTGAAAAAATCATAACTTTTCCAATTACTCTTGCACGCAGAACCAAATTACTAATATAAAATTAATGTTAAAAAATCAAAACTTTGTAAACAAAATTATACTCAAAATCACCAAAATTGAGCTGAAGGGTTTCTTCTCCACGAGAAAGACAACCAGTAGAAGGAGAGAACTAATAAGAAATGGTAGATAGTCGACAGAGGAACATTCATCTTCAATGGGCAGACTGGTGGCTAGGGAGAACCATTGGCGGAGACTATTTTAGTGTGACATACAATAATTAATCTTCACGAAAAAGACAAATGGAACAATATTTCTTTTTCAAAAAAATTGCGAAAAACAACCAAAGAGAATTAATATTTTGACGAATTTCAATACCCAAATTTTATAATATCTCTCCCAACCAGACTCTAATACTATTTGTTAGAAACTAAACGACAACAAAAAAAAAATAACATACGAATGTGGGATATCAGATTTACGTGAAAAAACCACGGGCAAAAGATAATACCACTATGAAGATTAAAATATAACCATGAGTTTTGCGACTCTAACTTACATAAATTTATAGAAAAAACAAAACCCTAAACGAAATCTACAATACATGTTCACAACTCCAGTCCAAATAGAATTCGAATTACATTGAAATTAACAACTCTTTTAAACATGTTGTTTTCCATAGTCTTTCTAAACTTGAATTTACTTAATAATCTACTCGTGACTAGTCTAGTTTTTTTTTAAAATAATTTTTTTTTATCAATAAATCAAGCCAAATAACCTCGATTTTTCATCCATAAGTCAAATATAGATTATAAGAATAATTACAATAAATTATAATAATTGACGACATTCGAACGTGAGTGGAAGATTACTCTTGTGATCCAACCACATCGAGAAATGATGAATGGCCGGTTTGGTTGGTTGCATATAGATCTGAGTAAAGTAATTGAATCGAAAAATTAGTTGAAGCTCTAAATGAGTGTCGTCCCTACACAACCAACTGTTTTTGTGGAGAGACGACACGTAGAGAGCAGCAGTAATTGTGGCGGGTTCTTCTTCTTCTTCATCTTCTTTACTTGTTTCTGCAATTTTAAGCAGGTTCTAGAGAAACTGGAAAGCATGGATTTCTGTTCATACACTTATGTCTGTGGTCATCTCTCTTAATTACCACAACTACCCACCATTGTTTTACAGGTGATCTGCTTAAATGCATCGCCTAATGTCACCGTCACCGCGCTTTTTCTTGTTAGTTGATCTCTGAAAGAGATGTAATCCATGGAGGAGAAGACAAGTGTTCGTTCGAAATTTTTAAGATTGACAACTTGTTTGTTGTGTCGGTCAGTCGTGGTTAGTCCCCTTTTATGCACGTCGAGAAATTATGTGCGTTGGCACGACTTGTCAGTCTTCACTTCGACCCCAAGGCTCGATGACTTGTTGGAGAGTTGGATTCGACGATTAAGGTGCTAACCTAACCTAGGACCAAATCAAAAACATCGGTTTTGAACTATTTCCAGTCTTTGTTCTTTTGGTGGTCCATCCTTGTAAGAGTTTCTCAAAACCAGATGCCAAGCGATATGATTATAATCCCAACGCTGAAAAATTATGGTATTGAAGTGTTCTATGTAAGTAACATTTCATCTCAACTGCAGTGCGTTTTAAGGTCAAAATCAAGAACAAAATCGTACGAGTTTCAGTCTAAAACGGACAATATTGTATTGAATGGAGCTTAAAGTATCACATATCACATGTACTTAAGGTAATATACGTAGACAAAAGTAACAATGATTGTGAAGTATCAATCCTGTTATGGTATACCTTGAATCTCATATTTAACAGGATTTTTTGGTCGTCATTACTTTTACATCGGTGTAAATCCAAACAGTTAATCTATTATCTCGGTTTCGATGAGTTAGCTTTTAAGCACATTGACAAATTATATAGAGATTCGGAATTAACGAACACGACTTCTCGATGTCTACTTGAACAGGATGAGACGATGAATTATTGGAGATTAGATGGGAGAATTAAGGTGATGACCTAACAATGAGGCTGATTTATTGTCTAACAACTTTATAGATCAAGCCCTTAAACATTCATTTAAGGTTAGGTAAAGCATGTGGTCAGACCATAATGTATGAGCGGAAAAATAACAGCAACCCATCCAGAAGAATGCGACTGGTTGCTGTATCATTACCTTGTAAAACTGCAGACTTTCTCTCTCTATCTCTCGTGGGAAGGGAAGGGATGGGGGGAGAGAAAAGACAGATGCTCAAATGGAAGCTCTCATCAAATGCAATGGAGTCCCGAGTTTATAAGTTCACTCTGTCGTCCGTCTTTGGAAATCAAGTTCGATCATATTCAGCCAGTATAACCAGATTTAAGACGAACAAATCATGCAAACTCTGTTGCTTGGATTATTTTTCCCGTTTAGTTGAGTTTATAATCAAAATAATTAGATTAATAATAATCTGTTCTCTATATTACCCATCCAACTCACATTTTCATCGATCTTGTTCACGGGTCGCCGACGCTGACATTGGAGACTGGTGCAGAAACTTGGTATATTCGCCCACTTATTTAACGCTCTCGATCGGCTCTCACCGGCGGAAGGTTGGAAATCTGCTCCAATAGCGCCGGAAACGAAACAGGCTCCGACTTCATCAAAAGCAGCATTGTCTCTGTTATACCCAGCCCATTTTTCCAGCCCATTTTTCCAGCCCAAATCCCTATCGTGGGGTTGGTTACGGAACAGGGGGATTCTCCCCCCTTGTTGAAAATGCACAATGAAATAAAATATATTTTTCTCTTTTTATATAATTAAAATAGGCAAAACAAACAAATCAATAGATTTCTTAAAGATAATAATGTTGTCAGTTTTTGTTTTTGCTAACTGACAACGTAAGTGGTATGGTTTAATAAAGCGGTTTCCATTGAGGAAACTGCCCACCCACTAACATCTCTATATATGTTTTTGATGGACGAACGTATAGAGAGGTTGATTTTACAGAGTGTTTATCAGAGAAAGAAAACACTACGGAGAGGTTCTCCATAGCCTTTGATTTCGTTAAGAATATACACCATCGGATAGAAATCATTTATTTTTTGAAGAAACTCTGAAGGGAGGGAAAGCAGTTGTTCCTGTTTTAATCGTCAATGGCCGGGGGTATTTTAGAGTTAATTTTGTATTGATCTATATGCTATAATTTTTTATTTGTGAAGCATGTATAGATCGTTTAAGAAGTTTTATAAATGAGATTAGCAACACTAATTTTTAGCGTAGAAATTTCTTTGAGCATGGAGTAAAAAATCACGAAATCCGTAAACCATTTAATTAAATCTTTTACTATATCACAAATAATAGGTACAACCAAAGTTCTCTCTAGATCATCAAACTAGAGGAATACAACAATATCATCAAGACAGATCAATAGTTTTGAAAAATAACAAAAAATAAAAGAGAATATATATATATATTACAAAACAACAGTTCAGTTTTTACCCTACCCGACAGTCTTAGAAATCACAAAATACGATCTCCACCGTTCAAAATGTACCTCTATATGTCATAAACCAACTATCAAAATTTCAAGATGATCCGGAGGTTAAATCTTGAGAAAATGAATTCATTTTCAGTTGCTTCTAAAAACTTCAAAAATTATTTCTATCTCCTCTCTTCTCTCTATATGTCATAACATTTTCTTGAATAATCTACCTTCTTTTTTGGTCTAAACTCTTGGATGTACGCAAGGGTTCCAACTTGAAATTGATTTTTGGAACACGTGTTGTTTGGCAATGACTCCCAAATATGATTTTGGAGCCGCTGTTGTTTGGCAATGGGGCAGAGACGAGGATGCCACGTGGGTCAGTTAACCACGAACAGTTCGAAATCTATTATAAAATTATGGTAAATTAATCTAACAAATCATGAATGACTGAGTTTACCATCTAATATTTTTTAAATTAATTTTACAAGGAACTTAAACTTTAAATTATAAAAAATAAAGAATCTGAACCTTGAAGTCATATTTTTTGTTAAAATTTTAAATTTTTTTTGTAGTATATAAATCGTCTTTCTGCAATTGATCCGTATATAAAGTTGTTATAATCAATAACTTACTTTTTGCAGTAGAAAACAAGTATCCGTTGCAGAAATAATATTTTTTATTGCATAAATGTGTCTTCTGTTGTAAAAAGTAAGTCATATTTCAATGATTTGTTTTCCTCAGCGGAAGACAAACAACCGTTGTAGAAAATGTATTTTTCGCAATGAAAATAATAATTTCTGTCGCAGATACTTGCTTTCTCTTGTGAAATCTTAGTTTATTCATCAGAAACATGTTTTCTATTCCCATATAAGTCAATGCATTAAAATATATTATTCTAGATACAATAATCGAATGATATTTAATTTCAGTTTCGTACTTATCATTTGCCAACTCATTTATGAAGACCGGTGAGTAAAAAAAGTCTGATATAAGTTGAAAAC
Source organism: Begonia loranthoides (assembly GCA_022433065.1). Classification (NCBI taxonomy): domain Eukaryota; kingdom Viridiplantae; phylum Streptophyta; class Magnoliopsida; order Cucurbitales; family Begoniaceae; genus Begonia; species Begonia loranthoides. The sequence goes on along the minus strand of CM039482.1, from coordinate 2,457,558 downwards.
AAACCAATTAAGATACTAGTCATACTTGATATTGAAGTTGAAGTTGTGCTTTTGGTTGAAATCGTGTTTCACCCTTAGGTTGTGCTAAAAAACTAAGATTTTACGTTGGAATGCGAGTCCTTTGAATAAGACAACTTTCCGTAGCCAAGAAAAATTTAAGTTTTTAAAAGAAAACAGTGTCTGCAAAGTTTGTTTTTCTTATTTCTTATAGTTCGATATTTAAATTATTCGCAAAATTACTTTAAGATTTAGTTTGTCGCTGATCATATAGTTTAATGGTTGTTTGGTTAATTTTCCTAAAATTATCAAATCAATTTAAATAATCAGCAAAAAAAAAAAGATAATTGACAAACTCAAAATTCTTCTGTATAATCGTTATAGTATATGCTTTTCGTATTCAATAGTTTAGTAGTAGTACTAGTTTTATATTAGTGTTTATAATTTAATTTTCTCATTAAGGTTTTATAGCTGTGATTTCATTTTTCTAATATCATCCCATCAATTTTTGTCAAAAATAAAATAAAGAGAAAATGACAAACCAACGATCGTACTTTACTATTAGTGACAAACCAACTATTATACTTTTTTTCGCTAACAAATTAACTACTGAACTATGAAAAAATATTGCCGTAAACATTGATCTCACGTTTGTCGTAAAAATCTGTCGATTTCTGTAATATCTTGTAAATTAATCGAGATGTAATACCCTGATTGATACATTACAAAATATGAGAAAACCAATGAAAGAATTCATAATAAAGAATATGGACAAAAGCATACAAGTCCAAGTTAACGACTCATTAAATGGCAAATCAAGGGTCATGATAATATTTGGGATTAGGGAGGATCCAATGGAGGCCTAAGGTAGGATAGGATTGAAGAAAAAATGGCTAAAATTGAAGATGGACTGAAGCAGCCCACGGAGCACGCCGCCCAGAAGTCAACGGGCTCTCCGCCCGTCAGCGCGCCCGTCGACAGCGCGTGCCACCCCGACAGCGAGCCCGCCTGCCTTAACCGCGAGCCCACCAATGCTGATCGGCTGACTGCCGCGCCCAGCGCGCCTCCCACGTGCCACTCGCAGCAATTCTTCACCTAACATGGAATTTTTGCATTCTTTTGTATATTTTATGTAATTTTATAATGTTTCTATGTCCCATAGAGTTGCATATAAATAAATGGGCAAATCTTCAATACAAATTATAACTTACAACTTGAAATTTGAGAGCATTTTTACTTAAAGAATGATTCTCTTCTTGAGTTCTCTTTGAGGACTTGATCTTCTTTAATTGTTTGCTTGAAGAGATCAAACTTGATAGCTTTGGTTCAACCAACACGTTTGTTTTGGGCTAAGCTCCTCTCTTTGATAGTTCGGTTCTTATCTCTCCATAGATAACGGGTCAAACTTCTAATCCGTTTGAATCTCCAAGGCTTCATATGAACATTCTGTATTATTGTCGGGTCTAAGATATTTGAGAGTGAAAGTATAGAGGAGGAGTTACTCGTGAATTGGGAGAAGTTACGCTTTGGAAAATTCTACCGTAGGAAAATTCTACAAGAGGTAAGAAATAAGATGCGGTGACCAGTGGAGGCTCTGCATCATGAGATTTTATGTTTTCACTTACGTTGCGTTATTGTTGAAAATATTGTTAGAATTATGTGTATAAATTATGATAAAATAAATGTTGAAAATATCATTGGAATTATCATGAAAAATAATGTCAACATAATTAAAGAAATTATTGTTGTAATTAATGCACGTAATAACCAAGATAATACGTGAACGTAAAAATAAATAAAAATATATAAACTGTTGTACTGCTGTTAATTTCATTGTATTGTTTTGAACTATACATGCATCATGATAGAGCTTATGAGATTGTTGACATATGCATAACATGTTAATAAATGAACTAATAAACGTAAATAGGTGTATGAGATCAGTGGTAACACCCCTAATGGATGAATCTCCTCGTCGGAGTGACGGTTAAACCACAAGACAGTACAATGGATCCAACTTCCCTAGATTAATAAGATCTCATACATCTGGACTGTTAAGTGAAACTAAAGTAGTATGTAGATGGGATATGTTATTCTCTAAAAACGATTGCATAAGCATTTCATAGCATATGCATACATTCTATTCCTTGCTGAACCTCGACTCATTGTTTTACCCGTGATGCAGGTAAATATTATTAATGAAAAAGGAGAATGCATTGCCAGATGAAATATTGGGTTATCAACTAGAGAAGATCTGATGAGTTATGACTCAAACAAAATTGGTTATTTTAAATTATGAAAATGGTTTGTATAATACAGACTGTATTTTAAATTGTTTAAAATTATGAATTGAATTATTCTGCTAAATTACTATGATTTCCTACTTAACGATATGTTTTAAAAAGATTAAAAGAAAATTTTAAATTTTTCTTAAAATTGGAATAAAGAAAATTGATTTTATAAATCGGGGCATTACAATTTCGTCCACCGCGGCGAAAATGTATTGACCGTCACAGATCATCGTCTTTCGTTCTGCCTATAAAATAATTGACTGTGTGCTATGGCGAGTATTATTACAAGTTGAAGAAGAAGAAATTTTTATTAAAATTGAAGAACTTCAATTACAAAATCAAGCAACTGCGCTCCAACTGCAACTTCCAGTGTAACGTCTACCTAACTTCAGCAACATTAAAAAAACTCCAACTATTGTAATAAGTACTGCGAAATACAAAATCATAGGCGAACTAAGTTCAATGAATTATAGAGACATTCGTTTTATGTTTGAGGAACGTCCTTCGCGATTATATAGGCAGATTTAACGTTTAGTGAAGTCCGGCGAACATAAAACGGAAGTCCATCGCCCAAAGATGGACATCCGTTTCAGCCTAAACGACGTAGTCTGAAGTCGAGAGAAGTCCGTTATGAGACTAATGACATCTGTTATGGCCAGAACGACGTAGACTCAAGTTGAGGGACATCCGTTGTGAGACTAGGAACGTCCGTTACAGGCATAACGACGTAGTCTCAAGTCGAGGGACGTCCGTTGTGGGACTAGTGATGTTCCCCAAGGACCGTTCTTCCAAGCCCGAGCCAAGAGGCTCATCGCTTTCTAACGAATTCTTATTTTTGTAGGGAATAATAACTTAAGGAGACATACGGAGGAGCCAACGCACGAAGACTAGGAAGTTCCGTACCTCATTCTCAAGTGGAGCCATGCAAATCTTAATCGGCTTGAGTCATATTATCCCGGCTTGGAAGAACTTACATAGGCCGAAGACATCAAGGTTGCTTAAGAGTATTTTATTGAAGTTTCACGTTAAACTTATGGTTTTAAATGTTTGAGATTGCTGTATGATTGGTTAGGATTTAGTTTTGAGGAATTTAAATTGTTTTGTTGATGTAGGAATGGAGGTGCTCGGTTTGCATGTAAACCGAGCCCTCATGCCCAAATTTTGAGGTTTCAAGGGCAAAGTTGTAAGTTCTTTTGTTGTAACCTTAGAGTCATATTTAGGGTATTCTAAGGGAACCTTGGAGGCACTTTTGACAAACCCTAATTATCAATTTTGAGCATTGCTCTTGTGTCTCTCCCGCGGGTGTAGGTTAGCTCTCGGCTACCTCTCCTTGTCAATCCGTCTTCTTGATCTTGCTAGGTCTTGAGAAGAAGGAGTTGTGCTATCTCTTCCGGCAGCCTTCCAGTGAAGTTGTGTTCGTGGTGTGGAGATAGAATACCTCAGCAAATCCCAGTTTGGAGTGTTGCTCTTTGAAGTGACCGAATCAGTCGCCCCCTTGGTGTTGGAGGGATCTGCGGACCTAACCGGTTTCTTGTTCTGGTTCTTGATTATTTTTCGTGAAAGGCATTCTTGATTTTTGATCCCCTAGAGTTAACATTCAGTTTGAGTTGATTTGGTACTGATTTTGCTTTGATTGGAATTGAATTATTGGAGTTAAAAAAGGAAAGACAGAACCATCGCAGATCTGCTGCTTGTGTTTCCAAATCTGAGTTCCGTTTTCCATCACACATAACTCCGTTTATGCATGACCATTGAAGCTTTAATGAGAATGTTATTGCCTTGGGTGTTATTTACTGAACCTATAAATTTGAGGTTTATTAAGTGAATGCAAGTGAAGTTATTTTCGTTCTAATATTGGTGGTCGGAATCTGTTTTCTGAAACCCTAATCCAAGATCCGAATTCTTTAAAACACAACTTCGTTTGTGTAACGATTTTGAAGCTGAATTTTGGAGAGACTATTATTTGATTTGTTGACAAAGTATTTTGTAAATTTGAGCTTAATCCCGCGTATGCAAGTTGAGTTACGATTGTTTAAATTTTGGTATCCAGATTCTGTTTAAGAAACCCCAGATTCGAGGTCCGACTTTCTCTAAGTGTATCTTCATTTGTGTGTCGCCTTTTAAGTTGATTTTTTGATAGATTCTTATTTGGGTTGTTGATTGTTGGATTTGTAAATTTGAGCCCTATTGGGTGTATGCACGTGAAGTTCTTCTTGTTGTAAATCTGATGCTCAGGTTTCTTGTCTAGCCGATGGTCCATTACTAGTCGCTTGGCCGATTGAGTTTTGGGACCTATCAACTAGGGAAATCCATTATGGGTAGAACTACGTAGTTTCAAGTTGAGGGACGTCCGTTTTGGACTAAGGGATGCCCGTCTTATCTGTGGGAGTCTGCCTTTTAAAAAGAGGGTGACTTGCACGTAACCCTTCTTTAGGTGACGGCCGAAATCCATCATAGCCGTCAATTTCGATCGAGGGATGTCCGTCCTCGATCAAACGGCCAAAAAACCATTGTCTGCCATCGCCTTTGGAAAATGACAAACTCCATCATAGTCGTCCATTTCGATCGAGGGACGTCTGTCATTGAGCCAACGAGCATGAACCATCGTTCCAACTGGCATGACGGATGTCCCTCGATAATTGATGTCCTTCGTCAGTTTGTTGGATAATTGTTGGACGTCTCTCGTTGTTGATGGACATCCGTTGTTGCTGCCTTGGACGTCTCTGTTCGACGGTTTTTGGCGTTAACATGTCCGTGACATTACAGTCGACGGATTTTGACGGACGTCCCCTGTTATTGCTACTTTGGACGTCTTTGTTCGACAGCCTTTGGCGTTAACGTAACCTCGGCGTTACAGTCGACGGATTTTGACGGCAAACGTGATAGCAATATTTGCGGTGACATTTTTTCATAGTTCAGTATTTAATTTGTTAGTAAAAAAAAGTATGATGGTTAGTTTGTCACTAATAATAAAGTACGAAGGTTGATTTGTTAATAAAATAAAATAAAGATGCACATTGTGTGACTTTATTTTTCATAAGTTAACAACTTTGAAAAAAATATCACAAGTAAGAATTTTAAAAATAAAAATAATAAGTGTTAAAAAAATTTTAAATTATAGTATAGTAACAAACTAAATTTTAAACTAATTTCTTAAATAAATAAAATAATGAGCTATGAAAAATAAATAAGAAAAATATTGAAGTTATGTATTTCGTTAAAAAACGAATCCCAAACATCTACGCAAATTCGTAGAAGTTTATACTTTAATTAGAAAACGATCGCGACAACCCAGAAACGTTCTCACTATAATTAGTAGATGATTTCTGCAACTCGCAAACCTCCACATTTTAATTAGGAAATGTCTGCGAATTTGTGTGGATGTTCGAGATATTTTATTTAATGGAAATCACAATTGTAATGTTTATATTTTTTTTATAGTTTAAGATTTTATTTTTAGGTGAAATTAAATTAAAATTGATTCTTTAGTTATTTACAGTCTATTATTATTTTCTAAATACCAAAAAAGGGGCTAAAATATAAATTAAATAGGTAAATAACACTGCAGACCTTATAGTTTGTGATCAACGACAAGTCAAACCCTGGAGATTATTTTTTAACAACTAAAACCCTGAACTATGAGAAAATATCACCGGCGACCTCGCAGTCATGATTTTCGTCTAGGACCGTCGAGGTTAACGCCCCGTTTGTACCCTGTCTAGCAGTGTCAAACAGAGTTGAAGGACGATGGCAGAGACGAACGTCGAACGTTTGTACCCCGTTCGTCCTTCCCTGCAGAGTCGAAGGACGATGGCAGAGACGACGCTCGAATCGTCCAGAGTCGACCGAAGGACGACATTCGCTGGCCGTTGGATCGATGAGGAACGTCCCTCGTCTGGATCAACGGCCAGGATTGAATCTGGCGTCCCTGCTAGATGCGATGACGGACGTCGATCCTTGGCCGTTGGATCCAGCGAGGGGCGTGCCTAGGATCGACGGCCAGGATTTAATCCGCCTGGAGAAGATGGACGTCGATGCTTGTCCGTTGGATCGTCGTCTGGATCGAACGGTCAGTCGTGACTTCAAATTAATTGGGTCACGTGCGGGTCACATGCAATTTTAAGTCTCCAGAATTCCCCATTATGACGGAAGTCCGTCGTTAAATAACACGTCATCAGCCTCTGGACAACGTCCGTCTTAACATGATGGATGTCCATATGAAAATGACGGGCGTCTATCACTCTCGGATTTTATACTAAAACCCTAACAGAGTCGAGCACAAAAAGTCCGACCATTGCCATAGATATTCGAGAGAGAGAACTTGTCTTCCCCTGACCAACTCCCTCAACGTAATTGAACGAACAAGAGTGTTGCACATCACATGGAGTCGTCAAGGTGTGCTTCTTCATCATACATGGTTGAAGAATCCATTGACTGTGGAATTGAGGTGGATCTTAATCCTATTTCGGCAGTAGAGACCACTGAGAATCGGTGGTTCTACCACGAAGCCAGTATAGAATTGCGTTCAATCTCGGGATCCTTGGAATCGGAGCTACGTTCGATATGTGACTCAGAGGATGATGATTGGGTAGAGAGTATGCATCCCCAAATTGAATGTTCGTCCTCGGAGCTCTGTCTGGGTAAGAAGTATAGTGCGTTGAAGGATATTAGAGATGAAGTGGTTAATTATGCTTTGAAAAATGGGCATGGGATCAGGTTTATTAAAAGCGAACGACATCAGATAACTGCTGTGTGCAGTGATGGATGCAATTGGCGGCTTCACGCTTCAAAAATGAAAGGTGAGCTGACCTTTCAAATTAAGAGCTATAATGAGGAGCACACATGTGCACGACAAATGGAAAGCCGACATGCTTCCTACAAATGGGTGGCAAACTAATATTTGGATAGATTCAAAAGTCAACCCAGGTGGGACCTTGCTTCCATAATTGAGACTGTAAGGAAGGACTTTAATGTCAATATTTCTCTGAGTCTTGCTAGAAGGGCAAGGAATTTAGCACAGACTTTAAACGAAGGGGATGGTGACGAACAGTACAAGCTACTTTGGTCCTATGCAGAAGAGATTCGAAGATCCAATCCGGGTAGCACACTGTTGTTGGCGGTAGATTTTCCAGATTTGGTGGCCCGTCCAAGTCCAATATTTAAAAGAATGTACATGTGTTTGTATGCGTGCAAGAGGGGTCTGAAGGAGTTTGGTAGACCCATTATTTGTCTTGATGGCTGTCACTTGAAGGGGTCGTGCCCAGGCCAATTGCTCACAGCTGTCAGCATTGATGCCAATGATGGGATTTATCCAGTTGCTGTGGCACTTGTTGAATCAGAATGCAGAGACTCCTGGACCTGGTTTTTGTGTTGCTTGCTGATGGACTTAGACAGTGACATAGGCAGAGGATGGACACTCATTTCCGATCGACAAAAGGGGTTGGTGCCTACTATTGAACAATATGCACAGCAGCTGAGCATCGATTCTGCCTAAGATATTTGTATGCCAATTTCAAAAAATAATTTCCAGGAATACAATACAAAGATATCATGTGGAAGGCAGCAAGGGCCACAACATCACCGAACTTTCAGAAAGAGATGAGTAAGCTACTTGCACTCGACCATACAGCGCATGCATATATGCAGAAAATTAATCCGAGGTGTTGGTCAAAACATGCATTCAGTCCTGTCCCAAAGTGCGACATTGGCCTTAATAATTTGAGCGAGTGCTACAATGCCTGCCTCCTGCCAGCACGGGACAAACCAATCCTCACTATGTTCGAGATGATTAGAACGGGCATAATGACTAGGATCGTTAAGAAACATAAGCAGCTGGCTGAATCAACAGATCTTTTGTGTCCTAAGACCACAAAGAAGCTTGCCAAACTGAAACATGCGGCTCGGAATTGGTGTCCAACACCTTCAGGATGTAATCGGTTTGAGGTAAACGATGGTAACGAACGGTACGCAGTCGATCTGGACATGCGTACCTGTAATTGTAACCGATGGGAGTTAACTGGAATCCCATGTGTGCATGCCATCCCTTGCATCAATTTTATGCGGACTTCAGCGGAAGATTATGTGCATGCATGGTACCATCGGGACACATTTATGAGGATGTATTCCCATTTTACCCGACCTGTCAGTGGCCACCACATGTGGCCTGCAACGAACCAGCCTCCAATTTTGCCACCACCAGATAAGAGACTCCCGGGTTGGCCTCGAAAACGAAGAGTGCGAGATGCAGACAAGCCCCGTAGCAGCACGATACTCAACAGGAGACATATCCCTATGAAATGTAGTCATTGTCATGGTGTAGGCCACAATGTCCGTTCTTGTCAAGGCGGAGGCTCAACAGGTGGCACCGCAAGTGGCAGTGTAAGAGCAGAACGCTCATACGACACCTTCATGGGGTTTAACATTGTAGCCGATACACAGGTGCTTAGATTGTTATGCTTTCTTACGTTTTTCTCACTATGTGGTTTCGTCTGACATGAACTTCCTTTTGTGTTTTGCAGGAGTCCGTCGCCCCACACCCACATCCTTAACCGACATGCTTCATCTACGTATTTGTTTTGTTCATGTATAATACACTAAAGTTTTTAATACATTGAAATTTATTTGTTCATTTATGTAGTTGTTTGGATAATATTTGTTCATGTATAATACACTGCATGTGATGGACGTCCGTCATATTAAGACGGATGTCCGTCATGTTCAGACGGACGTCCATCACATTCAGACGGACGTCCATCACCTTCAGACGGACGTCCATCACATGCAGACAGACAGCACTTGCCCTGTTTTGGGCGCCCCTCGCGCCAACACAAAGCAGATTACAGCATAATTAAGTATGAAGAAAACCACAAAGCAGACTACAGACTACAACAAACAATATATTTCAATTTCAATTGAGCCACTTGTTCAACGTTTTTTCTATTCTTTCAACTCTTTCACGTGCTGCACCTCTTGCACATCCTGCGTTTCTTGTATATCTAGAATACGTTACAGGTGGTGCCGTTGGGAGTGGCTGAATAGGTGGGGCCTCTGGGAGTGGCTGAACTGGGGCCTCTGGGGGTGGCTGAACAGGTGGTGCCTCATCAAATATGGAAGGCTCTACGTCCCGGATGTCGATGATGTTGAAGTGCAAATCGGAGCTCATCTCCACACTCGTGCACTCCTGGTACAGTTCATCTCGATCGTACGGATCGTGGAGATGGAAGCCCTGCCCCTTGCATTTGGACATCACCGACCACCCTAAAGGGCGGGAGACTTGAAATATGCCGTGTTGGCTGTAATTGGAACTGCAAATTAGTTTGTCACGTCATTCAAAGCGCAGGGTGGAAAAACATACCGTTTTGTGTCCACAGGTGCCATGACAATTGCAATTGAATCCGGCATCAATTGTTCGTACGCATACTGCGTGTGGATGTCAATCGATGACATGAAACAATCCATCTCTGGGTGGCACTGTAGGATGAAGAAATATTAAACCATGTATGATTTCATGAATGAATAGAAGTGGCTTACATGGATCCAGCCAATCGTCAACAAACCCTCCCTTATTTGAACAGAGGCGGTGTCCTCCTCATTTGTCATCACGCACTGCATTTTAAGAACACAATTTATGTAGTTATTTCTAGTAACAATATATTATAAGTTGGTTAAACATTCTCACATAGTCAGGAGCGCCCGATTGCTTTGGCACAAGGAGAGTTGTGATTGAATATATCTTGTCACCCTGTAAATCAATAACACGACGTACAACATTAATTTTCTAATCACAACTGATAATAAATTTCAAATGGCGTTGCTTCTTACCTTGGAGCCGCAAAGGAAAGCACACGTCTCCTTGTTATTCTTTGTATTGACCCGTGCAAGTGCCATGAACTCTTCCATCAAATTCACAGGCTGCAATGGAAATTCAGTGTAAGTGTAAATTCTACACATTGTATAAAACCAAATAGAAGACATACCACTTGCACTGTCATCCTCTGACGCACGGTAGGACCCACCACTGAAGGACCTGGGGCCAAAATCTTTTGAACTTTAGCCAGGGTTGGAGAAGGGGACGGTTGCCTGATGATCGGAGACCTGCATAATTGTAACACATTGTTAATCAACGATACTAATGCATATAAGGAAATTACATGTAAAATCAAAGACATACTGGCATCTGTCTGGACCGGCATCGAAAAATGTAGGAGATGCTAATGGATGAGATGGCTGGGCGGTTGTGCGAGCGGTTTCCATATGCGTTTGTACTTCTTGCATATGTAGTATAGTGGCTTGAAGCTGGCCAAGTTGACTCTCCTGTCTATCCAACTTGGCTTGAATCTCTCCAAGTTGGGTGACAAGCCACTGCCACCTCTCTTCGCTGCTGAGTACGGAGGGCGACGATGAGGACTGGGGTGGGGGAGGTGCATCGTCCGCCATACGACGCACAAAATCGTCATCCATAGGACGCACAAAATCGTCATCCACCTCCACGTGATATGTCGGTTGTGCGTTTGCTATCCACGGAATTATGGCAGTGCACATGGAAGGAGCAGGTGGAGCTGACGTGGATGGCGGTGGAGCAGCTGCAATCGAAGAACGAGGTGCAGGAGGTACAAGATGTGCAGGAGGTGCAGCTGCCACATCTCCTCTGAATACCCACTCCCCTCGTACTTTTTGCAACCCCATCCGAGCTAAGGTAACTTCATTATACACGTCAAGTGGTTTTTCGTCTGTTCGTCGCTCTGTGTGAGGGACAACCAACCCGCTGTTGTCAATAATGCGCTGAATGAGCCAATTATATGGGAGATTCTTCCTTGCACTATTCAGAGTTGCTTTCATTTGTTGCATAATGACGTATGCAAGGTTGAACCTCTTCCCATTGTATAGCTTCTCCATTACGTACAAATCCATGATTGTGACAAGGTCTCTACGTCCATCACGAGGCATAAATGTGTGCGTGATCATGTGATGGATGACCCTTGCTTTGGCATCGAGGTCTTTTGATTTAGGCCGGAAGAAAGACTCAACGACTGTAGGATTGCGAACCAATTGCTTCAGCAATGCAAGACCTTCTCCTTTTTGGACAAATTCGGGGTCCTTTGTCGCATGGTAATACTCCTCCAACGGCTCCTCCGTGGATCATCCAATGAGCTCATTTAATTGTCCTAGAGTTATCCTTATCTGTTTTCCAAACAGAAAACTCCTCAACTCTCTATCACTTGATTTGTCTAACTACAAATTGGCATAAAACAGTTTGACAGCTCTCTCATAGAAATAATCTCCCATTGTGCACAGTTTATCCAATCCAATTCGTTCAAACATTGCCTTCAATCCAAAATCAGCAAATGAATTGAAATTTACCTTCCTGGATGTGATTATTGCACGTGGTACAATGTCCTTCTCGTACCGTACATGGGCGGAGGCTGAGCTGAACATACCAGGTTCTATAGACTCCACTGGACCCGTCGTCTCGGTGGGAGCCACCACCTTACGCTTCTTCGTCGCTTGACTATTCCTCGGCGCCATTTTCAGATTCAAAACTCGGGGGTTCGGGAATTCGTCGGGGGAAATCGGGAGTTTGGGAATTCATCGGGGGAAATCGGGAATTCTCTCGCGATTTGAAGTACAGGGCGATTGGGCGATTTCTAGGGCTTGGACGCCCTTCGCGAGTATAAGCAGCGTTTTGTCATCCGTCAGGACGAAAACGTGGTCGTTTTGGTTATGACGGACGTCCGTCATGTTCAGACGGACGCCATCCAGAGGCTGAGGACGTGTTATTTAACGACGAACGTCCGTGGTCTTCCCACGGACGTCCGTCATAATGGGGAATTCTGGCGATTTAAGATCGCATGTGACCCAATTAATTTGGAGTCACGACTGACCGTTCGATCCAGAGGAGGATCCAATGGACAAGGATCGACGTCCGTTTTCGCCAGGCGGATTAAATCCTGGCCGTCGATCCGAGGCACGTCCCTCGCTTGATCCAACGGCCAAGGATCGATGTCCGTCATCGCATCTGGCAGGGACGCCAGAGTCAATCCTGGCCGTCGATCCAGACGAGGGACGTTCCTCGTCGATCCAACGGCCAGCGAATGTCGTCCTTCGGTCGGCTCTGGATGATTCGAGCGTCGTCTTTGCCATCGCCCTTCAACTCCGCAGGGAAGGACGAATGGGGTACAAATGTTCGACGTTCGTCTCTGCCATCGTCCTTCGACTCCGTTCGACGCCGCTAGACAGGGTACAAACGGGGCGATAACCTCGACGGTTCTAGACGGAAATCGTGACTGCGAGGTCGCCGGCGACATTTTCTCATAGTTCAGAGTTTTAGTTGTTAAAAAATAATCTCCAGAGTTTGACTTGTCGTTGATCGCAAACTATAGGGTCTACAGTGTTATTTACCCAATTAAATATTAAAGAATTAAGTGTACGTAGGAGGCTGAAGGGTAATTTCACGGAGACCTCCTCGTTTACCCGTTCTTCCATTTTCTTCATCCGCGTAACGCGTCCTTGGTCGTCTTCTTTTCTAGAATTCCATTCCATGGTTACGCCATCTCTGAATCTTGATAGATTCGTTCCTTAATCGAAACATTTTACTTAGGCAGGCTCGGACTTTTCGGTCTCTAGCTTTCATCCAACCCTAGCGCTTCTGTGCCGTCGTTGATTTGGTGCAATCGCCATGGCTAGAGTTTACGACAATTGGGAGAGGCTTGTGCGAGAGACCTTGAAGAGAGAGCAGCTCAGAAGTGTTGGCCAAGGTCATGAAAGAACTTCCAGTGGGATTGCTGAAGCTGTCCCGCCATCGCTCGGTAAAAGCACAAACATTGAAATGATTTTACAGGCCGCTGATGATATCCAATCGGAGGATCCAAATGTTGCGAGAATTTGTAAGCATTTTCAACTTTAATTTATACCTACTGATGTCTCATTTTTCTGCATTCCACTTCAATCATTCTTTGCTCTACTTTATTTATTAGTTCGATTAGTGCGTTTTCAAAGGCGTTAACTGAAATGTTTTCTTTCTATCTGACTGCACTCGAGGAGCTGTCTACTTTTGCCAGAGATTGTAATTTGCTGATATAACTTATGATTTGTTTCTATTTAAGCACTGGGAAGGTGTTTAACTAGCCATGGTATATAAACTTCATGGTATATAAACATCAAAGTCAAATGAAGTTTTATATTCTTTTTGGTGCCATCGCTTTCTACATAAAGTGGAGAATTTTATCAAACATGCTTGTGTTTTGGTTTGAATTATATTTGTTTGGACATTGACATAATATAAGATATTTCCAAGTTAAGAATTAGATACCTTTAATCTTAAATTTTTTTTTTTGGGAATTTATGCCTGCTTATGACAATCATTCTTACTTCGGTTGCTATGAAATTGCCTTCATCTATTCCTTGGACATTACCCATTCTTCATTATTGCAAGAGTGATTTGGAACTTTTCCTATATAAAATCGAAAAAGCTTCACTCCCTTTGATCTCAACAAGTACTCAAATCTTTTGTGGATCTCTAAGATTGTTCATTGGCAGCTTCTATGGCTGAAAAACATCATGGAATTTTAGAATCCTTGGCTGTTTGTCCTGCATACTCGTCTTGGATACTTTGCACTTAGTTTAAAACCTCACAAGGTCACTCTCCATGACTACTTGTGGAAGTTGAAACTCCTTTCAAAGTTTAAGTTCATTTAGATTATGACACAGATAAGATTTTTTCTTGCATAGGTAGAACGCGATATATTGAAAGGAAAAACTATATGACAGAGCTGAGCAAAACCAACACTCCAAAAAACTATACAAAAGAAAACTAAACTTTTCATTTACTAAGTATTAAAAATCTCTGTATGGAATGTCCTGATCCACTCAATCCACTCAAATTCAGATCTTCATTGGTTCAAGGAATTAAGAAGAAACTCCCAATTCGCATGATGCTATGCCTTCTCTAAATCAAGTTTGCAAGCCACTCCTGGCAAAGTCACTCTGCCCTACACTATCAACAAGCCGATTAGCCACAAAGATTTTGTCAAGAATTTACCTTCTCCAAACAAAGTATGTTAGTCTTTGTTGATAAACTCATGAATCACGCTACTCAAACTATTTCAAGTACTTACAATCCTGTGACTGCTAATAAATAAACAAATGGGTTTGATCTAAATTCTTGGCTTTGTAATTGCCAGATAATGAAGATGATTTGAACATACTCGTATCATCTTCTTTAACTTTGGTCCAATGATTTTTCAAAAATGTAGTTTAGAAACCATCTGGCCGAGGGCCCTATTCCCATTAATCTTCAAAAAGGCCTTTCTAACTTCCTCATCACTAAAATCTCCATCCAGTTCTTTCATAAAACTAGTTATTGTCGAAATATATGGCTGTCTTTCAAGTCTGATTCTTATACCTTAACCTATCTTTTGGAAACTGTTTATTCTTTTCTAGTTTATTACCAATAGAAAGATTTCTTTTGGGCAATCAAAGCCTCCCATAAGTTTTGCCTCGCAAGGCATGTGAAATATATGACTAAGGAGGGAGAGACTAGTAGAAATGTGAACACATGAAGGAAAGAAAGAGGAAGTGGGATTTGTGCTTGATAGTGGGGGCTTGCAAGGTCTTCTATTTTAAGGGCGTAAGGAAGTTGTTCTTGGGATAGGGAGGCGAGGTATTATATTTTAAGGATGTAAGGAAGCTGTTTTTGTGATAGGGATGCTTTGAGGAAAATGTAGGAGCACTACATAGGGTTTTAGAGGGAAAAAGAAGATAAGAAGAATGAGTAGAAAGTTAAGAGATAATTGAGCCTTGTGAATTAATTATCAAGCTGTAACACTCGCTATTTTTAATGGAATTTCCCTTCTTTTGGATTGGAAATTAATTAAGGAGGGTACTTTAGGTATTGTAATTAAGTTAGATTATTATAAATAGAGGGGAGGTGGATAAAATTAAGGAGATACATATCATTTCAGCAAAATTATTATCATTATTTTTCGAGCTAATTGCTCTCGGTATTTTCCAGGTCGGTTTTTCGCTGGACTTGTGGTGATCTTTTTCAGTTAGTGTGATGTTTTATTTGTATTAATCTAATGGAGTCATTTACTTCTCAACACTTTTCTACTTCGTTGATGTTTAGGTTATATCAAATTGGTATAAGTGCCATCAATCTTTTGAATGGATAGGGTAGCCAAGAAGATGGAAAATTGATTATATATGGTGGAAAAAATAAAAGCGATAAGTGCAAGCCCACAAAAACAGAAGTTGATTGGATGGAGAAAAACTATAGAGTCAAAGATGGTGAAACTCTTAATTTTGGAATCAATGGGGGAGCGACTAGTCAATTGTGAGGAATTAAATCAAAATGAAAAGGGAGAGGGGAAAGGAACTTAAAGGGGTCTCAGATATAGAACAAGAGTGGTTGACTAAAGATGAGCCAAGTTGGAGGTATGCTCGATCACCCACAATTGGAGATAAGTTGAGGAAAGAAAATGCCAATAGGTCGAGTCGGAAGTAAGCTCATGCAACCACACTCCCCATGAAAAAACATTTGACATTCTTTGACCAAAAATTTTACGCGTTGCCTTGTTCTACTGTAAAAATTTTTATCTGTTATCACTGTTACTTTTTTTTCTTACTTAGAGACATTCTTGATCAAATGCTTGAGAGGGCTAGGGATCTCAATTCAATAGAACATGTTCAACACCATCTTGTTTTGCATTGATGATGATAATAAACTCCAAAATGTAATTGACGTGGTCAAATATTTTGGTCCGTTATCTGGGCTTAAAATCAATCCTAAAAGAAAAGTAATATTGTGAGCGTCAATGTGAAAGAAGACAAGGTTCATAGGTTACCGCATGGTGATAACACACTATCTAGTACTTTCGGGGACCTTGTGATTCGTAAAGTAAGGGAAAGATTGGATAAGTGGAAAATGATGTTTCTTAGGTGGAGTTGAACTTCTTCTCAAAAATAAAAGAGGAGGTGAACTTACTCTTATTCATGCAATCCTTGATGCTATTCTTGTTTCTACATATTATCTTTCACTCTTCAACTTCCTTCTCACAATGGCCAATTTTTTAGACATAATTTTGAGAGATTACTTTTGAGAAGGTCGTGAAGAAGGAAAGAAGCCACATATAGTTCATTGTGATACAATGATCTCTCCGAAAGAGAAATGGAGGTTGTGCATTGCAAATTTTGAAACTAGAACTGCATCATTATAGGAAAATGGTTATGGAGATTGCCTTCCTTATGTCATGCTGTGATTAGAAGCAAATATGGAGCTACACTTTTAGGCAAATATGGAGCAATACCTTTTTGACGGACGACCGACATTGTAAAATGTCTCTTTTCTCAATTCGTGGAACATAGTTTGCATTGTAAAATAAAATCTTTTTTATTTGAATTGTGTTGCTTATAAAGTAGGGGCAGAACTAACATTCACTTTTGTGGAAGATTGGTGGATAGAAGACAGCACTTTTTATCTTAAATGTATCGTATATTGCCTTTCGCGCAACAAATATGCCTCTGTTGCCTCTCTATATATAGTCAAGAGAATCCAGAATTACAAGTTTGGAACTTGTCATTTTGTTGAACAATTAATCATGATTTGGTTTGTGAGCTCAAGGGGTTGTTGAATGGTGCTGCATCTTTTGCCATTCTACTAGTTCCAGACACTCGTAAATGGAGCCCTTCCTCGACAACAATGTTCTAAGAAAAATCATTCTTTCTTTCTCATGAAGGGGAAGTTGTATGCACAAGATAAAATTAAACGTAATAACACACATCATATTTTCTCTAAATTACTGTCCTCTCTGCAAAGGCCAAGAGAATTTAACGTTCATGTTTGTTTAGCTTGACCATTTGGAAATGTTTCTTCTCTCTTTTCAATTTTCTGTACCTCTCACATGTCTATCACGAGTTTTCTTCACCATGGCTTTGGTTGGAAGTATGAAATAAGAAGTTAAAGACTTTTTGGAGAATTGACTTTTTTCTTCGAGAAGAAACGGCCAAGGAAGAGAATACTGCAGAATTCGATCTTGACAATGACTAGGGTCATTTGGTTACATTGTAACATAATCATTTTTTAAGACCATTTACAATTTTAGTTGTATATGAGAAAAAATCAGTTTTTTAATCCCTAAATGAGTGTAGCTCTAAGTTTTTTTAGCATTATCATTTTGCTGTGATCATATCCAACTTGATTGACAAAGCTCTACCTCTTAGAATTAATTTCTATCATTTTTTTGATTTGTGTTTGTTTGGAAAAATTACCTCTATTCTTGTTATTCTTTTTCTCTTTTAACTAATAGAATTCAGTTTACTCTAAAAAAAAGATTGTGGAAGAAGGAAATCGTTTTGACATTTTTGGATGCTATGGCTTGATCCTAACTCTATATTCTTTGAGTATAAATCTTTAATTATGTAAACTTGTGCCGTGGGATTATTTTTTTGATAGGATAGTGGACTAGTATATCCAAATAATTTTGGGTACACCCATCTTTTTTTTTTATAGATTTCTTATATGGGAAAGACATAGCTACTTCTTGATTGCATAGTTTATCCTTCTTGAAGAAAGGCTTCTCTTTTTGTAATCATCTGTCTTTTGTACAAAATTCGTACAAAAAATTACTTGATAAAACTGATTGTAAACTTATGTTTAAGGCTTTCATTTGCTAACTTTGAAGATGAGTTGAGGTTGGAGATGGTGAAAAGAAGGGATTTTCAGATTTAGAATCTAAGTTAAAAGTTATGGAAAGAAATAGGTAATTTTGTTTTGATTATTGTGAACCCATTTTGTAAAAAGCTGAAAATTAGTCCTTGAAAGTTGTTTCTAATTGATAGTTGTTAAAATAGATGTTTGACCATGCATGTTTTCTAACTCTCTGTTCATGTGTCTCATTTTATGTCGTTCTGGTTTACTTTCTATTTTAGTATGTGAGCAGGCATATAGTATGGCACAAAACTTGGATCCTACTAGCGATGGTAGAGGTGTTCTTCAGTTTAAAACTGGTTTGATGTCTGTTATTCAGGTACTTCATGATCTCTGCCTCATAAAGATATTTATTTGAATCACATTGTTTCCTTGGAGATAGAATTGCTTGGGCAGATTGTGATTTGATTTCTAGTCATGTTTGGTTTCGTTTTCTCCCCCTCTTTTTTGTCAATTTCATAATTTGGGTTTTAGTTATGACAAGAATTTTTTGTTACAGCAAAAGATTTCTAAGAAAAAGGATGGGACACCTATAGATCGAAATCATGATGCTGAATATTTGTGGGAGTTTTACCAGCGCTATAAGATTCAACACAGAGTGGATGATCTACGGAGAGAGGAGCAAAATTGGCGTGAATCTGGAACGATCAGTGCTAATATGGGAGAGTATGACCATTTGTTTTTCTATTATTTGTTTGCAAGTGTATTGACTTTTTTTATTTATAAATGTAATGTGTTTGAAGTCATGATTTTGTTTTCAACTTTGAACACGAATTCAAACGTGGCTATGGAGGTCATATTTTCATTTGTAGAAGCACTAACATACTGTATTTTGGAAACTGTTATGTACTAGAAATGTAAAAACAAAGTGTCCTGGAGCTGACAACATGGTGTATTAGTATACTGTTCAGGAGTATAAATTTCAAACTTCTCGAGCTGATTATATGACAAAAGCTCTTTGGTTATGTTTGAAATTGAATTTGTCCTCATTCCATTGTTCTAAGGCTCATATTTCAATTGTACTTTCAATCCTCTAAAAATCAATAAAAAATTGGGATTGTTTACATATTTTCAGAAAATTTGGTTTCTAAATTGATGAGTTTAAAAATTCATGCATATATTTATTTTGTTATAATCATTTTGCATTCTGTCACGATGAAGTATTTTCTCGTTCCTACTAAAAATTAAGTATTTTTGCTAAATGCATGGTTCAGTTACTTAGACAGGCATGTTGGTTTTATAAAAAGCTTTTGAAGTATATGTTATCATGTTGCTTTTACAAGCACTCTTGTTTTAATTTGTTGGCTGTCTTAATGTCTTTGTTGCAATTACCGATTGGAAGGTTGAAAAATGCTCCTTAGGGCAATGAAGATTTTATCTTCTTTATTTATTTTCTCCAAATTTATGTCACATTTTCATGTTTTTTAATGCGTCTAGCACTTTGGAAAATTAAAAGACTATAGTGCTTAGACTATTTTTATTTTTTCTGTTAATATTGTAATAAGTTTTGTTTCAGATTGGGACTCCAATATAGAGAAACAAAAAAAGTAATTGCTATCTCGAGGGCCTTAGTTGAGGTTATGGAGGTGCTAAGCCAGAATGGAGATCCTCGTGGCGTTGGAAAACTGATTATTGAGGAGGTACTGTTCTTTAACTTCATTTTTTTTCTCCCTCCCTTTTGTATCTATTACTACTTTCAATATACATTTGTATCTTATTAAAAAAAAATTTATGACGTGATGGCTAGCTCAAAATTGTGGAACAACTTCTTTTATATCACTAACATTAAGGCGTTTCTACCCTAAAAGTAAGGCTCTTTTTCTGTGAGGTAGCTACTCTGAAAGTAAGGCTCCTTTTTTATGAGACTATCAAAATAATCCACTTGGTGATTGGTATTAGTTGATTTTTTCTTTAATTGAGACTACGCCTCCAATTTCATTTTTTATTTTCTTGATTGAAACATTTTTGCTTGATCCAATGTTGATTTAGAATAAGTGCAGGATTCTTAACTAAACAATGGATCTGAGGTGCTAAAGTTTTGTGAGGAGACCTTAGGATTTGAATTAGAAAAAGAATAATTTTTGGTCAATAGAATTAGCTCATCAAGTTCTGTTTGATTTGGCTCTTTGTTACGACAATATTTGTTGTTTTTTAGAGTTAATGCACTCACATGCGAGTTTTGATCATTTGATATCCTTTCACTTAAGAAAGGATGAAAATGAAGTAGAATAATGAAACCTGTAATGAGGTGCTAAAGTTTTATGAGGTGACTATTGCGTAGAAACACAATAAACACAGATTACATAAATATACCACAAATCTGTTTAGTTACAGACTCGGAAGAAGAACAACTTCTTACAATTATTTTATGAAAATTCACAACACCTCTTCTGTTATTTTCTACCTTCTTAAACTCGCATCCCTCTCTCCCAAACTGCACACATAAACTAACTGTACACAATAACCGTTTAATCATAAATATATTAAATACCATCCCTATTCTCTCTTTCTAATATATGTTTTTCCAAACATTTTGTCCTCATTTGCTGTACATGCATTATTACTTCCCCCATTGGAACAGACCTTGTCCTCAAGGTCCATATTTGGAAAACAAAATTGTAAATTCGAAACAGGTTCCCAAGATGTATCTTCCTTCTCAGCTATTTCTGCTTAATTTAAGAATTTAGCTTGCAAACTAGTATCATCAGCTATTTGACTATTGAGCAGCTTCAGGCCAGATTTACAACGATGTCCAGACTCCTATCTATCACCACAACGAAAACAGAGATTCGCCTCCCTTCTTCAGTTTCGTTCGATTTGAGTTGGATTCAGACGATTAACTTCAGTAGTAGAAACTAGGGATGGCTAACGGGCGGGCTGGCCCGAACTCGCGGGCTCACCAGCCCACCGAGCCCGGGCTCGCGAGCCTAGCTCGGGGGCCGACTCGCGAGCCTGGCGGGCTGGCCCGGCGAGCCCGCACGACAGTTGCTTGGCCGAGCCCGCGCGATCCCGTCCAGGCTACAGGCTGTAGTCTCTGGAGACTCTCCAGTGGAGAGTCTGGAGACGACGGCCACTGGATCTCGCGACTCTCGTGAAGGCGAGACGAGATCGTCGTCTCACGTCGAAGGCCGAAGGCTTGTCGTCGCGTGTAAGGGTCGTCGTCGGGCTAGGCATCGTCATCTCCCGAAGGCTAGGCTGAGAAGAACAGGAAAAAGTTGCAGGCTGAGATGGCTTAACTATCTGAAACCGGATGTGAAAAGAGGAAATTTTTCCTTGCATGAACAGATTTTGATCCTCGATCTTCATCTCAAGGGTAGCAGGTAATCTCTCTCCTCTGTCTCTCTCTCTTGATTTTCCATGGTCTAACAGCAGCTTCTTTACCCTTAAAGCTTCCTGCTTCATCTCTCTGTCTGTCTTGATCTCTCTAGGTGGTCAAAAATTGCAAAGCATTTACTAGGAAGAACTGACAACGAAATAAACTTCTCTCTGTGTCTTATTCAATTAACTTATTAATTATTGTTTTTTTACATTATAATAATAAATGTTATTTATAGTTTTAAATTGTATAATATTGAGAATAATTTATAATATATTTATATACGATATTATTATTTATGTATATTTGGCTCGTTAGGCTCAACTCGTTAGGCTCGGTCGGCTCGTTAGGGTCGGCTCGTTAGGCTCGGCTCGTTAGGTTCGGCAGGCTCGACGAGCCAGACTTTTTCAGGCTTGGCTTGGCTCGTTAGCCACCTCTAGTAGAAACCGAATATGCCAGTGATGGCAACCCTGGTTTAAACTGGCGAGAAGGTTCGGAGAATTCCGTAGAAATGGGTTTGTTAATTTGAATGGAAGAGATAGATTTATTGGACCAGGAAGTCGGATTGTTAAGTTGATATTCTTGTCTCTTGTATTGGGCTTGGAACTTGGTCTCATAAGAGCTTCATATACATTATTGGGTTGTAAAATACGTACATCATCTTGCAAATCAGTTGATAGCCCATTTAAAAAGACTCCAAGTATAGCTTCTTTGTCCATTCCTCGAATCTGGGCTGCCAAATCTTGAAATCGATCTCCATAATCTGTCACATAGCCCACCTGTTTTAAGCCTATTAATTGCTCCTGGATAGATTTATATTCTTTGGGACCAAAACATTGGCCCAAAACATATTTCAATTCATCGCAATTCATTTCCGGTTCTTCCTCTAATATCCAATCATAAAAATCCCAGGCTCTACCAACCAAAAAATCAGCGATGGTTGTTATACGGTGATCTGGGTGTACCCTGTTCACTTGAAAACAATGCTCCACTCGTTTTAACCAGGAAGACCAACCTTTTCCTTCAAAAACTGTGATGTCCACGCGAGGTAGGTTGTGTTCCCATTGTCTCCTGGAATTGCTGTTTTCCATAGCGAGTGAAGAATGTCTTCCTAGTCCTCTGTGACTACCCAGCGGCTCGCGAAAAGGTCGGCCAAACCGGCGCTCTGTAGGATGATTAGACGAATGATAATAGTTCACCGTAGATGTCTGTAACGTCTTCGGTCTAGGGCGGTCCTTCCATTGACCGGTGTCATCAAATGGAGGCCCAACACCTTTGCCCTTATAATCGGAACAACCCCCACTCGTGACATCTTCTGGGTTTCCACGAGACAAGTTACGAAGGAGTTTGATCTCATTCACCAGCTCCGGTAAGACGCCAATGCTCTCCTCTACTTTAGAAATCTGGTTTCCCAATTGTACCATCTTTGTTTTCAAAACGCCAATTTCTCGTTCAAAATCCTCCAACCGATCACCACGGTTTGTGGGTTTCGTCATTGGCTCTGATACCAAATTATTGCGTAGAAACACAATAAACACAGATTACATAAACATACCACAAATTTGTTTAGTTACAGACTCGGAAGAAGAACAACTTCTTACAATTATTTTTTGAAAATTCACAACACCTCTTTTGTTATTTTCTATCTTTTTAACCTCGCATCCCTCTGTCCCAAACTGCACACACAGACTAACTGCACACACAAACTAACTGTACACAATAACCGTTTAATCATAAATATATTAAATATCATCCCTATCCCCTCTTTCTAATATATATTTTTCTAAACATTTTGTCCTTCTTTGGCTGTACATGCATCAGTAACATTAGAATTTGAATTTGAAAACGAACAAGTTTTTTTGTCAATAGAATTAGCTCATCAAATTCTATTTGATTTGGCTCTTTTATCTCACCACAATATTCATTGTTTTTTGGAGTTAATTCGCAGATACATGAATTTTAACGATTTGCTATCCTTTCACTTATGAGAGGTGAAAATGAGGAATAAATTTGACCTTTCTCTTCATTCACCTGATCATATTTTGTTTTATCCAATTTTAATTTATGTGAAAGAAGAATAAGTGAATCACAAGTATTGATGAATTGAACGTTGACAATTAGAGAAGGAGAATGTTGCAATCTTTGGTGCTCTTTGTTAGTTGTTTGTTTTATTTGTACTTTTATTGACTCGAGAATTTTTTTATGGTATTTTCAGTTACGAAGAATTAAAAAATCTGACGCAACTTTATCTGGGGGCCTTGCACCCTATAATATTATTCCTTTGGAGGCGCCATCACTTACCAATCTCATCGGAGTTTTTCCGGAGGTAAACGAAGTATTAAAATTATTTATAAAATATATTTAAATTAACTTTTAATTGAAATTGTTCCCTAGTATCCATTTTATGAATAATATTGGTTTCGGTTTGTTGTCAGCTTAGTATAGCATTTTATTTGGGACGATGTGCAAATTTTTAAGTGCAGAGTTTTGAGTTGGACAGTTCTTGTTTTTAATTGCTAAATTTGGAAGTAAATGCAACAATGTCTTATATGCAAGCATTTTTTGGTTGATTTTTGTAGGTTAAAGGAGCAATATCTGCAATTAGATACACTGAACACTTCCCTAGACTTCCTGTTGATTACGAGATTTCAGGAGATAGAAATGCAGACATGTTCGACCTCTTGGAGTACGCATTTGGTTTTCAGGTTTATTAATAGACATCTTTCTCCATATAATTTTTAAATACAATATTAAGAGATACTTTTCTTCTTTTTTGTGAGATAGTAATCATGACCTTATTGTCAGGTTGGATTATAGCTATAAGTACTTTACAAACTCCCCATTTAGTTTGATTCTCTCCAATTGGAGAGATATCCCCATTAAGTGTGACCAACCTTTAACACTTTGTTCAGAAGTGTTCGTTCCCTCACTCTATTGTGTACATTCTAATCTTTAAAAGATACACATCTTTCTTTTTAAATTTTTAAATGTGTAAAAATAATTTGTCATGAGTTCTTAATGGGACGTTGTTCATTGGTTAAGAGTTTTTTATGCATTTAGTAGATGGGTTATGATTTGGGTGTTCTATTTTTTGGGTAATTTTTTTTAATGTTGGACATATTATTTTTTGTTAAGAAATAATTTATATTAAGAAAGAGAATATACAAAAGGGCGGGAGAAAGAGCTTCTCTCCGGTTATATAAAAAGCTTAGTACATTCTGGGTTGGTGCCACTATAAATTCTATATTACAAGGACACAATTGGCCGGCTTTGCAAATGAACCCTTAGAACATGGTTTTTTCATGTTATCAGTTTCACGATGAGGCAGGTGTAATGATAGGCAATATAGGCGTGCCATGAAATCAAATGTGCTTCATCATGTAGTAGCGTGGTTTAGAGCTCCGTTCTTTTATATTGAATCTTGGTTTTATTTAGATATAAGGTGATTCAAAAGTTAATATCTAGAAGGATTTAGTTAGTACTACCCTTGCGCATGGATTTGATTTTTCTTTCCCCCCAGTCTCAACGTCCCTGGGTTTATATCTGAGTGTCTCGTCTAACTATTTTATTTTATTGTATTTTTTGCAGAAGGATAACATAAAAAATCAAAGAGAGCATGTCATTCTCACAATAGCAAATGCGCAATCCCGACTTGGCATACCTAATGATACTGATCCTGTGAGTCCTTCAAATATCAAGAGCTTTATCACAATGCAAAATTTGAATGCTGTAAAGGCTACTTTTCTGGAAATACAACGGTGAATGATGAAGGGTGAATGTTTTGCTACTTTTCACTAAAGAGTAAAAGACAGTTCTAGTTGTAACAAGTTCCTCTTAGTTATTTCTGTTGAACTAACAAAAAAAATGAACTTGCAAAATATATTTCAGTCTGCAATGGAAGTTTCTCTGATTAAAGATGTAGCATCAATTTTTATAGCTACAAATATCTCATGCATTAATTGTTTTAGATTCGTAAGAAGTTTGTTGCAGTGATTCATGAATGAACTTTATACTTCTAATTCTCTTGTACAATTGCAACTGTGATGTTTTATGTTCTCTGTCTTTACTTCTACTCTTTTGGAAAGACAGTACTCATAACCTATTTTAGCTATTTACCTTTTGCTACATTTTAATTTTGTCCAGCTAGTTATATGGCTTGGTAACTAATAGGTTAGGAGGGGTATAATAGAAGTTACTGAGTCAAGTCTATTATACAAAGATTTGAGGGGTAGTCAGGAAGGGGATATCGGATATTGAAAGTAGTTTGTGGGGAGTCTCTAGGGACTCGAAAGCCTAGTTTTGTGAAGGATGTATCCTAATTCAATAATAAGGAATTAGTTCCTATCAATTTGGTATCAGAGCAATTCTTTCATTTGGGAAGAAATCAGAAGCATTAAAGAAAATGGATTGGGAGAAAGAGATTTCCGCAATTAAAGAAATGGTGGATAGAATTCTACAGCGATTGGATGAAAAATCGGCAAAGCTACATAGAGGTACGTTTCTTGATTTGATAACAAGGGAAAACAATGAAAAACAGAATGCAATGGAGGAGATGCTGGGTGTTTGTAGTTCTAGTGCGGAAAGAGGAAATTATTCAGGGGAAGACAGACCAATTTTCTCAAAAGAATTCGTACCAAGAAGACTGAAATTACCCATCTTTAATGGAATTGATCTAGAAAATTGGGTTTTTCGTGCTGAACGATACTTCGATGTCAATCGATTAATGGACTTGGAGAAATTGGAGTCGGCAATGGTCTGTTTTGAAGGAGCAGCATTGTCTTGGTACCAATGGGAGAACGGTGCACGGCCTATACGATCTTGGGTGATCTTAAAGAAAAGAATTCTAGATAGATTTGACCTTCACCGATCAGGAGTGGGGTGCAATCGACTCTTTTCTTTGAAACAGGATGGCATAGTGGTTGAATATAGGGCAGAATTTGAGTCTGTTGCTTCAGAATTGTTTGGTGTTTTAGATAAAGAATTGTTCGATGCTTTCTACTATGGCTTAAAAAATGAAATCAAAAGGGAGGTACGATTAATGAGACCGATCAGGTTGTATGATCTGATGCACTCATCTTAGGTTGTTGAAGATCAGAATGAGTTGTTGCAAACTGGCGGACAGAGGAGAAATATGGTGGGGGAAAGACTGAGTTGGGAAAGAAAACTGTTTTTTGGTTTGGGTTTGCAGGAAAAGAGAATAGAAGAAGTTTGCGGAAAGTGGGTTACTGAGGAATCTGTAGCTTTTCAACAAAAATCAAATGTTGACCGGAACCGCGACCAACAAGCACCAACGTTTAAAAAACTCCAGGTCGAGTCAGAACAGCTCGATGATTCGGAAACAATTTCTGACCAGTTACTGGTCTTCGACGGCGACCAGTTTCAGAAGGCGGCCGAAGAAGAAGAATTAATCGAGGAAAGGGATGGTGAATCGATGGCCGATGAAGTTTTTCGTGATTACAGGAAAGAAACCGCCGAAGGTGGAAATGGTGAATTTGCCAACGGTGATGGAGAAACTGCCGACGAGGATGGAGAAACTGCCGACGGTGATGGAGAAACCGCCATCGATGGAAGAAACTGTTTGAAGCTGGAAATGGATGAGCTGGCAGATATCGATGGAGAAAACTGCTTGGATATCTATGGAGAAAAAGGGTTGACGGTGGAAATTGATGAGTTGGCAGAGAAAATAATTGAAAAGGCACACATCTAAGGAAGACAAAACATCTTCCCAGCAAAAGAGACCAACCTGTTTTTACAAGCCCCAATGTGCAACGTAAATATTGGGCCTAGTCCAGTAAGGGTCCAATTACATAAAACAGGGGAATTAAAGAAAGAAAACATTTTACTCAAGATTTTTAGGCTGAAAATTTCCATAGATCATGGAGAAGAAGAAGCGACAATTTCATTTTTTAGAAATATTGTAGATGTAGATAAAAAATGTATTTTTCATTTTTTTCCACTTTGAGGACAAAGTGTTTTATAGGGCGAGAGTAATGATAAGTTAGGAGAGGTATAATAGGAAAGTTACTGAGTCAAGTCTATTATATAAAGACTTGAGGGGTAGTCGGGAAGGGAATATCGGATATTGAAAGTAGTTTGTGGGGAGTCACTAGGGACTCGAAAGCCTAGTTTTGTGGAAGATGTATCCTAATTCAATAATAAGGATTTAGTTCCTATCAGTAACATATAGGTTCTGGATCATTTAATATCTTATTTTAATTGTTTATGAAATGAAATTCATTTTTCTCATGAGATATTTACTTTCTGTTGCATTTTATTTTTGTCCAGCAAATCATATGGTCTGGTGACACGTAGACTCAGGATCATCTATATCTTATTCTAATTAGGGACTTTTTTTGCCATGGACAGAAAGTTGATGAGAAAGCAGTTAATGAGGTTTTCCAGAAAGTGCTTGATAACTACATCAAATGGTGTAGATATTTGCGGAAACGGGTTGTATGGAATAGGTCATGTCCTCATCTTGCTTCTTTGTAGAAATATACTTTGTTCTCTTTTTTGATATTTGTTTTTTTTATAATATTCTAAACATATTTTGTTTATTACACAGCATCGAGGCAATTAATAGGGAGAGAAAACTTTTTCTGGTTTCATTGTACTTTCTTATATGGGGTGAAGCTGCAAATGTCCGTTTCCTTCCTGAATGCATTTGCTATATTTTTCACCATGTAAGCATCTGATGAATCCTTTTCCTGTACCCTGATCTCACATCTTTTTTGTCACAGTTGGATTAAGTTATTTGAACCGTCTTCTTGGCATTTTGTGCTATGGAAGTCATACCATATACAACTTTCTTAATCGGTCGTTGATATCTGTTAGAGAATATATTTTAACAAAAGGGAAATTACTGATAGGTCAACCTTGTTCTTGTTATGCTAACTGCAACATATATATCAGTTTCGTTGAAGCGAAGAAAATGTTGGTTCTTAGAAAGCTATATATGGAACTAATTTAAAAAAAAGAGTAGCTGGAAAAGATAACAGCATAGATTCACAGTTTTTAATTTGTCTCATTTTGCAGCTTATCAACATTGCTTATTTGGTGATTTTTGTTTTTTCAGATGGCTAAGGAGTTGGATGCAATCTTGGATCATGCAGAAGCTAAACCTGCTTTAAGCTGTACAATGGAGGGTGGTTCTGTGTCTTACCTTCAAAAAATTATATGTCCCATATACGAAACATTGGAAGCGGTTAGTGGTGTTCGTCTTGTTCTTGCATAGCAGTGATGTGAGATACAGTCATTCTTTATTCAGTTATTATTACCTGTCAAAAAAGAAAGAAAAGAACATATTTATTTTTTAATGTTTCAATTTGAAATGTATTGGATTTGGTTGAATACATGAGGGATTTTCCTTTTCTTTTGACCCTTGATTGCGAACACCTACCATCAAATATTGCAATATGATCCTAAAGTTTCTCTTCTAAAATGAAATATTTGTAGCATCGTTGTTTTTACAATGAGTTGAGCCACTCTTTGATTGAGGCTGTATTTTTTATTTTTATGACCACAATTTCCGTTTTTAATTGCATGTGGATTTGGCATGCTTGGAATGAACAGAAATATAAGAAATGCTGTTTGGTGGTCTCGTCCGTCGTGATGTCTTTGTGGTTTTGCTATTGTTGTGCTGTTATGCTGGTAGTTCTGAAATTTTCTGATTCTCTTTTATTGTTCATGGGTACAGGAATCTAAAAGAAATAAAAATGGGACAGCTGCTCATTCTGCTTGGCGAAACTATGATGACTTCAATGAATACTTTTGGTTTGTTTTCATATTATATTTTTTTGTGTTTTTTACTGATTCAATTTTTTCCCACAGTTCGTAATTTTTTATGGATGTTCTAGGTCACCTACATGCTTTGAGTTGAAATGGCCAATGGAGAGGGGGTCTTCTTTTTTACGAAAACCAAAAGGCTTAAAAAGGGTTAGTGAATGATATTCTGGTACTTCTTACTGTGATTGTGTTTCGCATAGAGTTCTTGACTTGTATATCAAACGGTCCAGAGTTAAAACATTTTCAGTATTACTATCGTGATGTTTTAGCTATATATTTGTTTCCAATTGACTGTATGGGTACTTGTCAAGGGAGACGATACCTAATGTATTTACTTTACTTTTTTGGACAACATAGGAATTTTTTATCTTTTACCTTCTTGAGTGTTTGATGCACTACATGGCCTAGTTCATGACACATTAGATTTTGTCACGATTTACTTAATTCAATATTTCCTAAGTTAATTATTTATTTAATTATTCGTTTCCTTAAATTCAATTATTTTCTTTAAGTTAGATTTTGAAACCATAATTAAAGGGATGTTATGAGATAGACTTGGAATAATAGAAATTTTAGACTTTCTGATATTTTATTATTTGGTATTTCTTTTTTTTCTTTTTCCGTTTTGGTTTCAAAGCAAACTTTCACTGCACCAGTGTTTACATTTTACTTTAGTTGAAATATGATATCAAAGAAGGCAATCTCAAGCTTTATTTTGTAACAGGTCCACATGTAAGGTCGCTAAAGTTAAGGTTTCCCATGAGTGGGGAATAATCATTAATATTTTGAACGGGAAAATCAATCTTAACTGTAGTTTTTTGCATTGTTAAACTACAGGAAGTTTTGAAAGCTACAATTGGGTTAAGATTGATTTATTTATCTGTGATATTTCTTAAATTGATATTTATTTGGTAAAAATTTTAAAAATTTTGACCCGTGACAAATGGGGCAAAGTATGCGATAGGGATTTGAATATAAATCTTCTGCTTTGACACTGTTATTTATTTTTCGGAATAAAATACCATGTCAATTTAAGATTAAGTTAATGAGTTGTGGTTAAATCATTTATATTATTTCTTCACAAGATTACTGCACTTGTGATTTTACACTGTTCTACATCTTTTATTGGCACGCCTGTATTTAGTAGACACTTTGTTCTACGTCCTAGTTATCCCCTTTTTAGTTCCCTCCTCGTGCATTCTTTCTTAACACAACTTTTGGTTGGGGATAAATGAAAAACATGCAGGTAGTTTTTTTTATTTGTTTATCTGTTTCAACCTCTATATTAGCAGTTAGGTTTACTTCTATGTTGCTATGCTCTTGATTAATACAAGCTTGGTAAGCTCTGGCTTGTAAGGGGTGGGGCCAATTCATACATTAAAATTAATGGAAGCACAATGGGTATTCATATTTTTGTTTTTAATGCAAATTGATTCTTAATATATTATCTTTCACCTATTGGCTTGTTGTAGGGTACATTATCTTTCTTGATCTTTTTTTATACAGAAGAAAATTAAGTAATTTTATTGCCAACTATTCACTCAAAATTTGGATAACTGCTGATATAGTTTTTGAGAGTGCTCTCAGCTTGCATACTTGTACTCAAAGCTTGCATCTTTTGATAACTATCCTCCTGCTAGTATTTTTGACTACGACAATAGATAATGCCATCAATGTCATAATATTCTTGTTATTATTTTACATTTTAACTGGCAGACTGGTAAAACTACTTTTGTTGAACATCGTTCATTTCTCCACTTGTATCGAAGTTTTCATCGCCTGTGGATATTTTTGGTTCTAATGTTCCAGGTTAGTTTTTGGTTGCAGACTTGATATTATGTTGATCTTGCATGCTTAATATCTTATTAGAAAGTATCCTTCTAAATTAAACTTCACACAGGGTTTGACAATTGTTGCCTTTAATGACAACACCATCGATTTGGATACATTTAAACTTCTTCTAAGCCTTGGATTGACATTTACCATCATGAACTTTGTAGAGAGTACGTTGTCAATCCGGCCTCTTCCTTTTTAAATTTGATTTCTCTTTTGACTTTCTTTATCTTTGTTTAATTTTTAATTTTTTTTTTTCATTTGGATAACTGGTGAAATAGGTTCTTTGGATGTCTTGTTTATGTTTGGGGCGTACGCCACTGCAAGAGGCATGGCTATCTCAAGGCTAGTTATTAGGTTCTTCTGGTGGGGCTTGAGCTCCGCCTTTGTAACATATGTTTATCTGTAAGTTCAGGTTCTCATTTATTTTGGATACAATTCAATCACAGACAGATGTGTATATATAGTTGATATTTCCATACATGGACATGATATCAAGTTTTTATACGTCTATTATGTGTAAATATTGCAGGAAGGTTCTTCAGGAAAGAAATCGAAATTCAGATAATTCATTGTATTTCCGGATATATGTTATCGTTTTCGGGGTCTATGCTGGCTTGAGGCTTTTTCTTGCACTGTTGCTTAAATTTCCTGCTTGTCATAAATTTTCCGAGATGACTGATTGGTCGTTCTTTCAATTTTTCAAATGGATTTATCAGGCAAGCTGTGCTAATGTTTCTAAATATAAATATTTTTTCACTTTTTTGGTTTGTTAAATTTGGGTTTTGTGTTTATTTATTTATTCCTTCCTATTGCAGGAACGGTATTATGTTGGCCGTGGTCTTTATGAAAGAATGGGTGACTATTGCAGGTTTGTCATCGGGATTTTAGAACTTGTGAATGGGATTTTTCTTTTCATTCTATATGTGGTAACTGTTAGGCAGTGAACTTGCCATTGAAATAATACAAATAACAAAATAGAAAACACAGCAGGTCCGACACTGACCCAAGAAATACCATGAGCAACTTGCTCAGAATATAGAACTACTTTAGAGAGTCTTTTACTTAGAAAATATTCAATCCTTCTTAAATCACTCCCATTTCTTTTATTTATAATACACTAATTATAATATTAATACCTATATTATTCTCCTAATATATTCCCAACACTACTTACCTCTCGAAATTGACCTTGTCCTCAAGGTCGGGAGTCATCTGACTTCTCCAAAATTAATGCGAAATATTTTTCGGCCCATCCAATGAGGTTATCCGATTTCAAACCCATAGAAAGATTCAGATGTGCCTCCATAATCCAAGTAATTCCATTCCAAGCCCAAACCTCCAATTTTGCTTGAATCACCTCTGTTTTTTTAGCCTAGCCTCTAGATGACGAGAAAAACAATGCCAACATTTCCGGAAAACGTGTGTCCTTACTCCAACCATGACATTTTGGACCATATAATATTGCAAACTGCACTCCAAACACAACACCATAATATTCATCTAGAGGTCCACACACTATGAGGCCCTCCCTTGCCACAGAACATAAAGTAGGGAGCTGCTCTACCACCATCAATGATAAAAGACCCTACCTGAGCATTAGAGATGGGGTAGAAGAGGCACTCCGTCAGTGTGGGGTATGTGGGTACCTTTTACTTGATTGAGTTGCTGGATAAAAATACCCAGGTTATAATATGGTTCCCATTTTATCCAAATTTGGTCTTTGGTCCCCTTGCCTTTCCTCTCCTTGTATTGGGCCTTAAAAGCCCCAACCAAAAACCAGGTATTTCACTTCTTACACAATATCCACTTGCACAATATCAATTTGTGTCTTCTGGGTGGATTTAAGTTTTTTACGCACAATCCTTTGACCCATGGAATATTTGAATTCCTCACATTATTATCTGGGCTCTCTCCAATAATCCATTCAACAACATTCCAAGTCTGATCCACTCTTGGAATCAAGCCTTCTTCAAAAAAATTATCTATCTCCCCAGCATGCTAGAGGCCTAACGGTTTTATCTGTGTTGACTAAAGCTTCTCAAGCCTAATTCCCTGACCCATAGCCTTTTCCTTCTCTTTATAATCCAACTCGTGGTCTTCTTTTTATTTTTCTTTTTTATAATCCAACTTGGGGTCTGCTTCCAATTTGTCAGCCTGGTCCAAGTGAATAATATCCTCATGCTTTATTATCTTTTTAGCCCAATCCACTTAAAAAGAATTCTCCACTTCAACCCTTTTTTCAGCGGAGCCCAAAACTCTTTGCAATTGAAGTGTCTGGAGAATTCCCTAGTCGCCAACAAAAAATTCTTGTAATCATCTCCAATGGTAGTGGTTGCCGTGGATGGCTGCTCCCACCTTGTTCTCTGGCAAACGCTAGCAGCACTTCACTTATCTTCCTCTTGTGGCAGTGCAAGGTTGTCAGTGTTACGCCTTTCAAACGAAAGAACTCCGGTCTTGCTGCCTTCCTCTTCCTGACACAACTTCTCTCGGCCAAGGTCTCCTTCACGCCATTCCTCATCATAGTCGAAGAGGTGAGGGAACTCTGATCCCATTGCCTTAAAGGTCTAGTAGAATATGAGTGCCCTTTTTTAGCCGGAAAAATATGTGGCCATGAAATAGAAATTAAGTGGAACAGAATTGACGGGGTGGTAGAGTCGTGAAAATACCTATTTCTTCCATATTTTGGACCTTAGCTCCATGGAACAATTTCGATTCTCAGTACGATGGGGGTGCCTAGGATTTGTCAACACAACAACGCTTCTCCGACTTTTTGAGTCTACCCTGCCATTCTTCTTGTCTAAGGGAGTGGTGGGGATTGTCTCTCGTCTCCAAGCTCAGCCTCCTACGAGTTGACAAAGAAAGAACTCTGTACGAGCATCGTCCGAGCTTCTTCAAGTTCATGCTTAGCATCCAACGAGTCGACAGAGAATGAACTCTGTACAAGCATCGTCTACGTGTCGTCGACAAAGTCTAATCTTGGCGACGAGTTGGCTGAACTCCGTATGAACATTTTCGAGCCAAGAAGGATGATCTTTCACTCTGCTTGAAAACGAGTTGGTCTGTCTTTGGTGGAGGTGAATCGAGTTCAAGTTTGCATTGATTAGAAGGGCAACTCTCCTTCGCCTCTTCCAAATCTGCTTTGACTGCATCGGTTGAAACCTGAAGCACCATAGCCTTGTAACGTGCATACTTGCTATCCTCTGCATTGTAGGAACAATGGCAGCTTGCCTGAGATACATGGTATGGTTCTCTCCCATTCCAATTGTGTAAAATTGTCATTGCTTCCCTCAAATATGCTATTTTCGACATTTTCGACAAGTTGGACAGGTGCTTTCTCATCTCATCAAGGAGGTCAACAAGTTATTCCAAAAATTCCTTTCGATCGAATTGCTTTGATACCAAATTGTTGGGCAATAAATGCACCATTGGAATAATACGAATAACAAAATAGAAAACACCACAGGTTTGACGAAACATGAATTAATTGTCTCTCTATTTATGTCTCTCATAATAGAAATAAATAGGAGACATTTATCTTAATATTACCTCCTACCCAATCAGACATCTTGTTCTTAAAGTGAAAAGTAGAGACTTGTTGAATAAGAGCAAAGGATTTCCATGTAGCATCGTCTTTCAATAAGCCTTTCTAATCAATTAAAACTTTTAAGAACACTTTTCTTCCTACTATTGTTTGACGCACATTAAGCACATTCGTTGGTTACATGAGAAGCTCTAAATCAAATGATAAGCAACTGAACCAATCTATAGCCTCCATAGGATAAGGTCTATAGAAGCGAGAATGCAACTTTTCATTTCGTCGCCATGTCAAAGACTTGCGACAGTAAGACTGTAATTTTAAATAAACCAAATCACCAATATCAAAATGAACATCTCGTTTTTTAGAGTCAACCCAATTTGTCATTATAGTTTGTGCCTTACGCAAATGTAATTTCAACTCATCAATAATTTGGTCACACTCCGCTAATATTTGTTCAATGGAGGCAACTTGGTGAGAACCCATACCATATCGTATCAACAGAGGTGGTGATCTACCATAAACAATTTGAAAAAGAGTAATTTGTGCAGTAGTATGGAAAGAAGTATTATACTAATATTCAAATCAAGGTAACCAGCGATTCCAAATTTTATGTTTATCATGCACAAAACAACGCAGATAAGTCTTAAAACATTGATTTACAACTTCTGTTTATCCATTTGTGTGATGGTGATAAATTGTATTTTGTTTCAATGACGTACCTTGAGTTTTGCCAGAAATGACTTATAAAAATCTTGTCCCAATCTAAAATGATGGAAGAAGGAATTCCATGAAGTTGTATAATCTCCTTAACAAATAATGTAGCTACTGATTGTGCAGTAAACGAATGGCGTAGAGGGAAAAAATGTGCATATTTGCTAAGTTGATCCACAACTACAAAAATAGTATCATAACCTTCAGACATGGTAATCTTTCAATAAAATCCATAGAAATATTTTCACATACTTGAATTGGTATTGGTAGAGGTTAAAGAGTCCTGGTGGAGACATTGTTAAATATTTATTTTGCTGACAAGTTGGATAAAATGATACAAAATCACGAACATTCTTATGTAGTCTCAACTAAAAATTTAGCCTATAAACATTTAAAAATTTTAGCTATCCCAGCATACCTGCCCACATAATTACTATAAAACTCTTGCAATAAAAGAGGAATTAAGGAAGAAACTCTCACGACCACCACACGATTATTGTAGAATAAGTGATTATTAATCACATGATTTCCATGACAATTTTCTAATCCTTGAAGAATTTTTGTTTTCATAGCACATATGCTTGGCTTCTTATCAATTTCTGCACAAATTTGCTCCCAAGGTCAATACTGAATGTCGTAATTGCCATTAGAGTCACATCAAGATGTCGAGAAAGGTCATGAGCAACCTTATTCTCCAGGCCAGGTCAATATTGAATGTCAAAATCGTACCCCAAGAATTTAGTGACTCACTTTTGATGCTCTGGACTTACAACTTGTTTAAACAAAAGTTTGAGGCTTCGCTGATTGATACAAACCACATATCACCTACCCAAAATGTATGGTCTTCATTTTTAGATGTTGGGCACAAGGAGGTAAAATGTGGCTATAAAAAGCAATGGGTCGCTGCACCTGCAATAACACAGCTCCTAAATCATTCCACAATGCATCAGTTTCAATAATGAAAGGGTTCGTAAAATTTGGAAGCACTAATATAGGTATGTGTTCTGAATGTCGTCTTGTGAAGATCTTCTTGTCAGACTCGAATTTGACAATATCCAGATTTGAGATCTGATTTAGAAAACACTTGAGCTCCATGCAACTTGTCAAGTAGTTCGTCAATAACTAGAATAGAAAATGTAGTAGGTACCGTAACCTTATTTAAAGCTCGATAATCAATACAAAACTGCCCGCGACCATTTTTTTAACTAATAATATTAGACTTGAAAAAATACAACGATAGGAACAAGAATCTTTATTACGAATTATTAATCTACAACATAGAAAGTAGGACACTTCCTCATTACACTAGGCTTTCAAGTCCCTAGTGACTCTCCACAAACTACTCTCCATCTCCAATCCCCTCCTTCGACTACCCCCAAGTTTTTATATAATAGACTTGACTAACAACTACTCTCAACTACCTAACTTTCCTTTTATAAACCTCATAACCTATCATTACTTTCGCCCTAAAAAGACATATTGTCTTTAAGGTGGAAAGAAATGAAAAATATATTTTTTATCTACATGTTCAATATTCTTAAGAGAAAGTAGGCTAGAATTAAGCCTAAAAATTTTCACTTCACCCTTTATATGATCCATTGAATTTCTTAGCCCAAAAATCTGTATTAAAATGCCACATTTCTTTAAATCCCACGTTTTATGTAAGTGGACCCTAGTTGGGCTTGGCCCATCTAGTCTCTTCAGGCAGCCCTTTTGCAACAGGGATCTGGAAACATTAGGAAATCTGGAAATCTGGAATTTTCTCTTCTTCTCCATCGATATTTCTTCTGTCTTCGGAAATACGGTTTTCTCTATCGATGGCGGTTTCTCCGTTTCCATCGTTGCTGGTCCTTCCATTCTCATCGTCGCCGTTCGTCCCCAACTCTTCGCGCGCGGTTTTAGTTCTTCTGCTGCTCTCTCCATATCCACTGTCACCACTTCCTCCAATTCCACCGATACCGGCTCCTCCACTTTCTCCGTTACCGGCTCCTCCTCTCCTGAAGTCGCGACTGTTTTTTCCTCGGCTTCTGGTTCTCTTGCACCGATCACCTCTATGGTCACTGCCTTCGTCTTATTTCTTTGCTCAAGTTTTTTCTACCTCGGCCTTCCTCGTTGCCTCCAACCTTACTTTTTTGATTATTGTTTTTTTCGTATTCGTCTCACTCCTTGACATTCTGAAATTGAATTTGTAATTGATATTTCAATTTTCTCCAAGAAGTATATGGTCGTGTGCCATATTTCCAACGGAACCAGACCAAAGCTAGTCCTTCAAGGCACAAAACTGCAACTTCAACCCTTTCTGCCTCTGTAAATCGATTGTCTCCAAAATATTTTTCTGCGTAAGAGGTCCATTCTTCTGGGTATATCCCTGTAAACTTTGGCAGTTCAAGAATGTCTTGCATTTTTAGGTCGAACCAGTATGTTTTCCGACTATAGTCCAACCGTTTTTCTCACCTATTGTTAGCATATTCTTCCTGCCACAAGGTTACCAATTTATCACACTGGGTTCTGTTTTTGGAATGTTCTGCGCCTGAACTTCGAACACTTTCCTGTGCCTCTATGTTTTCCATCCAGTTTTTCCAAAATTTTTGCCATTTGTTCTTGAATTTGAGAAATGTTGCGTTCCATCGCAACGATCTTTTCCATTTTCTTTTACTTTTCTTTCATGCCCGCAACCTGTATCTGCCATTCCATCTTGTTCTTTCTTTGCGATTCTGAACGGTGATCATTCCCAGTTACTCGACCCGGTTATGATACCAAATTGATAGGAACCAGAATCTTTATTACGAATTATCAATCTACAACATAGAAAGTATGACACTTCTTCACTACACTAGGCTTTCGAGTCCCTAATGACTCCCCACAAACTACTCTCCATCTCCAATCCCCCCCTCGACTACTCCTAAGTCATTGTATAATAGACTTAAATAACAACTACTCTCAACTACATAACCTATCATACTATCACTGAGCTGAATGATTCTAACCATTAACATTTCCATCACGATCTTTTCACTTTCATT
Organism: Begonia loranthoides; assembly: GCA_022433065.1. Classification (NCBI taxonomy): domain Eukaryota; kingdom Viridiplantae; phylum Streptophyta; class Magnoliopsida; order Cucurbitales; family Begoniaceae; genus Begonia; species Begonia loranthoides. The sequence goes on along the minus strand of CM039482.1, from coordinate 2,419,358 downwards.
TTTTTGTATTTGAGGATATCGGTAAGGTCTAACAGTGACTGGAGCTATCCCGCATGTACCACAATAACATGATCTTTTGCTCGTTGTGGAGGTAATCCTTGTAGCAATGCAAACACAATTACAAATTGCTCAAGAGGAATTAGAATTCCCAAACTTATTGTGTCATGACAAGTTACATTTGTTGTTAATGTCCCAAATTCTATCATTAAACTTGATCCGTCACATTTAAGTGCTCAAATTAGTGCATTGAGAGAGATTTGTGTTTTGCATAAAGTTGGATCACAAAGCAAGACAACTTTTTGTGTCCCAAATTCAAATTTCATGCTGAGTTGCTACCAATTAGTTTGAATATCAACCAAAGTAGCTATCCATTGCATTCCCAATATCACATCAGAACTGCTTAACTGTAATGTCAAGAAATCAACAATTATGTGTAATCTTTGGAAAGTCAACAACAAATATTTTCATATCCCTTCTTTTTTAACTGCAAATCCAATATCCATCATAACTCCATATTGATACAAAATTGTTGTATTCCTTTTTAGTTTTTTAGTTTTTCTTCAAAATTACAAATTACACACCGAACATTCATAAACAAACAAGTTGACAGAATGCATTTATTCTAGTGCACATATTTAAATGACCTTTAAGATTTTTAGATATTTATTAATTAAGTCTTTCAGTATTATAGTTTTTTAGTATTTTGTTTAGGTGTATTATTTAAATGGATGAGAGAAAGTTGAGTAAGATTCATATTTTGGGAAAATCAATTGAGAGGACAGCTAGCATATCTTTCGAACGTCTGCGATAGTTTGTAGTTTTGTTTTATATTTTATTAATGTATACGAGTACATTTCAATGATATCAGAGTAAGAATATTTGGGAGATTATGAATTGGGTCAACTCTGTGAGGAAATTTGATTAAAGACGAGTTCTTTCCTTGATGAAATTTCTCACGAAATTAAGTCGTTGAAGACGGAGGTGGCTTCGCTCTTGACTTTGAAGTCGGTTGTGGCTTTGAAGGCTGACATGATTGAAATCTTGGAGCATAGTGTTGTTAGTATAGGTGAGCAGAAGGCTGAGGAATGCGAATTTGAACCAAATGCGATCATTGGGATGGGCTCCGAACTGGAAGCAATTCCGAGCTTGCTAGGTATATTGACAGCGCCCGAAGAAGAAATGTTACAAGAAGTTTTTAAGAAGATGCAAGCTTTGCTTAAAGAACCGACGATTTTGGTAATAGTAGCTGTAGAGTTGTCAGCGGTGGATGAGGTTTTGTCTGGGGCTCCAACAAGATACGAATATATGACAACACATATGAAGTCTTTCTTTAATTCGACAGAGTAGTTATGGAGGGAGGCGACCCTTATTTTCTTCAAGGGGGCACAACAAAAAAGATTAGAATTGGAGGAAAATCCTTTGGGTTGGGCTACCTCCTCCACTCCTTTGGGTTGCACTACATTCTTTACCGGCTCAAATCAATGCAAGTATTTAAAGCAGTTTTTCTTTTCACCGCAACAATTTATTGAACAAAAAAATCAAGACTGATAATGTAGCAAACTTTTGAAATACTTATGTGACGATGAATTGAAAAGATTAAAAGAGAATAATATAAGAATAAACACCTTGAGGACAAGGTGCTCATTGAGGGTGAGTAATGTTACAGATCTCTTGAACGTCTGTTGTCGTCTGTAATTTCGTTTTATATTTTATTAATAGTATAAGGTTTATATCACAAATCTAATACAAACACAACAGATTTGAAGGGTTTGCATCCCCTTTCCCTCACTCCAAATTTTCCAAATTGTTTTCTAAATGCGGTCCTTAACTCCCCTTTCAATTTATTCATTATTTCTTAATTACATATCTCTAAAATACTTTTAGATAATTACTATATAGTTTTGAATTAATTGTTTATCTATTTATGTTTTTCATAAGAGAAATAAATAAGAGGTATCTCCCTCCTAACATATATCTTCATAATAAAAAGGAAGTACTTGTGGCTCTTTAGCTTGAGTTTATTTTGGACTGTAGTTTTGTATTCCTCTTACCTCGAATTGTTAGCCAAAGTTAGATGAGAATGGGGACTGAACCTGTAAAGTGAATGTATGGTGGGATTCAGTTACTTGTCATTTCTCGTGCTTTGAGTCTAATATGATAGTTTGTCTATCAGTTCAAAGCTTACTGGTGGTTCTGTTATTTGTCTCACCAAACCCTTTTTTAGCTTGGAAGTGTAATCAATTTGATTGGAAGAGATGAATGTTCTGTTCATTTGACTGAGTTTGGTTTCTAAAACTCCAGGAGTAATATTGTTTACCTGTTTTAACCATCTTAGCAGAATGCTTCTTTGTGGGAAGACTCATAGTGTATTCATGGTTCACCATTATTTATTTTGAAACGAGTCATTTTTTTAACAGAAGAAGATGGATTATTGGGAGAGATCCTTCCTTGGTCTGTTTATTGTTCTGACTCCCTTTCATCATTTTCATAATGAAATCATGTCTGTAATGAACTTTATATTTGTGAAGTTTAGGATACTTTGCCAGGAAATAATTGTAAAGAGTCAATTAATTTATGGATGTAATACTTATTTGTTATAAAATATTTTGTTCTATTATAAGAACTACAAAAATGTTTTTATTTTATTGTATGTTTCTTATGAATTTTGTATCAGGTATGTGTTCTATTGGTCAGTAATATTTATCAGCAAGTTCACATTTACTTACTTCCTCCAGGTAAGTCATTGTCCTTTTCTTTTAAATTCAGTTAATTATGTGCTTATCTTCTTTTACTATTTGCTATTTTAATGAAAATTGCTGTAATTTTAATGTTATGAACCCTAGAAAACTTTAGCATGACTTCACCATGATACACATGTCGTCTGAGGTTATTGATGAATTTGGTCGTTTATTTATTCTGCAGATAAAACCACTAGTTGAACCAACAAGAATTATTGCCAATCTTCATACTCTTCGCTACTCATGGCATGCTTTGATCTCAAAAAGTATGTGCAATTGTTTTTTTTGGAAAATTAGAAATTATTTTTTACTTACCATAGACTGATTTGGAAATTCCGGTAGGCAGAAAATAACATATAACTCTAATTTTTGGCAGACAATAACAATATCTTGACCATAGCCAGCTTATGGGGTCCCGTTGTTGCTGTGAGTATTTTGCTTCACTGGCTTGGCACACAACTAGCAGGGAAATTTTAACCTTGTTAAAGATATTGAATTATCAGTATTCACGCCGTTAACTTGAAATTTATCGATTCTGATGGTTTTTTTTTTTCAGTTATATCTCATGGACATTTATATATGGTACACAATCTTGTCAGCCCTCCTTGGAGGTGTAAAAGGTGCACGTGCTCGTTTGGGAGAGGTAAAATATTTGTCTATAAAAATAGGTTCTCATGCTTAAAACCCAATTTGTGTAAAGGTTTTTTTTTGTAACACAAGCGTTGTTTCAGTCTCTGTCTATTCCCTTCATCATTACTCATGTTAAATGCTTGTCATTAATTTTTCTGTGGTTGCAGATACGATCTCTTGAAATGGTGCATAAACGTTTTGACAGCTTTCCAGAAGCATTTGTAAAGAATCTCGTTTCCTCGCAAACAAAAAAGTGAGCTTTTTATGAATTTGAACCATCTAGTATGTAGACTTCATTTTTGATAAATTGCTACAGGGATTCTAATAAAAAAGGACTGCTAGAGTATTAATTTCCCGCTGTTGAATCAAATGCAGGAGTTCTGTCTTGTTATAAAAATTGTTGATTTTCACTGTGCTTTGAATGTCTACTTCCAATTGTGTTGACCTACTCTTATTTTTTCCCTCTGCCTATACTTTTTTACAGGTTGCCTATCAACCGACAAGCACCTGAGGTGTGTAATTATCTCACTTTTGACTTTCACATCTCATTGACTCGTAGTAAAAAAAAGTTATGCTAGTTTTAGTTCAGAGTTCTATAGTATTTAATTTATATTAAAAAAATTTCCCTGACTGATTTATAGATCCGGCATGTTTGCTTTTTTCCTGCTATAAAATGGGTGCACATTGTTTGTGCAGGATTCACATGATAAGAACAAAACATATGCGGCCACTTTTTCTCCTTTTTGGAATGAGATAATTAAAAGCTTGCGAGAGGAAGATTATATTAGTGATAGGTAAGTCGCAAAGGCACGACTTAGAAGAAATGTTTAATCAGATTTAGTGTTTTTTATTTCTTCTTTTTGTTTTTTGGTCCAGGCAATTTGTTGCAAGGTAGTAGATCATTTGTTATTACATATTTCATTTCATTATTTAAACTTTCATATGCGTCTAGGGAAAGGGACTTGCTCTCAATGCCCAGCAATACAGGAAGTCTTAGACTAGTCCAGTGGCCTTTATTCCTTCTAAGCAGTAAGGTGAGAGCTGTTTCTTTGTTAACCGTGTCATGTTATTATTGCTAAAAATGCTAAAAATAGTGTATTCTTATTCCACATCCAATTTGTATCTGTCAGATTTTGCTGGCAGTTGATTTAGCTGTGGACTGCAAGGATTCACAGACAGATTTATGGAATAGAATATGCAGGGACGAATATATGGCATATGCAGTTAAGGAATGTTTCTATGGCGTTGAAAAAATTTTATATTCCCTGGTTGATGGTGAAGAAGGGAAACTCTGGTACGTTGGTGTGTGATATTCTTTTTTTCCAATGTGTACTTAATTTATTATAATTTATGAATATCTATATTAATTAGGAAATGTTGAAATATTTTATTTATAAGTATTATTGATGCAGGACAAGGTTGTGGTCTGAGTTCATAAGTTTGTGATTTTTTAATATTTTATGATATCTGTTATTTTAGTATTTGAATTTATTCATTTTAACTTCTCAGAGATAGATTTTATCTTTTTAAACGTTTTCTTAGGATTTCTGTTAATATATTTTTTTATTTTGTTCTTATTTAAGCATATTATCTTGCTGTTTTCTTGTGCTAAAAATTTTTATTTCTAGGGTTGAGCGAGTTTTACGTGATGTCAACAGTAGTATTTCGGATGGTTCTCTTGTTGTTACAGTGTCTCTTGATAAGCTCTCACTTGTCATATCAAGATTTACGGCGTTGACGGGGCTTCTGGTTTGTTCTTGAGACTTGTCTATCTTTAATTTTTTGTCTCAAAATAATGACCACTGGCACAGATGAAGTTCCTAATTGAAAAGTTATGCTTTGCTTATGTTATGTCATGTCATTTGTTTACTTCTCTTTATTTATTTTTTTTGTAGACTCGTACTGAAACTCCTGTGCTTGCAAAAGGAGCAGCAAAAGCTTTATATGATTTCTATGAGGTTGTTACACATGATTTCCTTTCATCTGATTTGAGGTATGAGTTACTATTGTGATTGAATTGCATAGATTTTTGGAGTAATAACTTTGTTAAAGTTGTAAACTTTGTTTTGTTATCCAATGATGTAGGGAGCAGCTTGACACTTGGAACATTTTGTTGAGAGCTAGAAATGAAGGCCGATTATTTTCCAGGATAAAATGGCCCAAGGACCTTGAAATAGTAAGCGTCTTCAGAAAGTGATCAAAAAAATTAATTTTTTGTTTGGATTCACTTTAAACATGGATAGTTTTATTTTTACTGTGATAGAAAGAACTAGCAAAGCGCTTGCACCTCCTTCTCACGGTAAAGGATTCTGCTGCTAATATCCCAAAAAATCTTGAAGCCAGGAGAAGATTAGAGTTTTTTACCAATTCATTATTTATGAAGATGCCCTCCGCAAAGCCAGTTAGTGAGATTATGTCATTTAGGTATGCACAATTATTTAGTTCAATTAGAGCGAGCCTTTGTTACATCTTATATAAGTTGTGTTTTTGTTTTTCTGTGTGCAGTGTCTTCACTCCATACTATAGCGAAACTGTACTCTATAGTTCTTCTGAATTGCGGATGGAAAATGAGGACGGAATATCCATTCTTTTCTATTTACAGAAAATTTTTCCAGGTACTTCTATTTCCTTATTGTTAGTTGGAAGGTGTTTTTGTTTCTGAGCTTTGGATTTGTACGGATTACCTAGTTAGAAGCTCAATGATTGAGAAGTGGGTGAAAACGTTTGCACAAGAAACCAATGCCTATTTCCTTCTAGACTAACTAGGACCATTAAATCAGATGACATTCTTTAGTCTGAAAATCGATCTGGCCAGAGTCTATACCATTAATGGATATCTCATTCATTTTCCTTCAAAAGAATCTGGAAATCTGGAGCATATATTTGCATTGATACCAGAACACTCATTATGAGCAATGTGATTCTCAAATTATTTCTGCACACCTATCCAACACTTAGCACCTAATTCACTGTAATTGGCTAATTCAATGTCATAACTTATGGTTGTTCTTAATGTTGTGCTGGAATAACTAATGTTTTGGGCTCTCATCCTTTTTTACTCATCAATCACCTTGATACCGAAACAGACTTCTTTAACTTAGTACATCTAAGATGGAGCAAAGAGAGTTTCCTGATTATTTTCCTTTAGCTGTCAAATAAATATTTAACTATTATTACATTAGTAAAACGTTTTTCCTGAGAAAGGGTGTCGCCACTCTCCACTTTGACATCATGAATATTTATTCATTTAGTTTCAATGCTTTTTCTGATAGAGGGTCGCATATATAGGATCAGCTGTGGCATTAGTCATGGTTTAAAAAGGTCCATTTACAGGTCAGGGCCATAAAGGACTATATGAGATCCTAACAACGTCAAAAAAAGACCTCATACAACACAATTGACCTTTTGTATGAAGCCCTTCATTCATTAATTTCAGGAACTTTATCTTTACATGCAATTTCCAACTTTAAGAAGATAATTCATCCTTGCATTCCACATGGCATTATCAGAAATTCATCTCTATGCTACGGAGTCATATTTCATTGTTTTGTAAAACCTGTTATACCTGGTGTGGTTAAAACAGCTATTCCCATACTTAAATACCTTTTTTTCTGAGGACATTGCTTGCTGATACTCCTTCAGAATTTCTTTTTGATGTGGTGTAAAGCACGATAGCAGTTAGGTAGGTTAACAAAAGTGCTTTTTAAAAGAGCTAGCTAACTTGCTCAGATGGATAAATTCCTTCTCCTGTGAGCTATCAAAATTTTTACTTTAACCATGGGATAGTCAAGCTGGAAGTGTTGAATGTGGTGAAATTTACATGTTATATTTGAAAGTCAATCTATCGATCCAAGCTCAATGTTTGTGTATCAAATTTCTAAATCAAGAAATAAGTCTTTATACGCTAATTAGATGGTCTTCTATTATATGTTGACAACACTGTTCTTCTCATCTTTCATTTGGTGACTTTGCTAAAGGCAGAAATGGAATATTACGCTTTCTAACTATGTCAATTTAATAGGAAGACATGGGCTCTGCTATTCATTGAATTGCCAAATCATTGAAATTTCTGAAGTTAAGAGGAAAGTTCAGATTTGTTGGAGGAATGACATAATTGCACCTTGTTTAGCATTATAGTTAGAGCAGAATTGTTGAATCCTGGTGTTAGTTATCACCATATTGTTTATTGTTTCCTGGAGATTTGCATGTTTTATGTAACACTCCTAAATCTCCTTTCCGTAAAATCTCAAAATCTTAAAATTTTTCGTAAAATTGATTGAAATTTAGGTTAAATTAGTTTCTTCAAACCCTGGTTAAAATTTTTGGAATTTCTTGAAATTCTCAAGTTCTTAATTAAGCTAGAGAAAATCTAACATTTATTGAAGAATATTAAATTAAAATTTTTAATCAAATATTAAATAAATATATTTATGGAAATACATAAATAAAATTTGAAAATTTCTACAAACACGATATTAAAGAACAAAACATGCTTCAATACTTTGATTAATGAAAGTACCAACTTAAATAAAATTCCAACAATATCTTTCAAATAAAACTCAAATCAAGGTTTGTTCATTAAAAATATTATTTAAGCAATTAAATTACTCTTCTGACTTGACGATATCCTCATCCATATACTCATCCATCTCTGGAATATTTTCGATCAGTTCAAATTTATCTTCTGTTAAAAATTTATCTACATCACAAAACTAGAGGTGAGATAAACTCAGTAAGTAAAAATATGTGCATAATATAATTTAATTTCATGCGTTGCCGAATTTCTATGCTTAAAGTTACATATTGGTTAGAATTTATTTCTAGCCTTACCAAGCTTTAGCCTTTCATTAGCCATCACAAGATTTCATGTTTTCAGACTTTCATTAGACATTTTAAAATTTCCATGTGTTTAGGCTCTCATTAGCCATCGTAACATACTTTCTGTCAATTTCATCATATTTACACACATACAAGATAACCTATCAATTTTTATCTTGCTTGTATAATTTAAAATATCAGGATCATAATAATATAATAAAGTTGCAAAATAATTTAAATAAGAGTTTGCTTTATGATGTAGGGCCAGTAACCAAAATATTTAAAAGTAATATTTTTACTTACGTGGATTTCAAGAAAATAGAAATTATAGGGTTTTCCGTAAATTCCGAATAATCTACCCTGCTTAAAGGATTAATTGTGGTTAAGTTCTTTCAAAAAAATTTATCCTTGAAAGAAATTTGGTAGAAATTCATTACTGATAAAATCTTTAAACGGGATGAGGTTGAAATCGAATTGATCTAGAAGAATTTAAAAAAATTTTGGGTTGAAATTAGACCAGGCCGGGTTTGGTTTGGTTAAGCAGGTTGGGTCTAGTTCGGTTTGGTCTAGTCAGATTCGGTCTGGTGGGTCTAGTTCACCCAACCTAAAAAAATCGGCCCTTGTTTTTCCTTCGCGGTCTGCTTCTTCTTCGCGAGGGAGACAGAGCTCCATGAGAGACTCCTCTCTCAGTGAGCTTTGTCATTGGAAGGAGAGGTTTCGCCTCACTTGAAGGGAGCCCAACTACGACACGGCGAAGAAGGTGTTTCGACTAGGGTTTGGCCGAGGAGGAAATCCTATGTCAGAAATGGGGAGGTGAGTTTCCTCCTTCACCTCAACTCTCTATTTATAGAGGAGGAAAATCAATTGAAGCACCAACAAACATAGTTTGTTTCTCGAATTTCCCGCAATAACTGTGCTGAAAAAAATCCCTCCAGCTCGGTTCAAAATTTGGATAGTAATATGTGAGGATAGAAATTCTAATTTGAATTTCAAAAATCTAAACCCTAGTATGTTACATTTTATCTATGTACTTTCTTTTTATATCTAATAAAATTAAGTTTCTCATACATAAAAAAAATAGTCAGAGCTGAATTTTGAGGTTTTTTAGGGGAAGGCTAGGTGTCACGGTCCCACTTTTAAGAGACTTAAGATGGGCCGTGCGACACTCGTTGTTAGGGGAAACAACGAGTCAGCTTACGAAGTGTGCCAACAGCACCAATTGCCCACGACGTTAGAGTGAACTTTGTGTCTAACGAGCGAGCCGTAAGCGAGCGAGATTAATCGAAAAGAACGTCATTGAGCATAATGAGTATAGTTTGTATGTAAAAAGCTTATTCATTGATTGACAGCAAATTACATTGGGTAGAGGGGTTTACGTGCAATCATGCCTCTTCCCCTAAAGAGCAATTTGGACCATTCCCACCATGGCAGGAGTAAACATGCTATGGTGGTGAGGAGTCACTTGCCCAAAATAGAAAGAAAAGAAATACAAAGGAATTGCCATAAATGAAAAGAAATCTAACTTAACAGCATGAGCGGCCACAGACAACACGTACTGGACAATTCCGGATTATTATATTCTCTCCTAACTGAGCTGTTGATGTCCTCGTCAACTTGTCTTTAACTTGAATTCCTCAATCTTCTGTGTGGCGTTCTCCAAGTTGTCTTCTTTCTCTCAAGTAACTTCATCATCTCCAAGTCCCTCCTATCTGACAAGGTACTTCGTGTGTAGGCGGCGGTTTGTCTTGATGCTCCGATCTGCTAGAATTTCTTCGACTTTCTTTTTCTTTCGGTAGTTGAGGGCGATGTATGGCCTGGTGATATTGTTCCTTGTCTGGTCTTTATCATCTGGATGATACGGCTTTAGGTTGCTGATATGGATTACTGAGTGGATTTTAAGCCACGCAAGTAGATTAACTTTGTAAGATACCCGCCCGATCTTTTCAATGACTTGGATTGGACTTTCGTATTTTAGGACAAGTCGCTTGTCTCTCTTACCTCTAAATCGGAGTTATTCAGGCAATAGCTTCACCAACACAAGGTACCCGACTTTGAATTCCAACGGCCGCCGCTTCAAGTCTGCCCATTTCTTCATGTGTTTGGAAGCTCGTTCCAGGTAGGCACGAGCTGTCTCGGTATTTTGCTTCCACTCATTCGAGAAATTATAGGTTTTTAGGCATTTTCCAGAATATGGATGATCAAAGGGTGTGCGACATAGTTGGTTGCCTTCCGTAAACTACTTCAAATGGGCTCATTCCTGTTGAGGATTTTTTTGACAGTTAAAGCAGAATTGTGCCGCATCAAACAAACTTGGCCAATTCTTCTGATTGGTGTTGATGAAGTGTCGCAGGTATTCTTCTAGTAAACTGTTGAAACGTTCGGTCTGACCATTCATTTTTGGGTGATAACTGGAAGAGATATTCAGACTAGATCCTAGCAACTTGAACAATTTTACCTAGAAGGCTCTTGTGAATCTAGTGTCTCTATCACTGATGATACTCTGAGGTATTCCCCATAACTTCACCACATTCTTGAAGAAAAGTTGTGCTGTTGTCTCTGAGGTATTCCCCATAACTTCACCACATTGTTGACTCACCAAACAGGTCTTGGTGTATTGCATAACATCTTCCAAGTAGGTCTTGGTCTTGGTCTTGGTGTATCACTCCTAGGTACGTAAAGGCGGCTTCCCTTGGTCAATAATAGATCTTCCTCGACTCAAAATTGTCGGGTCTTCTTTTCCTTTACTAATTGCATAACGGCCCGAGCAGTAGAGTCGTCTTTTAGACAATCTCGAATGCGGTCTTTCCTAGACCCGGTAACTCTACTTGCTTGAAGTTAAGATAAATAGCAAAGACTGGTACACTCTGCTTTTTGACTGAGGGTGTCAGCTGTCCGGTTTGATTGGCCCGACTTGTATTCAAAATGTAAATCGAATTCTGAGATAAGTTCCTGCCAACGCTCCTGTTTGGCGGTCAACTTTGGCTGCTCAAAGAAATGACAGATTGCGCTGTTATCGGTCTTTACTATAAACTTTGATCCAAGCAGGTACTGTCTCCATACAAGAAGGCAGTGTACTACGACCAACATTTCTTTCTTTGAGGCTATGTACTTTCTTTCAACTTCTTTTGGCTTGCGGCTTTCATAAGCGACATGATGGCCATTTTGTAGTAAGACTCCTCTGAGTGCGAAATCAGATGCATCAGTTCGACTTCAAATGACAATGTCACATCTGCTAGAACCAAAACTAGACTTTGCATCATAGCTTCTTTTAAGTTAGCAAAGGCAATTTGGCCTTTTTGGTTATACTCCCAAAAGACTCTCTTCTTTAACAGTTCGGTGAGAGGTGTTGTCTTCTTGGAGAATCTTTCCACAAACTGCCTATAATAATTTGCGAGACCGAGAAAAGAACGCAATTCTGTAATTGAAGTGAGATTTCTCCATTCTTGGATTGCCTTGACCTTGTCAACATCCATGCAAAGCTGACCTTGTTTGATAATGTGGCCAAGGAACCCAATACTTTTCTGAGCGAAGGAGCACTTTTATTTCTTTACATATAACTGATTCTGTCTCAGCTTCTCGAAGATTAGACGAATATGAACTTGGTGTTCTTCAATGCTCTCGCTGTAGGCTACGATGTCATCCAAGTATGCTACGAAAAATTTATCAAGGAATTCATGGAATACTTGGTTCATTAGAATGCAAAAAGTCGCGGGAGCATTTGTCAGTCCAAAGGGCATCACCAAGAATTCAAAAGCTCCGTATTTGTTCACACAAGTCATCTTTTGCTCGTCGCCTTCTGCAATCTTTACTTGATAATAACTTGAATGCAAGTCGAGCTTCGTGAAATATTTGGCCTTGTATAGTTGATCAAAAAGATCCGTGATGAGTGGAATGAGATACTTGTTCCTAACAGTGACTTTGTTTAGGGCTTTATAGTCAATACGCAAGCGTAAGCTACCGTCCTTCTTTTGGAACAACATAGGTGCTCTAAAGGGTGCCTTTGCAGGTCTGATGAACCCTGCCTCAAGTAATTCATCTAATTGTTTTCTCAATTCTGCTAGTTCTGGTGGGGCCATTCAATAGGGTGCTTTTGTCGGAGGTTTAGTTCTTGGGGTGAGTTCAATCTGTTGATCAATTGCGTGGAGGTAGTGACTTCGGTAAGCATTCAGACATAGTACTCTTGTATTCTTCAAGTACTTCCATAATTTCCGAAAGTACTACTTCTTCTTTGCCTTTCTCCATGATCGAAGGGACAAGGACATAGGTTGGATTCTGGTTCTTCAATCCCCTTTAAGCTGCATAGCTGAGATCATTGTTATGCTATTGGTGCTTGGTTGCCTAAGGATTGCGGGAACTACTGTCGGCTTGTTCCCTGTAATCACCAGACATTTGGCATATGGAATGGGGATGATTTTGTGTTCCATCAAAAATTTCATCCCAAGTATAGTATCGAAGTCGTCTATCTTTGCCAAAACAAAATCAACTAGTCTCGACCACGAGTGGAGCTTTAACTGAGCCCTTCTTACGACCCCAACGACGAGCATTGCTTTTGCATTAACAGTCTTCATTTTGCTAGTGGTCCCCTCTAGCTTAAGGCCTAAGCGGTGTGTTTCTTTTTCTGTTATGAAGTTGTGAATAGCTCTCGAGTCAATTATAGTGCTTTTGACGACTTTGTTATTGACACAGATCTCCACATACATGAGGCCTTTAGTGGAAGTCTTTTTCAACTCTTCCATCTGTTGTTGAACAGCTGATAAGAATGTCATTGTCTCAACTTTTGCAACTTCTGTGGGTTCTACTTCGACAACTTCTTCTGCTAGGCTGTCGTTAGTAATCGACGCTTGTAGAGCTGTTAACGCGGATCTATGGGGACACTCTGCCACTCGATGCGGTCCTTTGCACAAGAAGCAGGACATAGGCCTATTCGTTGGTCGCTGGTGATTAGCTCCCCTTGATGTCCCTTGGCCCTCTCTTGGGACATATGGCTTTCTTTCAGCAGTGCTTGGGTTCGGTCTAGTGGACTTCGTATTGCTTGAATGGTTGGGTGGATTCTTTTTCTGATCAGGATTCTCGTTGGTGTAATCAAATAATCGTTCGGCTGCAGCAAGAGCACTTGAGAGGGTATGTACTCTCTGTTCATTTAGTTTTGTCCGGGCCCACGGTTTCAGTCCTTAGGTGAATGTGAAGATTTTGTCTTTTTCTGATATGTCTCGAATATTTAGCATGAGGCTTGAGAACGTCTTAACATACTCGCGGATGCTGCTAGTTTGTTTCAATTCTCATAGCAATCGACATGCATTAAACTTAACGTTTTCAGGAAAGAACTGATCCTTCAACTGCTTTTTGAGCTCTTCCCAAGTATCGATGACACAATCGCCATTGCAAATGTCATTATATGTTGACCTCCACTAGAGGTTTGCATCTCTAGTAAAATACATCGTGGCCAAGGTCATCTTTGACTCTTCGTCAGTTTTAGTTGCTTTGAAATATTGTTCCATGTCAAAGATGAAATTTTCTATCTCCTTGGCGTCACGGGCTCCCCCAAAGGATTTCGGCTCTGGGATTTTTGCCCAATTACTTTCTACCGAACTTGAAGTTTGAGCTTGATTTCCCATGGCTCTCATAATGATGTTCAATTTGATGTTCATTTCCGCAATCTCAGCTTTGAGGGATTCAAACGTCACCTTGAAGTCTTTCGTCACGGTGCTTGACATTCGAGCATGAGCAAGGTTGATCTCTTCAACGCGCTCCAGAACCTTAACCATAGCACTTGTGGAGCTCTCTCCACTTTCTACCACTTTTCCCTTCTCTGGTCGAGATTTGAGGTTCCCCACCCGATCCATCAGCTCTCGGATCGGGAGAATGTCTATCCGGTTGTGAATAGCAGTAATCTCAGCAGGAAATTCAGACATTTTCTTCATACGTTCCTCCAGAAAGCGAATGTTATTGGAGATTTCTTGGAGATACTTCATCTCCTCTTCCAGCACGACTCGAGCTGGTCTATCGACGAGTTTGCCTTCTCTGACAAATTTTTTCTCGACATAGTTTCTTACGATTTGAGCCAACCTGGCTCTGATACCAACTATCACGGTCCCACTTTCAAGAGACTTAAGATGGGCCGTGCGACACCCGTTGTTAGGGGGAGCAACGAATCAGTCTACGAAGAGTGCTAACAACACCAATTGCCCACGACGTTGGAGCGAGCTTTGTGTCTAACGAGAGAGCAGTAAGCGAGCGAGATTAATCGAAAAGAGCGTCATTGAGCATAGTGAGTATAATTTGTATGTAAAAAGCTTGTTCATTGATTGGAAGCAAATTACATTGGGTAGGGGGGTCTACATGCAGTCATGTCTCTATCCTTAAAGAGCAATTTCGACATTCCCACCATGGCAGGAGTAAACATGCTATGGTGGGAAGGAATCACTTACCCAAAATAGAAAGAAAAAAAATACAAAGGAATTGTTATAAATGGAAAGAAATCTAACTTAACAGTATGGGCGGCCATTGACAACACGTCCTGGACAATCCCGGATTGTTACACTAGGCTTTTTTCCTTACAAGCAAAATAGGCATAGGCTTCTTGACAGAAACCCTAAAAATAAATTAGGAAATAAATTTTTATTATTCCTTAACTCACAATTTCAATCATATAAATGAGCTTCAAACACAATCCTAGAATAAACTTTCCTAATAAATAAAGATACTCATGTATATACATGGAAAATATTTTCCACACTTCCAAGCATATTAGTACTCACCATCTTTTTGGGTTCTTCTCCAATAAGATTTGCAGAAGTATTCCTAATCCTCTCTACTTGTACATTTTCTTTTATCCATAAAAATTCTGTTTTTTTTATTAAAAACTTTTTCGTTCCAAAAAAAAATTCCGGCCATTGTGGGGTTGTGAAGCAGTACTGTGTTTAATAATATTTTTTCTCATCAAATAATTCACGTGGAGAACTTTACGTTGTTAGATGAGTGGGAAAATTTTTTGCAAAGAATTGGCCGTGGTGAATCTACCGGAGAAGCTGAACTTCAACAAAATACCAGTGATTCTCTGGAGCTTCGGTTTTGGGTTTCTTATAGGGGCCAGACACTTGCTAGGACCGGTAAGACTTTGCTCTGATGACTTCTCGTGTTATTTATTTTCTGATTGAAGTTCCTTTCAATTGTTAGATTTGTAATGTTGCCTGTAGTCTACTGCCTTTCTAATCCCATTTATAATTTTATTTTTTGTTCTTGTTTTAATAGTTCGTGGGATGATGTACTATAGGAGAGCTTTAATGCTACAAAGTTATTTGGAGAGGAGATCTTTTGGAGGTATATGAATTGGTTGATTGTATTTTTACCGTATCAACATGGGAGTGCATGAGTTTCTATTAAAATATATTGTTTGATTGTAGTGGACGACATTGCTCAAACCAACTTCCCAACAAGTCAAGGTTTTGAATTATCCCCCACATCAAGGGCACAGGCAGACTTGAAGTTTACATATGTGGTGTCTTGCCAAATTTATGGGCAGCAAAAACAGAAAAAGGCCCCAGAGGCAACTGATATTGCACTTTTGCTTCAGAGGTATAGGAGACAGGATAAGTATTAAGAAAAAAATAATTAGAGAGTAGAAAGGAGTTGTAACAAAATGAGAAAGCTAAATTATATTTAAGGAAGAGATCGTCAGAAAAACTTAATAGTAATGATCAAAATATCAAACATATAGAAGTAAATTTTATCACAGCACACCTGAACCTCAAAGTTACTGGAAACAAAAATTACTAATTTGTGTTAAAAATTGACAACTGTTGCTTCTTGTTTCAAGGAATGAAGCACTTCGAGTTGCTTTCATCCATGTAGAAGAGAGTGGTGCTGATGGAAAGGTCGAGAAGGAATTTTATTCGAAGCTTGTAAAAGCTGACATAAATGGAAAAGATCAGGTAGGTTTCAAATTCCGTGTGGTTACTTGCCTCATTTTGTATGTTTAATTAAAAATCTCTTTGTATGATATTGAAGATTTCAACTTCTCCGAACTAAGAAGATATCTTAAGGCTGTAAATTAATTCTTATAAAGAATATATTATTGTAGATTAGATGAAAAGGGTCCCTAATTTATTTAGATAATTAGAGGCCACTAGTAGATTTGTACTTTTTTAGTATGTAACGGTCAATATGTATATCATTGGTTCAAATTTAATGTATGAGATTCAGAATTATCAAACTACACTTGGGATCTATGAAGAAAGGAAATGCTATATTGAATTTCTGGTGGCGAAAAGTGGTTTGAATGTAACTATCAACAGTTTTTCTCTGATATAATAATGCCATGCTGGGGTGTGGTCTGTTTATGGGGATGTTAATATGAGGTTATTGGGACTGTAGCAAAATAGTGTAGTTATGAAATTCAGATCATTTGTTCATGATGCAATAGTCTCTGGATTCTCCGCGATTCCAGTTCATTATTTTGGTGATTGTTTAAAACCTGGACTTTATTGGGGTTACGGTGTTTAAGAATGGCCATAAACAATCTTTCTTCTTTCCTTGCAAGTATTTACTATTTTATTTATATCGATTGGTGCATGGGCTAGTGCTTGAATATCATATCTAAAGCTTTGACTCTTTTATGACATCTGATTCTGCTTGGAATTTAACCTAGTAATAATTACCATTATCTGGATTCAAGATGCCTTAATGTATTTTCAATAACACTTAGGAAATCTATTCCATCAAACTTCCTGGTGATCCAAAGTTAGGAGAAGGGAAACCTGAAAACCAAAACCACGCCATCATATTCACGCGTGGAGATGCTGTACAGACTATTGACATGAATCAGGTAATAAATGAAATCTCTGTTTAAGCCTTGTCTTTTCTTTTTCTTCTCTCTTTTTTAAGGTTCTTGCAATTGAATTTAAGATCATCATGGTTAGCTAATTGCTTTCTGTTTGATATATTTTTTTTGTTGATAGTGACTAGTTGTCAATGCTTTTGCTTATTAACAAATTTATGGATCAAGCCATTTTGAATTTATATTTTTCAACAAGGACATAATCTCTTCTAATATGGCATGGCTAGAGTTGTCTTGTTAATGCATAATTAAAGTTCTTGTATACATGCGATTTTTTCATGGCTATTCATTTCTTGTATTTTATAGCCTTTGTACTCAAAGAGTAAAAAGGGTAAAAAATCAAATATATGATCTGTTTAATGTATACCTATCCTTGCACAGAGGTCAAAATCTTTCTTTTTCCATCTTTTTCATGGCTATTAACTCCTTAATTTTTTCAAATGAATTATATACCTATCTGTGCACAGAGGTAAAAGTTTTTCTTTTTATTCAGGCTTGAGTTTAGTTGTCGGGTCAATAGGAGTGTCCATAGGTTTACAAAATGAAATTCTAGGTCTATTATAAGTATGAATAATTGTTTGTCTTCAAATGAATAATCCATTGTCTGTCTGTTTTGGTTGCAAAAAATTTCATATTAGAGTAAAAAAAAAATCACCAACATGTAAAGGTCGACAAAACTCTTTATGTTTGTCAAAAACACTACTTGTCTCGAACAACATCTTAGCTGTCTTGTCCAAAAAATACTGTCAATCTCAGATTCATTATCGACCTTAGCCATAAGTCCTTGTTTGAGGTTGTGGTCGTCAAGTTGGTAGGAATCACATGGCGTAGACCCTAACCAAGAGTTCTGGCTATGGATGGTAGCTGACTAAATCCTAAGCGAGAGATCGTGATTATATTTAAAGTTGGAGTTTCTCTCAGCACATGCGACGCGATTCGTTCTCCATGGGTCGTAGTTTTCTTCACCTCGCTCTCGTTGTTGTCAGAGGCATAACCTCTGATCTTTGGTCATCATTTCTTGAGTTCATGTCTCCTTAGCAACAAAAACAACATTTAGTTGCCTGATAATACGAAGGTTCTTGTTGATCTTGTTGAATTGATGATCATTTGTTTCAAACTGTTGGTCAATTATTTTGAATTGTTGCCACTGTTGGTGGTCTGTTGCCCACTAGAACTATCTTTAGCTATCAAATTGAGGTGAAAATCCTTATTCTGATACAAATTTGGTGTAGTGAAACTTGCGTATTAGCTAATTAGCCTAACATGGCGTTACTATTGTTTCTTTGGTGTTTTAACAAATTAGTTTTGGACTGAATTTATAAACGCACAGAGTTTAAGGAAGATGACTTAAATTATCATGTTTTTGGTTGCGTAGGACAACTACCTTGAGGAAGCAATGAAAATGAGGAACCTACTTGAAGAATTTCATGAGAATCATGGACTTCGACCCTCAACTATTCTTGGTGTGAGAGAGCATGTTTTTACGGGAAGGTTCGTGGTGTAATAATTATCTTGTGTTGTTTTGCTTCCAATGACAGTCTCATTTAGTATCTGTTTTATGTGTGCTTCCAGTGTCTCTTCTTTAGCGTGGTTCATGTCCAATCAAGAAACTAGCTTTGTAACCTTGGGGCAACGTGTATTGGCAAGCCCTCTCAAGTAAGTCGCTTGGAACTAGTACTTGTGTTCAAATTTTGTTTGTTATGGGTTTTCATTTCTTGTCTGCGATTCATTGATAAATTTGCTGTGATGGTGGAGTTGATGTGAGGGGTTAGGGATGGAGCTGGTGGGAGGAGCTTGTTTATGTTGTTTACCTGCTTTTGACTTGCTGGTTAATTGTGAATTCTTAATGACAAGTTTTGTAGCTACCCTTTTAGTTTGAGTGTTTTCACTTCAATCTGCTTAATTTTGTTTGCTGTGCTTTCAGGTTATTTTCTCAATGTATAATGTTGTTTTGGTTGCGCAATTCTTTCATTTAAATGCTTCTATTGTAAGGTTGATGATTATTTGATTTATAAGTAAGAATAGATACATGGTGCATAATAACTGGTTTGGATGTTTATTCTAGTTCTTATTGATACCTATATTCCTTCTAAGCACGATAGCAAGTATTCATTCTGTCTCCTTTACGCATGGCTCCTCCACCGATTGGCTTGACAATTTCAGCTTGATTCTGATAAATTTTAGGTTAGGTTTTTTGTAACTATGTAAAAATTGAAGTGTAAAGAGTTTCTTTCTACGCAAGACCAAAACTTTTTAAAATGCTTTTTTCAGCATTTATTTTACACAGCTGTTAAAATTTTTAGTATATTGTGTAACTATGTGGATTAATAGAGAGTGGAGACGTTTGAAACAACGTTAACTTCCCTATCGCTAACTGAATTTATAGTTCTATGTTTTTTAGTTTTTATTCATTTAGTTTGATTCTTTCTCATTGCCTGGAAATTATTGTAAACTAAGTGTTTTCATGTTCTTTATTTTGGGAGCGGAAATTTCTCTCTTTTTTGTAATTCTTTCTTCCTTAATACACATCGTTTCTTTTAAAAATATATGGTGGAGATGTCAAAAGACAGGCAACATTATATTTGTGTTTGACTTTACCCATTGCAAATTATATTATGCATATTCTGATTATCTATGTTTATTTACAAACTGTCACAGTTATTTAAGTTGAGCTGCTGCTATTATTTTTAGAGATGTGATTATCTCTTGATACGCATATCAAAAAAGACGTCATTTCTTCAAAACAATATTTACAGGGTCCGAATGCACTATGGCCATCCTGATGTCTTTGATCGAATCTTTCACATAACTCGGGGAGGTATTAGTAAGGCATCACGAGTTATAAACATTAGTGAGGATATTTATGCAGGTGAAGTGACAATTATAAATCTCTGGCCTCTGAATTTCAATCTATATTTTTGTTCTCTTGGTATTTTTACCTTTTAAAATCCTGCAGCTCTTCTAATTGAAGTATCATAGCAACGTTTATCTTAATATCAGTTTTGTTATTATTTTTGTTTGCTGTGCTCAACAATCTTGATCATCGCTTAGAATCTTTTGTTTCCCATTCTGATCCATTTTTAAAATTAGGCTTTTATCTTGCTTTCTACTACCGCAGAAGGAAAAGCTAATGTAATATTTATGAAAGGTGTACTTTTAGTTAAGAAACTTAGGGCTACAATGGGGCAATCCTTTATCTTTCATTAAATTTATCATTTTTTGCTTCTCAATCAGAATTGGTTTCAGTCACCCTTTTCAATTTAAAATTTGTGCTGGTAGTATCGGACCATCAAATGTGTTGTTCAGGAACTGATTCCGGAAGTTGTTCTTTTTGGGGTGGGGGGATATGGTGCTTGCAGGTTTCAACTCTACATTGAGACAGGGTAACATTACACACCATGAATATATTCAGGTACATAATTCTTGGCATATTTTCTGTTGATATTTTTTATCTTTCTTTTTATTTTTTTATTTCCTCATATGTTACGTTATTGTGAAGGTGGGAAAAGGAAGGGATGTTGGATTAAACCAGATTGCGCTGTTTGAGGGCAAAGTTGCTGGTGGGAATGGAGAGCAAGTCCTGAGCAGGGATGTGTATAGGCTTGGACACCTTTTTGATTTTTGTAGAATGCTCTCCTTTTATTTCACAACAGTTGGTTACTACGCTTGCACAATGGTTTGTTGGTCTCTATGTCCATTTTTTCTAGCATTGTACGTGTAATGAGTTACTCTAAAGTTGCCCATTTGTGGAGTTTTAACATTTTGTTGCTTATTTTCTGATGCAGATGACTGTTCTTGTAGTTTACATATTCTTGTATGGGAGGGTTTACCTGGTATGTTTACATTTTAATCTTTTCACTTGATATTATTATTATCATTGCACATATATACTCTCATTTTTCTTATGATTATGGTTAAAAGTTCTTCAATTCTGTACTTTGTTTTTCTCGTTGCTAGATGTATGGTTTTGGAAGTAAGAATTTATGTTGAGTGGTAATGATTTTATTTTAGTTCAATTGATTGTTTTATAAATAAGCAAGATGGATGTACATTGCAAAAGTCATAGAATGTTATTTTTGTTTCCCATTACTGGAAGAATTTCTTATCCCTTCTTTCTTAATACAATTGTTTTCTCATCATAAATAAATAAACAAGATGGGATCGAAATTTCACAAATTTCAGTAGTTTTTTGATACGTGATCTCTTTTAATACAGTTAACCAGTTTTGGGATCTTATCTTTCAGGCTCTTTCTGGAATTGATGAGCAAATCTCTAAGGAGGCAAGAATGCTAGGAAACACAGCATTGGATGCGGTTTTGAATGCCCAATTTTTGATGCAGATTGGTATATTTACTGCAATTCCAATGCTGGTTGGTTTTATTCTTGAGTTGGGATTGCTGAAGGTATCTCATCTTGTTCTCTCGAAGATATTTTTGAACTATTGTTCTGCATGTGCCGACTTGGTTTGCCTCATGCATAAATGTAATAAAATTACGAGTGTCTGTCTACCCTTTTAAAATTGGTTGGCTAACTTTTTTGAGAAGCCATATTATCCTTTCACCCTATTTTTCAGCAAGTCCTTAGAAGTCTTTGAAGGAAGGATCTATTTTCCTCCCTCTCCTAATTTCTTTCTTTCTTTTTATGAGAAATTTTTTATTAAAGACGAAAAGTTACAAGAAGTCGAGAGAAGAGAGCTCTAACCGGACAATAAATATCTACTACGAAACATTTCTTTTTTCAGTTGGAAAGAACCATAATAAAAGGATAACTTTTAAAATACTTCCACTTAGCAATAAGAAAGTTAACTTTCTTTTTTAAATTATTAGAGGTTTATCTGAAAAATTAATTTCATTTATGTGAAGCTATGTAATTGATAGATAACTAGAAATTTCAAAAGAATTTCTTCTGATTATATTTTCAAGAAACCATATCTGGTTTATAAACATAAAATATGAGCAGCCACCTACTCTGGTTTTGGTTTGGGTAAATCACAGTCGCCCAAAAAAGTGTGAATCGTGGATTACCACAGGTGTTTATTATTGATCCAATTGCTAATATCTGCAGGCCATTTTCAGTTTTATAACAATGCAGCTTCAGCTATGTTCTGTCTTCTTCACATTCTCATTAGGAACCAGAACTCATTATTTTGGACGTACTATTCTACATGGTGGTGCGAAGGTATGCTTTTTTAGTTCATATGCCCATTTGCTTTGGGTTTTTCTGAACGTTTTAACATCTTTGCCTTGTTGTTTCTGTTGACAGTACCGGGCAACTGGTAGAGGCTTTGTCGTTCGTCACATCAAATTTGCTGAAAATTATAGGCTGTATTCAAGAAGTCATTTCATTAAGGCGTGAGTGTTAAATATTAGGCTTTATGGTTCGGTCTCCTCACGATCCTCACATGCTTTGTGGGTCTGGATCTCCTTTAACCCAAGGGATGTTCATATTTAAAATTTTTTCTTTAAATTTTTCTATAGGCTTGAAGTTGCACTACTTCTAATCGTCTTCATCGCATATGGATACAACAAAGGAGGTGCTACTTCTTTTATTTTGATCACCCTTAGCAGTTGGTTCCTTGTCGTCTCCTGGCTCTTTGCTCCTTACATCTTTAATCCTTCTGGATTTGAATGGCAAAAGTAAGTAATTTTGACTACCAAAGATGCTCAATTCATTGCATATTCTTATAGAAAAATAATCTATAAAATTATATAGGGTAAAATTCACTCTATCCATTGAAATTAAAAACAAAAGACAACTGATACCTTAAATCTTATAACAAAATAGAATCTGAACTTTTAACTGTGAGCAAATTAGATGATGTTATTAAAAATTTTAATTACATTGCAACTCTCTTTGCATAGTCGACTTCCGACTCATCTCTCTCTCTCCCCCTCCATCAGCCAACAAAGATAATTCAAATAAAAATAATCAAATCGTTTTGATGCTAGCTAGAAATATATCCTGCGGAAAGTTTTATACTTGAATCTATTATATAAACAAGAACACAATCCAATGGGAAGGAAATAACGGTGATACACTTCCTTTACATTTCCTAGAAACTTGGATGTTTTGTTCGATTCACATGCTCATTTTCCTTTTCTGGTCACATATCATGTGAAAAGAAACTAGTTTTTTCTCTAATAAAAGATACTCAGATTCGAACTCTTTATTTCTATCTCTCCTATTATACCTCTAGGAAGTGAATTGGATTTTGGTGGGAGAAATTGGAGCAGGGAATCTACAAGTGACCTTTTGTAAGAGAACGTCCGGGTTGTTCAAATAAGCCCATAAAGTTTGGTTTCCCTTTAGTTTCTCAGTTTCAATGGCTCCTCAATGAACTTTGGTTTCTGGCTTTTCCACACTCAAAGAAAGGAGGGAGGAGAGAGAGAGGCCTACTTCAAATCAGCTGACTGGTTCTTCACGTGTGGTTCACGTGAAGTTTTTAACAATTTTCATGACAGTGGAGTTTGATTTGCTCAGTCACAAGTTCAAGTAGTCGAGTGTGCAAAAATAAAGTTTAGGGTATCAACTGTCTGTGCTCCATAAGTATAAGGTCCAAAGTGACATTCAATTATGCAATTCAGTTTTATAAACATACTTGTTTTCCTATTATAAAAACAGGACGGTGGAGGATTTTGATGATTGGATAAGCTGGCTTTTGTACAAAGGAGGGGTAGGTGTGAAGGGAGACAATAGTTGGGAATCCTGGTGGGAAGAAGAACAGGTAAAAAAAGATTATTGTGGAAGATATTTGCTTCTGTTTTTATGTTTTCAACTTACAATAATTTTATACATTGTTATACTATAACAAATTATTTTGGATAGGAAGATAATGTGTTCCACTAGTTGGAACCATTGTGTGCGAATTTCATTCTCTGACTTCATAATTACTTTTGCTTTTTAATTGCAAAAATGTTTTATATTTTCAACTTTTTTCTTTCATTGAATTCATTTTTCCGTCTGAAATTTTGTATGACACGTACTGTACTGTTTTATTCCATGAAAGATACACATCCATACATTAAGAGGTCGTATCTTGGAGACAATTTTGACGTTGAGATTCTCCATATTTCAATTTGGCATAGTGTACAAACTTCATCTCACGGGAAATAATACATCGCTTTCGGTAATCTCTTATCCTTATGCTTTATCTTAATGAAATATTACAAGTGCTATTCTGGATTAACTTGTGCATTGAGCCATTTATTTAGAAAGCTGTCCTTTTTTCACCAGATCATTCGCAAGTTATAATGGAAAGAAACCAACATTTGAATAGTTTGCGACAATAGAGTCAGGAATTAGTTAGTCATTGGATATTAGTTTCATTCTTGCAAGTATTAGTTAGTCATTTCTAGGTAAATTGTTTTATTCAGTTATTTGATTTGATTTGCTCCAAGCTCTTGAACAGACTTGTTAAGCCATAGGACAAAAATCTCAAATGTTTTGTGAAATGGAGATAAAGCTGTATTGATTATAGATAATCAATCAATAAATTATTTTATCACTAATTATACGTAAAGAATAATCACAACAAATTACCGGGAAAATTTGTACCCTCTTAGAAAGTAGGAGATAAAATAGGCAATCTGAAATATCCTCACGTTGCAACATCTCCTTCTAGATGAGTGGCATATGTTAATCATGCTAAAATTGTCTATATTCAAATGTTGATTTGGACAGCGTGTATTGAATGTCTGCTAGTTTCTCCTCTTTTAGAATTTGTGGCATACATAAGAGGCTTGTTTCAAATATTTTTTTCAATAAAGTGGGAATCAATCTCTCCATGTTTAGTATGGTAATGTTGTATTGGGTTTTTTGAGATATTGATTCCAACTTTTTTATCACAATATAACATTGTCAGAAATTTACGAAAAGGTAACATCACAGATGGCAAACATCTTTCTTGCAGACCGTTCTGAAACTCAATAAAACCATACTTGAAAATCTGATTCAGGCTCTTTCAAGAAGTCCCCACTGAATTTTTACTACTACTAGACTACAGCAGATTGAGATTTGCCTGTCTAAAAAACAAATTATCAGTTTACGTTCTTGTATAAACATATATAATGGTTCTGAATGCTTGAGAGGGAGGCTACAAGTGCAGACCTATTCGCATAATTATCTTGATGAAAATTTAACATAATTGTTTATGTTTCAATGCCCTATTCTTGTTTCTCTTTTACTCCTGTTGTAATAAACTTTTTTTTCTTGAACAATTTTTGTTACTCAGATATATGGCTTCTCCTGGCTCGTGTTGATTGCCATCGTCTTGTTATCTAAGGTTTGAACTGATTCTTGTTTGTACCCGCTGTCCACTGATATTTTGCTTGGAATTTTTTCAAATGGCGCAATAAGGAGCTACTTTTTTCTTTGCAGATCTTTACTTTCAGTCCTAAAAAATCAACAAAATTCCAGCTGTTGATGAGATTTATACAGGGTGTCACAGCATTAACAATGGTTGCAGCTGTAGTTCTCTTTGTTTTATTGACTGCTCTTTCAATAGCAGATTTGTTCGCAGGGCTTCTAGCATTTATTGCTACTGGATGGGGTATATTATGTGTAAGTTATACAAGTTAATTGTTATCTCTGTCCATAAGATTTGGTGTATTTAAATTTTCGAGGTAACTGGACCCTTGGGATTACAATTACATGCATATGTTTCCATACGTATATTATGGGTAACTTGCTGGAACTCTCGAAATTGATATTTACCTTTTTGTTGATTGAACAGTTGGCGATCACATGGAAGGGCATTGTCAGGCATCTCGGCCTATGGGATTCCGTGCGGGAATTCGCCAGAATGTATGATGCTGGGATGGGTATGTTAATTTTCGTTCCAGTAGCGGTATTGTCGTGGTTCCCCTTCGTTTCCACGTTCCAGTCTCGCCTTCTCTTCAACCAAGCATTTAGCCGTGGGCTCGAGATTTCTCTCATCCTTGCTGGCAACAAAGCAAATGTCGACACCTGATTGTGACACCGGCGAGAATACTGTATATTTATTATCTGATCTTTTTGATTGTTAATGTTTCCAGTCTTTGCTTGAGCCAGATGCCATTTTTATTCAGTTCTCAAAATGTTGTCTACTGATGCTGAGTGTCCTGTGACATAATTTAGCCTTGATTTTTTTGCATGATTTGCCTTTTTCCTCTCACAAGTGTCCCAAATTTGATTTTTTCCTTGATTAATTCATCTCTAATACATCTTTAAGCACTCCGAACCGAGTTCATTTCATCCATAATTTTCTCCAGCAACGAAGAAGAATGCGAAACCCGCAATAGGAGTTAATCCTAGCCGGAGCTCTTCAGAACAACCATTATGAGTAGACGAATGACATAAAACAGTGCATTTACATGTTCTGTTTTTCATTTCAGCCTAAAAATACCAGTCCTATTTTCTTATAATATATCGTGGTAGCTAAGCCCTTCCTCATAAAACTACGTTAAATAAAAGCTTCAGGTCGCTGTTGTGAGCTTTAATGGAAAACGAAAAAGCTGGCAGGCCATGCGAGAGTTTATCACACTGACTGCTGTATTATATTAGCATCATCTCCACCTCCGTCCTGAGCCATTGGAGTCTCTGTTGAAGAGTTGGAGTTACCATAACGAGGATGCTGATTGTTTCCCCCAAGCCCAGTTGCAGCGCTTAAGTTTGTTGGGTGGTTAAATTTACACGCCGGTCCGAACTTGCAGGTGCCATATCGACTGTATTGCGAGCAGACGTTCTGAACCTGAATATCACTAACAACGCACTTCAGAACATACACGCCTGTTGAAAAATTTCTATTCTTTGGCACATGATTCCCACCAAGGTTTCTTTGGAGAAGTTCATTTCTAAGGAGATCGAAAATTTTAAAAATGTATTATGCATGCATCGAAACTAGTCACAGAAGAAGCGTGCGCTTACAGGTCGCAATGGCAGGCCTTTGTCGCTGAGGTTGCTTGGTGCTGATTTTGTGATTCGATTCTTCGGATGGTGATACTTGCAATTAGATTTGAATTTGCAGTCCCCTGTCTTCTTGAAGTAACTGCACTCGGGTTGACCAGGTCGTTCGGGAAATTCATCCATTCCCATATGCTGATGTTGTGGTGTATAAACATGAGCCTCAGTTGCTGGATTGCTCATGGGATATGATGAAGGCGGGAGTACGGTCCTGTCAGAAGGATATACAGGTGCCTTGCCGAGCCACAAGAACATAAAAAAATTACTTGAAAATCAGTCTTTCATAAGTGGGAAACACAGAAGGGCAGTCTGAGCATTATTAGTAACCAAATTGCTTTAGATTTTGAGTAGTTGGAGAAAATGAAGAAATAATAAAGGATAAAATGCATATTAGCCGTAGATACAAAGGGGAAGAGTAAGCAAGTCTTCGTACTTTTTATAGACAAATAACTCCCTAAACTAGGGGTATTAACAATTAAATCCCCATATTTAAATTACGTTTTTGTCGCATGATCTTCTTTGCTGGACAATTTCCAAAGTGATATCGGCCTGGAGCTCGGTATCATCGCCAAAATCGCCTTTGGCAGTGAGTTTTTCAAATGTTTCCCTCCAAAAATTGTCAAAATGATGAATAGCGAATGAGGGGGATAGTATCGGAAACAATATAGTGAGGTAGCGTGTTTTTAGAGAAAGATTTGTGTGTGAAGTGCGGGAAAATGCACTATAAATGAGAAGGATAAGGGAAAAGAAATGGGATCCATTATTGTTTACTGCAAAGAGATTATCTAGAGGGTTTATTTTCCGAATGAGTCACTCGTGGCCGGATTCCAAGCTGGTGTTTCACCAGACCTGGGACTTTTCTTTTCCATTTTGTTTGCTGTTTTAGTGGACTTATCACTATGAAGTATCTTGATACCCATCACAAAATCATCAAAAAAATTCTATATGGAGTTCTTCTTCCTAGAAATTGCACAACCAAGAAGATCATACGACAAAAACGTGATTTCTTCGACAACAACGCTAACAACGATAACTTAATTACTAAACACTTTAAAGTTAAGGGAGTTATTTGCTTAAAACAAATATAAGGACTTACTTACTCTAAATCACTAAGTTTAAGGGATAATAAGCACTTTACCCAATAATTAATATGAAAAAAAAAAAATTAAAAAAAAAGATTGAAACTAGCCAAATAACAAAATCTTAGTAGGTGACAGGAGTACCTGATACCCATTCCATTCTTGGGGTTGGGTTGGGGTAAGCATCACAGAGACAAATGGTGCAGTCTCATTCACCATTCTCAGTGAGGACCAAGATGAAATTGCTGGCTGTGACAAAATATGTAACGTGCCAGATGCACCATTTCCATATCCGGAAGCTGTGTCAGATGCATCAACTGCGATTGGATCAGGATGATTAAACTTGCAGTTTGATTCGTATTTGCAGGAGCCAGTCCGCATGAAGTATGGACACTTTTTTTCATCCTGCCCTCAGAAGAAAACATCGCTAAAATATCACAACAATGGCAAATCAAAAGTTCTCATCATTGAGAACAAAATATAAAAAATAAATCTTCAATCTTTAGCTTCTGATTTTTTATTTTTCAAAATACGATCTTGAATAGCTTTAGATAGCGTAGAATCACCGATACTCAACTGGTCGGATTGGGAGTCCGAGAAAGTTAACCTCTAAAGCCGGAGCACCTGAAATCTTTGCTCGAGAGTGATTGTATCTACAAGCTTTTCCAAACTTACACCCACCTGTCTTTGAGTAAAACTGCAGCATATCCATTAACGCATCACAACACTTCTATTAATAGGATGGCCTTTTTTCACTTTTCAAATTGGCACAAAATTAAGATATAACATAAATATAGAGTGTATTAAACTAAGCAAGAATCAAGAAAAATCATAAAAATAACATTAGCAGCTTTATTTGTTTCTTTTTAAAAGAGAAGTTTAGCATCTGTTTATAAGATAGGATTCAACTCAGAATATCAAAAAGAGTTAACTGATGATGAAATGTGGAGTCAAGATTATATGTAAAACCATAATTTGGAGGCTTCTTCTTTCTTTTCAAGGGGAGAACTCCCTTTTATCGTCAGTATTTATGCGTTTCTGATACAATATTTTCATGAGAAAATAACATACATTGGAAGCATAATTTGGCTGATCATAGTAAGAAGAGAGACCTTGCATTCTGCGTGCCTCCGCTTATCAGACGAATGGTCATGGTCCTTGAGTTTCCCCTTTGTAGCCTTCCAAAATAATACATTTTAAACCCAGAAAAATTAACTGAGAAAAACCCAAGGAATCAAATCTCAGAGGACTAAAAATGAGTGGAGACTATAATTTGATAGAGTAAGACAAACTCCATGATCAATCAAATTCAAATCTCCAATCCATTTTTTATAATTGCTCAATAACTACAAAGAACAATCAACCAACAATAACATTCTGCCATTGCAGAGAGAGAGAAAACAGTAGGAATATACCTGGTTTTTACTTTTAATGGGGTGATTGAACTTACAACTGGGTCCGAACTTGCAATTCCCATTCTTAAGGTAATAGGCACAATTTCCAGCGTCAGGTCGCACCGGATACGTATATTTTTTACCATTTTCCTCGACGTTCTTCTCCACCTTCTCCTCGTCGTCGTCGTCATCGCCGCCGCCGCTTAAGTTCTCTCTGTCACTCTCGTCCTCGCTCCCATCTTCATCGTCGTTCTCCTTCATACAATTTTCCTCAATTCTTTCATCCCCATTTCCACCTCCCCCACTCACCTCCCTCTTACCACCATCTTCATCCTCTTCAACTCCAAAAGAGTTATTCTCGGTCTCGTTACAATACTTCAAGACCAAATTTTCAAGTTCCTTACGGATCCCGTCGTCAATGGCAGCGTGATTAGAATCAGATAAGTGAGGATCATCGTCGGATTTTCGAGACAGTGAATATTGAAACCCTAATTCAGGGTACTGATTTGCAACGGCAGTGGATAAATCTTCAGAGGATTCCATTCCGAAACATAAGCCGAAAATAGAAAGAAGGAAGCGAAGGTGCAGACGAAGGACAATGGATTTGCTTTCTCTGATATAGACAGACATGACAGCGTCAGAAACAGAGATGAAGTGGATCCATGGAGGAAACCCAAAAACAAGGTGTCGTTTTTATTACTACATGATTAGATTCGGTGTAATTAGAAATTAGGGGAAATGACATAACTACCCTCGTCCTATCATCTTTTACTATTTACGATAAACCAACCCTCAACCCTTTTTTTTTTTTTTATTAATAAATTAACCATTAAATTATAAAAAAATGACATCGCCAATATTACTATTATGCTTACCATTAAAAGCGATAATGTTGAGTCATAGAGGTTCGTCTACAAATCGTCGTGGCTCTATAGTTTTAAAAAAATCACACGACAATTTGATGGTCTGCCGCAGTTTCCTACTAAACCGTAGCAGTGTGACGATAAACCGCTACGGTGTCACACCGCAGCGGTTTCTTATGAAACTGTCGCGGTTTAGCGTGCCTCGTTATTTGATTCTCTGTCGTACTACATAAGACTCGATCATGAGCTCCGGGCATCTTCACTGCGAACAACCCTAGGCGAATCATCGAACTCTCAAACTCTCAGACCTTCATTCCACTGTGTAATCGAGACCAATGGAATCCCGCGCAAAAAAAATGCTGACGAAGTGAAAGGGTGGTCTGTCGCAAACTCACCTGCAACCACATGCAGAAATAATGGACTCTACCTGTCAACGCTGTCGGCTTACAACTGACCAAAGGAGCACCCGTGACACAAGGAGAAACTGCCACGGTGCAAGCTAGAGAAACCGTTGCGGGGCACAATGGAGAAACCCCCGCGGTGCAATTTGGCGAAACCGCCACGGTGCAATTTGGAGAAACTACTGCTGTGCAATCAGGCAGAATTGTGCCACAATCTGAACAACGACTGGTCAGAGGTGCACTGGTCCGTTTCCAACCCATTGCAGCGGATTTCTACTCTCCACTCTTCAGGACAACTTACGTAGAGGAACAGTATGAAGCTGATGTTAAACATTGTTCAATTATTGTTTCCAAAAGAGTATAATTGGAGTCGTTGGCAGAGTTGGGAATTCAACAATTGTTTGAGGGGGTTGGTTTAGCCAGTTTGTGCCAAATGGGGGGAGTTATAGTGAGAGGATTGTGAGGTTGTTTTATGCGAATTTGGAAGTGTCCACATAGCCATTAGAGGTCCACACTTATATGTTTAGACGGGAGTTAAGGCTGACTCCCAATGATCTGAACGTGATGTTTGGATGTGTGATGGAGGGACCAAGCGATCAATATTACGTGTCTTGGGAGCCACCTTTCGCCAAACGAGAAGATGGGTTGGCAATGCTTAAATTGTTACACTGGGATCCCGAGATTGACGCATACAAAAAGCCAAAGGGCGGAGATCTGAATGACAAAGCCCGAGTGATCCACATAATCATGATGTACACCATTTTGCCTCAGGATGGACATTGAGACCATGTTAGTTGCATGGATCTCTATTTGCTCGAGAATGTGTTCACCAGGAAAAAAGTGGACATCAGATATGTCATTTTGAGGCACATGCACGAGGTGCTCAACAACCCGGCCAAGAGTCTGCCATTCAACTGGCTCATCCAGAGGATTGTTGAGCAGTCAGGGGTACCCATCTCGGAGGCTGAGCCATGAATCAAAGAGATGGCCACAGACGTTTTCAACAAATTGAATGTGGATAGAATGGGCCTTAACAATGTTGGAGGGGAATGAGTACGCAAGACCTCGAAGAAGCGAGGTACAGTGGCTCAGCCTTCAACCCCCTTGGAGGAACAGCCTCCAGCATCGCCCCCTCCTCAGACAGTTCATTTTACTTCGATGTCTGAGAAGATATCCAGCTGGATGCGCAGGATGGAGGAGCTCCATCAAATGACGCTGAATAGAATAGAAATGATGGAAAATCACCTTCAAATGACGCTGCTCCAAATTAAAAAAATGGAGGAGCAACGACAAATGGGGCTACTCCAAATGCAAAATATGGAGGAGCGAGCAGAGGAGCACCATAATGAGATGTTGGCAGCATTTCAGAGAACGGAGCAGCGAGCAACCCCTAAAGCAGCCTCTCCATCGTCCTCTAAAGCAACGGAAGCCACAAACCACTTGTAAGTTATTTAATTTGTACGCAAAGTCTAGTCTTTACATTATTTGTGTGCGACATAATAACGTGTCTGAAATTTGCAGCTCCATTGCACCAAGAGGCATCACCATGGTGTTGGGTGGATCGCAGTTTCCACCACTGAAACTTGTGCGCGTGGTACGTCTTTGATTTGGTTATTTACGTGTGTCTGCACTTTTTCATGCCTTATTAGTCTGATGGTCTCTTGTCAATGTTTTTTGCAGCCATGTGAACTGATGAATATTTTCAAGACGTATATTTATGGAAATACTTGGAAGAACGTGTAGACGTGGGCAATTCTTTCTGGAAAGGTGGTCGATGATGAATACAACATCACTGAGATCATCTTCCCACAACAAAAAGGGATGGCAAACACGGTGAGAATTATGTTATGTTACACTAAGTAGTTCAGAAGGTGTTATATTAGTACTCATCCGTGCGGTGAGTTCTTTGTATGCAGTGTTATGCGTTGAACGAAGAAGAATACTGGCAAGTTCAAATGGACAAATCACTCCTTTCCATAGGGTGAATTCATGTAAGTAAACTTCTCATGATTTCAGGTTGTCGTTAATGTTTCAACAGTTTCAATGCGTGCTTCTTTTGCATTTCAGACACACCCAAGGCAATGTTGTTTTAGGTCGTCCCTAGACTTGTACACTCACTTCTCTCATCAGGCGTTGCTGGCAGAAGCAATTGTGATCGTCGTATCGCTAGCGGACAAAAAGTGGTATATCTCTTCCATTGTGTTCATTCATATTACTTTATGCTTATGTGTTGATTTATCCCTTTGTATTTCAGCTCGCATGCCATCTTTAGGTGTACGAGTCAGGGGTTGGAGGTGATCCGAGCTTGCAAGAACAAGGAAAACTTCCACGAGCACGATGATGAACCCCCGAATGGTCCGTTGTACGTCAAAGCATCCCACGCACTAGTGGACCCACATTTGTCTTTTTTGATCACGGATTTGTGAAAGAAACGTGGCAAGCAGCCGTCTTAGGGTAGTTGGGATGTGTAGGGATACTGACTTTATTGTATATACTAAAGAATTCATTGATTCTTTCCATGCTTATGTTTTCTTTTTTTTTTGTTGGATGATATTTGTTGGGAAAAAATATATGTTTTGATAATGTTGCAAGAGGGATAGACTAAAAAGAAGAGAAACTCTTGCAAAATTTTCAAATTTTGTCTTGAGACAAAGTTTACAATTTGACATTTGCATAATAATCAATGTCCATTCATCATGAACAACCAAATTTATCAAACTAATATATCAATTCAATTACAATAGTAATGTGCATTACAATTGCAAACCAAAGTGAATGTTAACTATGAATCAAAACCAGACATACATCATGTATAATAGTTTAGTAAATGTTCTACAATAGCTCTAATACATCGCGTTGTCTTCTGTAATCAATGAAGGTTAAGGTCCACATTTGTGTATGTTTGTATTTGTGGACCTTGCGCATCATACTCCTGTAGAACACATTGCAAATGAAATTAGCATAATTCAAATAACAATTGAAAACATAAACGTGATAATGGGCGCACCTGCGTCTCAAGAACTATGTTGGGAACTGTCTCGGCAACTCTCTTGAGGACTGTCTCAGGGACTATGTTAGACACTGTCTCGGAGACTTTAAAACCCATATATGTGCCATCCGACCTTCCTCTACCGCCTCTGCCTCTGCCTATGCTTCTGTTGTCATTGCCACCGCATGCACTAGACTCGCCTCCACCTTCGCACGTGTAGGAATTGTGCCCCACACCCCCACACTGGGCACAAGTCATGTTCATATGTCTTCTGAGCAGCACTGTCCGGCTTGAGGCCTCGTTCACATCCTGTATTCTACGTTTTCGCAGCCTTCTTGGAAGCCTTTTAAATGGCGGTGGGATAGTTGGATTAAGATGCGTCACAAGAGGCCACATGATTTGTCCATTGACGGGGTAGACAAAGTGGGAGTACATCGCCATGTATGTTTCCTGATGATAGCACGCATGCACAAATTCCTCAAGAGATCTCTTCATGAAGTGAATGCACGAGACTGCATGGACACATGGGATGCCGGTCAACTCCCACCGGTAACAAGCTACAAGTACTGTAATACCCCAATACCATTCTTCTCGTGTACCCGATGTAATCAAATTTTTGAGATAATTATATATTACATTTTGTATCGATACTAAATTATGACGGGTATTTATGGGGATAATATTATGGGGTAAAAGTTTAGTAGAAAAATTTGAAGAAAATGGAAATTTGACTCATGGGGACTCGACCTGCAGATTTTTATCCGTTTACCAAAATTTGTAAATTTTTTGCATTTTTAAGATAAAAGGACAAATCCGGGTCGTCACAAGTACGCCTATCCAAATTGACAGAGTACTATTTGTTATTGTTGCTGACCTCAAACTGGGCAGCTCTTGAACACTGGGGCTCCAATTTTGACAGAAAAATTGTAGTTTGGAGAGGCAGTTGTTGATCTGCGGACACAAAAGGTCCATCAAGCGAGCTTTCTTTTCATTTTTTTCACGATTCTACAAATGATACCCTTTTGTATGATCTCGAACATACTTAGAATCAGTTTTTCCTGGGCTGGTAGGATGCAGGAGTTGAAGGACTCCCTGAGGTTGTTGAGGATTATGTCGCACTTGGGGATGGAGCAAAAGACATGTTTTGTGACGCCCCACGTCAAATCGTACTTTCTTTCTTTAAATTTTGAGTAAAAATTTTTCTTTTTCTTTTTCTTTTTATACTTAAAACGTGTAAGAGAAAAACTTACGTTTAACGTGAAAATCTAAAGAGCGTAAATGAATTAGAGTAAGCAGAAATGGTAAATACATTCAATAAAGTTCAGGGTTAATAGTGTAAACCTAATCATATTCAAAACATAGTTTGAGGGTTAGAGTAATAGTTCATATTTTACAAAACGTGTTCATTATCAGCCATTTCAAAATAGTGAAATTCTTCCTTTATCTCTTGAGTCATACTTCTACTCTGGTCGTGAATCGTCCGGATAATCCACAAGCTCCACGAGATAAGCATTCTCCTCTGCTCCAGACATTATCATCTCATTTCTTACACCACAAGTAATACATGAGCCTAAAAGTCCAGTAAGGAATTGGGGTTATGCAGTATACTTTATGTTTCTCTTTAGTTTTTTTTGGAATGGGTACATCCCCAAACCAATCTTTTTTTTTTACTTTTATTCTTTCATTCATTGATTCGTTACTCGTACATCTAGCGGGAGATTAAAGGAGCCCATGTCGGAGGTATAGTCTTAGTTGACTTCTAACCACCTAGGGTAGTTGGTCCCATACCCGACGAGGGAGGAGCTTAGTCCAGTCTACCTGATTAGATCCGAACTACCCGTCCGTCCCCTAACTCCCCATTTTCTTTTCTTTCCTTTAATTCTTTTCATTTAACAGTTTTCCTTTCATAATGCATGTGAGTGCCACCCCAAAGGTGGTACTCCCTACTTGTTTCTATTATCATGATGCATGTCCATACAACATAAAAGTAACGAAAGTTAAACAGTGCATATAAATGAAAGAAATGATGTGTATGATTGGATAGCAGTAGATAAAACGAATAAAAGAGAACTAATAAAGCAACGAATTAAAACAATGAATATGAATAAAAGAAAATGGCAATTTAGCATGCTTCTGAAACAAAATATACGGCGAACATGGCAGAAAATTATCATGCTCCTAATAACGAATTAAATTGCAAACATAATTAGTGAACTAACATACTTGATATGTCGATAAGAATTAATGGCATAAATAGATTTTAAGCACATTGATTAATGATAATGTACATTCGAAGATAGAGCATGGCCAATGGTACAATTTCAACTTAACTAATAACTCAGTTCATCGTTACAGGATTTAATTTAGTTAACTACACGTGCTCTATTTTCAAGGTAGATTAATAAAGGATTATCCTTGTTAACTATACATGCTTAGATTAAGGAACAATACCTTCTAATTATCACATAGATTACAACAATAGTAATAGCAGGGTGAAATAACACTAACATATATGGAAGCTATCTCTACAGCAAGTAAAATCATAAGATGCATTCACATAACAGAATTTTCATCAATGAAACTCTTAGTCTGTTCGTGCTTATCATGTCATAAGGTGATCTTCAGTTCCTCATTCTATACTACAGAGCTTAACATCAGGAATTTATCATTCAAGTAGTAAGCATTCATCACTTTTCTATCAACGTAAAACATCGCATTTTAGTAGTTGCAGTAAGGAAAAATCACAAGACTCATCAACAAAGGAAGTAACACAACTCACGCACACTACTTGTGGGAAGGGCCTCCACTGGCCAAAACACTACCCAATCCTTACCCTAGTTGAAGATATTTATCACAGACAACAACTCCCAGCTCCCTCCTCAGCTTACAAAGTATTGCTTTCCCTCACATAATACACTGGAGGACTCTCCCAACTCACCAGCTCACAGCACAACTCTCACGAGCTCAGAGAGGACTCCCACAACTCACCAGACGATTTTCTCTCTCGCAGGAACTCTCACTTGCATGAAGGGAAATTTGACTGAAATGCAGAGGAGAGTGATGGCTTAAATCGGAAGTCATACTTGGAAGGAACACACGCACACTGAACGGAGTCGGGAGGCATGCATCAACAGGGGTGGGAGGCGAGGTCTGGCATGGGGGGAGAGTCTTCATTGTTGCCAGAGTGCATTTTTAATGACTAAACGACAAAAGACCTGATTTTTAAATCCCTAATTTTTCATAGATCTGGGACATTTCGGACGAGGAGAGTTGTCCTGGCTTTGTCTGCATGCGTTTGAAATCATAACTGTTAATGTCAGAATTGCATTTTCGGACGAAGGACTGCGTCCTCTCCTTCATCCGCATTCCTCCAAATCTGTCATTTGGACGAAGGAAGGCGTCCTTGCCTTCATTCGCATTCATCCGAATCTGTCCAAAAATTGGACAGAATCAAAATCACAGTGTCCGCGTTTGTTCGCATACGTCCGAAATTGCCCATAAATTGGACAGATTCAAAGTTTAGTCATTTGCCATCATTTGCATTCGTCCAATCCTGCCCGAAAAGTCGAGTTTGGAGACAGCGGACGAATTTGGACAATGCACGTCGTCCTGCATCGTCCCAAACTCGGGGGTTTACGTGTTATCCATTTCTGAACGAGGTTCCTCGTCCTTGTGTCGTCTGTCATCGTCCGAATTCGTCAGATTTCAGCTTATCTTTACATTTTCGTATTTAATTTTTGTCCCATAATATTTACCTCATAAATACACGTCATAATTTAACATGTATCGATACGAAATGTAATATTTTAATTATCCCAAAATTTGATTACATCGCGTATATGAAGAAAACATTATCGGGGTATTAAATTTTTGGCCCAGCATCTCGCATCTATTCCTCGTAGATAGTTGTGGGTTGCCGGGTTAAGCAAAAATAACTTCCTCATCTCTCTCTCAAAGTGCCTCTTTGTTGTGGCTCTAAATGTGGCTCACATTGCATCATTGAACAACCTGACTTTAAATTGTTTTTGAAAATTGTCATACAGGTGTTGGATGCAAAACCAATGGTCTGCTTACCCTGCCACCTCTATGACAGCTGGCACTAGCCCCTACAAAGATTCATAGTATGAGTCAAACATTGGTACACAACGCATAACATAAACATAGAAGGCAAAAACAATCAACTGCACCTTTTGTCGGTCGGAAATAATTGTCCACCCATTGTCGCTCGGGGTGTTTAGATCGTTGAGCAACAATTCTAGAAGCCAGCGCTAAGATATCCTATTTTCCGCTTCAACCATTGCTATAACAATCAAATACATTCCATCGTTCCCGTCGATGGTGACAACAGTGAGCAGTTGGCCTGGAGTCGCTTCTTTCAAGTGGCAACCATCCAAACAAATAATCGGTCTCCCACAATTTCGTAGGGCCATCTTGCATGCTTCCAAATACATGTATATTCTTTTAAATGCACTCATCTCTAGGTCAACACGCATTGAACTTCCAGGATTAGACTTCCGAATCTCCTCGGCATATGACCATATGAACTTGTATTGCTCATTGTCATCCCCTTTGTTAATTTTTTTTTGCCACATTTTTTGCTCTTCTAGCAAGGTTGGATGTGATGTTGACGTTAAAATCCTTCCTAATTGTCTCAATTATGGAAGAAATATCTCAGTCGGCCTGACTTTTAAATCTGTCCAAGTAATGTGCAGCCACCCATTTGGTAGAGGCATGACGACTTTCCATCTTTCTCGAGCAAGTGTGAACGTTGTTATAGTACTTTATTTGAAACGTCATTTCACCTTTCATTTTTTAGGCGTGTAGTTGCCACGTGCATCCTTCCTGGTAGACAGCCCTCAACCGATGTGTGTCCCTTCTTTAATTTTATTTAGTGAACTATACTTTTTGCCAAGCTCCATACCAGCGAAGGTGCATTTTGCTTGTGGTGGGCGTCTAGGCCTACTCTCGGTCATGTCCATGTATTCGTCACTACTGGATTCACATACTAAATGGAGCTCCTCCTCGTGTAGAGTTGCCAATACGAAATGCAACACTATAGCATCTTCGTCTCCAATTCCACATACCATATTGGCAAAAAATGTGGTTGTAGGCCCCACTTTAAATTGACGGTTAATAACAGATTCCTCAACACTCCTAGACACCATATGATGTTCAACAAATTCTTCAACTTCGCAAAAATGCAGTTCACTTCAGATCTTAGAAATATCTGTGGTTCGCTAATCACTGACAAAATGTCTGAGAAAATCACAAGGAGTGTACTGTGTATTTGTACAAGGCAAAGGAGACACCTTGAACCACGGCAGTTCATCTAGAAAATCGCAGTGGTGTGACAATAAACCGTGGCGGCTTCATAAGAAACCGCTATGGTGTCATATGAAGCCGCATCAGTTTATCTCACACCACTGCAGTTTAGTAGGAAACCACGGTGGACCATCAAAATTTTCATGTGATTTTTTTAAAAATATGGAGCCGCGGCGGTTTGTAGGCTCGACATTATCGCTTTTAAATATAAACGTGACAGTGATGTTAGCGACGTTATTTTTCCATAATTCAGTGGTTAATTTATTAGTGAAATAAAGATAATAGTTGATTTATTACAAATAATAATAGATGATGGTTGTTCTACTATTTTTCCTAGAAATTACAATGGTGCTCAAAAAATTAAGTCCATGCAAAACATCGAGTAGCCCAACCCACAATTCCTTCAAAACCACGGTACCATTAAAACGGCCAAATCCTTCAAAAATGTTATTTTCATTCAAATTTTTTTGATATGGTGTCATAGAATTCGAGTTATGCTCTTAATCAAGTCGAGCAAATTTGCATCTCTTGATCGGGCGGCAAACCTGCCTTTTGCTTTGAGATTACGTCAAGGTAATAGCTTAATGTCGAGATCACGAGAATTTATATATGTGTGTGTGTGTTTATATATATAACAAATATAATCTTCACTTGTGATCTAGCAAACGACATCTTTATCATCTATGATTATTTTTTAAAACATGATAATAATTTGGTGTCACTGGGTTTAAAAGAGACTTTCGAGGGGATCTTTCAAAATGGAGAAATATTATTTACATGCCTCCTAATTACCATATTGTGTATGCTATTCCTAGGTTCATTAAAGAAATCGAGAAGTAAAATCGAAGTCGAGTTTCGCATGCAAAAAATACACTCTCGAGTTCCAACTCTCTCGAAAATCCACTAAAAGTTTGAGTTGCGTGTTGCTCCAAGTTAAATACCCGAATCATTTATGAGTAATTTATTCAAAAATTTTGAAATGCAAGTAATCACAGAGGGAAATGGGATGAATCAGATGAAAATATGGCATAAATTGAAACCCTAATTTCATAGAAGTTTTGGGGAATTACTCTTATACTACATTAGCAATTTGATCATTGTCATGAGGTAAGAAACTTGAAAGAAATAGGAATGAAGGTGACTGCACTAAGACAGTCAACAGGGTGGGCATTGTTGGCTCCAAATAAGCTTGGGATTAGTCGTTAATATCAATTGAAAATGAAAAATTGTTTCATCATCCAAGCACTAGCTCTGTTACACTAGCAGATAAAAATGGCAGATCAGACTTAAAACTACCAAATTCCAGATAAACCCTAAAACTGTCAATCGATGAATTGAGAGAAGTCAATCGAATATTACCTGTTTTGGATCGTCATCCCCTTCCTTTCTTTTCGGAATGGCCCGTCTTTCGCTTGTGCCGACTGAAATCTGAGACAAATCTGAAAGTCTGTCCACAACCAGCTTCGTTACACACGTAAGGGCGAGCCCCAGTGTGAACTCGGATGTGTTCGGTCCGAGCCCATGCCCACTTGAAGGTCATCTTGCAGCCCTTCCAAGGGCATTTAAGAGGCCGGTCATCAATATGAACTCGACGGTGCTGGACTAAATATTTGTGGGAGAAAAACTTCTTTCCACACCCCTTAACTGGACAGATGTTTTTTTTGTGCAAGATGAGCTCTTGTTTTGCACTAAAACTCATAGTGCAACCCTCAATATCACAAGGGTATTCCCCTCCTTCAACTTCCCTGGCCTTCAAGTTTTTGTGGCTCGAAAAAGAATTTGCAGCAGCGGGATTCTTTACCTTATTCTTATTATTTAGCTTGTTTTCTTTGGGTTTGACTTTAGACTTCTTCAGAGTCTTAACAGTTCTTTTCCGCAAGCGCTTGGTTGTTACATCTTCGACAGCTTCATTGGTGTCTGAATCAGATTGTCTAGTTTTCTGTTTGTCTTTGCTATTTCGAAGGCGAGAATGACTTTGCTTCGATTTCTCGGAGGCTTCTAATTTGACCAAACGGTCGGCTTCTTGCTTCGTAGATTGACGGGATCTTTGTTTAACAGGTATAGGGGTTACTTGTTTTAGATTAGCCTGCTTGCTTCTCAGTATCCTTCCAGTGGGCTGACTATCCTCCAGATCGCCATCAGAATCTCTGTCTTCTGTCTCAAGGCCTCGCTGTTGGCTGCTTCTACTTTTCCTTTTACTTTGCTTAATCGGTGTATTCTCATCTGAAAATGTGTTTTCTTTCTCAAAGTTTTTGACTTGCTTGATCCTAGACACAGACTTATGCTGGAGAGAATCATCCGAAAGATCATTCTCCATTGCAACACATTTGGTTTGCTTGCTTCTAGACGCTCTCCTTTGATACTTAAGAAATGTATCCTCCACCTCATTCATATGGCTGTCTTCTTTGTCGACATATTTATTTTGCCTTTTTCCAGAGACCTGCTGATCATGCTGAGGAGAATAATTGCCCTGTGACTCATCAGAAGGTGAAAGTTCTACCTCTATGTTTTTGCCCTTCTTGCTTCTAGAAATCCTCGTAGGACGATGATTAGAATCATCTCCAAAAGAATCGTCAGAACATGAACTTTTTGCCTCGATTGACTTGGCTTTCTTGCTTCTAATACTAATCTTATTCCGTTGAGGGCGATGATCCACTAAAGAATCGTCAGAGCTCGCATATTCCGTTCCAAAATATTTGGCTAGCTTGCCAACAGAAATCCTTTTTTGTAGCTGAGAAGAGTTTTCCTCTGATAGATTATCAGAATTCCTCTCAACCGACATTTTGCCTCTAAGAATCCTCCTCCGCTGTCGACGAAGATCTTCAATCAGATCATCTGGCACTATGTCAGTGCGTACTTGATTTGCTTTCTTCATTGACCCACCCCCAGAAGTCGATTTTCTCTTACTGCCACCCTTTCTAGCATTTAAATTTGCCCCAGATTTTGGCTCGAATTTTCTGATGCCTCTAGATTTTCTCTCAACTGATATTTCCCAAGTATGGAAGCGCGATTCATGCTCGTCTACTTCCTCTTCTCCTTCCTCTTCCCCTTCATAATCTCTCTTTGAAAGAAGAGGATGAACCTGATTTGACCCATCACCTGGTGACAAATCATCTGATGCCACATCATCAGAACATACACGTTTCTTTTTCTTGGTTGACCCACCACCCGAAGTCAATTTTCTTTTGCTACATGTCTTTTTGGATGTTAAATTTGCCACGGATTTTCCGATTCTGCTTGATTTTCTCTCAACTGGCATTTCCCATGCATGGAAGGGCAAGTCATCGTCATCTTCTTCCTCTTCTTCTTCGTTGTTTTCTTTCATGTTTAGAAGAGGGTGAACCTGATTTGAGGTCCAAACTTTTCCACACCATTTCCCAACAAATGCCTTCCTGCACCTAGTAGATCTTTTCTTGGTGAAGTTGGGTTTAGTGGATAAGGTGGTTGAAGAGCTTCGCCCAAATGCCCGGTATATCACAGAGTTGTATGGCATCTGCTTACTATAAAGAGGAGATCGGCAGAGATTGGCACTGTAAAAGAGATTGATGCCAAGCTTTACAGCCCAGTCTCCATTTCCAGGAATGGCTTCTTCGCTATCCAAAGCTGAGTGGATCCTCTCCCCGTCCTCTTTGCTAGCTTGTTCGAATTTGATTGCATTCCAGCGATAATCCATACCCATTTCTTCTGCAAGAGCTTTAGCTTCCCCCTCTATTGTTGGATAGTCTGCAAGTGATCAAAGAATGAAGACTTTGTCTGATAACGAAAATGCAAAAAAAAAAAA
This sequence comes from Begonia loranthoides, assembly GCA_022433065.1. Classification (NCBI taxonomy): domain Eukaryota; kingdom Viridiplantae; phylum Streptophyta; class Magnoliopsida; order Cucurbitales; family Begoniaceae; genus Begonia; species Begonia loranthoides. Next base: position 2,376,568 of record CM039482.1, on the reverse strand, counting down.
AAAAAGCAGAAGATTTTGGAAAGAACAAAAAAGATAATAAACCAGCCTAACCATAATGACGTCTCCGTGTTTATTGATAAATCTTAGCTGAATGTACGCAACTAACTACTCTTTTGCCCACTCACGCAATTCAAACTCAAGGTAAAGCAAATGCAGTAGGTATAGAAATGAAAAACTAGTTTCTCAATTGCAAAAAACGATGACTTGACATATTTGATATTTTTTCTTCGATCCAACAATAAATGTTTATGGAACTCAAAGAAGAATCGAGTAAAGAACTGCTAGACAGACATCTTCTCCTTCCAACAATGAAACTCTTAAGAATTTAAACAAGCGAAGAAGAAACTTTTGATCTGATGCCAAAAGCATCAGTCTCTCCAAGGAATCGAGTAAAGAGCAGCTAGATAGAGATATATACTGCATTTACCAATGAAGCAAGAAATTTTCTTGCTTTAGTTAAAGGGTACATTAGGCTGTTATTATTGAGAACTGAAATGCATAGATGAGCATACCTGGATGACAGTAGAGCAGTATATGCACTCCTCCTATTTCGTGAAGTTGCTTTTCTACTTGTATAGCATGCTCAAGGCAGAAAACGTGCAACCTTGAAGAATCTTCATCAGATTTTTGAACAAATGACATGGTTTCACTCCCCACTGGCAAAATAGCCTCACCAAACTTAGACTTTCCATCATAATCATCAGTGACAGCACTTTGAACTGGATGTGATGCTGATATGGTTGAATCTCTAAATCTACCTGCCAAAACATTTGGCTTTTGGAAACCGATTTCGGTAGTGTTGTACTCTATAGAACAATCAATCGTTTTATCCTTTGAGTTAACCCTATCACATGCAGACTCTCCATCAAGAATTTCAGGGGAACCATCTTTGCGGAGTTCAATAGAAGGCAAACTAGTACTTTCAGGCTGATACTTAGGTTCTGAAGAACAACTTTTCATGTTAGTTTCATTCCCATCTATAGAAATACTGGGTTCAACCTGATCTTCCTCTGAGTCGGACATATTTCCATAAGTTAATGCCAAAAGGCCTAAAGCAGAGGTATTTTTCTTTGTTTCAGTGCCGGATAAGGCTTCATAACTACGATCTGTTATATCATCATGGTGGGCAACAGATTGGACCGGAACGTCATACAAACCATCAGGGACTCTCTGTTCCATCCTGTGATAATCTGCAGCCATTTTATGAGCCAAAGATACAAAGAGAAAGAAACAACATAAGATGATTAAATTTGATAACAGCAACAACAAAAAACAGCTTAGATAGACAGAGGGACTCCAAATACAATCTAATTTTTTAAGAACTCCAGTGCATCACGTTGAAACTTCACATTCATAATCTTTTGAGTTGGATCACAAGCAGTATTATTTTTTAACCTCCAGCATGCAAATCAGCACACTAACAACTAGTTAAAGCCTCTCAAAACTTTTCTGTAAGTCTAAAAACAAGAGATAAAAATGTTGATGTAGAACCTTATGTCAGGTATGTATACAATGGCCTGCTAGAACAGGTCTAGCATTAACAGAATTCTGGTCTACAAGTGAGTATAAAATTTTTCTTTGATATTTTCTCAGATAAGCAGAAACAGGAGAAGAATGCCTTTAGAATAAAATAAAGGAAGAAGTAGGAATGTCACAATTAACCAAGTCTAGAATATAAAGCAAATATCAGCAAAGATATTTCCCTTAAAGCAAATATCAGCAAAGATATTTCCCTTGCCCATGCCACATACTAGTTATTCAATCCTCTAAAATCAGTGTAATTATATTTTATAAAAGACTTACCACTGCAAATACTCTTCTCATAAGTTATCGCACGCCCATCTTTAATAGCAAAACTGTCACTGGTTGCTCTGGAACCAGCAAGCCAATCATTTAAGAAGCTGCAATCAGCTGACATTAAGTAATTAGTGGATGATTCTCTAGGTTGAATGATGGCGGCACAAGAAAAACACAAAATTCCACAAGTGACACAAGAAAGCAGTCTTTGATCTGATAAACCATCATCCTGATTGGTACTTTCTCTTTCAGAACCAATGCTGGTAGTTTTTGACTTTGAAGAATATATATCATCATTTTCACAACCTTCATGTGACTTACTGAATAAATCATGCGATGAAATCCTGTTTTTGTCATAGGAAAAACTTGACGTTCTTTTAATTGAACAGAAACCTCTCACTTGATTCATTTCTTGAAGTTGATCTGGCTTCAGATAGCGACTATCAAAACCTTTTTCATATTTTGAGAATCCCTCCGAACTGCAAAAACCTATCGACAATCTGGGGTTTACTCTTGGTGGAAATCCCCGTAACTTAGTTCCAGAAACATCTGAAGAATTTTGGGGAAGGAATACGACAGAAGATCCTCTTCCAAGAATTTGAAGCAATTTGTTATTCTGTACTACATTTTGAACAAAGAGTTCTTTTATCATAGTCTCCCCTTCACCCTTCTTCTTGACTTTTAACCGAGAACTACGTGGTTCAGCATTGATGCTCACATGTATTCTGCATGAAAAGGGAGAAATTAAGACATAACCCAGTAAAATGATTCTTTTTGTAGTTCTACTCGTGTTCTTTTCTATTTCCAAATCTCCAGTGCTTTTCAAGCAAAAACAGCTTTAAACATATTCCAAGACTCTATTAAGGACAGACACAAGGAAATCAAAGCTGCCAAGTCGATGGAATAAGTAGATGGGTTTTCAAAAGAAACTTTTACAACTCATGAAAATGAAGGCCTTAAATTTAAAAGTGGGGTAGGTCTTATCTAGCAAACTTAGTTGATTTTGTACACTGTACATGGTTTGAAATGGCAGAATAAATTTAAAATCAGAGTAACGATACGAAGGAGAAATTAAAGTATTTGCAGTGCAAACCTAGAACATAATGCCAGTGCAAGATCATAAAGTAGCTGGTAATGAGAAAGCATAGGAGGATAATTAATTGAAGCTCGGCGAATAGCTGCATCTTTTGCAACATTTAACCATTCAGGAGTAGCAATGTTCGCCGCCTCTCCACAGTTAAATCCTACAGAAATCAACAAATATAATAGGCATTTCTTCAAAGCCAAATAATACGCAATATACAACTACAACAATATCACCAATCTATAACTAACGAATTGAATTTGCATGGAAACTCACCATGGCTGAACCCAGTGTGATAGGCTCTTGGGAAAGTGACTACAAATTCCCCGGCATTTTGAACTAACCTGCTTAAGAGAAGTTTAAAAGTAAAGATACACTTGACATCAAAACCATCAACCAAGGTAGAAGCATCCACAAGAAAATTTATTCCTACAAAATATTGACTGTGAAGTACTTCAAGTATGAAAGTTCATAGTTTATGGAAGAGATAATGTTTAATACATCTTATTTTTTGTCATCGATCAGGCCATAATTGCTCATTATAAGACTTGGATAAAGAGTTATTCACTCTAATAAATCGTCAACAGATGAATCTGAAATCTAAGGAGAATAGATCTCATAATAATGACAAGTAAGATATTTTTTAAGAGGATACTGATAAAGCCCAGATGAAATAAGGAAAAATGCAACAGAGTATGTCTATATTAGATTCAACAGAACAGTTCCGGTTGCAGCCGATCAGATACCTGCAACAAGGAACTCCAGCACTAATAAACATTTCAGGTGACAGTACTGTAGTCTTCTCACCAAGGACAGCGAAAGTAACTGATCAAAGATATAAGAAAGGATAGTTAGATACTACGGTAAAACAAAGAACCATAATTTTTACTCTAGAAACTAAGTTTTTCTAACCAAACAAAGACTAGTCTTTGATTTATTATGAATCAAAGCAAATTTAATACAAGATCCAATATAATACGAAAGAGCAGACTCTTATGATTAAAACAATAAGTTTCAGAAGTATGATATGATATAAACAAAAGAAATTCGCAGCCAGAGTCCCGCAGAAAGTATCATTTTTACATTTGCAGCGCAAAAAAAAAGGAACAAAAATAAGAATTTAAAGCCTCCAATTATGAGTCTTCTAACAATTTCAAACAATGTCTCTTCTCTAGAAACAAGCATCACCTTATCAGAACACCAAATCAGCGATTTGCATAGAGTAGCATAGAAAAATATGAATGAATGACGGGAGATGATAAAAAAATGAAAATGATATTCCACACACCAAACAGAAAAGGGTTCATAACAGAGAATTAAGTCCCTAGTTCAGTCAAAGCCCTGAACTCACCTAGAGGGTTGATCTCTCCTCCATACCCTTGAATCCTGACTACCTCTTCAAATGCCACAGCCGCCTCCCTCGGGACACCATACCAGGTCTTAGCTGCCCCCATATGCAAGTAATTTAAACTATGCAAATCATGATCCTCTACGTGCCAAGCGAACCAGCTGAACATCATAGCAATGTACACCATAGGAGATGTAACTCCAGGAATCTCCTCCTTCATGAACCTCAACAGAGACCCTTTCGAGCGAGATACCCCCCTCATATTCCAAGCAGTCTCACCTAAAGTCACACCCTCCCCTGCATCCTTACACTTTCCGTCATTAATGGGAACAAAAGCCGACCCAGGCATGTCGTTTGCATACTCAACTGAAAAAGGTTTATCTACGGTAGCCTTCCAATACAGAGATTCAATTTCCAGAGCTGAAAGCCCCCCTTTCTTAGCACATTTCTTCAAGTAACTTTTCTCGAAAGTCTTAGCTTTACCCTCAAATTCCTGAAACGTGTAGTGTTCGCCGCTCTGCCAAACGGGTTTCTGCACAGGGCTTGATTTTCGCGGACAAAATCCGATCTGCTGCTGGCGAGTAGTGAAAACAGGCCAAGATTCCGAAAAATTCCCTTCCGAAACAGCAGCTCGAGCAGCAAGAGATCGATTAAGATTAGCAATTACGGTTTTCTTTGGAGAAGGAAGAACAGGGGGGACGATTTTGCAGATTCCATACTTGGAAGCCTCTTTCTCGATCTTAAAAATGTAGGAAATTGGATCCTGAAACTCCGCCAAAGTAGGATGATATTCCGGGGCCAAAGGTAATGCTCTGAGCCACGTAAACACCTCCTGAGCCTGCTCCGAAGCCAAAACCGAAGCTGCCATTACCGAAAGAGAACATGTACCGAAATAGTCGAATGCCTCACACGAAACACTTCGTCAACGAAGAGAGAGAAACAGAGTAGATATCCATTCTCAGGTTATCTGCATCAGTGTACGCCTCTCTCTCTCTCTCTCTCTCTCTCTCTCTCTCTCTCTATCTCTCCTTCACTCTACTCCCTCACTCTCCAGTCTTCCCCTATTCTCTCTGCCTCTCTCTCTCTCTCTCTCTCTCTCCTCTGTTTTATAAATAGCAGAGCAACTTTATTGAAATGATGAATTTTATGGACAGAGTAGTGTTATATCATGAAGTTTACATTTCCTTCATTTTTTCTACTAACTTATTTTTAATTATTTAAATAATATATCTATAAATAAATATATCATAATAATGTTAATTTTCATAAATAAATAAAATCTCCATTAATCAAATTATTATCATTTAGCCCAAATTAAATGCTTGAAAATCAACTTTTTTTATTTAGATTTTATCGCTATTTTTTTTAGCCGAACTCTTAGACTAATGAGTTAAACAATACGAATTAAACATTTTAAGGGTCTGTAACGTCCTCCAATCTTCTCATTATAATATTATCAGTTTTGGTCGAAATCCGTCCGATTTTATTCTTGAAATTTGCCCAAAACGTGGTGTACTAGATAGGAAAGATAACTCATTTATAAGTCAGGTATTTTTCACTCTCCTATCACTTCCACTGATCTGAGTCCAATTTTTACATGGATTATCCTGACTTTCATAGGGCGGACTGTCATAGGTTCGATATTGATGGAATAGAATAGAACGCTCCAAGAAAACCTCTTTCGTTTTTCGAGTGTCGTCTTCATTTTTTTTTATAATTATTTAGGATTAATAAAAACACCATTTACGGAAAATAATTTTTTTAAAAATTGGGGATGAATAAAAAAAAAAAAGTGATGTTTGTAAAAATTATTTGATTTTATATTGAAGAAGTTGTTGATTTCATTTACATTTTCTTAATTTATTCTTCATTTTTATCATTTTTTTTAGTGATATTACAAAAAAGAATTTGCAAAATGTGAGCCCAATTGAAAGCATTGCAGTAAGGTAGGCCCAACTTTGAATTACAGGGATGTCATGTGCGACTACATATATCAATTAAATCCAAAAAAAAGTTAAAACCGAGCCGAAAAAAATCTAACTTAACAAGTTAAATAGTCGAGATTAAAAGAGTCATCTCGCAAGTTAATAAGTCAATCATTCCCGGACTGAGATGAGGTATACATTTTAAAAAACATTTTAACTAATACAACTATATATACATTTTTTTTTAGTTCACAAATAGTTATTTATATAGGAAAAATGACAAATCAACCATCATCCTTTACTGTTTATGACAAAACAACAACTATCCTTTTTTTGCTAATAAATTAACCACTGAACTATGAAAAAATGACAAAACCAATATCACTGTCACGTTTACCGTTAAAAGCTATAATGTCGAGTCGCGGCGGTTCATAGTCAAGCTGCTACGACTCTGTGGTTTCCCAAAAATAAGTTAGCAAATGTCATGAACCGTCGTGGTTTAACATGAAGCCGTTGTGGTGTGTTGATAAACCGCTGCGGTGTCCTATGAAACCGCAGCAGTGTCTTGACACACGCTGCAGTTTAATAGATGAAATCACCGCGGTTCATCATGCCTACTTGAAATTGTATAAGTACAGAGTAAACTCTTCACGATTTTCTCAGACATTTTCGCAGGGATTAGCGAATCCTAGAGATTTCTGAGAGCTGAAGTGAACTGCATTTTAGCGAAGTTGAAGAATTTGTTGAAAAGCAAATGACATCTTGCAGTATTGAGGAATCTGTTATTAACCGTCAAATTGAAGTGGGGCCCACAGCCATATTTTTTGTCAATGAGGTACATGGAATTGGAGATGAAGCTGCAATAACGTTACACTCCATCTCAGCAACTCTACATGAGGAGGACCTCTGTTCATTATGCCAATCCAGCAGTGACGAAGACATGGACATGATTGAGGGTAGGCCTAAACGCCCACCACAAGCAGAATGCAAATTTGCTAGTATGAGCCTTGACAAAAAGTACAGTTCATTGAATAAAATTAGAGAAGCAATTGTCGATCATGCGTTGAAGAATGGGTACGAGATAAAATTCACCCACAATGACACACATCGGTTGAGGACTACCTGCCAAGAAGGATGCACGTGGCGGCTGTACACCTAAAAAATGCAAGGTGAAATGACGTTTCAAATAAAATTCTACAACGACGTTCACACTTGCTCGAGAAAGATGGAAAACTGTTATGCCTCTGCCAAATGGGTGATAGCACATTACTTTGACAGATTTAAAAGTCAGCCCGACTGGGACTTGTCTTCCATAATTGAGACAGTCAGGAAGGACTTTAACGTCAACATCACACCCATCTTTGCACAAAGGGCAAGACATGCGGCGAAAAAAATTAAAGAAGGGGATGACAATGAGCAATACAAGCTCATATGGTCCTATGCCGAGGAGATTCAGAGGTTTAATCCTGGAAGCTCGGTACGGGTTGACCTAGAGATGAGTACATTTAAAAGGATGTACATGTGTTTTGCTGCATGCAAGATGGCCATGCAAAACTGTGGTAGACCGATTATTTGTTTGAACGGTTGCCACTTGAAGGGAGCGACTCTGGGCCAGCTGCTCACTGCTGTCACAATCGACGGGAACGATGGAATGTATCTGATTGTTGTAGCTGTGGTTGAAGCAGAAAATAGGGCTTCCTAGAGCTGGTTTCTAGAATTGTTGCTCGACTATCTAAACAGCCCGAGGGGCAGTGGGTGGACAATTATTTCTGACTGACAAAAGGTGGGGTTGATTGCTCTTGCCTTCTATGTTTATGCTATGTGGTGTGTACCAATATTTGACTCATACTATGAATCTTTGTATGGGTTAGTGTCAGCTGTCAGAGAGATGGCAGAGCAAGCGGACCATCGGTTTTGCATCCGACACTTGTATGTCAATTTTCAAAAACAATTTAAAGGCAATTTGTTCAAGGATGCAATGTGGATCGCATCTAGAGCCACAACAGAGAGGCACTTTGAGAGAGAGATGACGAAGTTATTTTTGCTTGATCCGGCGGCTCACAACTATCTACGAGGAATAAATACGAGATGTTGGGCCAAATATGCCTTTTGCTCCATCCCCAAATGCGACCTAAGCCTCAACAACCTCAGTGAGTCCTTTAACGCCTGCATCCTACCAGCCCGGGACAAACCGACTCTAAGTATGTTCGAGATTATACGAAAGGACATCATGAGTAGGATCGTGAAAAAAATGAAAAGATGGCGCGATCGACAGACTTGTTGTGTCCGCAGATCAACAACCGGCTCGCCAAACTACAACTTGCAGGTCGAAATTGGAGCCCCCAGTTTTCAGGAGCTGCCCAATTTGAGGTCGGCAACGGTAATAAACAGTACTCTGTCTATTTGGACAGGCGTACTTGTACCTGTTATCGGTGGGAGTTGACCGGCATCCTGTATGTCCATGTAGTCCCGTGCATTCACTTCACGAGGAGATCTCCTGAGGAATTTGTGCATGCGTGCTATTACCGGGAAACATACATGACGATATACTCCCACTTTGTCCACTCTGTCAATGGACAAATCGAGTGGCCTCCTATGACGCATCTTGATCCAATTATCCAACCGCCATTTAAAAAGCTTCTAGGAAGGCCTCGAAAACATAGAATACGGGATGTGGACGAGACCCCAAGCTGGACAATGCTACTCATAAGACATATGAACATGACGTGTGGCCGGTGTGGGGGTGTGGGGCACAATTCCCGCACGTGAGAAGGTGAAGGCAAGTCCAGTGCATGTAGCGGCAGAGGCGACAGAGGCGACAGAGCCAGAGGCGACAGAAGAAGGTTGGAAGGCACATTTATGGGTTTCAGAGTCTCGAGACAGCCCCTGAGACAATTCTTGCCATAGTCCCTAAGACAATTCCTACCATAGTCCCCGAGACAGTCCCCGAGACAGTTGCTGAGACAATTCCCGACATAGTTCTTGAGACGCAGATGAGCCCATTACCACATTTACGTTTTCAAGTGTTATTTGAACTATGCTAATTTCATTTGCAATGTATTTTGCAGGAGTATGATGCGCAAGGTCCACAAACACAAACATATACAAATGTGGACCTTAACCTTCCTTGATACATTGGGTTGATAAATTAGGTTTGATATATATGCGATTATAATACACGTTATCGATGTAAAATTTGAATTGATTAATTTGAATTGGTTTGATAAATTTGAATTGATATATTGGTTCGATACAGTTGGTTGTTGAGGATGAATGGAAATTGATTAGTATGCTAACGTCCATGTACCAACTTTTCATTTGAATCTGTCTTTCAGCGCCATGACAAGCCACTGTGGTTTTTTTTTAAGCACCGCAGCGGCTTGCTAACAAACCGCGACGGCCTGTCCACAAAGCCGCAGAGACTTGCTAACTAACCCCGGCAGCTTGTCCACAAAGCCGCAACGGCTCGTCAGAAACCGCTGCGGCCTGTCCAAAAAGCTGCATTGGTTTGTCATGATTAGTATGCCTTGTATGTTTCGGTGTTATGCACAACTTGCTAAAATTGTTGCAATGAATGCAATGAACATGCTTACTTGTTTGTTCATGATAAATGGAATCGTTTGAGTCAATTTCACTATAGAAAAATTGAAAATTTTGCAAGAGTTTCGCTTGTTTTTAAGTCTATCCCCTCTACGACATCAACAAAAGTAGATATTTTTTCCCAATCAGATATTATCCAAACTATAAACAGAAAACGTAAACATGTCAAGCGTCAATGAATTTTTCAATCCAAACAGATATTTTTCTATCCTAACGTCAACGTAAACGTAAACATATATTACAAAAAAGTCAACGTAAACAGATATTCCTAAGCCGACTTCTTCCTGTTGGGTTTTGGGCGTAAATCCGTGATTTCAAAAGCCAATTGCATGTCCAAGTATATGTTGGATGCATTGGCGAACAACGAACCCTCCACGAGTTGATCGTCATGCTCATGGAATTGTTCCTTATTAGTGCGAATTCGGATCACCCTCATCCCATCACTCATACACCGAAAGATGTCGTACGGGCTGCAATGCAAAGGGAACAATTGCTGGTAAACAAGCGAAAAGCAATATGAATTTATACAGGGGAAAATACATATCACTCTTTGTCAGTGGGCGCTATGATGATGGAGATTGCTTTAGGCATCAATTGTTGGTAAGCGAATGGAGTGTGCAGGTCAACGGACGACATAAAACACGCCTGTTTTTGGTGTGTCTGAAATGTAAACAGCGCATTAGAAACCATGGAACATGAACGACTGCCTGGAGAAGTGAGATGGTTACTTACGTGAATCCACCCTAATGTGAATAGTGATTTTTGTTGTTGAAATATGAAAGCATCTTTGTCGTTCACCGTATGGCACTGCATATAAGTTCGAATGAGAACTAAGATAAAAACTTATAAACTAAGATACAAAGAAGGCTTCTCACTGTGTTTGGCGTCCCGACTTGCTCCGGAAAGATGATATCAGTGATGGTGTAATCATCCTCGAACAGCTTTCCCCCAAGAATGACGCACGTCTCTAAGTTCTTCAAGTATTTCCCAAAACATACTTCTTGACAACATCCATAAATTCCCGAGACTACAACAAAAATGGCAAAAGACTGTCAGACTAATAAAACATGAATAAGTGCAGACACACATATATAACCAAATCAAAGATGTACCATGCCCATAGTTTTAAGGGACTGAGGCTGTGACTCACTTGTCTCGTACTCCTCAGCAAGCACGGCAGGAGGAGCAGGTTGGCGTCTTATGGCAATTGTGCTGCATATCAACAACACGTTATTATGTCCAAAACAAATAAGGTAAAGACTGGACTTTGTGTTCGAAGTATATAACTTACAAGCGGTCTGTGGCTTATGTTGCTTCAAAGGACGATGGAGAGGCTGCTATAGGGGCTGCTTGATGCTCCATTCTCTAAAGTGCTGCCAACAGCTCACGATGCCTTTCTTCTGCTCGCTGATGCCTCTTTTCTGCTCGCTCATTCACTTTTTTAATTTGGAGCAGTGCCATTTGAAGGTGCTCCTCCTTCATTTGTATTCTGGTAAGCACCATATGATGGAGCTCCTCCATCTTGTTCATCCAGTCGGACGTCTCCTTCGGCATCGAAGTAAAATGAGATGTCTAAGGGGGGGTGATTGCATCGGTTGCGGAACATCTTCCTCCATGTGTTGCAGAGGTGATGCTGGAGGCTGTTCCTCCGAGGGGGCTGAAGGCTGAACCACTAGGGGGCTGAAGGCTGAGCCACTTTATCTCGCTTCTTCGGGGTCTTGCATACCCATTCCCCTCCAACTTTGCTGACCCCTATTCGGTCCACTTTCAATTTGTTGTACACATCAATGGTCGTCTCTTCGATTCTTGGCTCATCCTCCGAGATGGGTACCTCATACTGCTCAACAACCCTCTGGATGAGCTAGTTGAACGGCATACTCTTGGCCGAGTTGTTGAGCACCTCGTGCATGTGACTAAGGATGACATATCTGATGTCCACCTCTTTTTTGGTGAACACCTTCTTCAGCAAATAGAGATCCATGCAGCTAACATGGTCTCGATGTCTATCTCGAGGCAAAATTGTGTACGTTGTGATGAGGTGGATCATTCGAGCTATGACATTCATCTTTCTGCCCTTTGGCTTCTTGTACTCGGCAATCTCAGGATCCCGGTGCAACAATCTAAGCACTGTCAGCCTTTCTCCTTGGCTGATGAAAGGTGGATCCTGAGACACGTGATAATATTGATCGCTTGGTCCCTCCAGTACACATCCAAGCATCACATTCAGATAATTGGGAGTCAACCTCAACTCTCGTCCAAACATATACGTTCAGACCTCTAATGGCTGGATGGACAGTTCCAAATTTGGGTAAAAGAGTTTGATAATCCTCTTGCAGTAACTTTCCCCCATCCGGCACAAATCGCCTAATCCAGCACCCTTAATCAATTGCTGAATTCCCACTTCAGTCAAGGACTCCAACTCTACTATTTTAGAAACAATAATTGAACGGTGTTTTACATCATCTTCATACCATTCTTTCGCGTAGGCTGTCCTGAATAGTGGGGAGAGGAAACCCGTTGTAACGAGTTGGAACCGGACCATTGACCCTCCGGCTGGTCGTTGTTGAGGCTGCGGTTGAGGTTGAGATAGAGATTGTGCCACGGTTTCTCCACTCACCGCGGTTTCTCCGTGTTGCACAGCCAGGGTTTGGCCGGCTTGCACAGCGGAGAGTGCTCCTTTTTGCGCAGTGGCTGGACCGACAGACTCCATGGTTTCTGCCTTTGGTATCACTTGCGACGGACCACCCTTTCGTTTGAGCACCATTTTCTTTGCTCAAGAATACATTGGTATCGAAGGTCTGAGATTGTTGTTCGCCAAGGTTATCGTTGTTTGTTCGCGGTGAAAATGCTGGAGCCCTCGATCGAGTATTATGTAGTACGACAGAGGATCAAAGACCGAGACACGACAAACCTCTGCGGTTTAGGATGACGTTGCAGCGGTGTGTCAATACATCGCTGCGTTTTAGGATGACGCCGCAGTAGTGTGTTAATACACCGAGGCTGTTTGGTATGAAGTCGCCGTGATGTATTGACACACCGTTGCAGTTCCTAGATGAACAGTCGTGGTTCATGACAATTGTAGGGTTATTTTTTAAAAACTATGGAGCCGCGACGGTTTGTATACGAACCATCACGGCTCGACTTCATCACATTTAATGGCAAACGTGACAGCGATGGTGACATCGTCATTTTCTTATAGTTCAGTGGTTAATTTGTTAGCAAAAAAGGATAGTGGTTGACTTATCATTGATAGTAAAAGATGATGGTTGATTTGTCATTTTTCTTTTATTATAATATTATAATATATTACTTTATTGATTTAATTGAACATCACACCTAGTATAATACCATTACTATAATTTTTTCTATTTAAAAAAAAAAGAGTGAGATAATCGATATAACCGAAGCGAACTAATTTTTGATCTCGAATTATTTAACTTTAGTGAGTCTCATTTAATTCGTAAGCTCAAACTCTAAGTTAAGTTTTGCTATTTAACTACATTAACAAATTAGGTACGTTTGTCCTAAAATAAATGTCACGAGAATATGTTCATGGTTTAACATATCTAAGAAATTGGACATAAAATGCTCGAGAACATAAAGACTTATTTGGTAAATATTTAGAGATGTTGAATTCATAGTTTGTTAAAATTGTTTTCGAAAACTGAAAAAATTGTTTAGTTTGTCAAAATTGTTTTTTAAAACAATCAAAAGGCCTTTAAAATTTTGAAAAAAATTAACAAGAGTTTTTTTCTTTCTTTCTTTCTGTTTTTTGTTAATTTAGTATTCAAATTTAATTTATTATTTCATCATGAACCTCTAATCTACTAAACTGAAAAACATGATAAATTATTTTATGAAATATTTCTAAAATAATTTTAATTTATTTAAAAGAAATGATAAATCAATTTTTTGTCATTATTAAACATGACAAATGTGTGACAACATAGTTAAGCCTTTGTAGGAGTGATGCTTGTTAAGTTATATTGTATGACAACATTGCACAATACAAGGAATGAATGAAGGAATTGGAGGATAGACATTCTAAGTAGTTGAGGGGTTGAGGGAGGAGTTAGTTCTAGTGAGCCACTAGATAATTTTTTTTATTAATGTTATATTTATTTTTTATTCATAATTTTTATTTTTTATTTTTTCACGTGACAAATATTGATTAGTACAATTAATGTAATAAATTATAAATAATTAAAATAAATCATTAATTATATCAATCAATATTTAACACATTAATAAGTAAGAATAGATGGTAGGAATAGAAAGTAAATATAACATTATTCACTTTTCTTTCATGAGTTTTGCAAATGAAAACAGGCTAAATAAAAACCGGTCTTTTATTGCTTTGGATAGAAAAAATTTGAGGGGGACCAATTATGCAATTAGTAAAATTTGTAATGCATATAAATTTTATCAGTTAGAAATTACGAAACTCGTAATTAGCTTAATATGGTAGTGCATTACCAATGTACCATTGAACTATTTCCGCACAATTTTTCGAGAAGTCAAAAAGGATAAAAAAAAGATCGAGAACACATGTTACGGCTTATCTAATAATTAAATTATTCTATAGTAGAATAATTTAATTTTACCCAACGCTCATTTTTTTGGCTTTTGATTTTAATTTAATTTAAAATATCATAAATAATTATTATTATTTCAAGCCTAATTATAAGAGCTAATTAGGAGTGTTTATATCGTGATGAGGTGAATCCTAGAAGGTCAAGGTTGCGTTTGAACGACGCCATTACTTCTGCAAAGGTTACCCATGCTTCAACTGCATCGCCACTGTCACCGCTGCCGGTCGACATCAGAATTATCACGTTCTTGTGCATCCCTATAGGGCTACTCACCCAACTCGGCTTCCCCCACCCGAAGTCCCCTTTGTAGTGCGGAAACCTACACCAGCAAAAAGATTAAATTGTCCTTAACCTTTTTGTTGTAGAAACAAACTGAAAATTCTAACAGAAAACGTGACAACAAATGAATTAAAAAATATGGAAATTGTTTAGTGGTTAACGGTGATATCTGCTCCATTCATTCCCCATAATTGAGTATTTTAGTTATAAGCAAAAATTGTTGAGTGGTTGACTTGTCATTGATCCCATAGTTTAATGGTTGTTTTGTTAATTTTCCAATAATTCATATCAATTTCATTTTGAATCTCATTTAACAAGATAAGTAATGCTAGATTTATCTTCTAATTTTATACTCTAATTTACTCTTCGACGTACTGTCACGATCTGGAGGAGAGACAAGACAGAACAACTAGGTTGAACCACCTGATTCTCAAAGAGAATCAAACCGCTTGACCCAAGGCTTGGTCCATGGCTCGTAGTAGAAAACTTAAAAGTAAATTAAAATCATAGCCCACGCTAGATTGGTGAAGGCCCATATGGTGATAACAAAATATAAAGATAGTGTAATAATTTAAGTCGAAAGAAGTATTGTGCATGAATTCAAATGCGCAACACCCAATATAAATTATACATACCGAAATCAAAAGAACGAAACAACAAATCCTTACCAAGGAAAAATAAAACACTAAGCAAAAGAGAATGAAAGCAAACTCCAAGGGAAAGGGCTACTCCTAGTTCTCACCACTATGCTTCTTCCATAAGAAAAAGATAGTGAATTTGGGTGAATTGATTAAACTCAATAAAGATTTTATCACTATACTCAATGCATCAAAAAATAATTTTTATAGATCGGTGAAAACCAGGAGTTAGATAATGTGTGCATGCATAGATTATGCAAAATAATGTCACCACGATTATTCGTAGAAAAGAGTTCATGTGAAAAAAGTTTATGGATCCCTATACATTGTTACCCGCATGTGTATAAGAGAGAGAGAGAGAGAGAGAGAGAGAGAGAGATAGAGAAAAGATACTATTCGGAGACCAATTGCCAAGGTTAGAAATTGTCACCCTTGGACACGGTATCGTAAGCTGTTCTAATACATATATTGAGTGTAACATGTAAATACATTCTCGCATAATAGAAAGTGCACATTAAACAAATGACTTAGGTCTCAGACCCAATATAGCTAGAAACTACATTCGGAATATTAAGTGAAATAAAATACATATTGACAATAAGTTTTAAAATCAGTGTACGTCTACATAAAAACTGATATGTTGTGAGAGATGACATGTTGGATTTTCAGCATGATATATAATAAAATAAGAGTTTTGAAAACTATTAGCATGTACGAATATAATAAAAGATACCCCGACCTTGATGATGACTAATGATATGCTCAAAAATAGGTTTGAAGTCGGCAAACTACTGAAAAACCTACATCAATATTAACATTGGAATCTCTTCTAGACTACTAAGGACAATAATTTGTTCCAATGCCAAAAATAAGAACCAACTTAGAAAGACTACAAAAGGATTGCGAATCTCCTTGAGGTGCTATGCTCCTTGACGACAAAGCAAAACCATATTAAAAACCATCAAGGTCATATAAGACAAAGAGTGGTCGACCAAAAATGGAATAGCGATCGGCTAAAAATGGGATTGCAATCGACCTGGCAACAATGCGGTCAACTTGAGCTACAAGTTGTGGTCGACCATAATTGGTGACGGTCGATCAATCAACAACATGAGGTTGACCAAAAACTAGAAATGATTGACTGAATGATAGAACGATTTCGACCTTGTGTCAGCACGCGATCGACCAAAGACGTCATGCAGTCGACCTTCCCTTCCACAAGGTGCAGTCGACGAACACTGGAACACTCAATCAAACATATTGGTTGGTCGACCAGAGAGGCTCAGCCATAATTGAAAATGGGCGAGACTCACCATTGTTGTGATTGACCAAAGACGCATCAAAATGTCAAATAGATGGATTTTTATCAAAATACTTGAAAAAAAACCATCATTTCAATTGATTTCGCCGCTAATATTAAACCCTGCATAACACTAAGATTGCCCCTTTTTATTGATTCGGGTATAAAAATTGCACATTCAATTATGTGTGCTAGTGCATCATCAATGTATGATATAAGAGTTACAAAAGGACCACACATTATAATTATTGAATTATTTATGGATAAGGACAAAAAACAAAACCACCACTTGTGATCGCATGTCATGGTTGATGTACCAACTAAATTATTTTATGGTAGAATAATTTTAGTTGACCAAACTCTCAATTGTATTTTTTTAAATTTATTCTGAAAATACCATAAAATAACAACTATTATTTAAAGCCTAATTAATAAGGGCAAACTAGCACCACGCTTCATGGGCATGACGACGTGAAAGCTAGAAGCTCAGGATTGCGTTCGAACGACGCCATTACTTCTTCTTCAAAGGTTACCCACGCTTCAACTCCATCGCCACCGTCACCGCCGCCGGTCGGCATCAGAACTACCAAGTTCTTGTACAGTCCGACAAGGCTACAGACCCAAATGGGTTTTCCCCACCCAAAGTCCGCCTCGTAGAGCGGGAATCGGCACCAGCTCGCGAAGCTGCAAAACTCCATCTCCCCGGCGTTCCAAGCTTGACCCAATTTCTTCTTGGACTCCAACGCGTTTTCCACATTCTGCAATCTTTTCACCATCTCACTGTCGATTTCTTTGATTGCTTTTCTCATCTGTTCTACCAGAAACTGATAATTTTCCTCCTCATCAATGGGGGTCGAAGCGACAGTGTGCCAACAGATGTTCCCCAGTGAGTGTTCCGGCAATGGCGTATCCATCCTCCCACGTAAGTTCACTACTTGAATGGCTGAAAAAGCCTTCGTTTTTTGTTTTTTAGAACGAACTATGGCCATGAAACGCTTCCATATGAAGGCGGAAATTGCTTCAACCCTCGTCGGAGGCTTGTACAAACTATCGCCGTCTCTGCTGGCTGCAACTTCTTCTCGAAGTGCAGCAATGTTAGCTTTGGAAAACACAAATCTCTTGCTTACAACATTTGCTCCTTCCATTTCTGGACGTCCGATCCCTGGAAGGACTGTCGGAGGGAAGAGCCTAAAGGCATCAAAACTCGGTCCGACCACGTCCGTAACTCCACGGCAGGTGGTGGCCCATTCTTTGACGAAAAAGGTTGCAGAGTTTCCGTCGCATAATTTGTGGGAAATGGAAACAGCAATGGCAATCCCACCGCAGCTGAAAATATTGTACCGGACTGCGAGATTGAATTGTCGGGAATCACAGCCTGATTCGCCGGCAGTGCTGGGATGAAAGGGAAGTAACTGGAGGAGGAGAATTGGCTCCGGATCATCTACCATCTCCGATAAAGTACACGAAACTTGAGTCTCAGAGTACTCAACACCTAGAAGATCAAAATCTCAGAAACCCAGATCAAGAGCTTACTTAACATATTTCGCAGTCTGAAATATTTTCAAAAACTTGTTCTTTATTCTAAATTTAGAGAGCGATATTTGTAAATTATAAAAAAAATGGTATGAATATGTATTCGTGGAGGTACCTTCATCATTGCAATCCACTGAGCAGTCATCGACGATGGTCCCGGCGAGGGGGTAGTAGAGAGTGAGGATGAGAGAAAGAGAATTCTTGAGCTGAGAGCTCCTCTGCGAGTGGTCAACAATGGAGTCTTGAAGTTGAGTAGATGAGTAAAAGTAGATGATAGGAATAAAACAACCAGGTGCGAACTGGTCCAAGAAGCAAAGCTTCAGCTTCCTCTGCTCATATGGAGTCGGCGAAGAAGGTTTTATTATCTCCTTTGACATTACTTCCACTTTCATCTCCATATCTTCTCCTCTCTCTTCAATAGCTTCTACTCTTTACTGTTGTTTATCTTCTTCAGCAATTGCTTTGTTTTTATAGACATGACTGAATGGGAAAGAGAAGAAGGTGCACTCCCATTTTTTTAATCAGATGATAGACAGGTTTTTTTCTTTTGAAATTAACAAACCAACCCCTTAACTATCAAATCAACAGAAAATGAAAAAATCGAACAATTTTCACTCACAAATAAAATACTCAATTATGAAAAGTAAATGGAATAAATATTATTGTCATGTTTTTTGTTAAATATCGTTCTTTTTCCACTACAGAACATTATTTTTTCACTATGAAAAGTGAGTTTTTAAAATAGAACTAAGGAGGAAAAATTATATTCCTTATAAGAAAGACAACTTTTGGCAAAGAAAAAAAGATGTATTTCTTATCAAATTGTGAATTCTTCTAAGTAATTTGATCTATTTGGGGAACCAAAAGACTGCATTTTTCTAAGGTATAAAATTAAATTATTTCATTGATTCTTGAGAATTATTCATTTACTTCGATTTATGAAATTTTAATTTTTCTCTCAAATAATTGTTTTAAACTCATATTAGATTGCAATAAAATGCTGAAATTGTTGAAAGTAAAAGAGTTTGTCTTCGTTGTTAATTCTCTGAACAGAAATATATCAGAATCTCTAGTTTGTATTTTGAAAAACTCAGTCAAAAATCAAAATAAGGTGTTCGAAATGCACGAGAGAAAATATTTTCGAAGAGAAGTTTTATATTCTTTTATTTTCAAAGTAAATTCACTGTTAACGATAATATTTAAATAGTTTAATTTTAATATTTTATTTATTAACAAAAATTATTTAGAGGTTAGCTTGTCATTAATCACAGAGTTTATGAGTTGTTTCGTTATTTTCTTTTTAATTGTCAATATCGTATAAAGTCAACTATCTAGAAATTATATTTAATTAAAAATAATTATATAAATATATAGTATATCGGTGGTTAAAATCCTTAATGCTTCAAATAAGGAATCCTGGCTAAAAAATTCATTCTTTTTTTTTTTCTGAAATTTTTGTCACACTCAGCCGACATTAAAAAAGAATAACGATAGCCATACGATCTAAAAGTGGGCCTAATAACATTAAAATAGAATAACGATAGCCATACGATCTAGAAGCGGGCCTAATAAAACCATCGATCAGACGACTTGATCTTTGTGGAAGACCAAATCACTCGACCCAAGACGTGAATTTTAACATAATACTTTTATAAATTTAGCGAGATCCAAAAGTTATAGGCCTAGATCCGTATAGTGATCACGAGAATAAATGGTGCATAAAATAAATAATCCAAAATACTGTGTGACAAATCATAATAAAAAGTTATAGGTTTACAGATCAAGTAATTAATATCCTAATAAAATAACAGTTTAAACACTAAGTGGAAATAAAAGGAAATGAGACATTTCGACTCTGAGTCTATAGTTGCTCTTGCCTTTACCTGGAATGGGAGGGAGTCATTTAGGGTGAGTGACTAACTCTGTAACACCACGTAGCGCTTAACCTTTTTTTTTTTTTCCTTTTTTATGATATGTTTGTAGAAAAACTAGGTCATTTAAAAACTCGGGCGATAAGAACGTTAGTATAACGTTATTAATGAAAACCTATTTTGAATTCATAACTTAGTATAACGTAACTTTTATTAAATATATTTTTGTACTCTTTTAAAACTTTGTAGCAGAAAACTTTATAAAATCTCACATAAAATAACTATAATAAAACTCATCTTTAAAATGACCAAAGCATTTATAAATATTTTATTTTTAAATCTAATAGCAATAAACATAAATCTTGACAAGAGTTTTACATCATTAAAATTCATCTTTATTAAATTCTCATCCATGGTCAAATTCATTTCGACAATGCTCTAGCTTCGTCAATGGGAATTCCTCTTCAATCGTGTTATCAAAAAGTTCTTTTCATCAAGCTCTTTAATCTCCTTTATTTCCTACATCACATGGTACACCTAAGGAGTCTACTCAATAAAAAATATAACATAAAATATGTAATACAAAATGCAACATATGACATGACGATGAAATGCAACATATAAAATAATGTCTTTTATTTTATTTTATTTTCTTTCACTTTACATACTAATCGTTTGGGACATTATTCTAAGGGAGAGTGACATCATTTGATCCACCTCATGCGAGACAGTTAACTCGAACCCCACCCAAAACGATTATTTACGTTTATTCAGTCCATTCTTTTAATTCCTTATTATCTTTCTTAATAAAAATATTTTTCATGAATGCATGTACATTTCTATAACATATTGACAATCTAACATGCATGATTTACAGCAAATCCTCAATCCACAGTTCGTAGGCATCATCATTAATAATATAAGCAATTACAATAAACATGTCATCAATCCAAAACCACATGCATTATAGACTACATCAACGAATATCATGGTACACATACCCTAAGATAATAGTCCTAAAACATCATAATACCATATCAACAGACAACTTATTCTTGAGTCAATAAAAGATAATAGGAAAATCAACAATATCATCAAATAGTAAGGCACTTCCAATCTCCAATTAAGGGCATAAATCAACTTATCAACGTGTGAACAACAATCTCAACATATAAATTGGATTCAATAGAAACAAAAGGCATGAAACACAATATTCAGATTTTATATTTTCCATTAAATTCTATGTCTAGACTTTTAAGCTCATATGAGCAGACAAAACCTTTCAACCTCCCAAATCTCATTCCACAAAGAAATTTCCAAATTTCTAAACTTAAAGGCAACAATCAATCTAACAATATAAATAGATTTTCATTCTCCATTGAAAAACATTACTCTAACTTATAACCTAAATAAAAGGCTAGAAAACCTCTTAACAACCTATGAATAACAACCCTCAGTATACAAACAGATTCCCACCTCTAAATATAGGCAATTACACGACATTGACAATGTATGAACATAGGCAATATCATTTAGAATAAGTGACATCATTTGGTTCACCAGGAAACTTATTCAACCTTCAATTATGAATCGTTCTTATGTACATTTTGTTTGTTCTTTCATAAAACATTCTTACACAATTTATTTTTTGTTCATTATTCATGTAACGTTCTAAAATCTACTTTTCTAAAATTTCAAAACCCTAAAGTTTTTCCTAAAATTGATTGAAATTTATGTCAAATTAGGTTAGTCAAAACCTTAATTACAAATTTTGAAAGTTTTTGAAATTCTTAGAGTCATTAATTAAGTGGAAGAAAATCTAACATTTATTGAGAAATATTTAAATTCTTAATCAAACACTAAATAAATATGTTCATGGAAATATTAAAATAGAATTTAATTCATTGCATATTTTCTTTAAGGGTGTGGAAGAGAAAGATGTGAAGATTTAAAAATTAGTTCCTTGCGTCAGAATTCGTTTCGAGATGGAAATGATCAAAATTTAAGGTTTTGAATTCGTTTTGTTAAGTCGGGCTGATGAGTACGTGCTATGGATCTTTGTCATAGAATTCATGTCAAGATGGAGATTGTTAGATTCGGTGTGACACGAATTCTATTGGGCTGGGCCGGTGAACCCGCATTGTAAATCTCATTTAGAGTTTTTGCTTTCACTATAAATTGATGTAAGCTAGAGTCGCAAAACTCGTAGTTGTTTTTGGATCTTCATAGTAGATTTATTCCTCTGCTAGTGATTTTTTCCCTAAAGGATTTTTCCACGTAAATCTGGTGTTTCACATCGTATTTTCTTTTTTTGGTTATCGTTCGATCTCTAACACTCTCAATTGTATTCTCTCAACTTAAGGGTTGAGAGAGAAAGACTATGCACTCAAATTATGAAGAGACATATCATAGAAAGATTTTGGCAACACTTCGATACAAGTTCTCTTCCTTCGTTCTTCAATTCGGAGTGCTTCCTTTTACAGAAAACTGTCAAGCGGTCGACCACCCAACTCTTCTGAGCGATTGACCACCCAACTCTTTCGAGCGATTGACCACCCAACTCTTCCTATCAAACACTTCTTGACAGTTGGATGTAGCTATTATGCTTTTAGTCGACCACTTTTCACATTAGTCATCTACATCGATCAACCTATCCAAGCTCAGGTCAAACACTTTAACGTATGTCAGGAAATGGTTCGCCAATATCCATTTTCCAGTCGACAACTTCAACAGTTTAGAAAACCTAAAGCAATCTGTCATTTTTCTGGTCGACCGCCTTTCTCTTCTAGTCAACCACTTCTCTATGTTTCGTATACTTAAAAGTTTTTAAGTTACAAATATCAAACTATAAGCTACAAGTCTTAAACAATCATATTAGCAAATATAAATACCCTTGTTAAAGGGTATTTCCAATGAAAATTAAAGTATGCTTAATTGAAATCATATTTGAATTTTAAACAACTTAAAACACTTATTCAATCATCATCAAAATAAATGAGTCAAATATCTATTGAGCTACCACGGACGTTCTTCAATGTGGACATCCTTCGTGAGTTGTGAATTGACTTTAAAATTACACCATTTGAGCGAAGAGATAGAAAGTATATCAATTCAACATTAATACATAATCTGAAAGGAAAGAGAGGTTTCGACATGGTAAGCCAAAAGACATTTGTTATAAGTAGAGGGACATTCGTTGTGGGTTGAGGGACATCAGTTGTAAGTTAATAAACATATGTCGTAAGTTGAGAAACATATGTCGTAAGTTGAGGGACGTCAGTCGTAAGTAGAGAGACATGTGTTGTAAGTTAAGGGACATATGTTATAAGCTAAGAGACATCCCTCGTAAGTTGAGAGACGTCCGTTATAAATTGAGAGACATCTTACAATGCCCTTAATGATGAGGGACGTTCCTCATCCTAATACGACATCCCTTTTAAACAACAAATGCCCCTCTTTACAACAAATGTTTTTCGTCCTAATATGACTTCTTCCCTTTAAAACAACAAACTTCCCTCTTCACAACATATCTCTCTCATCCTAATACGATATCGCCCATTTTAAGCAACGGACGTCCCTCTTCACAACAAACGTCCGTCCTCCAAACACGACATCCTCCTTGTAAAAAAACAAAAGTCCCTCTTCACAACAAACATCTATCATCCTAATAAGACATCCCCCAAGTGCCACAGATGTCCCTCAACTTACAACAAACGTCCTTCAACTTACGACAGATGGTAATCAACTTACGACAGACAACCCTCATCATTCAAGAACATCCCTTGGAGGGTTTTAAGCAAAAAATTTGACTACAATGTTTGTTTTCTTCATTTTTTATAGTTCAAGGTTCGTAAATTTTTTTAAAATTTCGTTTAACATTGATCCTAAAATTTAAGATTTATTTTATTAATTATCCTAATAATAACGAAAGTAGACCGTCAGTCAACTGTAATTGATTATAAACATATACGACGATCTACTATAATTGATTATAAACATTTATCCTTGGTTTTCTATCAACATTTATAGTTTGAATATAGATAGTACATCAACTATAAGAGCTAATTTATTTTAACAATCTCTTAAATAATTATTATTATTTAATGCATAATTATAAGAGCTAATTAGCAGCGTTCATATCGCTGTGAGGTGAAAGCTAGAAGCTCAGGATCGCGTTCGAACGACGCCATTACTTCTTCTCCTAAGGTTATCCATGCTTGCACTCCATCGCCGCCGTCACCGGGGCCGGTCGGCATCAGCATTACCACGTTCTTGTACAGCCCGATAGGGCTACAGACCCAACTGGGTCTTCCCCACCCAAAGTCCGCCTCGTAGAGCGGGAATCGGCACCAGCTCGTGAAGCAGCAAAACTCGATCTCCCCATCGTTCCTAACAAAAGCCAATTTCTTCATGGACTCCAACGCGTTCTCCACATCCTGAAATCTTTTCACCATCTCACTGTCGATTTCTTTGATTGATTTTCTTATCTGTTCTACCAGAAACTGATAATTTTCCTCCATATCAATGGGGGTCCAAGCGATGGCGTACCAAACGATGTTCCCCAGTGAGTGTTCCGGCAATGGCGGATCCATCCTCCCACGTAAGTTCACTGCTTGAAGGGCTTGAAATGCCTTCGTTTTCAGTTTTTTAGAACGAACTATGGCCATGAAACGCTTCCAGATGAAAGCGGAAATTGCTTCAACCCTCGTCGGAGGCTTGTCTAAACTATCGCCGTCTCTGCTGGCTGCGACTTCTTCTCGAAGTGCAGCAATGTTAGCCTTGGAAAACACAAATATCTTGCTTACAATATTTTCTCCCTCAATTCCTTTGCCTCCGACCCTTAAAAGGTCTGTCGGAGGGAAGAGCCCAGCGGCATCGAAAGTTGGTCCGACCACGTCCGGAACTCCGCGGCTGGTGGCGGCCCATTCTTTCACGAATATGGTTGCAGAGTTTCCATCACATAATTTATGGAAAATGGAAATACCAATTGAAATTCCACCGCAAATGAAAATACTGTACCGGACTGCAAGATTGAATCGTCGGGAATCACATCCCGATTCTCCGGCGGTGCTGGGATGAAAGGGAAGTAACCGGAGGAGGAGAATTCGCTCCGGTTCATCTATCATCTCCGCTAAAGTACACGAAACTTGAGCCTCGGAGTACTCAACACCTAGAAGAACAAAATCTCCAGATCAAGAGCTTACTTAACACATTTCGCACTCTGAAAAATTTTCAAAAACTCGTTCTTTTTTCTAAACTTAGAGCGCGAAATTAGTAAATTATAAAAAAAATGGTACGAATATGTATTCGTGGAGGTACCTTCATCATCGCAATCCACGGAGCAGCCATCGACGATGGTTCCGGCGAAGGGGTAAAAGAGAGTAAGGACGAGCGAAAGAGATTTCTTAAGCTGAGAGCTCCTCTGAGAGTGGTCAACAATGGAACTGTTGCGGTTCAACGATTTGGAATACCACAGAACGATAAAAGAAACACAAAAACAATCCAAGAAACAACCAATCACAACACNCGTAAATTTATCCACCTCAAACTTAGCCATGATGGTCGATTACGGGTTATTTCAGAAGCTTCAGCAAGAAACCTAGAATCTTGAATCCCAAATCCTCAATCCACGCTCACCGCACCAATTGTTGCGGTTCAACGATTTGGAATACCACAGAATGATAAAAGAAACACAAAAACAATCCAAGAAACAACCAATCACAACACAATCATATACGTGGTTCGGACAAATAAGTCCTACATCCACGGACAACAGCAGCTTTATTATCTATATCAGATTCAAGATTGTTACAGAAAAGGATCCTTCTTTACAGAGCTATAACACTTTTTCGACTAACCTGAGACTTTCCAGAGAGAAGAACATCTGCCCTAACTCACTATCTCTTCGTCGCCAATGTACTCTGATCGCCTCTGTTCTAGTATCCAACAAACAGAACAACTAGACTTCTTTTCAATTTTCACTCTTAAGCTTTCCCGCCATGCACAATGACTCCCCTTTTAACAAGTCACGTGAGAAGTAAACCAGCTTAAAGCACGTGACCCATAAAATAAATTTCTAAATACTGAGTCACCTTTTCACAGGAACCTTCAACTTGAGTAAATGGGTAGAAGTAGACGAAAGGAATAAAACAATCAGGCGCAACCTGGTCCAAGAACGAAAGCTTCAGCTCCCTCAGCTCAGGTGGAGTCGGCGAAGAAGGTTTTATTATCTCCTTTGACATTACTGCCACTTTCACCTCCATCTCTCCTCTTCTCTCTCTCTCTCTCTCTCTCTTCAAAAGCTTCTACCCTTTACTGTAGATTATCTTCATCAGCAATTGCTTTGTTCTTATATACACGAATCAATGGGAAAGAGAAGACCTTTGACTCCCATTTCTTTAATGAGACGTCTGCAAGTACAAGAGAAGAAATCAGGCTCCCTCTTTTTGTATTTGAATTGTCAATAAGGTATCCAATCAACCATCTAGAAATTACATTTAATTAAATATAATTATGTACTATCTACTTATATTAGTTGTATACTCTAATTTAATCATTGGCTATGTGCATACAAGCATCTTTATCGGACACGCATAAAATCTTAGATCGAAAAAACCAATTAAAAATCTTGACCAAAAATTAATTTTTTTTCTCTAATTTTCGTCCCCATACCAAAATTTCAGTCACCCTAAAAAAAGAAATCTCTAATGGAAGATCGAAGATCAAAGATGGTGGATTACACAATCCAAGTAAATCATATTTTAAGTTAAAAATGCAAAGCCAAAATCATCGAAACTGGTTTAATGAAAGTTGTTTATTTTTTAGAATAGGAAAATTAACAAAACAACCACTGAACTATAATATCAATAATAAGTAAATAACTAAACAAATTTTATTAACAAATAAAATACATAATTATATAAAAGAACAGATTAAACATTGCAGTTACGTTTTTCGTTAAAAAAGATTGTATTTCTAAGGTTAAAATATATATATGTATATATTAATTTTCAATTCTATGTGGTGCAATTACCATTTATTAGGAGTGGAAATCGCCTCCTAGGGAGCAAATTCCCTCTTAGAGTTCTTAAAAACAAAAATTGAAGGCAATGTGGGGAGAAGAAAATTCAGAGAAAATCATATTTATTGTGGATAAAAATCATAACTTTTAATTGAAAATCATGATTTAATGTCATTCTTTGAGGAACAATAATTTGATGTATAATTCTTATTATATTTTATTAATTAATAATATTGTTGATTTTATTAATATATATACATAAACTTAAGAGAACTTAAATTGATTCTAATAAGTGTGTTACGACTAGGTAGTGATAAGGGTGGAATTGGTTCGATTTTATAATGAATTAAAACAAGACTGATTCAGTTTGGTTTTGAAAATAAAAAATTGAAACCGAACTGTGGCCATTAAACGCTTCCATATGAAGGCGGAAATCGCTTCAACTCTCGTTGGAAGCTTTTCTAAATTATCGCAGTCTCTGCTGGCGGCAATTTCTTCCCGGAGTGCAGCAATGTTGGCCTTGGAAAACAAAAATCTCTTGATTACTACATTTACTCCATCAATTTCTGGACGTTCGACCCCTAAGAGGTCCGTAGGAGGAAAGAGCGTAGCGGCATCAAAACTTGGTCCGACCACGTTCGCAGCTCCGCGGCTGGTGGCGGCCCATTCTTTGACAAAAGTGGTTGATGAGGTTCCATCGCTTAATTTGTAGGAAATGGAAACAGCAATGGCAACCCCACCACAGCTGAAAATATTGTACCGGACGCCGAGATTGAATTGTCGGGAATCACAGTCTGGTTCGTCTTCAGAGCTGGGTTGAAACGGAAGTAATGGGAGGAGGTGATTTCGCTCCGGTTCATCTACCATCTCAGATAAAGTACACGAAACTCAAGCCTCGGAGTACTCAACACCTAGAGGATCAAAATATCATCCAATCTCAGAAACCCAGATCAGGAGCGTACTTGTAGATTCGAAATTGAGAATAACATTCTTATCCAAACATATTAAACATACTAAAATAGTTTCAAATAATTGTTCTTTATCCTAAATTTACACTGCGATTTCGTAAATGGTACAAATGTGTATTCATGAAGGTACCTTCATCGTCGCAATCCACTAAGCAGCCATTGACATTGGTTCCGGCTAAAGGATAGAAGCGAGATAGGATGAGAGAGAGAGAGAATTCTTGAGCTGAGAGCTCCTCTGAGAGTGGTCAACAATGGAGTATTGAAGATTATTAGATGGGTAGAAGTAGATGATAGGAGTGTAGCAATCAGGCGCGATCTGGTCCAAGAAGGAAAGCTTGAGCTTCCTCAACTCATGTGGAGTCGGTGAAGAGGGTTTTATTATCTCCTTTGACATTACTTCTACTTTCATCTCCATTTCTTCTGCACACTCTTCTCTCTCTCTTTCTATCCTTTTCTCTCTCTACCTCTCCCTCCCTCTTCAAAATCTTGAACTCTTTACTATTGAATATCTTCTGCAATTGAACTCTTTCAATGGTTTGCGATGTTGCCAATATAAAACTATAGGGTCTGTGGTGTTAATTTTTCTACATTTAACTAAAATATAATATATATTATAGTTGTGAACTCTAGTTTTATCATCTACATATATAATGTATTGTTCACCCGTCATTCAATATTAATAAAAACTATCGTGCCTAATCAAAATTTGAGTTCTAAGTGTAGGAACACATCTAAAATCATCGAGCACCAAATCATAAAAGAAAAATGAAAACAAATATCAAATTTTTACATGAAAAATCTTAACACGTATAAAATGAACAACAATAGAATGTTTTTATTAAGATGGTGGCAGATTGAACGCTCGAGATTACTCCCTTCGCTTTCTCATTTCTTATACGAATAGATATGTATTTTTAATAGTTAATTAATTTAACTATTAATAATCTATCATAATTCTTATATTAATGATCGAATGAAGATGTTAAAATTTATCATAGTGCACTCAAAATGAAAAATACTAAATTATGAATCGAATTAAATATCAAAACAAAATACATAAATAATTAAACAATTGAATTAAGAATTAGCCAAGACAATATCTAATTAGGCAATTCAAGTGAAAGAATTACGAGTCAAATAGAAAAAAAAAAAACAAACCAATTAGGCAAGCAATAACTAATTAGGCAATCTAATTAAACAATTTAATTAGGTTAATATCATTTTTTGCACGTTGAATTCTCTTTTAAATCACATGATATTTTATATTAATTTCACTCCCAGCCCTATTGAACAATATAAGAAAGTTAGGTTTACTTTCTAATTTTATATTTTAAAATTTATCTCTCGACGTACTTTCACAACCTTGAAGTGGGTCAAGACAAAAATGTTAGATTGAAAGACCTAACTTTTGAAATGAACTTCATTGCTAGCTCGAGGCTAGGTCCATAGCTTGTAACGGAAAACTTAAAACTAAATTAAAGTCACAGTCCACACGAAATGTGTCAAGTTTCACATAATGATCATAAAAAATAAAGATAATGTAATATCATTCTATTCTTAAAAGGGAGACATTTTCTTTTAATGTTTTCATTTATTTTAATGTCTTTTATATCAAATCAAATCTATCGGTGGAGATTTTGGCATGGGGCAATATTTTCCCCGAACACACGACACTCTGATCGACAGGCACAGTCAACCAGAGGCTACACCTAGTGCACCGGTCGACTGTGCATGTCGACTGACGCCACTACATTTCAAATATCTTTTATGTCAAATCAAATCTATTGGTGGAGATTTTGGCATTGGGCAATATTTTCCCCAAACACATGACAATCCGGTCAACATGCATAGTCGACCGGAAGCTACACTTAGCGCACCGATCGACTGTGCATGTCGACCGGTGCCACTACATTTCAAATATGAGTGCCCGAAAAAAAATGTGTAATCCTTATGCGCTGCGGTGTTTTGTGATTTCTACACATCATTCACCTTTACAGATAGCTATGGTAAAAATGAGTTCAATCACATTTTAGGGGAATGAATGAGGATTATTTGGGAAGTCTTTGTGAAGAATACAGAGACGTGGGAAGCGAGAAATTACAGAAAGTTTGAGGAAGTCGAGAGATAAGCAAATAAAGAAAGAAGTCGATATAGAAAGAGATCAACTGAGAAATAAAGTTAGAGAAAGGAAGAGAGGAGCTCAGAAATAGGCTAACAAAAGAGGACGAAGGACAGGAAAGAAGGAGCAGGATCTTTTGTCGGGTGTTCTTCGGTAAGGAGATTTACTCCGTGTTTGTTTACGAATTTTATTGGAATAATCGTAGAGTATAAAAGTGTGATGTATGTTAATCATGTTGTCTATGGCGATATATGCTATGTTCCAAATTTTAATGATAGTAATATATTGTTTGTGGTGATATATCTTTGTATGAGCAATGTTGTTTATTGTTCTTTAGATATACTGTTGTATGAGAAATGAAGTTAGGTATTGTTATTAGCTTTTTGTTCTGTATGTTAGATATGTTATATGTTAGAAATGGTATTCTTCTAAGTCTTATGATTTATGGTTTATGGAACTCCATCAGTTTTTTTTATATTCTTTTTATGATAAGCTATCCAAATTTTTAGATAAACAGGGAAGTTGTTTATAATTCTGTAAAATTGGTATATTGCAAACTGTTGAGCATTATGACTTGGAAAAACAATTGGAAGCTTAGATAGTATTCAATTTTGACATACTCATCGTTTTTCATATATGTTTTTTTTCCTTTTTTTAAGTCTCTTTTTTGTTTACATATTAATTTTTTGTCATTTCTTGTTACATACTCTAAAGAGGATTAAACAAATTTGTGTAATGCGCACCAGTTCCAAGTGATTTTTATTACTTTTCCTGTTTAAATTAATTTTTTATTGTTTTTTCGTTTTTCATACTTTTAGTTAGGTTTAATTACTTTATGATATTTATTTATTCAACATTTTTTTTCCTATTGTATTGTTGTGATTGTGCTCTTAACATTTTTTTTTTAACTTTTCATGTTTTTTTTTTTAAATTTAATTCCTACAAATACAATTACTATTTTTTCCAGTAAATTTTCTTGCATGATAAATTTTTTTTTCTTTTATGGGAAAAGAAAATCAGCCCTCTACACTCTAACAATTTCTTCTACGTAGGGAACAGAGTGCCTTTCTACTATCATTCATCTTCTTGCGTCTGTTTTCTCTATCTTTCTATCCCCTTCTATTCATTCCCTCCAACTTATAAGTCAAACTATCCCAATAATAATTAGGACGCATAGTATTGTCTTTATCTCTTCGTCATCTTCCTTATCTTCCTTAAAAGCTTTCGAGTCTCTTAGAACTATTATCGTTGGCTGTAAAGGGGAGCCTTGCTTCTTGGAGAGCACTTTTTTTCTGGTATTTCCTTCTTTAACATTTTATTGGTTTTCGGTTTAAAATTTTCAAAACCGAATCGAGTCGGTTCAGTTTTATTTTGGCCAAAAACCGAACCGTCCCACCCCTACTAAAAAGAGAGAGAGGTTTCGAAATGGTAAGTTGAGGGACATTCGTTGTAAGTAGAGGGACATCCATCGTGGGTTGAGAGATATCTGTCATAAGTTGAGAGATATCTGTTGTAAGTTAAGAGACGTCGGTTGCAAGTTGAGAGACGTTCGTTATAAGTTAAGGGACGTTGTTGTAAGCTGAGGAACGTCCGTCGTAAGTTGAGGGACATCTGTTGTAAGCTAAGGGAAGTCTGTAGTAAGATGAGGGACATCCGTTGTAAGCTGAGGGACGTCTTACAATGCCCTTGATGATGAGGGACGTCCTTCATCCTAATACGACGTTGTCCCTTTAAAACAACGGACGTCCCTCATCCTAATACGACGTCATCCCTTTTAAACAACGGATATCCCTCTTCACAACAGACGTTCATCCTCCAAATATGATATCGTCCCTTTAAAACAACGAAAGTCCCTCTTCACAACAGACGTCGCTCATCCTTATTGGTGGTGGGTCAACATTTATCGTTTGGATTTAGATAGTACAGCAACCACAAATATCAATGGTAAATCACATTTATTCATGTCACTAAGATAAAAAAATTTATATGAATTATTCAATAAATTCATTGTGATTTTCGAAATAATGATGAACAATTTCTATATAGTTTAATAATTTCAATGATCGTAAAAGAATCTGAGTGTTAACTATTCACGGAGTCGTAATACTTACAAACTTTCTTGATTAGAAATTATAAAACTCGTAATTAACTTAAGATGGCAATGCATGATACTGTACATTATCATCATTTAATTATTTTTGTACAATTTCTCGAGCCATTGATGACCAAATAAAAAACAAGACTTGTGATCACATGTCACGCTTGATCTTCGAATTAAAGTATAATATAGTTGAAAATTTTAATTTTAACAAACTCTCATTTTGTTGCTTTTGATTTTAATTTATTTTAACAATCTCATAAACACACAATTATTATTTAAAGCTTAATTATAAGAGCTAATTAGCAGCGTTCATATCGGTGTGAGGTGAAAGCTAGAAGCTCAGGATCGCGTTCGAACGACGCCATTACTTCTTCTCCAAAGGTTATCCATGCTTCCACTCCATCGCCGCCGTCACCGGGGCCGGTCGGCATCAGAACTACCACGTTCTTGTACAGCCCGATAAGGTTACAGACCCAACTGGGTTTTCCCCACCCAAAGTCTGCCTCGTAGAGCGGGAATCGGCACCAGCTCGAGAAGCAGCAAAACTCGATCTCCCCGGCGTTCCTAGCATGAGCCAATTTCTTCTTGGACTCCAACGTGTTCTCCACATTCTGCAATCTTTTCACCATCTCACTGTCGATTCCTTTGATTGATTTTCTCATCTGTTCTACCAGAAACTGATAATTTTCCTCTTCATCCATGGGGATCGAAGCGATGGCGTACCAATAGATGTTCCCCAGTGAGTGTTCCGGCAATGGCGTATCCATCCTCCCACGTAAGTTCACTGCTTGAATGGCTGGAAAGGCCTTCGTTTTCTGTTTTTTAGAACGAACTATGGCCATGAAACGCTTCCATATGAAAGCGGAAATTGCTTCAACCCTCGTCGGAGGATTGTCTAAACTATCGCCATCTCTGCTTGCTGCAACTTCTTCTCGAAGTGCAGCAATGTTAGCCTTGGAAAACACAAATATCTTGCTTACAATATTTACTCCCTCAATTTCTTTGCGTCCGACCCTTAAAAGTTCTGTCGGAGGGAAGAGTCCAGCGGCATCGAAAGTTGGTCCAACCACGTCCGTAACTCCGCGGCTGGTGGCGGCCCATTCTTTCACGAAAATGGTTGCAGAGTTTCCATCACATAATTTATGGAAAATGGAAATACCAATTGAAATTCCACCGCAACTGAAAATATTGTACCGGACTGCAAGACTGAATCGTCGGGAATCACAGCCCGATTCTCCGGCAGTGTTGGGATGAAAGGGAAGTAACCGGAGGAGGAGAGTTGGCTCCGGTTCACCTATCATCTCCGCCAAAGTACACGAAACTTGAGCCTCGGAGTACTCAACACCTAGAAGATCAAAATCTCCAGATCAAGAGCTTACTTAACAGTTAACACATTTCGCACTCGGAAATATTCTCAAAAACTTGTTCTTTTTTCTAAATTTAGAGCGCGAAATTCGTAAATTATAAAAAATGGTATGAATATGTATTCGTGGAGTTACCTTCATCATCGCAATCCACCGAGCAGCCATCGACGACGGTTCCGGCGAGAGGGTAAAAGAGAGTGAGGATGAGCGAAAGAGACTTCTTGAGCTGAGAGCTCCTCTGAGAGTGATCAACAATGGAATCTTGAACTTGAGTAAATGGGTAGAAGTAGACGATAGGAATAAAACAACCAGGCGCGACCTGGTCCAAGAACGAAAGCTTCATCTCCCTCAGCTCATGTGGAGTCGGCAAAGAAGGTTTTATTATCTCCTTTGACATTACTTCCACTTTCATCTCCATCTCTCCTCCTCTCTCTCTCTCTTCAAAAGCTTCTACCCTTTACTGTTGATTATCTTCTTCAGCAATTGCTTTGCTTTTATAGACATGAATCAATGGGAAAGAGAAGAACTTTGAATCCCAGTTCTTTAATGAGATGATCGCTCGTAAAAGAGAAGAAGTCAGGCCCCCTTTTCTTGTATTTGAATTGTCAATAACGTACACAATCAACCATCTAGAAATTACATTTAATTAAATATAATTATCTACTTATATTAGTTGTATACTCTAATTTAATCATGGGAAAATGATAAATCAATCATAGTGGTTTTAAGTCAATAACAAGTCAACTACTGTGGTATAAATTTTAACAAGTTAACCATTAACGTATGGATAAATAACAAATCAACCATCGCAGTCATGTTTTTCGTTAAAACGTAGTCGGGACGCCGCCGGGGTTTCCTTGGACGCCACCTCGGTGTCCTAGGACGCCGCCGCGGTGTCCCAGGAAACCCCAGCGGCGTCTTGTATAGTTTAGGGTTAAAATATTCAATCACAGATTTGAGAGCTTAAACGATCGATTTAGGGGTTGAAACAGGGCGGTCATTAGGTGTACCCAATGGCAAATTGTAGATCTCTGAGAGAGCTTCGATTTGATACCTTCTGAGTCCAATTCTGACACTCATAGCGAAAGTTATTGTCGTTTGAAGTTAAAAAGGTTAAAAATCTAATAAAAACATTGATTTTGAAGGAGACCGCAGGTGTGTCGTGAGGACACCGCAGGGGCGTCCCGGGACACCGCAGGGGCTTCCCGGGACACCGCAGGGGCGTCCTCACTAAATTTTAACGGCGAACGTCACTGCGATGTTAAATTTGTCATTTTCACATACGTTAATGATTAACTTGTTAAGACTTAAATCACAATAATTAACTTGTCATTAATCTAAAAGGTTGATTTGTCATCTTCCCTTTAATCATTCACTATGTGTATACAAACACTAGTCTTCGTCCCGATATGCATAAAAAATCATAAAAGTCTTAGGTCAAAAAAACAAACTTATGCTTCCAATTACAAATCTTGACTGAAAAATTAAATTTGTTTCTCAAATTTTCGTCGCCGTATCAAAATTAAATTAGGATAATATGTATATTAATATTTAAACTTTCTTTTTAAATAAATAAAACATTGAATATGGAAAATCTAATTTATATATTATAAATCTAATTCAAAAATTAACAATTAAAATCATTTA
Source organism: Begonia loranthoides (assembly GCA_022433065.1). Lineage (NCBI taxonomy): Eukaryota > Viridiplantae > Streptophyta > Magnoliopsida > Cucurbitales > Begoniaceae > Begonia > Begonia loranthoides. The sequence goes on along the minus strand of CM039482.1, from coordinate 2,341,381 downwards.
AAAATCTTAGATTTTACATTTTTGGTCGACCACGACTTTTCCAAATAGATCGCTTTCAACACTTCAGAAAATTCAGCACACTCTGTAGAATTTTTAGATGACTGCCTTATTGATATCCAAAAAAACTCATGCTCTCTGTAATTATTTTGATCTACTATGACTGCTTTTGGTCGACCGCTTTTTGCTTCTCAAGCTCTCTATAATCTTCTTGATCAACCGCCACTCTGCCTTGGTCGACCGTCACTTGCGTATTTTGCTTGAATTAAAGTTTGTAAGTCCCAAAAATTAAAGCATTAACTACAAAGACTTCAACAAACATATTTGCACACTTAATTACCCATTTTAGAGGGTATTTTCAATTAATATCAAATTTATAATTTATAAACAACTTAAAGATAATTCAATTACACATCACTAAAACAACTAAACTTAATTCTTATTAACCTAACTCCATTTTCACTAGACTTTTCATAATATATAGTAGAACCTGTTTTCTTTATGTACCACACTATGGAAGAGTGTTTTGTAGTTTGTCATACTACTTGTTTTATAAACACGTTTCATTTAAGATGTTTTAGATAACACGCTCCCCATTTTATTTTTTATTTTTATTTTAATGTGGCACATAAGCTTTACTCCTGTTGAGTTTAGTCGACTCACCCCAACAACATTTCCTTCAAGTTTTAGTTTAGAAGATCTCCAACAACTTATGCGAGAGTGAACTTGGTGAAACTATCACTTTAAATATTTATGTTCCTTCGAGAGATCAGTTTGTGAGATTGGATCTTGATTTAAATTTGTAAAGGAATTTTAGCTATTACTTTTATGGCACATTTAATCCTAAACTTATATTTATCATTTTAGTTTAATGTCACTTTTGGATCTTTGACTTAGCTCAATTGGTTGAGCTCTTGCTATTAAAGTCTTCTGCAGCCTAGTTATTTTAAAAGTTAAAGAGTCGGATGATTCGTTTCATTTTTTGGCCTAATCAGGTGATTTGGTTTTTTTTTGGGCCAGGACGTTCCACTTTCTGTCTCAAGTCCTCTTTAAGGCGTGACATAATTAAATAACATGATGGTGTACATAAAATATAAAAATATAAATATATGGTAATGTGTATAATACTCCTGAAACTAAATGGTGAAGAGTGAGTAGATCTTTAAAGTTTCTTTTTATGCAAATAAAACTCTGAACGAAGAAGAATTAACAATTAAGTCTCAATTGTTAGGATCGTCAAAAAATCACATTTTTTATGTGATCTTATCTATTGAGCGATTTCTAGAAAAAGAAAAAAAAAACAAGTTAAAAACAAAAATAAAACAAAAATATGATTTTTTTTTACTCTCTTAACTACAAAGATTTAATTGTTCACGTCACACAATACATGGTTTTTTAACTAAAAAAATTTTTAAAAATTATTTTCTCTTCCACGCTAAGTTTAACAACAAATATGCACTTTTCCCATAAATATATAATATTGAATTATTCTATATTATAATAATTTAGTTTGACGAAATTCTCAATTTTTTATTGGAAAACTAACAAACAACCAATTAACTATGAAATCGATGACAAGTTAACCATTAAATAATTTTCACTAATAAATAAAAAACTCAACTATAGAAAATAGACGGAGCAAATATTGTTGTCACGTTTTCCATTAAAAATTTCAATTTTATTACGAAGCGGAACAAATAGTTTCCAGTTCGGAATGAAAACGTTCCACTCAATTTGTTGTTTGAACAAACAATTAACTAGAAATCTTCTATTTTGATATGAAAATTAATTTCGAACAGGTGAAACATATTTAAAATCGATTTTCCGGCGAGTTTTCTTGGTCAATCAGAAACATGTTTAATTTAAAGTACATTGATTTTTCAATACACAATTAAATGAAAATCTTATATTTTGATAATAATCAATTTCGAACAGATTAACGTTTCTAAAATCAATTTTCTGGCTAGTTTTCGAAAACATATTTAGCTTGGAGTACAGTTAACCTAGAGTCTTCTTGTTTTTAACGACGATGTTTACGTCATTTATTTCCCATAGTTGAGTGTTTTATTTGTTAGCAAAAATTTTTTAATTGTTGACTTGTTATTGATATCATAGTTTATGAATTATTTTGTTAATTTCTCATTTTTATTTTATTTTTGTTCTTTATTTTAATTTATTTAAGAATATAATAAATAACACTTAGGGAAAATGACAAACCAACCATCGTACTTTGTGATCAATGACAAGTCAATCACTAAATTTTTTTTGGTAACAAATTAACCACTGAACTATGAAAAAACGTCGCCGCTAACATCGCTGTCATGTTTTTCGTTAAACGCATTGACGTCGATCTATAGCGGCTCGTCTACTAATCCGCCGCGACTCAATTTTTTTAAAAATAACCTCATAACATTGATGGCCCGCCACAGGTTGACTATAAACTGCGGTGGATTAACATTGATCTGCCGCGGTTTATTGTGCGTCGTTCTGCGTTCCTAGAGCCCTAGTATATAAGTATTGCATGTGAGGTTCAGCAAGTTCACCGCGAACCACGGAATTCTCGGCGACACTGGAAACAATGTTGGAGTAGAGCTCAATGGAGATGTTCTAAGGGTTAAGTACTACGGTTTTCCTGGCAAGCAAGGCGAAAGTTTTTGATTTTTTGTGAGCTGTAAAAATGTGACAGATTTGGAGGCTAGGTTTCGGCCATTATCGATACAGTTACATGATTACGAGTGCTCTGAGGTGGTTGCATACAACGGATCGCCTCAAAACATTCGGAGTCTTGTAACTATACCGAAAATGGCTGAAACCTAGCCTCCAAATCTGTCACCTCTTTACAGCTTCCAAAACATCAAAAAATTTCATCTTGCTCGCTAGAAAAATCGTAGTACTTAACCCTCAGAACATCGTCGTTGAGCTCTACTCCAACATTGTGTTGGTTTTTAAGTTCCCTCGCACGGCGAAATTATCGAGGTTCATAACAACAGTAACATGCGTAACCTATGTATCATGAAAAACAATTTTAACATGAACATTAAAACGGCAAAATCAACCTTCGATCTTCTCCGTCATCCTCCTCACCTCAAACAAGCACATGTGGGCGTGATGAATGAAACAAGATCACACTCAATTTATGATAGATCGTATTCTCAACACATGAGACGATCTATTTGGATTTAGAAAACACTTCTCTAAAGCTAACACGGAAGACACAAATTTTGCTCTCAAAATAGATTCCTTAATCTTAAAGATTTCAACTTTCATAACCTAATGAGGTTGGACCTCTATTTATAGTGGTATTACTCCATAATGGTCATTATGACATTTAGAGAAAAACACTACAAATTCTTTATTAAAGTTACAATTGATTTCATACATTTATAAAAATGTTATGAAAATCAAAAAGTCTTATCACTATAGCTCAACACTTGGCACTATGACATTAAATTATTAATCTCTTATTTAAGTTATAATACATTTATAACAAAAATGTTATGTCAAATAAAAGATCTTGTCACCATAGTTCAACACTTGGCACTATGACATTAACTCAAATTTGACATTTTAAAAACTATTTTCAAAAGTTACTTTATATTTGTCAATTAATTGAATAATCAATAATTCAATTATTTCATTTAATGAAATATAACAAATATATTAACTATGACAACTTTTGTCATTTTGTCTTAATTAATTGAATAATCAATAATTCAATTATTTCATCTAATGAAAAATAATAAATTTATTATTGAGTGTATTAAATAATTAATTATTTAATCTTCTTTGTTCATTTTTCTATTATTTGAATAATGATCAAAGATGATGAAAGGATCGATGAACTTATAGTTTTAAGCTCCAATAATATTTCGTTAATTAATATAAACTCTTTATTTTAATTAACATAATTATTAACTCTAAAGTAATTCCTCTAAGTACTTAGAGTTACACATTCAAAACTATAGAGTATATTTACTTAAAGTAATGTTCATTGATATAGTCATTACATATGTATTAACCCGCCATTTAGATTCGCAATAGAGTTAGGTTTATAATTCGTTAACCTCTCATAGTGCTTCTTTATCCTTGACTATCATTAGCTCTTGATTGAATAATAAATTCATAACGATTATGAATTGCGCGCTAATTATTCGATCATTGAACTAACAAACAAAGGAATCTATAGGAATGAATTTCATTGTATCGATATTAACATTCCCAATTATTCATTTTAATTCACTCCTAATATACAAGGTATATGAATCGTAACTCGTACAAAACTTTATTGAGTAAATCAAAGAATAAATCAAAATAAAATAGGAGTTTGTTAAATACAACAAATTAAGATCATGCATATATGACCATCATTATGATAAAATTAAATGTTTTATATTTAACGAAAATTATCAGAACAATATAATTTTATATGGTACAGTCCTATATAAACATATTATATAAAACATATTTATCTTATGTCACTACATATTTAGTTAGGATATGACTATACATTCTTAATGAGATAAGCTATGTTTATGACTATGAACTATTTGAATATTTCATACTTCAAATATAAGTTATGTATATATTTTGGTTATTACTCTTTATATTTTATCCCACATATATACAATATATATGTTAATATAAAGTTAGCATAAATAACCAAGGAATTTTCTATGAATTTTATAAAATATAATCTAAAATGTTAACATAATATCAATCAATATAAATTTATTCATATATTATAAAGTTGTTTTATTACATTTGCTTGTTGGGCACATTACTCCTAACACATTACTTCTAGCGTTGCTGAGGACTTCGTGGTTCGCGATCAACTCGTCGAAGCATTGATTGAGGGATGCCTGCCAGGAAGGATGCACGCCTAAAAAATGCAAGGTGAAATGGCGTTTCAAATAAAGTACTATAACGACGTTTAGACTTGCTCAAGAAAGATGGAAAGCCGTAAGCGGAGCATCGGTTTTGCATCCGATACCTGTATGCAAATCACGGCAATTCCATCAAATATGGAACATCTGATAATGGAATACAACAGTTTATTTGAGGTAGACAGTTGGATGTTCCTCAAGAAACCATACAAATGCTTGATGTAGTTTGCGTCTTAACAGAGTTGGTAATTTGGTTTGCGTCTGTATTGCACATATGCACGATATGGTTGTAATTGAATTGATCAATTAGTTTGCGTTTATAATGCACATGTACATGATATGGTTGTAATGGAACTGATAATTTGGTTGTTGATGATAAATGAAAATTGATTAGTATGAAACTGTAAAATTAGCAACATTTCCCTGAGCCAACATTTCACTTTTTGATCGTCTGCGTTTCAAATTGCTTGAATCTGTGAAGGCTAGTTATGCACATGTTGTTTAAATTGTTGAATGAAACACTTGTTTTTCATTTATTATAGTCAATCCACAGAGGATCAGTATTAATCCGCCGTGATTTATAGGCAACCTTTGTCAACCCGCAGCGGATCAGTATTAATCCACCGAGTTTTATTGTCAACCCATGGTGGATTATATATGATCTATGACAGACCATCAATGTTATAAGGTTATTTTTAAAATATTGAGCCGCAGCGGATTAGTGGACGAGCCACCGCAAATCGAAATCAATGTGTTTAATAGCAAACATGAAAGCAATGTTAGTGATGATTTTTTTTATATAGTTTAGTGATTAAATTGTTAAAAAAAAGTTTGATGGTTGGTTTGCTATTAATAAATACGATGGTTGGATCATCATTTTCCCTAACACTTATTATTCCAAAACTAATTATCAGCGTAAATTGATAGCGTTCATGATCGTGATGACGTGAAAGCTAGAAGCTCAGGATCGCGTTCGAACGACACCATTACTTCTTCTTCAAAGGCTACCCACGCTTCAACTCCATTGCCACCACCGTCACCGCAAAATTATGAATCGAATTAAATATCAAAACAAAATACATAAATAATTAAACAATTGAATTAAGAAATAGCCAAGACAATATCTAATTAGGAAATCCAAGTTAAAGAATTACGAGTCAAATAGAAAAAAAAAACAAACCAATTAGGCAAGCAATAACTAATTAGGTTTTCTAATTAAACAATTTAATTAGGTTAATATCATTTTTTGCACGTTAAATTTTCTTTTAAATAACATGATATTTTATATTAATTTCACTACCAGTCCTATTGAACAATATAAGAAAGTTAGATTTACTTTCTAATTTTATAAGAAAGTTAGATTTACTTTCTAATTTTATATTTTAAAATTTATCTCTCAACGTACTTTCACAATCCGGAAGTGGGTCAAGACAAAAACGTTAGGTTGAAAGACCTAATTTTTGAAGTGAACTTGATTGCTAGCTCGAGGCTAGGTCCATAGCTTGTAACGGAAAACTTAAAACTAAATTAAAGTCACAGTCCACACGAAATGTGTCAAGTTTCACATAATGATCATAAAAAATAAAGATAATGCTATATCATTCTATTCTTAAAAGGGAGACATTTTCTTTAATGTTTTCATTTATTTTAATATCTTTTATATCAAATCAAATCTATCGGTGGAGATTTTGGCATGGGGCAATATTTTCCCCAAACACACGACACTCTGATCGACATGCACAGTCAATCGGAGGCTACACTTATTGCACCGGTCGACTGTGCATGTCGACTGGCGCCAATACATTTCAAATATCTTTTATGTCAAATCAAATCTATCGGTCGAGATTTTGGCATGGGGCAATATTTTCCCCAAACACAGGACACTCTGATCGACATGCATAGTCAACTGGAGGCTACACTTAGTGCACCGGTTGACTGTGCATGTCGATTGGCGCCACTACATTTCAAATATCTTTTATGTCAAATCAAATCTATCGGTGGAGATTTTGGCATTGGGCAATATTTTCCTCAAACACACGACAGTCCGGTCAACATGCATAGTCGACCGAAAGCTATACTTAGCGCACCGATTGACTGTGCATGTCGATTGGCGGCACATCATTTCAAATATGAGTGTCTGAAAAAAAAAAAGTGCAATCCCTATGCGTCGTGGTGTTTTGTGATTTCTACACATCATTCACCTTTACAGATGGCTATGGTAAAAATGAGTTGAATCACATTTTAGGGGAATGAAAGAGGATTATTTGGGAAGTCTCTGTGAAGAATAGAGAGATGTAGGAAGTGAGAAATTACAGAAAGTTTGAGGAAGTCGAGAGATAAGCAAATAAAGAAAGAAGTCGATAAAGAAAGAGATAAACTGAGAAACAAAGTTAGAGAAAGGAAGAGAGGAGCTCAAAAATAGGCTGACAGAAGAGGACGAGGGACAAGAAAGAAAGAGCAGGGTCTTTTGTCGGGTGTTCTTCGGTAAGGAGATTTACTTCGTGTTTGTTTACGAATTTTATTGGAATAATCGTAGAGTATAAAAGTGTGATGTATGTTAATCATGTTGTCTATGGCATTATATGCTATGTTCCGAATTTTAATGTTAGTAATATATTGTTTGTGGTGGTATATCCTTGTATGAGCAATGTTGTTTATTGTTCTTTGGATATATTGTTGTATGAGAAATGAAGTTAGGTACTGTTGTTAGCTTTTTGTTCTGTATGTTAGATATGTTATATGTTAGAAATGATATTCTTCTAAGTCTTATGATTTATGGTTTATGGAACTCCATCAGTTTTCTTTATATTTTGTTTATGATAAGCTATCCAAATTTTTAGATAAATAGGGAAGTTGTTTATAATTCTGTAAAATTGGTATATTGCAAACTGTTGTGTATTATGACTTGGAAAAACAATTGGAAGCTTAGATAGTACTCAATTTTGACATACTTATCGTTTTTCATATATGTTTTTCCCTTTTTTAAGCCTCTTTTTTGTTTACATATTACTTTTTTGTCATTTCTTGTTACATACTCTAAAGAGGATTAAACAAATTTGTGTAACGCGCACCGGTTTCCAAGTGATTTTTATTACTTTTCCTGTTTAAATTAATTTTTTATTGTTTTTTCGCTTTTCATACTTTTAGTTAGGTTTAATTACTTTATGATATTTCTTTATTCAACATTTTTTTTTCATATTGTATCGTCGTGATTGTGCTCTTAACATTTTTTTTTAACTTTTCATGTTTTTTTTTAAAATTGAATTCCTACAAATACAATTACTATTTTTTTCAGTAAATTTTCTTGCGTGATAATTTTTTTTTTCTTTTATGGGAAAAGAAAATCAGCCCTCTACACTCTAACAATTTCTTCTACGTAGGGAACAGAGTGCCTTTCTATTGTCATTCATCTTCTTGCATCTGTTTTTTTCTGTCTTTCTATCCTCTTCTATTCATTCCCTCCAACTTATAAGTCAAACTATCCCAATAATAATTAGGATGCATAGTATTGTCTTTATCTCTTCGTTATCTTCCTTAAAAGCTTTCGAGTCTCTTAGAGCTATTATCGTTGGCTGTAAAGGGGAGCCTTGCTTCTTGGAGAGCACTCTTTTTCTGGTATTTCCTTCTTTAACATTTTATTGGTGTTCGTTTTAAAATTTTCAAAACCGAACCGAGTCGGTTCAGTTTTATTTTGGCCAAAAATCGAACCGAACCGTCCCACCCCTACTAAAAAGAGAGAGAGGTTTCGAAATGGTAAGTTGAGGGACATTCGTTGTAAGTAAAGGGACATCCATTGTGGGTTGAGAGATGTCTGTCATAAGTTGAGAGATATGTGTTGTAAGTTAGGGGAGGTCTGTTGTAAGTTGAGAGACGTTCGTTATAAGTTAAGGGACGTCTGTTGTAAGCTGAGGAACATCCGTCGTAAGTTGAAGGACATCTGTTGTAAGCTAAGGGACGTCTGTAGTAAGATGAGGGACATCCGTTGTAAGCTGAGAGACTTCTTACAATGCCCTTGATGATGAGGGACGTCCCTCATCCTAATACAACGTTGACCCTTTAAAACAACGGACGTCCCTCATCCTAATACGACGTCATCCCTTTTAAACAACGGATATCCCTCTTCACAACGGACGTTCATCCTCCAAATATGGTATCGTCCCTTTAAAACAACGAAAGTCTCTCTTCACAACAGACGTTGCTCATCCTTATTGGTGGTGGGTCAACATTTATCGTTTGGATTTAGATAGTACAGCAACCACAAATATCAATGGTAAATCACATTTATTCATGTCACTAAGATAAAAAAATTTATATGAATTATTCAATAAATTCATTGTGATTTTCGAAATAATGATGAACAATTTCTATATAGTTTAATAATTTCAATGACGTAAAAGAATCTGAGTGTTAACTATTCACGGCATCGTAATACTTACAAACTTTCTTGATTAGAAATTATAAAACTTGTAATTAACTTAAGATGGCAATGCATGGTACTATACATTATCATCATTTAATTATTTTTGTACAATTTCTCGAGCCATTGATGACAAATTAAAAACAAGACTTGTGATCACATGTCACGCTTGATCTTCGAATTAAAGTATAATATAGTTGAAAATTTTAATTTTAACAAACTCTCATTTTGTTGCTTTTGATTTTAATTTATTTTAACAATCTCATAAACACACAATTATTATTTAAAGCTTAATTATAAGAGCTAATTAGCAGCGTTCATATCGGTGTGAGGTGAAAGCTAGAAGCTCAGGATCGCGTTCGAACGACGCCATTACTTCTTCTCCAAAGGTTACCCATGCTTCCACTCCATCGCCGCCGTCACCGGGGCCGGTCGGCATCAGAACTACCACGTTCTTGTTCAGCCCGATAAGGTTACAGACCCAACTGGGTTTTCCCCACCCAAAGTCTGCCTCGTAGAGCGGGAATCGGCACCAGCTCGAGAAGCAGCAAAACTCGATCTCCCCGGCGTTCCTAGCATGAGCCAATTTCTTCTTGGACTCCAACGTGTTCTCCACATCCTGCAATCTTTTCACCATCTGACTGTCGATTTCTTTGATTGATTTTCTTATCTGTTCTACCAGAAACTGATAATTTTCCTCCATATCAATGGGGGTCCAAGCGATGGCGTACCAAACGATGTTCCCCAGTGAGTGTTCCGGCAATGGCGGATCCATCCTCCCACGTAAGTTCACTGCTTGAAAGGCTTGAAATGCCTTCGTTTTCAGTTTTTTAGAACGAACTATGGCCATGAAACGCTTCCATATGAAAGCAGAAATTGATTCAACCCTCGTCGGAGGCTTGTCTAAACTATCGCCGTCTCTGCTGGCTGCAACTTCTTCTCGAAGTGCAGCAATGTTAGCCTTGGAAAACACAAATATCTTGGTTACAATATTTTCTCCCTCAATTTCTTAGCCTCCGACCACCCTTGAAAGGTCTGTCGGAGGGAAGAGCCCAGCGGCATCGAAAGTTGGTCCGACCACGTCCGGAACTCCGCGGCTGGTGGCGGCCCATTCTTTCACGAAAATGGTTGCAGAGTTTCCATCACATAATTTATGGAAAATGGAAATACCAATTGAAATTCCACCGCAACTGAAAATACTGTACCGGACTGCAAGATTGAATCGTCGGGAATCACATCCCGATTCTCCGCCGGTGCTGGGATGAAAGGGAAGTAACCGGAGGAGGAGAATTCGCTCCGGTTCATCTATCATCTCCGCTAAAGTACACGAAACTTGAGCCTCAGAGTACTCAACACCTAGAAGAACAAAATCTCCATATCAAGAGCTTACTTAAGGTTAGGCTCGGCCCATATTTCTCGGGCTGAGTATAAAAGAGGGTTTTAATGAAACCCTAGAGTAAGAGAGAACAAAACATAGAGAGAAGAGAAGAAGGCCAAAAATAGATTTTCGGATTTTTCAGGGCAGTCATACGAGAATCGCGTTTACTCAAGAATCAACCGTTGGATCACCTTGAAATTTGGACAGTAGGTTTGCGACATCAAGGAGTATATTCTGAACCGTGGAGATCGTCATCTGAGCTCTCCAAGGCGGCATGCGAGGGTAAAAAGGGAACTGCACTTTTGAGAACCCTAGATTTATCCTCTCATGTGGTTTTTGTTATCTTCCAAGATTAAATTGTTCAATCTTGATGATTATTGTATGCCTCTAGTTTGTTGAACTAGAGAGAACTTTGGTGTACCCATTATTATTGTTATAGTGGAAGGTTTGATTAAGCGGCCTACGAGTCCTGTGGTTTTTACCCAATTTGGGGTTTTCCACGCTAAAAATTGGTGTTGTTGATTTCGTTAATTTTGTTGGTTTGCTTTACCTATTTGATTGTATAAAGAGAGAAAAAGGTATTTTTATTCCGCTACGTATTTGGGTTGTTTTTCTCAGCAAGTGGTATCAGAGCGCTATGTTGAATTGGTGGTTATTCTTGTGTTTTTCAAATGGAAAAGTCAAGTAATAGTAGCAATACTATGATTAAGCTCACGGCTACCAATTACTCTATATGGAAGTCGCGAATGGAAGACCTATTATGTTGTCTAGATTATGAAGACACACTTTTGGGGGATGAGGGCAAACCAAACGAGATGTTAGAAAAAGATAGGGTTAAGATGAACAGAAAAGCAGTTGGCAAAATTCGACAGTGGGTTGATAATAGTGTTTATCAGTATGTTGCCAATGAGACAAACGCCAGCAAGGTTTGGAAGACTCTAAGAGAGTAGTATGAAAATAAGAATGCACAGAATAAAGCTTTTCTTTTCAGGAAATTGATGTATCTTCGATACATAGATGGAACTCCAGTTTCTGATCACTTGAATGTTTTTCAGGGAATTCTAAATCAGTTGGCTGCACTTGACATGAAGCTAGATGATGAGATACATGCTTTATGTTTGATTAGTTCACTGCCTGATAGTTGGGAAACTCTTGTTGTTTCTCTTAGCAATTCCGCTCCAAATGGTGTTCTCACCTTGAAGATGGTGAAAGAAAGTATATTGAATGAAGAAAACAGAAGAAAAAAGCGAGGGCTAACTGCACAAAGTCAGGTGCTAGTTTCAGAGAAACAGTGTAGAAGCAAGAGTAGAAATTAGAAGAGCCATGATAGTAATGACAGATCACGAAGGAAGTCTCAGACAAGGAATGACTTCAGATGTTTCTATTGTGATAAGCCAGGGCACAAGAAATCTCAATGCAGAAAATGGTTGAGACAAAAACACGTTCAAAAAGATAAAGAGAAGATTGATGATGACAATACTATAGCAGCTGTAGATGGAGATGTGACTAGTATTTGTGATGATAGCAGTATTAACCTCACACAGCAGGATCCTCGTTGGGTAGTAGATTCTGGTGCTTCATACCATGTTACTTCTCAGCGTGATGTATTTTCTACCTACAGTGTTGGTGAGTTTGGTCATGTGAAGATGGGGAACAATGCAGAGTGCAGGATAGTAGGCATAGGTGATGTCTACATGAATATTGATGCTGGATGCCGATTGCGTCTAAAGAATGTGAGGCATGTTCCTGATATCCGTCTAAATTTGATCTCCACTGGTATACTTGATGACGAGGGATACCATAGCCACTTTGGTGAAAGTAAATGGAAGCTCACTAAGGGGTCATTGGTGGTTGCCAGAGGAAAGAAACAGAATTCTCTTTATTTGGTGCAGGCTACTTCTTACAGGGGAGAAGTGGATACAGTTGAGGACTCGTCTACTCAACTATGGCATATGAGGCTTGGACACATGAGTAAGAATGGTATGCATAAGCTTTTTCAGAAGCTGATAGTTCCTGGTTTAAAGTTTACAGAGCTTCAGGTGTGCATTCATTGTTTAGCTGGTAAATAACACAAGGTATCTTTTACAAGCTTGCCTCCGTCGAGAAGACCAAATGTATTAGATTTGGTGTATATCACTATGAGTCTTGGTGGTGCTCGTTATTATATTACCTTTATTGATGATCCTTCTAGAAAGGTATGAGCTTATGCTTTGAAGACTAAATATCAAGTTTTAAGTTTCTTCAAACTTTTCCAAGTGTCAGTTGAGAGGGAAACTAGCAAGAAATTGAAATGTGTTCACTCAGATAATGGTGGTGAATACAGAGGGCCATTCGAGGAGTACTACAGAACTCATGGAATCAAGTTTAGAAAAACAGAGCCAAAAACACCCCAGCATAATGGAGTTGCAGAGATGATAAACTACATGATTAATGACAGGATCCATTGTATGCTCTCTTATGCAAAGCTGCCAAAACCTTATTGGGGGAGGCAATGAGATTAGCGGTTGACTTGATAAATCTTTCGCCTTCAGTTCCTTTGAATCATGATATACCTCAAAGGATGTGGTCATGGAAAGATGTTTCGTATGGGTACTTAAGAGTGTTTGGCTGCAGGGCATTTGTACATGTTCCTAGAGATGAGAGATCTAAACTTGACAGTGAAACGAGGCAATGTATTTTCATTGGGTACAGTCATGAGGAGTTTGGGTACAGATTTTGTGATCCGATTAACAAGAAAGTTATTAGAAGTAGAGATGCAGTCTTTTTGGAAGACAAAACCATTGTAGACTTTGATGGTACAGAGAAGCCAGAGTCTAGCAATGAAAAGCAAGTTGATGCAGGTATGGTTCGTCCACCTACAGTGCTTGATAACAGAGATACACAAACAGATGATCCTCTTTCAGTTGATAATGAATCAATTGAAGAAAACCCAATAGAGCCACCGGTTGAGTCTCAGCTGAGAAGGTCCAACAGAGACAGGGAACCTTCTAGAATATATTTTACCAGTGATTATGTCTTACTCACTGAAGGGGGAGAACCAGAGACCTATGAGGAGGTTCTTTCGCATGAGAATAAAAACGAGTGGTTGTATACAATGCAAGATGAGATAAAGTCCTTGCATGATAACAACACTTATGACTTGGTGAAACTACCGAAAGGTAAGAGAGCTTTGAAAAACAAGCAGGTGTTCATATTGAAGTCAGATGAAAACAGTTTACAGTCAAGGTATAAGGCAAGAAAAGTTGTGGAAGGATTCAGTCAAACAAAAGGTATTGACTATGATGAAAATGGATCTGACATTATAATGAAAACTTTGCCTCAAGGGAAGCTTAAACCATGCAGGCAGAAAGCGGGCATGCTCGAGCTCGATATATGAGCCGAGGGGGAGATTTGTTAGGCTTGGCCCATATTTCTTGGGCTGAGTATAAAAGGGGGTTTTAATGAAACCCTAGAGTGAGAGAGAACAAAACATAGAGAGAAGAGAAGAAAGCCGAAAATAGATTTTTGGATTTTCTAGGGCAGTCATACGAGAATCGCGTTTGCTCAAGAATCAACCGTTGGATCACCTTGAAATTTGAACAGTAGGTTTACGACATCAAGGAGTATATTCTGAACGGTGGAGATCATCGTCTGAGCACTCCAAGGCGGCAGGATAAGGTAAAAACGGGACCACACTTTTGATAACCCTAGATTTATCCTCTCTTGTGGTTTTTGTTATCTTCCAAGATTAAATTGTTCAATCTTGATGATTATTGTATGCCTTTAGTTTGTTGAACTAGAGAGAACATTGGTGTAAGCATTATTATTGTTATAGTAGAAGGTTTGATTAAGCAGCCTACGGGTCCTGTGGTTTTTACCCAATTTGAGGTTTTCCACGCTAAAAATTGGTATTGTTGATCTCCTTAATTTTGTTGGTTTGCTTTACCTATTTGATTGCACAAACAGAGAAAAAGATATTTTTATTCTTATGCGTATTTGAGTTCTTTCTCTCCACACTTAACACATTTCGCACTCTGAAAAATTTTCAAAAACTCGTACTTTTTTCTAAACTTAGAGCGCGAAATTTGTAAATTATAAAAAAAATGGTACGAATATGTATTCGTGGAGGTACCTTCATCATCGCAATCCACGGAGCAGCCATCGACGACGGTTCCGGCGAAGGGGTGAAAGAGAGTAAGGACGAGCGAAAGAGATTTCTTAAGCTGAGAGCTCCTCTGAGAGTGGTCAACAATGGAACCTTCAACTTGAGTAAATGGGTAGAAGTAGACGAAAGGAATAAAATAACCAGGCGCAACCTGGTCCAAGAACGAAAGCTTCAGCTCCCTCAGCTCAGGTGGAGTCGGCGAAGAAGGTTTTATTATCTCCTTTGACATTACTTCCACTTTCACCTCCATCTCTCCTCTTCTCTCTCTCTCTCTCTCTTCAAAAGCTTCTACCCTTTACTGTCGATTATCTTCATCAGCAATTGCTTTGTTCTTATAGACACGAATCAATGGGAAAGAGAAGACCTTTGACTCCCATTTCTTTAATGAGACGTCTGCAAGTACAAGAGAATAAATCAGGCTCCCTCTTTTTGTTATTTGAATTGTCAATAACGTATCCAATCAACCCTCTAGAAATTACATTTAATTAAATACAAGGATAAAGGAGAAATCAACCATAGTGATTTATAAGCAATGAAAAATTAATCACTATTATATTTTTTCTAACAATTTAACCACTGACATATAAATAAATGACAAAATCAATATTGTGGTACATTTTTCGTTAACAAATTAACGTTAGACAAGCGGTATCTCAAAGATGCCACTCAAGACACCGCAAAAATTCATGATGTCTTGTGAGAGACAACAAAAATTTGCAGTGTCTTGTGAGACACCGTGAAAATCACTGCGTCTTGTGAGACACTGTGAAAATCACAACATCTTGTGAAACACCGCGCCTACAAGACACCGCCCCTGTTTCGCGGGGTCTTGCAAGACACCTCGTCTGTTTGCGGTGTCTTGCAAGACACCGCCTGATTTTAAAACCAGACTAAATAGAAGAACACCTCCCTAAACAAGCTGATTGTTATCATCGAAGAACAAGCAGCAATCTTAATAACTATTACTAGAAACGAACAGTAAGTAACCTTAAGAAGGGAGAAAGTTTGGTTGAGCGGAGAAGAAACAAAAATCTGTTACCTGGGTTGGATTCTCGTCGGAAACTTTCAGAGAAGAAGACGACCAAGGAAAAGAAAAATGAGCTTCGATCTGAAATTATTGCAGCAGAACTCGAGGTCCGTGGGAGGGGAGACGACTTGGACTTAAAAAGTAAAGACTCAATTAGCTTGGGAACCAAGCTCCAAAGGGTAATAGGTGTACACCCACCACCAATAAAGACATAAAATGAAAAATAATGCATGTGAAGTCGTGGTTACAGGTCTTCGTCAACAACATCTATTACAAGACAAAAGAAGCTGATTGTTTAGGGAGGTGTTCTTCTATTTAGTCTGATTATCTTGTCATTGACATGCCCCCAGGAACTGATGATATTCAGCTTCTTTCTCGCTGATTTCATTTATAAAGATCTGTTTTCTAATAGTGTTTTCTTTTCATCATGTATTTTAAAGTATTATGGAATTAAAGTTTATTTTCTTTGCTGAAAGTTTTCTTAATTCATTTCTCTACATTTTCTGTTGGGTTAATTCATTACAGCTATTGTTGATTTTCCAACACCTCCCTAAACGATCAGACTCAGCACTACTAAATAGAAGAACTAGCGTTGGGAATAAAATGGAGAAGAAGAATGATTTGTTTGGGAGGATATAGAGTCAGAGGGTTTGGGGCACATTTGTAACTAAATGATGAATTCTTTGTATGCCTTGATGGCAAAGTTTGAGTAGTGGAGTGTGTGCTAAAAGGGATATAGTATTAGGGGGGAGAGAATTATAAAAAGACGGTTGAAGGAGTGAAGAAAGCATGACTAAAGACATTTCCTACAAAATAGTATTCTGCAATTGGGAGTCTGAGCTTCCGGGGTGTTTTCCCAGCTTGTGGAGTAGAGGTAGTTATTTGCATTTTGAGATCTGTTGTTGAGTTCGATGAGAGAGAAATAAAGAGAGAAATGGAGGGGGAGAGGGAGTGAGAGACGAAGATTGAGGGAATCAGACAGTGTGTGATCCATATGTCTTTGGTTCAGCCATGAAATATGCTCCAAAAATCCAATCAACCATTTAGCGACCTACGGATTTTAGACACCGCGAAACAGACGAGGTGTCTTGTAAGACACCTCGAAAAGAGGCGGTGTCTTGCAAGACACCGCGAAACAGACGCGGTGTTTCACCAGATGCCGCGATTTTCACAGTGTCTCACAAGATGCCGCCATGATTTTCGCGGTGTCTCACAAGAAACCCAAATTTTCGTTGTGTCTCACAAGACACCGCGAATTTTCGCAGTGTCTTGAGCGGTATCTTTGAGACACCGCTTGTCTCACGTCAATTTGTTAACAGAAAATGTACCGCAATGTTGGTTTTGTTATTTTCCCATACGTCAGTAGTTAAATTGTTAGAAAAAATACCATAGTAGTTGACTTGTCATTGATCACAAACCACGATGGTTGATTTGTCATTTACCCTAAATATAATTATGTATCTATCTACTTATATTAGTTGTATACTCTAATTTAAATCATTGGCTATGTGTATACAAACATCTTTCTCGGACATGCATAAAATCTTAGATCGAGAAAACCAATTAGAAATCTTGACAAAAAATTAATCTAAAAACTTCAAATGTAAAAATTTCAAAGATATGTCGCATCTAAAAATTTCATCCTTAAACGGTTGATATGGCTTAGATAATTCAAATGTAAAGATGAAATTTTTGAACGTAAATCATATTTATTGTGGATAAAAATCATAACTTTTAATTGAAAATCATGATTTAATGTTATGCTTTGAGGAACAATAATTTGATGTATAATTCTTACTATATTTTATTAATTAATAATATTGTTGATTTTATTAATATATATACATAAACTTAAGAGAACTTAAATTGATTCTAATAAGAGTGTTACGACTAGGTAGTGATAAGGATGGAATTGGTTCGGTTTTATAGTGAATTGAAACAAGACTGATTCAGTTTGGTTTTGAAAATAAAAAATCGAAACCGAACCGAAGAAATTTAACTCAAGTTTCAACAGATTTCAACATAAAATTACTTGACGAATCTCATAAAAATTTTAGCTTTCTTGAGAAATTTTAGATTTTTGGGAAATTTTTCTTTCATCTAATTCACTTTTCCATTAAAGTACAAAAAATTTATTAGAAAATTTTAAGAACGCGAATGAAAGAGTATTTAGCTAAGTTAGAATATCATTAAACACTCATCTCCACATTTGATTTATTAAAAAAAAACAACATTTTCTAAAAAATCAAATAGAATCTAGAAACTAAACTCCAAGAAATACAAAATAAAATATAAATGAGTTGGTTTATGTTTATTTCGGTTCAATTCGGTTTTACTCAATTTTTCTTCATTAAAACCGAGCACCAAACCGAAGATTTTTCTTTATGCATTGCATTGCATTACATTTCATTATGATTCTTGCTGGCTTTAGCCTCATTGTTTTCCCCCGTGATGTAGGTAATGTATTTGCTGATGATAATCAAGTCGTGGAGGAGGTATTCCATTATAATGTTTTGGGTTATCAGCCATTTTGACCTGTTATTTACTCACATGGGTATTTTTGTTGGTTTTTAGGTTTCCTTGCACGGCGGAATTACCGATGTTCATAACAACGGTAACATGCGTAACCTATGTATCATGAAAAACAATTTTAACATGAACATAAAAACGGATCGTTGTTATAATATATTAATAATACTATGTATTTAAAATCTCTATATAGATCTAATCTAAAAGATAAAGAATGTTACCTTTGCAGTTTACTTTACACGGGTACAAAATCAACATTCGATCTTCTCCGCTTATCCTCCTCACCTCGAATAAGAACGTGCGGGCGTGATGAACGAAACAAGATCACACTCAATTTATTATATATCGTATTCTCAACACATGAGACGATCTATTTGGATTTAGAAAATATTTTTCTAAAGCCAACACGAAAGACACAAATTTTGCTCTCAAAATGAATTTCTTAATCTCATAGATTTCAACCTCAACTTCAACTTTTTCTTCCACCTCAAAAACCAAAAACTATTTTATGCTAATGAGTTTGAACCTCTATTTATAGTGGTATTGCTCCATAATGGCCATTATGGCATTTAGAGAAAAACAATACAAATTCTTCATTACATTTATAAAAATGTTGTGAAAATCAAAAGTCTCGTCACCATATCTCAACACTTGATACATTTAAGTTATAATATTTTTATAACAAAAATGTTATGGAAAACAAAATGTCATGACATTAAATTAAATTTGACATTAATTCAAATTTGACAAAATCCATTTTAAAAACTATTTTTAAAAACTATTTTTTATTTGTTAATTAATTGAATAATTAATAATTCAATTATTTGATTTAACAAATATATTAACTTTGTCAACTTTTGTCATTTTGTCTTAATTAATTGAATAATCAATAATTCAATTATTTCATCTAATGAAAATAATAATAAAAAACTTATTATTGAGTGTATTAAATAATGAATTGATAATTAATTATTTAATATTTTTTGTTCATATTTCTATTATTCAAATAATGATAGAAGGTGACGAAGGGACCGATGGACCTATAAGTTTAATCTCCTATAATATTTCGTTAATTAATATACGCTCTTTATATTAATTAACATAATTATTAACTCTAAAGTAATTCCACTAAATACTTAGAGTTGCACTCTTAAAACTATAGAGTATATTTACTTAAAGTAATGTCCATTGATATAGTCACTACATATGTATTAACCCTCCATTTAAATTCGCAATAGAGCTAGGTTTATAATCTGTTAACCTCTCATATTGCTTCTTTATCCTTGACTACCATTAGTTCTTAATTGAATAATCAATTCATAACGATTATGAATTACGCACTAATTATTCGATCATGGAACTAACAAACAAGGGAATTTATAGAAATGAATTTCGTTGTATCTATATTAACATTCCCAACTATTCATTTTAATTTACTCCAAATATACAAGGTATACGAATCGTAACTCGTACAAAATTTTACCGAGTAAATCAAAGAATAAATTAAAATAAAATAGGAGTTTATTAAATACAACGAATTAAGATCATACATATATGACCATTATTATGATAAAATTAATTGTTCTATATTTAACGAAAATTATCATAACAATATAATTATATCTGGTCCAGTCCTATATAATTATATTATAAAAAACATGTTTATTTTAGGTCACTACATATTTAGTTGGGATATGACTATACATTCTTAATGAGATAAACTATCGTTATGACTATGAACTATTTGAAGATTCCATACTTCAAATACAACTCATGAGCATATTCCTGTTATTACTCTTTATATTTTATCCCACATATATACAATATATATGTCAATATAAAATTAGCATAAATAACCAAGGAATTTTCTATGAATTTTATAAAAACATAATCTAAAATGTTAACATAATATTAATCAATTTAAATTTATTCATATATTATAAAATTGTTCTATTACATTTGCTTGTAGAACATATTACTCCCAACAATTTTGGTATTTGACAATTAGTGTTATAGATTTTGAAAACTGGTATTTAGATGTTGTAATAGTTAGGTTATCCTATTTTGGTTTGAAAACTGTAAACAGATTGTTTTAAACTTTTGTGACTATCTATCTGGATTTTGTAATTCGTTTTACGTTGATTCGCTCGTTTTACTCTGATGATCTAGTTTATTTTGTGAAAAAGAAAAAGAAAAATTTATGACAGATTTGAAAAGTTAAATGAATGAATTGAAAAAGTACTGGATTTTACAGTTAATAGTACAGAAATAATACAAAGCAACAAAATCTACAGCAAAGGAAATCAACTCAACAAGGAAATACAGTTTTAGTTATTTATCATGCTAATCCTAATTAATTATAAGTCCTATATTCTAATTACATATTCAGATTTCATGCTTAGTTAGTTTCATGCTAAGGTGTTTAATTGATTACTCTAAGTTACATTATTTGTCAAAGCATATTATTCAAACCAATTACATGCTCAAGAAAGGTATGAATTGCTTAGCTACCATTATTAACATGTTTGATCTTGTTAATTAAACATACTAAGGAGTTGATTATTGCATATATTTAGCTAATATGCAAATTATACATGCTTAAGTAAGTGAACATGCTAATTAATTTATTATATGAATTTCATGTTTGATTTATGCTCGCATTAATTTCACAAAGATATCAGACTGAAACACAACTAACGACAAAACAATGACAGCTAGGTAAATATATACATAAGGAATTAAAACGGTAACTACACAACAAGTAAATATTCAATAACCCTTTAGCTTATCTTCGAACTTTACATAATAACTTAGCCTTTACTTGCTTTGCTTTCATTTCAACTATCATTTCACTATCACTAACAGTAACATCTTAATGAGAAATGATATAATTAATCACAATAAACACAGAGAAAACAACAAACAGAACCATCAACCAAGGAACTACACTACTAACACCAAGCAATATCTACAACAAGGTAAATCATCTCAACAAGGAAATACAGTAGCAAGACATTCAGGGAATTATTACCAAATCAACAAGTATTTAACAACTAGCAGTAAGCATTTTAAGAACAATACTCTAAACTCACACACACACTTGTGGTGTATGGCCTCCAAATGGCCACGACATGCCCAATTCCTTACCTCAAATATTTATCGCGTTTGGCAATCCTTCTCGTTCTTTCAATACCTTCATAATTAAAACATTACAACTTGTCAATGACGTATTCTAACTCGTACAATTTCTAGGTACTTCTTTGACGTCTAAACAGAATATAACTTATCCCAATATCCAAATTGTTATACTAATCCAGCAAAGCAAGACACGAACTAATTAATTATCACGTCATGTAGAACATGTGACCAATCCAACTCAATAACACTTAACACGTACAACGTACAGAGCATAAATCTAACTTAATTCTCATAAATCCTTATGCATATTCAATTACTACCTTAGCATCCAATCATAATATCCAATTTCATAATATGTTTACACATTCAATGACAGAAGGCAGTCAATACAACGATCCAATTGTACAGAATATATGCTTTGAAATTCATCTAGACAATCATCAACATATAATCACTTCTATCTTAAGGAAAATAGAGGGAACTGAACCAACAGAGTGCATATCACAGCACAATAACCCATTCACAGCTATTAAATAATTTACTCAACCATACATTCACAATTGGTAGTGGGCAACTGTAACGTGCCCCGGTGCTCCCAGTACAATATTGTCTTCTTTGGGCCAAAGCCCTCACGGTTTTGTTCTTGGGGTTAGCCCAAAATGCGTTGTACTAGGTAGGAAGGGGATTCATGCTTATATACCATGCATTTTCTACTCTCCCAAGCGATGTGGGATTGTGTCCCCCTGATATGGGCCGGACCCACACCTAGGCCTTTCTTGGCATTCACAGGGCGGGATGCCACAATCTCCCCCCTTGGGGATTCGACGTCCTCTTCAGCCACACTTTCTGTTGGGATTTTGCTCTGATACCATTTGTAACATCCCCCGGTGCTCCCAGTGCAATATTGTCCGCTTTGGGCCAAAGCTCGAACGGTTTTGTTCTTGGGGTTAGCCCAAAACGCGTTGCACTAGGTAGGAAAGGGATTCATGCTTATATACCATGCATTTTCTACTCCCCCAAGCGATGTGGGATTGTGCCCCCCTGATATAGGCCGGACCCACACCTAGGCCTTTCCTGACATTCATAGGGCGGGATGCCACAACAACCAAGTGGACAAGAGGAGGAATCTAATATTTCCCCTCGCAGGCAGCGGTTCGACCCATCACACCCTGGTTGGGGCACTATGGTTAAAACATCTGGGTCGCCGACAAACTGACCAGAGGTTGGAACGCAGCCCCTGCCCATCGTAAAACGATGACCATCTTGACGTCACACCTCATCATCGCTGCTGCTTCGTCGTCGCTACTCATTCATCACCGAGTATCGCTAGGGAGCCGACAGAACGCCGCAACATTGAGTGTCTAATAGATAACCTGAGCTTGTCATTCGCCGGACGACACGCACCCGAACTAGAGCTCACCGTTCGTCTGTCATTTGCTCATCGTTCGTTCACCGCTCGCCCTTTCCGTCGTCGGGCTCTCTCTTAGTTTCTCCGTATCCCTTTCTCCCTCATCGCCTCTCTCTCTCTCTCTCTTCACAAAACAACAAAAACACTTAACCTATTTTCCTTTTTAATTTGCTTCTTGAACCGAATCGGCTGCTCGAACCGAACCGGTTTATCCTTGCCTTCTACACTTATTTTCCCTTTTAATTTCTCCGTTTTAATCCAAATTAATTAATATTAAAATATTTTTAAGTATTAAATATTCGTATTGAATATTAACCAACCCAATTTCTAACTCCCGACTTATTCTAAATATTGTATGAAGATTAATAGAGGTCCAATTTAAATTTTTCGTTACAATTTCTTAAATTGATTTCTATCAATTAAACTTTCAATAAATTCTCTTAAATTATAACATAATGGTTGCGTCTTTGGTAATACCCCAATAATTATCCAACTTAATCTAAAATTCTCAAATTATATTTCAATTATATTTATTAAATTCCAATAAAAGTCGGGGTGTTATTAATAATTCATAAATCAATTTTCTAAATATCCAAACCTCATCATAAACCAAATATTTCACCATTCCTTCTTCACCTTGTCCTTCATTAAATCCAATATGTCCTATATATATATATATATATATATGTACATCCTATACCTCATCAAATCTTATAATATTCAAACGTGTCCAAATATATTTTCTCTTAATATTCCTACTGACTATTAAACCAATTGATATCAATCAATTTAACTCCAACTCCAATTGACTTTAATTCTTCTCCTAAGCTAATTGTGAACATAATAGGGTATTAAAATTCACTTATCTCAACCACGTTTCTCTTGACCAATATCTTTACTTATCCAACTCATCCCCAATATCTCCAAAATTATCATTTATGCTATATTTTAAGCTCAACGAAGATTCAGGGTATTACATACAAGACTTAAACAAAAATGTTAGCAAATATAAATACCCTTGTAAGTGGGTATTTCCAATAAAGATTAAAGTATGCTTAATTGAAATCATATTTGAATTTTAAACAACTTAAAACACTTAATTCAATTAACATCAAAACAAATCGTCATTCAATGTGGACATCATTCATGAGTTGTTAATTGACTTTAAAATTACATCATTGGAGTGAAGAAATAGAAAGTTATATCAACTTAATATTAATACATAATCTTAAAGGAGAGGGGTTTCGAAATGGTAAGCTAAAGGACATTCATTGTAAGCAGAGGGACATCCGTTGTGGGTTGAGAGATATCAGTTGTAAGTTGAGAGATGTCAGTTGTTAGTTGAGAGATGTATGTCGTAAGTTGAGGGACATCCATTGATAATGACGGTAGACCGTCAGTAAACTATAATTGATTATAAACATATACGATGATCTACTATAATTGATTATAAACATGTATCATTGGTTGTCTATCAACATTTATAGTTTGAATATAGATAGTACATCAACTACAAAAATCAATGGTAAAATCCCATTTATTCATGTTACTAAGATTAAAAATGTAAATGAATTATCGAATAAATTCATTGTGATTTTTGAAATAATGATGAACAAATTTTATATAATTTAATAATTTCAATGACGTAAAAGAATCTGAGTGATAACTATTTACGGAATTGTAATATTTATAAACTTTCTTAATGTTGTAATAACGAACGAAATTTGAAAAAAGAGAAAAAGAAAACAATGAACACTGAATTTACGTGGAAAACCCAAAACAGAAAAAAAAAAAAATCACTGGCAGAGAAGAAATAACTAATAGAAATTTGTACAACGAAATCTACGGCTCAAACATATATTTATAGGAATAAAGAAAACCCTAGTTGATGTGAAATGGGACAATTTTATTATTTATCAAGCCTCAAAGAATATCATGAAGATCAAGCATAAGTGGAAGGTTAAGAGGATAATTGAAGATCTTTCCAAAACTGTCTTTATTCTGACCTTTGCCAATGGTTCAACTATTTTGGAAATCCAGACTACGTTTTTTCAAGAAGTGTTCTTCATGAAAGTTGTAACCAACATCCTAAGCTTTCTAACGCATGTTAGATCGTTTAATTCAGAATTTGTTTACTATGGTAAAAGCCCAAAGAACAAAGAGAAAAAGATTAAGGGAGACCCGAGTTTTCAAACTTAGAGATCAAGAAAGTCAAGATGTGAAAGTCATCCAAGTGGACGATTTGAACATAAAAAGAAGCTCAAGAGCAAGCCCATGAAGACATGCTTGAAAGACAAGAAATTCAATAAAAAGCTATCAAGCCGAAGATCAAGGAAATTTTTTAAATTGGTCGAGAATCACAACAAAGAAGATTCACTTATCTATGTTATTTTTTATATAATTTTTTAATTTATTTACGTAAAAGGCTACATAAAGTCACCTAATTTTATGTTATAGATAGTTAGAGATTAATAAAAAAAAAGAGCTTTTGCTTTTCGGAAATTGGAGAGATCCTCTTTTCTTCCTATGGTGAGTGATATTCAAAGACCCTTTGGTGCGTAATATTTAAAGTTCCTTTCGTGTGAGTTATATCACAAAAGAAACTTACAGCCGCATCCTTATCCAAGGAGGCGAGAAGCATTGCGTTCATCCATCACGTGCGGTGCGTCCTGTGCCCTGCATCACTAGTCATACTGGAATTGAAAACCTTAATACTGTAGGAATTAAAAAACCTTTAATGTGGGACAAACCGACAACTCTAACACTTAGAAATTATAAACTCAATTTAACTTAAAGATGGCAATGCATGATCCTATACATTATCATCATTTAATTATTTTGGTACAAATGTCACATGTCACGCTTGATCTTCGAATTAAAGTACAATATAGTAGACAATTTTAATTTTAACAAAATCTCATTTTTTCGGCTTTTGATTTTAATTTATTTTAACAATCTCATAAATAATAATTATTGTTTAATGCATAATTATAAGAGCTAATTAGCAGCGTTCATATCGGTGTGAGGTGAAAGCTAGAAGCTCAGGATCGCGTTCGAACGACGCCATTACTTCTTCTCCTAAGGTTACCCATGCTTCCACTCCATCGCCGCCGTCACCGTGGCCGGTCGGCATCAGAATTACCACGTTCTTGTACAGCCCGATAAGGCTACAGACCCAACTGGGTTTTCCCCACCCAAAGTCCGCCTCGTAGAGCGGGAATCGGCACCAGCTCGAGAAGCCGCAAAAGTCGATCTCCCCATCGTTCCTAACATGAGCCAATTTCTTCTTGGACTCCAACGTGTTCTCCACATTCTGCAATCCTTTCACCATCTCACTGTCTATTCCTTTGATTGATTTTCTTATCTGTTCAACCAAAAACTGATAATTTTCCTCCTCGTCAATGGGGGTCGAAGCGACGGCGTACCAAAAGATGTTCCCCAGTGAGTGCTCCGACAATGGCGTTTCCATCCTCCCACGTAAGTTCACTGCTTGAATGGCTTCAAAGGCCTTCGTTTTCTGATTTTTAGAACGAACTATGGCCATGAAACGTTTCCATATGAAAGCGGAAATTGCTTCAACCCTCGTCGGAGGCTTGTCTAAACTATCGCCGTCCCTTCTGTCTGCAACTTTTTCTCGAAGTGCAGCAATGTTAGC
>CM039482.1:2275236-2309877 GCA_022433065.1 Begonia loranthoides | reverse complement strand
CGTTAAGCTCGGCAGGCTCGACGAGCCAGACTTTTTCAGGCTCGGCCGGCTCGGCTCGGCTCGTTAGCCACCTCTAGTCTATATTGAGTATTGACGGTGCAATTAATATTATTGTTGATTATATATATATATATGACTATGCAAATAAATATATATATATATATATATATATATATATATATATATATAAAAGAAAATTTAGATTGATTCTAATATGAGTGTTACGACTAGGTAGTGATAGGGGTGGAATCAATTCAATTTGGTTCTGTTTGATTTAATAGTGAATTGGAACCGAATCGATTTGGTTCGGTTTTGAAAATAAAAAATCAAACCGATCAGAATCTATTGAAAAACTAATAAAAAATTGAACCCTAGTTTTCACTTTTTAAAAAACCAAAAAATTTGAATTTCCATAATATTTGGCTAAATAAATTTTAATTCAAAGAAATTCAATTCTAATTTCAACAGATTTCAACATAAAATGACTTGATGAATCTCATAGAAATTTTTCTTTTATCTAATTCTTTTTTCCATTAAAGTACAAAAAATTTACTAGAAAATTTTAGAAACTCGAAAGAAAGAGTATTTATGTAACACCCTGGTATCATTTTCCTGTAGATGCGATGTAATCAATTTTAGAAGAATTAACGTATTACATTTCGTACCTATACATGCTATTTTATGACATGTAATTATGGGGAAAACGATATGAGACAAAAATTAAGTGAAGGAAAATTGAGAAAAAAAATCTGCCTAGGGTGATTCGGATGAATGCGGATGCCGCAAGGATGAAGAATGGCGTCTGCATGTGTTGTGCGAGTCGTCCCTG
Organism: Begonia loranthoides; assembly: GCA_022433065.1. Classification (NCBI taxonomy): domain Eukaryota; kingdom Viridiplantae; phylum Streptophyta; class Magnoliopsida; order Cucurbitales; family Begoniaceae; genus Begonia; species Begonia loranthoides. The sequence continues at coordinate 2,309,048 of CM039482.1, read as the reverse complement.
AACCTTGGGACGAGGCGAGGACAAGGATTGCACGTCGTCACCCATTTTGGTTGCAAACTGGGTACACTCGGACGAGTGCGGAGATAAAACGAAGACGCGTCTGATTTGAATCTGTCCAAATTCTGGGTACTTGCGGACTAGTGCAAACGAGGGCGGACGAAACGAAGAAGCACTGTTTTGAATCTATCTGATTTTTTGACACATTCGGACAAGTGCGGACGATAGGTGCGGACGCTATTTGGCGTCCAAATGTCGCATGCGGACGAGTTTTCAAAAAGTCAAGACGCCTTTTCTTGTCCCCACCCTTGATTTTTGGTTGCACAGTAAAGTTCGAACGTGGTGCAGACGTAGTGCGGACGAAAAATGGAGTCCGAAACTTCCCATATCTGAAAATTATTTAGGGGAAAACTAGTGTCATTTTCGAATTAAAATGCAACCAACACAACAAATGCCATGAAGACCCAACCGACGACTGGGAGACAAGCTCCACTCCTCGCCCACGTCCCTCCATTCATCCTAGGCATACGAATTAGGTGAGTCCATCTCATCTATTTATCTCCTGCATTTCTTCCTCCTGGTTGAGTTCAGCTTTTCTTCCCTTTGAGTGTAGCTCTGTGAGTTGGGTGACGTAGGAGTAAGCTGAGGTGCTGTCCATGTGTTGATTCATCAGCAAATGTAAGGAATTGGGTGTGTTGGCCATCAATGCCCTACCCACAAGTGTGTGTGTGTGTGTGTGTGTGTGTGTGTGTTGGATGTCAATTGTTGAGTTTGTTAGATGATTAATCATTGTAGAAATTTCATTGCTATGTTGTTTAGTTTCTTGCACATTATCTACTATAAATGTTGCGATTAAATGCTTACAAATGAAATGAATGATGAATGGAAAGTTATAGGGTAATGTAAATGAATTATGAATTTCATTAGCCTTGATTTAAATTCTGGGATGTGTGGATTTGCTGCAATTGTAACTTTATTCCTTGCTGTAGTTTTCTAACTTCACAGTAGTTTTCTTAGTTCCTAATGCAATGACTTAGGTGATGGGGATTGAATAGTTGAACTGTCATTATGTAAGTTGACGACTTGAACTGATAAATCGAAGCTATTTAGAAAAGAATAATACTCATGAATAAATGTTGTTATTTCTTGGTTCTGGTTAGGAGTTAAAATCTTGGTGTTGTGTTAATTAATAATTATCCCCTTTAATTCAAGCATGCTTAAGTGAGTGAGTTGAAAAGATTAATTCAATTTCTAGCTCTTGTTTCAATTTGTTAAGAGTGTTTTCGTTCTGTTTTATTAGATAAACATGCATAGATGGTTAGTCTAGTATTTTTATAATGTTTTTGCTTCTTGGTATTAGTTAGGAAATAAAATTCTTATCTCTTACGACAAATGCTTACTTTAATAGAAATGTGATGAATGAATGGTAACTTGTAGAATAGAATGATGAAATGGAGGATGACATGATATGTACGTATGCTCACGAATGAATAGAGAATTTCTGTTTTTGTATAATTTATTCACTTGTTGCAGTTTCCTGTACAATTCATCGTGTTACTTGTTGTAGCTTTCTAGTGATCAATGCATACTTCATTCCGTTAATCAAGCATGTGTAGATTGTTCAGAATAATAATTGTATAAGCATATTTAGCATGATTAAGTAAACCGAACACGTTTAATTGAATGGAACTCTTAGCATGATTAATCAAATGCAATAAAAACATGATCAATCAACTAGAATGTAATTTCTCCTTTGAGCTCCTTTAAGTAATTCGAGCATGTTTAGTTAACTTAATTAATTAGCACGTTTATAGTTGAAATCGATTATTAAGCAGATTTCCATTTTCTATTGGTTGAGTATGTTTCCATATAATTGTTAGTGAGACAAGCATGTGTAATTAGTGAGTTATCAAGTATGTTTCCAATAATTGTTTGTTAAGCATGTTATGTTATGTTTTGTTTAGATGAGTATGCCTAATTAGTTTAACTTGATACCTTGTAATTATCAAACATGATTTCGTTTACTTATTAAATTTACATCTAAGCTTTTATATCATTGTTAAGCACGTTTTTTCGATTATATACCTCATATGATAATAGTTTATTCATCTTGCCATATCTCTATCGTTGATTTCCATTAGTATTATGCTTGTTTCGTTGTTTACCATTTTTTTTGTTTAATTATCAATTTTTATGTAATGTTAATATGCATCATGATGATATAAACAAGTAGGGAATGCCACCTTGGGTTGGTACTCACGTGCATGACGTGAGGAAACGAATGAACGAATAATGAAATGCACTAATAAATGATGGAAAGTTGGGGGGCGGATGAGTAGTTCGGATCTAGCGTGGCAGCTAGGTTACACCCTACTCTGTCAGGAAATGAACTAGTTTGCACACAGGAGGCTAGAAACCGATCAAACTATACCATCACACATGGGTTCCTCCAACCTCCAGCTCGATGTACAAGTTATGAATAAACGAACAAACGTAATGAAAATATTAGTTTAGGACGGACTCATTTCAAAAGAACTAAAGAGAGGTATGATCATAATGCATAACCTCATTTCTTACTAAGTCTTTGGGCTTGCAGTTTACTTGTGGTGTAGGTAACGAGATGATAATAACTGGAGCAGAGGAGGATGTATTTCCTGTCGAGCCTGTAGTGTACCCGGACAAGTCGCGACCCGAGTAAGTGAATGGCTCAAGAAGAAAATAAATGACTTAACTATTTTGAAAAGATTTGGTAATGGGCATGTTTTGTAAAACCTTGTTTTGGATATTCATTTCGTATGTTTTCACTTTGAACCCTGAACTTTATTGATGCATTCCGCTTTACTCTGATATATCTTCTCCTTAGCTTTTATGATAAACTTGAGATTTTATGTTTGAAAAAAATTTACTTGGAAATTAAAGAGAAGAAAATTAAGAAAGTACGGTTTTTGACGCCTGGCGCCACAATTTAACTAAGTAGAACAATATCAAACACTTATTTCCACATTTGATTTCTTAAAAAAACTATATTTTCTAAAAAAATCAAACATAACTGAGAAACTAAACTCCAAAAAATACAAAATAAATACAAATGAGTTGGTTTAGGTTTATTTTGGTTATATTCGATTTTACTCGGTTTTTCTTCATTAAAATCTCGAACCGAACCAAAGATTTTGGTTATATTCGATTCAATTTTAAAATTGATTTTTTTTTCTTTTAAAACCGAGTAAAATCGATCGGCTCAGTTCAAAACACTAACCGACAACATTTCCTCAGTCAAAATAATTTACTAATTATTTCCCTCAATTAATTTATCGTTTAGAAGTACCCAATTTATCGATTTTTGACTATTTGACTGAAAACTCACACGTGGCTGCTATGCGACAAAACAAGTCCACTTTTCAATGTTTGACCAAATATTATGAAAAAAACATTTAACACGTGAAATTTATTATTATAAAATTCACGGGTTTCACAATTTTAGTTTGTTAAGTTTGTCGTATGGTGTTGTTTGGTTTCATTTCCAGCATAATGTTTTTCTTTGTTTTTATTATGTTGTTTATAACTCTTGTTGAGTACTATTTGGACACTGATCAATTTATTTTGAATTTTGAGCTTAATTTTATGTCAAGACTCTCGTTGACTTCTTAGCATTGAACTGAGTAATCAGATTCTCTTCAAAAATCAAATTGTTTGATCTGACGTTTCTATTAGGCTTACCTTCAAGTCGTGACTTATGTAATATGAGCTCTTATAAATTCGTATAATATTATCTCTTTTATCAATAAATTTTCTAAAATTTATGGTTGATTTTTTGGATTTTGACAGAGTTTTCTCTTGACGGATTACCACGTGAAGTGCACAAAAGTGTGTGTACTTAGTTCCTGACAATATTATTAGCCTCGAGTGGGAACGAAGATGGAGAACATGAGAGCAATTGTTTTTTTTAATTACATTAATTTCAATGGCTTGGATTAAAACTAACGATTTTTTAATTTTAGTGCTTAAATTGCTAACTTTGACTTAGTTTATGATTGAAATTATCGAAAATTAAAGTTTAAGATATCAATTATAAGCATCTTTAAAATTGAGAATTCAAACGATTAATTACCCTTAATTTTAATAGAAAAAATGACAAATCAACTATCATTTTTTATTATTTGTAATAAACTAATCATCATTCTTTTTTCGCTAATAAATTAACCACTGAACTATGAAATAATGACGCAGCTAACATTGCTGTCACATTTGCCGTTAAAGGGACGAGGAACCGCTGCGACTTGATGAGGAACCACCGCAGTTTATCATAGTTCAGAGGTTAAATTGATACACCACGGTAGTGTGTCGTCGACAAACCGCTGCAGTGTGACGAAAAAGTGTTGCGGTTCGTCAACAAACCTCATCAATTTTTTGACTAATCGCTGCGGTTCCTCGTCACACTGCTGCGGTTCTTCGTCACGAAGAAAATTATGTTTTTTCATGTATTGCGACGATGAATCTTTAAATATCGATAATTCTCTCAATTTTTAACGGTTTTGGACTTTTGAGTACTCATTTTCTATGTACTTTTCGTGAAGCACAAGTAAGGAAGATCCGTTTTGTCATTCGATGCTTATCAAATCAGATTCGGGCACGGGAAAAATTTGAAATGACATAACTTTGCGCTCAGTCGACGGGGCCTAAAAATGCTTCTAATCCCTCCAATTTCCCTTACGCAATTCAAAACTGTGAAGCTCAGTACCTTTTCCAGCCTGTATCGACTATGTTAAGTATCCAATGCCAAAACGGATATCTTCTACTTGTGCATTATGAAAACTAGATAGAAAACGAGTACTTAAGCGTCCAAAAGTGTGGAAAATTGAGAGAATTATTGATGTTCAAAGATTCACCGTCACAATACGTGAAAGAGCATAATTTTCTTCTTTTCAAGCAAGCCGTTGTAGTTTAACAATTTAACCCCTAAACTATGATAAATCGCCACAATTTAACAATTTAATCCTTGAACTATGACAACAAACTACCGTGGTTTTATAATTTAAACCCTAAACTATGAGAACAAACTGCTGCAATACAATTTAACCCCTGAACTATGTCAAAAAAAAGTTGTAGTTTCACAATTTAACCCTTGAATTACAAGAAACCGTTGCAGTTTAATAAATTAACCTTTGAACTATGACACATCGTCGCGGTTTAACAAATTAACCCTTGAACGATGATACATCGCCATAGTTTGATAATTTAACCCATAACAGAAAATATAATTACGATGCTTATTTTATTATTTTTTTATGATTCAGTAATTAATTTATTAACAAAAAATAATGATGATTAGTTTGTTATAAATAGTAGAAGAAGATGATTAATTTGTCATTTTTCCATTTTAATATAGGGAAAATAACACTGCAAACCCTCTAGTTCGGGGTCAATAACAAGTCAAACCTTGGAGAAATTTTTTTAACAACTAAAACCTTGACCTATGAGAAATTATCGCCAGCAACCTCGCAGTCAAGTTTTCCGTCCAAATCCGTCAAATTTAACTCCTCAGTTAACTTGAAAAGTTTTCCCCTCAATGTCGATCGCGTTCGTCAGTGTCGATCCTTAAAATCGATGTAATTTCTTCCATAAAAATGAATTTCAAAGTCGAAGATTCAAAAATTTCGAACTTTCTGACTGTAAAACGACGATTTTGAAGGAGGGCCGTACGTTTTAGGTTAAAAAAATTTTTTAACATATAACGGACGTCCGTCATACGCCGAGGGACGTCCCTTATAGGTTAAAAGATGCATTTTAACCTATAATGGATGTCCTTCGTGCCCAGGGACGTCCATCTTAAATTTATTATTAATAAAAAAAATTAAATTACTGTTTTAACCCTATAAAAAGTTGTCAGTAATATTTTTATATGGACACAAAAGTAATTTGACAGACAAGTTGGGTACAGCTGTCTGCCACTTGTCTGTCAATGGTTTGATCTTCCAAAAATATTGCATCTCTACTTCTGATAACCTTCTTATTGACCAGATCCCAAAATCTGTACCTAGACTCCTCATGACTGTACCCAATGAAAATGCACTGCCTCGTTTTACTGTCAAGCTTAGATCTCTCATCTCTAGGGGTGTGCACAAATGTCTTGCAGCCAAAAACTCTCAAGTGCTCATACGAAATATCTTTCCCTGACCACACCCTTTGAGGTATATCATGATTCAAAGGAACTGAAGGTGAAAGATTTATCAAGTCAACTGATAATCTCATTGCCTCCCCCCAATAGCGTTTCAGCACCTTTGCATAAGAGAGCATACAACGAATCCTATCATTAATCATGTGGTTCATCCTCTCTGCAACTCCATTGTGCTGGGGTGTTTTGGCTCTGTTTTTCTAAACTTGATCCCATGAGTTCTGCAGTACTCCTCAAATGGCCCTCTGTATTCACCACCATTATCTGAGTGAACACATTTCAATTTCTTGTCAGTTTTCCTCTCAACTGACGCTTGGAAAAGTTTGAAGAAACCTAAAGCTTGATCTTTAGTCTTCAAAGAATAGGCATATACCTTTCTGGAATGATCATCAATAAAGGTAATATAATAACGAGCACCACCAAGACTCATAGTATCCATTGAACAAATATCAGTATGCACCAAATCTAACACATTTGGTCTTCTCGACGAAGGCAAGCTTTTAAACACTACCATGTGTTGTTTACCAGCTAAACAATGAGTGCATACCTCTAGCTCGATAAACTTCAAACCAAGAACTATCTGTTTCTGAGAAAGCTTCTACATACCATTCTCACTCATGTGTCCAAGCCTCATATGCCATAGTTGAGTAAACAAGTCATTAACTGTATTCACTTCTCCCCTATAAGAAGTAGTCTGCACCAATTAAAGAGAATTGTGTTTCTTTCCTCTGGCAACTACCAACGACCTCTTAGTGAGCTTCCATTTACTTTCACCAAAGTGGTTACGGTATCCCTCGTCATCAAGTATACCAGTGGAGATCAAATTTATACGAATATCAAGAACATGCCTCACATTCTTCAGATGCAATCGACATCCGGCATTAGTATTCATGTAGACATCACCCATGCTTACTATCCTGCACTCTGCATTGTTCCACATTTTCACATGACCAAACTCACCAACACTGTAGGTAGAAAATACATTACGCTGAGAAGTAACATGGTATGAAGCACCAGAATCTACTACCCAACGAGGATCCTCACATGTGAGATTAATACTGCTATTATCACAAATAATAGTCACATCTCCATCTACAGCTGTTGTAGTATTGTCATCATCACTCTTCTCTTTATCTTTTTTATCGTGTTTTTGTTTTCTCAACCATTTTCTACATAGAGATTTCTTGTGCCCTAGCTTGTCACAGTATAAACATCTGAAATCGTTCCTTGTCTGAGACTTCCCTCGTGATCTGTCATTGCTGTCATGGTTCTTCTGATTTCTACTCTTGCTTCTACTTTGTTTCTCTGAAACTAGCACCTAACTCTGTGTAGTTAACCCTCACTCTTTTCTTCAGTTTTCTTTATTCAACATACTTTCTTTCATCATCTTTAAGGTGAGAACACCATCTCGAGCGGAATTACTAAAAGAAACAACAAGAGTTTCCCAACTATCAAGTAATAAATTAATCAAACATAAAGCATGTATCTCATCATCTAGCTTTATGTCAAGTGCTGCCAATTGATTTAGAATTCCCTGAAAATCATTGAAGTGATCAGAAACTAGAGTTCCATCTATGTATCGAAGATACATCAATTTCCTGAAAAGAAAAGTCTTATTCTGTGCATTCTTCTTTTCATACAACTCCCTTAGAGTCTCCCAAACCTTGCTGGCGCTTGTCTCATTGGCAACATGTTGATAAACACTATTATCAACCCACTGTCTAATTTTGCCAACTACTTTTCTGTTCATCTTGACCTAATCTTTTTCTGACATCTCATTTAGTTTGCCCCCATCCCCCAAAAGTGTGTCTTCAAAATCAAGACAACATAATAGATCTTCCATTCGCGACTTCCATATCAAGTAATTGGTAGTCGTGAGCTTAATCATAGTATTGCTAATATTACTTGACTCTTCCATTCGAAAAACACAAGAATAACCACCAATTCAACCTGGCGCTCTGATACCATTTGTTGAGAAAAATAACCCAAATAACAGTGGAATAAAAATACCTTTTTTCTCTCTTTTGTGCAATCAAATAAGCAAAGCAAACCAACAAAAATAACGAGATCAACAACACCAATTTTTAGCGTGGAAAACCCCAAATTGGGTAAAAACCACGGGACCGATTAGGCCGCTTAAAACTTCCACTATCAACAATAATAATGGGTACACCAAAGTTCTCTCTAGTTCAAAAAACTAGAGGCATACAATAATCATCAAGATTGAACACACTAATCTTGGAAGATAACAAAAATCGTAAAAGAGGATAAACCTAGGGTTACCAAAAGTGCAGTCCCATTTTTACCCTAGCCTGCCACCTTGGAGGACTCAGACGATGATCTTCACTATTTCGAATATACTCTTGATGTCGTGAACCTATAGTCCAAATTTCAAGGTGATCCAATAGTCGATTCTTGAGAAAACACAATTCTCGTATGACTGCCCCTGAAAATCTGAAAAATCTCTTTTCTTCCTTCTCTCTCACTTTTCTTTCTCTCTCTCAATCTAGGGTTTCATTAAAATCTCTTTTTATACTCAGCCCACAAAATATGGGCCGAGCCCAACATGAGGCTACCAGGCGCGACCTGGTCCAACAAGGAAAGCTTGAGCTTCCTCAGCTCAAATGGAGTCGGTGAAGATGGTTTTATCATCACCTTCGACGTTACTTCCATCTTAATCTCCATTTTTGCCTCTGCTCACAAATCTACTACCTCTCTCTTTCTCTCTACAAAACCTTCTGCTAATCTATTCTTTCGATTATCTACTGCGAAAATCCAAAACAGAAAAAAATCACAGGCAGAGGAGAAATAACTAATAGAAATCGGTACAACGAACTTTGCGGCTCAAACATATATTTATAGAAATAAAGAAAACACTAGTTGATGTGAAATGGGACAATTTTATTATTTATTAAGCCTCAAAGAATATCATGAAGATCAAACATAAGTAGAAGGTCAAGCGAATAATTGAAGATCTTTCCAAAACTGTCTTTATTTTGACCTTTGCCAATGGTTCGACTATTTTGGAAATTCAAACTACGTTTTTTCAAGAAGTGTTCTTCATGAAAGTTGTAACCAGTATCCTAAGCTTTCTAATGCATGTTAGATCGTTTAATTCAGAATTTGTTTGCTATGGTAAAAGCCAAAAGAACAAAGAGAAAAAGATTAAGGGAGAACCGAGTTTTCAAACTTAGAGATCAAGAAACTCATGATGTGGAAGTCATCCAAGTGGACGATTTGAACATGAAAAGAAGCCCAAGAGCAAGCCCATGAAGACATGCTTGAAAGACAAGAAATTCAATCAAAAGCTATCAAGCCGAAGATCAAGGAAATTTTTTAAATCGGCCGAGAATCACAACAAAAAAGATTCACTTATCTAGTATATCTAGATTCACTTATCTACGAGATCTAGATCCAGGTTATTTTTTATTTAATTTTTTAATTTATTTTCGTAAAAGACTATATAAAAACACCTAATTTTATGTTTTAGATAGTTGGAGATTAATAAAAAAAAAAAAGAGCTTTTGCTTTTCGGAAAAATGGAGAGATCCTTTTTTCTTCCTTTGGTGAGTGATATTCAAAGACCCTTTGGTGCGTAATATCTAAAATTTCTTTCGTATGAGTTATATCACGAAAGAAACTTGCAGCCGCGTCCTTATCCAAGGAGGTGAGAAACGTTATGTTCATCCATCACGTTCGGTGCGTCTTGTGCCCGCATCACTAGTCATATTGAAATTGAAAACCTTAATACTCTAGGAATTAAAAAACCTTTAATGTTGGTCAAACCGACAACTCTAACACTTAGAAATTATAAACTCAATTTAACTTAAAGATGGCAATGCATGATCCTATACATTATCATCATTTAATTATTTTGGTACAAATAAAAACAATACTAGTGATCACATGTCACGCTTGATCTTCGAATTAAAGTATAATATAGTTGAAAATTTTAATTTTAACAAACTCTCATTTTGTTGCTTTTGATTTTAATGCTTAATTATAAGAGCTAATTAGCAGCGTTCATATGGCTGCGAGGTGAAAGCTAGAAGCTCAGGATCGCGTTCGAACGACGCCATTACTTCTTCTCCTAATGTTACCCATGCTTCCACTCCATCGCCGCCGTCACCGGGGCCGGTCGGGATCAGAATTACCACGTTCTTGTACAGCCCGATAGGGCTACAGACCCAACTGGGTTTTCCCCACCCAAAGTCCGCCTCGTAGAGCGGGAATCGGCACCAGCTCGAGAAGCAGCAAAACTCGATCTCCCCATCGTTCCTAACATGAGCCAATTTCTTCTTGGACTCCAACGTGTTCTCCACATTCTGCAATCCTTTCACCATCTCACTGTCTATTCCTTTGATTGATTTTCTTATCTGTTCTACCAGAAACTTATAATTTTCCTCCTCGTCAATGGGGGTCGAAGCGACGGCGTACCAAAAGATGTTCCCCAGTGAGTGTTCCGGCAATGGCGGATCCATCCTCCCACGTAAGTTCACTGCTTGAATGGCTTGAAAGGCCTTCGTTTTCTGATTTTTAGAACGAACTATGGCCATGAAACGCTTCCATATGAAAGCGGAAATTGCTTCAACCCTCGTCGGAGGCTTGTCTAAACTATCGCCGTCCCTTCTGTCTGCAACTTCTTCTCGAAGTGCAGCAATGTTAGCCTTGGAAAACACAAATATCTTGCTTACAATATTTTCTTCCTCAATTTCTTTGCCTCCGGCCACCCTTGAAAGGTCTGTCGGAGGGAAGAGCCCAGCGGCACCGAAACTTGGTCCGACCACGTCCGTAACTCCGCGGCTGGTGGCGGCCCATTGTCTCACGAAAATGGTTGCAGAGTTTCCATCGCATAATTTATGGAAAATGGAAATACCAACTGAAACTCCACCGCAACTGACAATACTGTACCGGACTGCAAGATTGAATCGTCGGGAATCACATCCCGATTCTCCGGCGGTGCTGGGATGAAAGGGAAGTAACCGGAGGAGGAGAATTGGCTCCGGTTCATCTATCATCTCCGCCAAAGTACACGAAACTTGAGCCTCGGAGTACTCAACACCTAGAAGAACAAAATCTCCAGATCAAGAGCTTACTTAACACATTTCGCACTCTGAAAAATTTTCAAAAACTCATTCTTCTTTCTAAACTTAGAGCGCGAAATTTGTAAATTATAAAAAAAATGGTACGAATATGTATTCGTGGAGGTACCTCCATCATCGCAATCCACGGAACAGTCATCGACGATGGTTCCGGCGAAGGGGTAAAAGAGAGTAAGGACGAGCGAAAGAGATTTCTTAAGCTGAGAGCCCCTCTGAGAGTGGTCAACAATGGAACCTTCAACTTGAGTAAATGGGTAGAAGTAGACGAAAGGAATAAAACAACCAGGCGCGAGCTGGTCCAAGAACGAAAGCTTCAGCTCCCTCAGTTCAGGTGGAGTCGGCGAAGAAGGTTTTATTATCTCCTTTGACATTACTTCCACTTTCACCTCCATCTCTCCTCTTCTCTCTCTCTCTCTCTCTCTCTCTCTCTCTCTCTCTCTCTCTCTTCAAAAGCTTCTACCCTTTACTGTCGATTATCTTCATCAGCAATTGCTTTGTTCTTATAGACACGAATCAATGGGAAAGAGAAGACCTTTGACTCCCATTTCTTTAATGAGACGTCTGCAAGTACAAGAGAATAAATCAGGTTCCCTCTTTTTGTTATTTGAATTGTCAATAACGTATCCAATCAAATCAACCATCTAGAAATTACATTTAATTAAATATAATTATGTACTATCTACTTATATTAGTTGTATACTCTAATTTAGTCATTCGCTATCTATATACAAACCATCGGACATGCATAAAATCTTAGGTCCAAAAAACCAATTAAAAATCTTAAGACACTCAACTCTCAAGACACCGCATGTCTCGCATGATCTTGAGATACATTACTGTCATATCAACTTGTTAACGGCATATGTGATAATAATGTTGGTTTTGTCATTTACAATGATTAATTTATTAGAAAATAAAAGATAGTGATTAACTTGTCATTAATAACAAACCACGATAGTTGATTTGTCATTTATTACTATTTAATTTTTTTATTAAATAAAGAAAACCTTAAATAAAGAAAATAAACAATTATGTTTCAATTGTTCAGGAAATCATCAAGTAAATCATATTTTAAGTTGAAAATGTAAAGCCAAAATCATGAAAATTGTTTTAATGAAAGTTTTTTTATTTTTTAGAATAAGAAAATTAAAAAAACAACCACCGACGTATAAGATCAATAAAAAGTCAATTACTAAATAATTTTTATTAATAAATGAAATATATTATTATATAAAATAACAGATTAAACATTGAGGTTATGTTTTTTGTTAAAAAAAATTGTATTTCTACAGTAAAAAATGAGTGTTGTTATAGTCAAATTAAAAATGTATATGTATATATTAATTTTCAATTCTATGTGGTGCAATTATCATTTATTAGAGTGGAAATCGCCCCCTAGAGAGCAAAATCCCTCTTAGAGTTCTTAAAAACAATAATTTTGAACGTAAATCATATATATTGTGGATAAAAATCATAACTTTTAATTGAAAATCATGATTTAATGTTATTATTTGAAGAACAATAATTTGATGTATAATTCTTATTATATTTTATTAATTAATAATATTTTTGATTTTATTAGTATATTTAAACTTAAGAGAACTTAAATTGATTCTAATAAGAGTGTTACGACTAGGTAGTGATAAGGGTGGAATTGGTTCGGTTTCATAGTGAATTGAAACAAGACTGATTCAGTTTGGTTTTAAAAATAAAAAATTGAAACCGAACCAAACAAATTCAACTCAAATTTCAACAGATTTCAACATAAAATTATTTGATGAATCTCATAAAAATTTTACCTTTCTTGAGAAATTTTACGTTTTTGGGAAATTTTTCTTTCATCTAATTCATTTTTCCATTAAAGTACAAAAAATTTATTAGAAAATTTTAAGAACACGAATGAAAGAGTATTTAGCTAAGTTAGAATACCATCAAATGCCCATCTCCGCATTCGATTTGTTAAAAAAACTACATTTTCTAAAAAACAAAATAGAACCTAGAAACTAAACTCCAAGAAATACAAAATAAAATATAAATGAGTTGGTCTATGTTTATTTTGATTCAGTTTGATTTTACTCGATTTTTCTTCATTAAAACCGAGCACAAAACCGAAGATTTTTCCTCATGCATTGAATTGCATTACATTTCATTCTGATTCTTGTTGGACTTTAGTCTCATTGTTTTTTCCCGTGGTGTAGGTAATGTATTTGCTGATGATAATCAGGTCGTGGAAGAGGTATTCTAGGACAATGTTTTGGGTTATCAGCCATTTTGATCTATTGGTTATGGTTCCTCACATGGGTATTTTTGTTGGTTTTTAGGGTCCCTCGCATGGCGAAATTACCGATGTTCATAACAACGGTAACATGCGTAACCTATGTATCATAAAAAATAATTTTAACATGAACAAAAAAACGGATCATTGTTATAATATATTAATAATACTATGTATTTAAAATCTCTATATAGATCTAATCTAAAAAAATAAAGAATGATACCTTTGTAGCTTACTTCATATGGGTACAAAATCAACCTTCTATTTTCTCCGTTAATCCTCCTCACCTCGAATAAGCACATGTGAGAGTGATGAACGAAACAAGATCACACTCAATTTATGATAAATCGTATTCTCAACACACGAGACGATCTATTTGGATTTAGAAAACATTTTTTTAAAATCAACACAGAAGACACAAATTATGCTGTCAAAATGAATTTCTTAATTTCAAAGATTTTATCCTCAACTTCAACTTTTTCTTCTATCTCAAAAACCAAAAACCATATTATGATAATGAGTTTGAACCTCTATTTATAGTGGTATTGTTATATAATGGCATTATGACATTTAGAGAAAAATAATACAAATTCCTCAGTACATTTATAAAAATGTTACGGAGATCAAAAGTCTTGTCAACATATCTCAACACTTGACACATTAAAGTTATAACACATCTATAACAAAAATGTTATGAAAAATAAAAGGTCATGACATTAAATCAAATTTAACATTAATTCAAATTTGAGAAAATTCGTTTTAAAAATTAATTTTTATTTGTTATTTAATTGAATATTTAATAATTCAATTATTTGATTTAACAAATATATTAATTTTGACAACTTTTGTAATTTTTGTCTTAATTAATTAAATAATCAATAATTCAATTATTTTATCTAATGAAAATAATAATAATAAATTTATTATTGAGTATATTAAATAATTAATTGATAATTAATTACTTAATATTCTTTGTGTATTTTTCTATTATTCGAATAATAATATAAGGTGACGAAAGGACCGATGGACCTATAGTTTTAATCTCCTATAATATTTTGTTAATTAATATAAACTCTTTATATTAATTAACATAATTATTAACTATAAAGTAATTCCACTAAATATTCAGAGTTGTACTCTCAAAACTATAGAGTATATTTACTTAAAGTAATGTCATTGATATAGTCATTACATATCCCTCCATTTAGATTCACAATAGAGCTATATTTATAATCCGTTAACCTCTCATATTGCTTCTTTATACTTGACTATCATTAGTTCTTAATTAAATAATTAATTCATAACGATTATGAATTGCGCGCTAATTATTCGATTATTGAACTAACAAACAAGGGAATCTATAGAAATGAATTTAGTTGTATCGATTTAACATTCTCAACTATTTATTTTAATTTATTCCAAATATACAAGGTATACGAATCGTAGTTCGTACAAAACTATACCGAGTAAATCAAAAAATAAATTAAAATAAAATAGAAGTTTATTAAATACAACGAATTAAAATCATATATATATGACCATTATTATGATAAAATTAACTGTACTATATTTAAAAAAATTATCAGAACAATATAATTATATCTGGTCCAGTCCTACATAATCATATTTTATAAAACATATTTATCTTACGTCACTACATATTTAGTCGGGATATGACTATATATTCTTAATGAGATAAATTATGTTTATGACTATGAGCTATTTGAAGATTTCATACTTCAAATATAAGTAATGGACATATTCCAATTATTACTCTTTATATTTTATTCCACATATATACAATATATATGTCAATATAAAATAAGCATAAATAACAAAGGAATTTTCTAGAACATAATCTAAAATGTTAACATCATATCAATAAATATAAATTTATTTATATATTATAAAATTATTCTATTACATTTGCTTGTTAGACATATTACTCCCAACAATTTTGATATTTGACACTTAGTGTTATAGGTTTTGAAAACTGGTATTTAGATGTTGTAATAGTTAGGCTATCTTATTTTGGTTTGAAAACTGTAAACGGACTATTTTAAAATTTTGTGACTATCTATCAGAATTTTGTAATTCGTTTTACGTTGATTCACTCGTTTTATTCTGATGATCTAGTTTATTTTGTGAAATAGAAAAAGAAAAATTTTATGACAGATTTGAAAAGTAAAATGAATGAATTGAAAAAGTACGAGATTTTACAATTAATAATACAGATATAATACAAAGCAACAAAATCTATGGCAAAGGAAATCAACTCAACTTGGAAATACAATTTTAATTATTTATCATGCTAATCCTAATTGGTTACATGTCCTATATTCTAATTACATATTCAGGTTTCATGCATAGTTAGTTTCATGCTCAGGTGTTTGATTGATTACTCTAAGTTACTTTATTTGTAAAAGCATATTATTCAAACTAATTACATGTTCAAGTAAGGTATGATTTGTTTAGCTACTATTATTAACATGCTTGATCCTGTTAATTAAACATACCAACAAGTTGATCATTGTTCATATTTAGCTAACATGCAAATTATACATGCTTAAGTAAGTGAATATGCTAATTAATTTATTATACGAATTTCATGTTTAATTTATGCTCGCATTAATTTCACAAAGATATCAAACTGAAACACAACTAACGACAAAACAATGACAACAAGGTAAATATATACATAAGGAATTAAAACGGTAACTACACAACAAGTAAATATTCAATAACCCTTTAGCTTATCTTTGAACTTTACATAATAGCTTAGCCTTTACTTGCTTTGCTTTCATTTCAACTATCATTTTACTATCACTTACAAGAACATAACTATGAGAAATGATAGAATTAATCACAATAAACACAAATAACACAACAAATAGAACCATCAACCAAGGAACTACACTACTAACACCAAGCAATATCTACAGCAAGGTAAATCATCTCAACAAGGAATATAGTAGCAAGACATTCAGGAAATTATTACCAAATCAACAAGTATTTAACAACTAGCAGTATGCATTTTAAGAACAATACTCTAAACTCACGCACACACTTATGGTGTATGGCCTCCAAATGGCCACGACATGCCCAATTCCTTACCTCAAATCTTTATCGCGTTTGGAAATCTTTCTCGTTCTTTCAATACCTTTATAATTAAACATTACAACTTGTCAATGCATATTCTAACCCATACAATTTCTAGGTACTTCTTCGACGTCTAAACTGAATATAACCTATCCCAATATCCAAATTGTAATACTTATCCAGCGAAACAAGACATGAACTAATTAATTATCATGTTATGGAGAACATGCGACCAATTCAACTCAATAACACTTAACACGTATAACGTACAAAGCATAAATCCAACTTAATTCTCACAAATCCTTATGCATATTCAATTACTACCTTAGCATACAATCATAATATCCAATTTCATGATATGTTTACACATTCAATGACAGAAGGCAGCCAATACGACGATCCAATCATACAAAATATATGCTTTGAAATTCATCTAGACAATCATCAACATATAATCAATTCTAACAGATTTATCCAACGGAAGCAACATCTTAAGGAAAACAGAGAACTGAACCAACATAGTGCATATCACAGCACAATAACTCATTCACGGCTATAAAATAATTTACTCAACCATACATTCACAATCTGTAGTGGGCAACCAATTGGGAAGGAGGAGGAATCTGAATATTTCCCCGCGGCAGGCAGTGGTTCGACCCATCAAACCCTAGTTGGGGCACTATGGTCAGAACATCTGGGTTGCCGACAAACTGACCCGAGTGGAACGTAGTCCCTACCCATCGTAAAACGCCGACCATCTTGACGTCACACCTCACCATCGCTGCTACTCTACCATCACCGAGTATCGCTAGGGAATCAACAAAACGCCGCAACATTGAGTGTCAAATAGACAACCTGAGCTTGTCATTCGTCGAACGACACGCACCCAAACCAGAGCTCACCGCTCGTCTGTCGTTTGCTCATCGTTCGTTCGCTGCTCACCCTTTCTGTCGTCGAACTCTCTCTCAGTTTCTCCGTATCCCTTTCTCCCTCATCACCTCTCTCTCTCTCATTTCTCTCTTCACAAAACAACAAAAACACTTAACCTATTTTCCTTTTAAATTTGCTTCTTAAACCAAACCGGTTGCTCGACTTTGAAGATTAATAGAGGTCCAATTTAAATTTTTCAATACCATTTCTTAAATTAATTTCCATCAATTAAACTTTCAATAAATTATCTGAAATTATAACATAACGGTTGCGTCTTTGGTAATACCCCGATAATTTTTCAACTTAATCTAAAATTTTCAAATTATACTTCAATTATATTTATTAAATTCCAATACAAGTCGGGGTGATATTAATAATTCATAAATCAATTTTCCAAATATCCAAACCTCATCATAAACCAAATATTTCACCATTCCTTCTTCACCTTATCCTTCATTAAATCCAATATGTCTTATTTATATATTCAAACGTGTCCAAATATATTTTCTCTTAATATTTCTACTGACCATTAAACCAATTGATATCAATTAATCTAACTCCAATTGACTTTAATTCTTCTCCAAAGCTAATTGTGAACATAATAGGGTATTAAAATTTATTTATCACAACTATGTTTCTCTTGACCAATATCTTTAGTTATCCTACTCTACCCCAATATCTCTAAAATTATCATTTAAGCTATATTTTAACTTCAATAAAGATTCGAAGTATTACATACGAGACTTAAACAAAAATGTTAGCAAATATAAATACCCTTTTAAGTGGGTATTTCCAATAAATATTAAAGTATGCTTAATTGAAATCATATTTGAATTTTAAACAACTTAAAACACTTAATTCAATTATCATAAAAAAATCATCATTCAATATGGACGTCCTTCATGAGTTGTTAATTGACTTTTAAAATTACATCATTTGAGTGAAGAAATAAAAAGTTATATCAACTTAATATTAATACATAATCTTAAAGGAGAGAGGTTTCGAAATGGTAAGCTAAAGGACATTCATTGTAAGCAAAGGGACATCTATTGTGGGTTTAGGGATATTAGTTGTAAGTTGAGAGATGTCAGTTGTAAATTGAGAGACGTATGTCGTAAGTTGAGAAACATCCGTTGATAATGACGATAGACAGCCAGTAAACTTTAATTGATGATAAACATATACAATGATATACTATAATTGATTATAAACATGTATCATTGGTTGTCTATCAACATTTATAGTTTGAATATAGATAGTACATCAACTACAAATATCAATGGTAAAATTTCATTTATTCACGTTACTAAGATTAAAAATGTATATGAATTATTGAATAAATTCATTGTGATTTTTGAAATAATGATGAACAAATTTTATATAATTTAATAATTTCAATGACGCAAAAGAATCTGAGTGTTAACTATTCACGGAATTGTAATATTTATAAACTTTCTTAACGTTGTAATAACGAACGAAATTTAAAAAAGAGAAAAAGAAAACAATGGACACTGAATTTTGTTTTTCATGAAAGTTGTAACCAACATTCTAAGCTTTCTAATGCATGTTAGATTGTTTAATTCAGCATTTGTTTGCTATGGTAAAAGCCCAACGAACAAAGAGAAAAAGATTAAGGGAGACCCGAGTTTTCAAACATAGAAATCAAAAAACTCAATATGTGGAAGTCATCCAAGTGGACGATTTGAGCATGAAAATAAACCCAAGAGTAAGTCCATGAAGACATGCTTGAAAGATAAGAAATTCAATCAAAAGTTATCAAGTCGAAAATCAAGAAAATTTTTTAAATCGGTCGAGAATCACAACAAAAAAATTCACTTATCTAAGATATTTAGATCCACTTATCTAGTAGATCTAGATCCCCTTATATAAGTTTTTTTTTTTAAATTTTTTAATTTATTTTCTTAAAATGTTATATAAATCCACCTAATTTTATGTTTTAGATAGTTTGAGATTTATAAAAAAAAGAGCTTTTTGCTTTTCGAAAATTTGAGAGATTCTCTTTTCTTTCTTTGGTGAGTGATATTCAAAGTTCCTTTCGTGAGTTATATCACAAAAACAACTTGCAATCGTCTCCTTATTTAAGGAAATAAGAAGCATTGCGTTTATCCATCATTTGCGGTGTGTCTTGTAGCCACATCACTTGAATTGAAAACTTTAATTCTCTAGAAATTAAAAAATCTTTTAATATGGGTCAAACCAGCAACCCTAACACTTAGATATTATAAACTCAATTTAACTTAAAGATGGCAATTCATGATCCTATACATTATGATCATTTAATTATTTTGGTACAAATATCACATGTCACGCTTGATCTTCGAATTAAAGTATAACATAGTAGACAATTTTAATTTTAACAAAATCTCATCTTTTTTTGCTTTTTATTTTAATTTATTTTAACAATCTCATAAATAATAATAATTATTTAATGCTTAATTATAAGAGCTAATTAGCAGCGTTCATATCGGTGTGAGGTGAAAGCTAGAAGCTCAGGATCGCGTTCGAACGACGCCATTACTTCTTCTCCCAAGGTTACCCATGCTTCCACTCCATCGCCGCCGTCACCGGAGCCGGTCGGCATCAGAAATACCACGTTCTTGTACAGCCCGATAAGGTTACAGACCCAACTGGGTTTTCCCCACCCAAAGTCCGCCTCGTAGAGCGGAAATCGGCACCAGCTCGAGAAGCTGCAAAACTCGATCTCCCCGGCGTTCTTATCATGAGCCAGTTTCTTCATGAACTCCAACGTGTTCTCCACATTCTGCAATCCTTTCACCATCTCACTGTCGATGCCTTTGATTGATTTTCTTGTCTGTTCTACCAGAAACTGATAATTTTCCTCCTCATCAATGGGGGTCGACGCGATGGCGTACCAAAAGATGTTCCCCGTTGAGTGTTCCGCCAATGGCGGATCCATCCTCCCACGTAAGTTCACTGCTTGAATGGCTTGAAAGACCTTCGTTTTCTGTTTTTTAGAACGAACTATGGCCATGAAACGCTTCCATATGAAGGCGGAAATTGCTTCAACCCTCGTCGGAGGCTTGTCTAAACTATCGCCGTCTCTGCTGGCTGCAACTTCTTCTCGAAGTGCAGCAATGTTAGCCTTGGAAAACACAAATATCTTGGTTATAATATTTTCTCCCTCAATTTCTTTGCCTCCGACCCTTAAAAGGTCTGTCGGAGGGAAGAGCCCAGCGGCATCGAAACTTGGTCCGACCACGTCCGTAACTCCGCGGCTGGTGGCCGCCCATTCTTTCACGAAAATGGTTGCAGAGTTTCCATCACATAATTTATGGAAAATGGAAATACCAATTGAAATTCCACCGCAACTGAAAATACTGTACCGGACTGCAAGATTGAATCGTCGGGAATCACTGCCCGATTCTCCGGCAGTGCTGGGATGAAAGGGAAGTAACCGGAGGAGGAGAATTGGCTCCGGTTCATCTGTCATCTCCGCCAAAGTACACGAAACTTGAGCCTCGGAGTACTCAACACCTAGAAGATCAAAATCTCCTGATCAAGAGCTTACTTAACACATTTCGCACCCTGAAATATTTTCAGATTGAGCGCGAAATTTGTAAATTAAAAAAAATGGTACGAATATGTATTCGTGGAGGTACCTTCATCGTCGCAATCCACGAAGCAGCCATCGACGATGGTTCCGGCGAGGGGGTAAAAGAGAGTGAGGACGAGAGAAAGAGATTTCTTGAGCAGCTGAGAGCTCCTCTGAGAGTGTTCAACAATGGAATCCTCAACTTGAGTAAATGGGTAGAAGTAGACGAAAGGAATAAAACAACCAGGCGCGAGCTGGTCCAAGAACGAAAGCTTCAGCTCCCTCAGCTCAGGTGGAGTCGGCAAAGAAGGTTTTATTATCTCCTTTGACATTACTTCCACTTTCATCTCCATCTCTCCTCCCTCTCTCTCTTCAAAAGCTTCTACCCTTTACTGTTGATTATCTTCTTCAGCAATTGCTTTGTTTTTATAGACTTGAATCAATGGGAAAGAGAAGAACTTTGACTCCCATTTCTTCAGAGAAATCAGGCTCCCTTTTTTTTGTATTTGAATTGTCAATGACGTATTCAAATTTTGTTGTTAATTATTAATAATAGTATTGTATTCCATTGTTGTTACTTTATTTATGTGCGGGTATGGTCTTCTGTGTAGGCAGAGAAAGGGGAGACGTGGCACTTGACTTTGTTTTTTCATCCTAACATCCGTAGATAGCAAAGGTACGAAAGCAGAAGAGTCTCTATTGACGGCACAATTAATATAATTCTTATTTTATTTTATTAATATATATATATATATAAACTTAAGAAAATTCAGATTGATTCTAACCCGAGTGTTACGACTAGGAAGTGATAAGGGTAGAATCGATTCAATTTGATTGTGTTTGATTTTATAGTGAATTGGAAAGTATATTTACGTAACACCTTGGTATCGTTTTCCTGTATATGCGATGTATTCAATTTTGGAAGAATTAACGTATTACATTTCGTACCTATATATGCTATTTTATGACGTATAATTATGGAGAAACGTTATGAGAATAAAATTAAGTGAAGAAAAATTTAGAAAAAAAATATGTCCAGGGTGATTGGGACGAATGCGGACGCCGCAATGACGAAGAATGGCGTCTGCATGTGTTGTGTGAGTCATCCCTAAACCTTGGGACAAGGCGAGGACAAGGATTTCACGTCGTCACCCATTTTGGTTGCAAATTGGGTACACTTGGACGAGTGCGGACAAGGGTGGATGAAATGAAGACAGGTCCGATTTAAATCTGTCCAAATTATGGGTACTTGCGGACTAGTGCGAACGAGGGCGGACGAAACGAAGAAGCATCTGATTTGAATCTGACCGATTTTTTGACACATTCGGACGAGTGTGGACGATAGCTGAGAACGTTATTTGGCATCCGAATGTCACCTGCGGACTGGTTTTCAAAAAGTCAGGACACCATTTCTCCTCCCCACCGATTTTTGGTTGCACAGTAAATTTCGGACGTAGTGCGGACGCAAAATAGAGTCCAAAACTTTCCATATCTAAAAATTATTTAGGGGAAAATGAGTGTCATTTCGAATTAAAACGCAACCAACACAATAAATTCCATGAAGACCCAACTGACGACAGGGAGACAAACTCCACACTTCGCCCACATCCCTCCATTCATCCTAAGCGAACGAATTAGGTGAATCTGTCTCATCTATTTATCTCTTGCATTTTTTCCTCCTGGTTGAGTTCAACTTTTCTTCCCTTTGAGTGTAGCTCTGTGAGTTGGGTGACGTAGGAGTAAGCTGAGGTGTTGTTTGTGTGTTGATTCATCAGCAAATGTAAAAAATTGGGTGTGTTGGCTGTCAAAGCCCTACCCACAAGCGCGCGTGTGTGTTGGATGTCAATTGTTGAGTTTGTTAGATGATTAATCCTTATAGAAATTTCATTGATGTGTTGTTAGTTTCTTGCACATTATCTACTATAAATGTTGCGATGAAATGCTTACAAATAAAATGAATGATGAATGGAAAGTTATAGTGTGATATGAATAAGTTATGAATTTCATTAGCCTTGATTTAAATTCTGGGATGTGTGAATTTGCTGCAATTGTAGTTTTATTCCTTGCTGTAGTTTTCTAACTCTGCAGTAGTTTTATATAATTTAATAATTTCAATGGAATTGTAATATTTATGAACTTTCTTGATTAGAAATCATAAACTCAATTTAACTTAAGATGCCAATGCATGATCCTATACATTATCATCATTTTATTATTTTCGTACAAATAAAAACAATACTAGTGATCACATGTCACGCTTGATCTTCGAATTAAAGTATAATATAGTACACAATTTCAATTTAATTTTAACAAACTCTCATTTTTTTGCTTTTGATTTTAATTTATTTTAACAATCCCATAAGTAATAATTATTATTTAATGCTTAATTATAAGAGCTAATTAGCAGCGTTCATATGTCTGCGAGGTGAAAGCTAGAAGCTCAGGATCGCGTTCGAACGATGCCATTACTTCTTCTCCAAAGGTTACCCATGCTTCCACTTCATCGCCGCTGTCACCAGGGCCAGTCGGCATCAGAATGGCAACGTTCTTGTACAGCCCGATAAGGCTACAGACCCAACTGGGTTTTCCCCACCCAAAGTCCGCCTCGTAGAGCTGGAATCGGCACCAGCTCGAGAAGCTACAAAACTCGATCTCCCCATCGTTCCTAACATGAGCCAATTTCTTCATGAACTCCAACGTGTTCTCCACATTCTGCAATCCTTTCACCATCTCACTGTCTATTCCTTTGATTGATTTTCTTATCTGTTCTACCAGAAACTGATAATCTTCCTCCTCGTCAATGGGGGTCGAAGCGACGGCGTACCAAAAGATGTTCCCCAGTGAGTGCTCCGACAATGGCGTTTCCATCTGTGGAGGTGACACAGTTTTCTTTTTTTTTTGTATATGTGACCATTTGTTTACGGTTAAAGGGCATTTTTGGTGATTGGGTAATTGACCAATCTGGTGGCATGCAGTATAAAAGCCATGCATACAACCGTAGGCGGGTAATCAGGTCATTTTGAAATTGCTCTGCTCGGGTGATAAGAAACAGAGATGATCAGAGTGCTACAGTGCTTGTACAAGGAGGAGGAGAAAGCGAAATCTGGGTTTCAAGTTAGCTTTCTTGCTTTAGGTGTTCTCTCTGTATTCTGCATGTTTTTGCCAATTCTTGTACGCTGTGTTTCTTGACGTTATTAATGGAAGATGCTCGACGTGTTCATCCGTGGACGGAGGACAATTAGTCCGAACCACGTAAAATACTGAGTCTCTCTCTCGCTGTGTAAGTCTTTTCTTTTTCTTCGTTTAATTCTTGTCTCTAATAGTTGGTAATAATCCGGACGCGAACACCACAATTAGTGTGGTGAGCGTGGATCCAACGTTCAACTACGTAGAGATTTGATCGGTTTCTTGATGGCGCGCTTCGAGGTTGATAAATTCACCGGAACAAATGACTTTAGTCTCTCGAGGGTAAAGATGAAAGCGCTATTAGTACATCAAGGCCTTGCCGAAGCCATTGATGAAAAGGCCATCAAGATCCTTCAAGAAGCTGATAAAACCAAAGCTGCAGACGTCGAATATAAGGCACATAGTGCCATTCTCTTAAGTCTTGGAGATGAGGTTTTAAGGGAGGTCACAGAAGAAGGTGAAGCGCTCTCTGTGTGGTACATGAAGCGATCACTCGCTAACAGATTGTATTTGAAGAAAAAACTCTATACTTTAACTATGGAGGATTCAAAGGAGATGCGGAAACACCTTGACGACTTCAACAAAATTCTCTTGGATTTAAGCAGCATCGGGGTGAAGATTGAAGAAGAGGATCAAGCAATAATCTTGCTCAGCTTTTTACCCAAATTTTATGAACACTTCGTCGATACCATGCTGTACGGGAAGCAGACTCTAACCATGGCTGAGGTAAAGGCTGCCCTAAACTCCAAGAAACTTCAAAAGCGTGCTGAAACAAAAGACAACATGGATGGCGAAGGATTGTTCACCCGTGGAAGATCCCAGATTAGAGATCAAAAGAATGCACGGGGTAAATCAAGATCAAAATCAAAATCAAAGAGTGGGAAGCGTTGCTTCTTCTGTCACAAGGAAGGTCACCTGAAAAGGGACTGTTATGAGAGAAAATGTAAAAAGAATGAAAAGCAGATTGAGAATGGAGAAGCTGGTGTAGTCTCTGATGGATATGAGTCCTCAGAGGTTCTGGTAGCTTCAGAAACTGAATCAAGCGATATGTGGGTGTTAGACTCAGGATGTTCATTTCATATGACACCCCACAGAGAATGGCTACAAAACTTCACGGAAGCTGCAGGAGGACAGGTTCTCCTTGGAGACAACAAGTCATGCAACATTGAAGGAGAAGGGTGCCTTCAATTGCTACTACATGATGGTTCCACCAGAATGATCAAAAAGGTCAGGTTAGTTCCTCAGTTAAAGCGCAATTTATTATCAATTGGCATGTTAGACAAGGCAGGTTGTTCAGTTAGAATTGAACATGGAGTGATGAAAGTATCCAAAGGCATATTGACTTTAATGAAGGGACATCTTCAAAACAGACTCTATGTATTACAAGGAAAAGCAATAACAGGAGAAGCTGCTTCTGTCATGAACCTAAAAAGAAACAACTCAGAGCTTTGGCACCTTCGGCTAGCACATGTTAGTGAAAAGGGACTCCAAGAACTAAATAAACAGAGGCTGCTGATAGGGTATAAAAATGAGGAACTACAATTCTGTGAGAACTGTATACTTGGAAAAAGCAGCCGTGTTAAGTTCCAGAGATCAATGCACAAATCCAGGGACATCCTAGAGTATGTTCATTCAGACCTTTGGGGGCCTGAAAAGACAGCCTCCAAAGGGGGAGCACAGTATTTTTTGTCTATAATTGATGATTACTCGAGGAGGGTGTGGGTCTATTGCCTAAAAACCAAAGATCAAACTTTCAATATGTTTAAAACTTGGAAGATGCTGGTTGAGAATCAAACAGGAAGAAGAGTAAAAAAAACTCCGGACAAATATGGAATGGAGTTTTGTTCTAAGGAATTCAATGAGTACTGTAAATCAGAAGGCATTTGTAGACACCATACCGTGAAGTACACCCCACAACAGAATGGTCTGGCTGAGAGGATGAATCGGACTATCCTGGATCGAGCACAGTGCATGTTGATCACTGCAGGTATGCCAAGAAGTTTCTGGGCTGAAGCTGTTCAGACTGCAGTGTATCTGATAAACCTCTCCCCATCATCAGCACTGGACTTCAGGACTCCTTTCTATGCTTGGCATGGTTACCCTGCCGATTATACTAAACTAAGAGTGTTTGGGTGTGCTGCATATGCACACTCCAAACAAGACAAACTGCAACCGAGGGCCATAAAGTGCTCCTTTCTCGGTTATCAAGAGGGAGTGAAAGGCTATAGATTATGGTCACTTGGGGGACAGAAGATAGTAATAAGCAGGGATGTTGTTTTTAATGAGACTGAATTTCCATTCAAGAAAACTGATACACTGTCTACCGAGAAAGTGACAGAGGAACCACCCAAAGACTATGTTGAGGTGGAGAACATTAATGATAATAATGAACCAATAACACAGGTTCATGTTGAATCTGATTGCTCTCTTGATGATTTGCAGACTCAAGAACAGGATGATGAACCAGTTGATTATCAATTGACGAGAGATAGATCCCGTAGGGTAATCAAACCTGTTCAGCGATTAGGATATGCTGATGTAATAGCATATGCACTTTTGGTGAATGCTGATCTAAGCAGAAATGAACCTGCTTCATATCAAGAAGCAGTGAGTTGTCCTGAATCCAACATGTGGAAGAGAGCAATGGTGGATGAAATGGAGTCTCTGATGAGAAACAAAACCTGGACCCTGGTAGATAGACCTCCAAAGCAAAAAATAATTGGCTGTAAGTGGATCTATAAACTGAAAGAAGGCATCAGTTCCACAGATAAGACAAGATACAGAGCGAGATTGGTGGCAAAGGGGTTCACACAAAGAAAAGGAGTGGACTTTACTGAAATTTTCTCTCCGGTTGTGAAACAAACATCAATCAGAATTCTCCTTTCCATTGTTGCAGTTCAAGATATGGAATTGGAGCAAATGGATGTAAAAACTGTGTTTTTACATGGTAATATTGAAGAAACAATATATTTGGCACAACCTGAAGGCTTTGTGTCATCCGATCCTCCAAAGGTATGTCTGCTACATAAGTCTTTATACGGGCTGAAACAGTCACCAAGGCAGTGGAATAAACGCTTTGATCCCTTTGCCACTGAAATCGATTTTCAAAGAAGTAAACATGATCAATGTGTTTATAAAAGAACTGACAAAACTGAAGGGGTGATATTCATGTTGCTGTACGCAGATGACATCTTGATAGCAAGAATGAATTTTAAAGATATTGCAAAAATAAAGGCTGAGCTCGGAAGAGAGTTTGAAATGAAGGATCTGGGATGTGCTAAATGCATCTTGGGCATTGACATTCTCAGAGACAGAGCTGCAAAGACAATTCGTCTGTCACAAAGTCATTACTTGAAACAAATATTGAGCAGATTTGATCTTGCTCATGTAAAGCCAGTTGCAACACCACTGGGAGCGCATTTTAAGTTGAGCAAAGATCAAAGTCCAATAAATGACGAGGAAAGGCAGTGGATGGAAAGAATTCCGTACTCAAATATATTGGGGAGTTTAATGTATGCAATGATCTGTACAAGGCCAGATCTTGCATATGCAATGTGTGTTATAAGCAGCTTTATGTCAAATCCTGGAAAAACACACTGGTGTGCCCTTAAATGGGTTATGAGATACATCTCAGGTTCTCTGAATATAAACTTGGTGCTGGGAGGACAATCAAGGAGAAACAATGCTTTAACTGGGTACATAGATGCTGATTATGTAGGGTGCCGTGACACAAAGAGGTCAGTATCAGGGTATGTCTTCACATTGTACGGTGGAGCGATATGCTGGAAGTCCACCCTACAGAAAGTGGTAGCTTTATCTACCACGGAGTCTGAGCTTGTGAAGGTTTTAAGGAAGCAATGTGGTTGCAAGGTTTAGTACAAGATTTTGGAATTGATTGTTCAACCTTGATCATTTACTGTGATAGTCAGAGTGCTTTACATCTGGCCAAGAATCCAGTTTATCACAGTAATACTAAACACATTGACGTTAAGTACCACTTTATAAGAGAAGTAATATCCCTGGGTAGTATTTAATTACAAAAGGTTGGAACAGAAGATAATCCAACCGATATGTTTACCAAGGTGTTGCCTATCGCTAAGTTCAAGCATTGCTTGAACTTAGTGAACATACAGGAAGAATAAATTTCTGTGATGATGATAACGTTTGAGTGTTTTTAACTCTAGGAAATCTGCGTCAAGGTGGAGAATTGTGGAGGTGACACAGTTTTCTTTTTTTTGTATATGTGACCATTTGTTTACGGTTAAAGGGCATTTTTGGTGACTGGGTAATTGACCAATCTGGTAGCATGCAGTATAAAAGCCATGCATGCAACCGTAGGCGGGTAATCAGGTCATTTTGAAATTGCTCTGTTCGGGTGATAAGAAACAGAGGTGATCAGAGTGCTACAGTGCTTGTACAAGGAGGAAGAGAAAGCAAAATCTGGGTTTCAAGTTAGCTTTCTTGTTTTAGGTGTTCTCTCTGTATTCTGCATGTTTTTGCCAATTCTTGTACGCTGTGTTTCTTGACGTTATTAATGGAAGATGCTCGACGTGTTCATCCGTGGACGTAGGACAATTAGTCCGAACCACGTAAAATACTGAGTCTCTCTCTCGCTGTGTAATTCTTTTCTTTTTCTTCGTTTAATTCTTGTCTCCAATAGTTGGTAATAATCTGGACGCGAACACCACACCATCCTCCCACGTAAGTTCACTGCTTGAATGGCTTGAAAGGCCTTCGTTTTCTGATTTTTAGAACAAACTATGGCCATGAAACGCTTCCATATGAAAGCGGAAATTGCTTCAACCCTCGTCGGAGGCTTGTCTAAACTATCGCCGTCCCTTCTGGCTGCAACTTCTTCTCGAAGTGCAGCAATGTTAGCCTTGGAAAACACAAATATCTTGCTTACAATATTTTCTCCCTCAATTTCTTTGCCTCCGACCACCCTTGAAAGGTCTGTCGGAGGGAAGAGTATTGAAGAATGATTCAAATTTAGAGAGACGTGTCTGATGCGTTAGTTTTTTAATTAGTACATGTTGTCCTGTTTTTTTGTGGTCAAAAGAGTTGTTGTGTAGTGCATTAGTGGGTCAACTAGTGGGTCAGTTATCAACATAATTGCCTAGTGCCTTAGTGGTCAGTTATCAGCATAATTGCTTAGTGCCGTAGCGATCAGCGTAGTGGGTCAGTTTTTATTTTCTGTTTTTATGTAAGCTTATAAAATGGCGTTGCACAACTGGAATATAGAGTGTGGAAGTTCGCCTCGTTCTTTATTATTCTTTTTCTGCATATTGTTTTTTTTATTTTCCAACAAATTTGGTATCAGAGCAGGCTAGCTCAGAGAGAAGTGTAAACACCAGAGTTGAGTGAAACACAGAGAGAAAGTGATGGGAAGCAACGGCAATGCAATGAGTGTAGCACAACCACTCATTCCCATATTCAGAGGAGAAGGCTACGAATTTTGGAACATTCGTATGAAAACTCTACTCAGATCTCAAGACCTTTGGGACTTTGTGGAGCATGGGTATGCAGATCCTGATGACGACCATAGGTTGCGGGAGAACAGGAAGAAGGACTTCAAGGCGCTAGTGATCATTCAACAAGCAGTCCATGATAGTGTCTTTGCACGAATCGCAGCGGCGACAACATCGAAGCAGGCGTGGTCTATTTTGCAAAAGGAGTTTCAAGGTCATTCAAAGGTTATGGTGGTGAGATTGCAATCACTCCGACGTGACTTGGAGACCCTGATGATGAAGAATGGAGAATCGATTGCTGATTTTTTGTCAAGAGCAATGGCAATAGTCAGTCAAATGCAGTCATATGGCGAGAAGATTACCGACCAAACCATTGTTGAAAAGGTACTTAGAAGTTTAACTCAAAAATTTGATCATGTAGTAGCTGCTATAGAAGAATCAAAAGATTTGTCTATTTTTCATTTGATGAACTAATGGGATCTCTTCAAGCTCATGAGTCAAGAATTAATAGATCACTCGACAAGAACGAAGAAAAGGCATTTTAGGTGAAGGAGGCAGCCACCAAATCTGGAGATGACCATTCAGCAAATCGAGGCCATGGAAGAGGAGGATTTCGTGGTCGTAGTCGTGGTCGTGGCTATGGAAGAGGTAGAGGAAGATTTGATGGACAAAGGCAATCCAGAGAGCAAACAAAAAACAAGAATGCAGTTCAATGTTACCAGTGCAAAGGATATGGTCATATGAAGGCAAATTGTTGGTACAATGATCAAAAAATTAATTTTGCAGCAGGAGAGAATGAAGCTTCAGAAAATAATGGTGAAAGTAAGCTCTTTATAGCTCATTCTCTTACTAACCATAAGGAATGTGATTTGTGGTTTGTAGATAGTGGTTGTTCGAATCACATGAGTGGCATGAAATCTATATTTCAAGAACTTGATGAATCACAAAAGATGAAGGTGCAGCTAGGAAATGGAAAGGAAATACAAGTTGAAGGTAAAGGTACCGTGGGAATTGAAACTAGCCATGGAAAGGTAAGATTTTTACATGATGTTCAATTTGTACCTGATTTAGGATACAATTTATTGAGTGTTGGACAATTAATGGCGAGTGGATATGCCATTTCTTTTGATGATGATGCCTGTGTTATCAAAGACAAGAAAACAGGTGAAGAAATGATCAAGATCAAGATGACTCAAATTAAAATGTTTCCGCTGGAAGTAGCAAATGTGGGGAGCTTTGTTCTTGCTGTTGGTGAAAAGGACGAGTCAAAATTGTGGCATTTGCGCTATGGGCATTTAAACATCAAAGGTTTGTCATTGTTAAATCACAAAGGTATGGTTCTTGGGTTGTCAAAAATTGATTCCATTGATTTATGTGAAGGGTGTGTTTATGGCAAACAAACTCGTAAGTCGTTTCCAGTTGGCAAGGCTTGGAGAGCCTCAAAATGTCTTGAATTAATTCATGCTGATTTATGTGGGCCTATGCAAACTAAGTCACTTGGTGGAAATTATTATTTCTTGCTTTTTACTAACGATTACAGTCGCATGAGCTGGGTTTATTTTCTAGAAAGAAAATCAGAAACTTTTGAGAATTTTAAGCACTTCAAAGCCAAGGTAGAAAAGCAAAGTGGAATGTGGATCAAGGTCCTACGTAGTGACAGAGGTGGAGAATTCTTGTCCAAGGAGTTCAAATTGTTTTGTGCAGAACAGGGCATTCACAGGGAGTTGACAACTCCTTATACTCCGGAGCAAAACGGTGTTGCCGAGAGGAAGAATCGAACAGTTGTAGAGATGGCAAGAAGTATGTTACGAACAAAGGGGCTTCCAAATAAATTTTGGGCTGAAGCAGTATCAACGTCCGTCTATCTATTGAATATTTCTCCAACAAGAGCTGTTATTAATAGAACTCCATTTGAAGCGTGGTGTGGCAAGAAACCATCTGTAAGTCATTTAAGAGTTTTTGGTTGTATATCTTATGCTTTGATAAATTCTCAAGTTCGTCAAAAACTTGACGAAAAATATGAAAAATGCATTTTTATTGGTTATTGTACTCAATCCAAAGCATATAGATTATATAACCCTCTTAATAGCAAAATTCTTATAAGAAGGGATGTAGTATTTGATGAGCATGCAAGTTGGGAGTGGCATAACAATGGAGAAAAAATGCAAGAACAGGTTCCTTTGGTGAATGGAGAAATTTCAAATGAAACTTTTCAACAAACTCCAGCAAGCTCAGATGGATCCTCAATGAATTCATCAACTTCATCACCTTCAATGAGTCCTCAAAGCAACAATTCTTCAACCAGCCATGAAGAATCATCTGATGAGACACCACCAAGAAAATTCAAGTCTTTGGATGATATATATGAATCTTGTCAATTTGCATTTTTGACCTCAGATCCTATGAATTATGAAGAAGCAGCAGAAAAAGAAGAATGGCAAAGAGCAATGGCAGAAGAATTGGCAGTCATTGAAAAAAATGCAACATGGGAGATGATGGACTTACCAGAAGGAAAAAATGAAATTGGTTTGAAGTGGGTGTTCAAAACAAAGTTTGCTGCAGATGGAAGCATACAAAAGCACAAGGCTCGGCTCGTGGCGAAAGGATATTCGCAGCAACATGGTATTGATTTCGAAGAAACTTTTTCTCCGGCAGCTCGTTTTGAAACTATAAGAATTGTTCTAGCTTTAGCTGCACAAATGCAATGGCCAGTTTATCAATTCGATGTCAAGTCAGCATTTCCCAATGGAGATTTGTAAGAAGAAGTTTATGTATCGCAACCAGAAGGATTCGTAAAGGAAGGCAAAGAGGAAATGGTATTCAAACTGAAAAAAGCACTATATGGATTGGTATAGCAAAATTGATGGTTATTTTCAGCAAAATGGATTTATCAAAAGTGCAAATGAGCCCACCTTGTATGTGAAAAAAGACGGTAAGAATGATTTCATCATTGTTTGTCTTTATGTTGATGATATCATTTATACAAGTTCTTCATCGTCTCTTGTCATTGAGTTTAAAGCACATATGAGGAATAAGTTTGAAATGTCAGATATGGGTCTATTGCATTTCTTTCTTGGTCTTGAAGTTCAGCAGGTTGAAGGAGGAATTTTTATCTCACAAAGAAAATATGCCAAAGATCTTCTCTACAAATTTGGCATGCTTAATTGTAAGCCCACAGCCACACCCATGATTTTCAATGAGAAATTGCAGCAGAAAGATGGAGCTGTGATGGTTAATGCTAAAGAATTCAGAAGCTTAGTTGGAGGCTTAATTTATCTAACCCACACTCGACCCGATATTGCATTTTCTGTTGGTGTTATTTCCAGGTTTATGCAACATCCCTCAAAGGATCATTTTGGAGCAGCGAAGCGAGTATTGCGATATATTGCTGGAACTTTAGAGTATGGGATCTGGTACTCTAAAGTTTCCAAGTTCAAATTGTGTGGGTTTACTGACAACGATTGGGCAAGTTCGTTGGATGACCGACAAAGCATTTCAGCAAATGTGTTTACGCTAGGATCAGGAGCAATCACTTGGAGTTCAAAAAAACAAGCCTCAGCAGCATTATCATCGTCAGAAGCTGAGTATTATGCAGCAACTTCAGCAGCATGTCAAGCTATCTGGTTAAGAAGATTATTAGCTGAACTTCAACAAGAACAAGATGGAGCTACAGAGATATTCTGTGACAACAAAGCAACAATCTCGATGACAAAGAATCCAACGTTTCATAGTAGAACGAAGCATATTGACATCCGTTTTCATTTCATTCGTGGATTGGTTACAAATGAAGAAATAACTTTGAAGTGGTGTAGCACTCAAGAGCAAAGGGCTGACATATTAACAAAGTCTCTATCCAACGAGAAATTCTGCTATTTTAGAGCTTTGCTTGGCGTCTGCAATTTTGAATCAAGATGGAGTATTGAAGAATGATTCAAATTTAGAGAGACGTGTCTGATGCGTTAGTTTTTTAATTAGTACATGTTGTCCTGTTTTTTCGTGGTCAAAAGAG
>CM039482.1:2246623-2274887 GCA_022433065.1 Begonia loranthoides | reverse complement strand
CCCTTTACTGTCGATTATCTTCATCAGCAATTGCTTTGTTCTTATAGACACGAATCAATGGGAAAGAGAAGACCTTTGACTCCCATTTCTTTAATGAGACGTGTGCGAAAGAGACGTGTTTAGTTAACTTAATTAATTAGCACACCTTTATAGTTGAAATTGATTATTGGTTCATAGAGTATGTTTACATATAATTGTTAATTAGACAAATACATGTAATTAGTGAGTTATCAAGTACGTTTCCAATAATTGTTTGTTAAGCATGTTATGTTATGTTTTGTTTTGTTTAGATGAACATGCCTAATTAGTTTAACTTGATATTTTGTAATTATCGAACATAATTTTGTTTACTTATTAAATTTACATCTAAGCTTTTATAGCATTGTTAAACACGTTATTTAGCTTATATACCTCGTATGTTAATAGTTTTGTTCATCTTGTCATATCTCTATCGTTGATTTCCATTAGTATTATGTGTTTCGTTGATTTTCATTAGATTAAAGTTGTGATGAGAAAACTAAAATTTCAAAACAGAAAGCAAATATTTGCTGAGGAAAATACTCTTTTCGCAACGAATACTTGGTAGATTATTTTAAAATTTTTAATTTTTAATGAAAAATATGTTTCCAATGCTGAAAATAATTGTTTCGCAGTGAATACTTGATAGATTATTTTTAAAATTTTAAATTTTTAACGAAAAACGTGACAATAAAGTTTGGCTTCTTCTTTATTTTTGATAGATGAAGGTTTTAATTATTCGTTAAATGGAATCAGTTAGAGCTGTCAATTTCTTGCTAATGGAGAAGTCAAGGAAATTATTTAGAGATAACTATTAAACAACTAATTAATAATAGTACTGGTCCAGTCCAGTAAGTCGGTTAATTATTTAAATGTCACGCTAATTATTATTGAGTTTGGTTCAACTAATTGGAAGGTTAGTTACGCTTCATATCACTCGAGAGCTACACATTACTAACACTAATCTTATGTCATTTTCAGTCTTAATCCTTTCAGTTGGCCATTAATATTATTTTATTGTTAATTAAAAAAAATTAATTCTTTTATTCATTATTTCATATTAATAGAGTGAAAACCTCCTTAGTTAAGAGTGGAGATAGTGTGACCATTAATTTTTTTAAGTAGCTTTTTATTTTAAAAATAAAAAATAAATCAAATTGATTCTAATAAGAGTCTCCATTGAGTATTGACGGCGCCATTAATATTATTGTTAATTATTATTATTATTATTATATATATATAAGAGTCTCCTTTGAGTATTGACGGCGCCATTAATATTATTGTTAATTATATATATATATATATATATATATATATATATATATAAACTTAAGAAAATTTAGATTGATTCTAATAAGA
The DNA here is from genome assembly GCA_022433065.1 of Begonia loranthoides. Classification (NCBI taxonomy): domain Eukaryota; kingdom Viridiplantae; phylum Streptophyta; class Magnoliopsida; order Cucurbitales; family Begoniaceae; genus Begonia; species Begonia loranthoides. Next base: position 2,273,510 of record CM039482.1, on the reverse strand, counting down.
GTGTTACGACTAGGTAGTGATAGGGGTGGAATCGATTCAATTTGATTCTGTTTGATTTTATAGTGAATTGGAACCGAATCGATTTGGTTCGGTTTTGAAAATAAAAAATCAAAACCAAACAGAATCCATTGAAAAACTGATAAAAAATTGAACCTTAGTTTTCAGTTTTTCTCGGTTCAGTTTTTAAAAAATCAAAAAATTTGAATTTCCATAGTATTTTGCTAAATAAATTTTAATTCAAAGAAATTCAATTCAAATTTCAACAGATTTCAACATAAAATGACTTGATGAATCTCATAGAAATTTTAGCTTTTTGAGAAATTTTTCTTTTATTTAATTCTCTTTTCTATTAAAGTACAAAAAATTTACTATCAAATTTTAGTAACTCGAAGGAAAGAGTATTTATGTAACACCCTGGTATCGTTTTCCTGTATATGCGATGTAATCAATTTTGGAAGAATTAACGTATTACATTTCGTACCTATACATGCTATTTTATGACGTGTAATTATGGCAAAAACGTTATGAGATGAAAATTAAGTGAAGAAAAATTTAGAAAAAAAATTTGTCCAGAGTGATTAGGACGAATGCGGACGCCGTAAGTGTAACACCCCGGATTTTTAAGTTGGACAATTATCGAGGTATTATCGAGAATGTGTTCAAAGCGTTAAGTTTAGGGGTATTTTCATTACAATTTCCCCGTAAACGCGACATAATTAAAGGATGGGGTAAGTAAGACTTTACGTTGAGTATTTATACGTGTCATTTCATGACATGTATTTATGGGCAAAATGTTATGAGATTAGAGTTAAGTGTGAAAAGTTAGAGAAAAGTTGGATTTAGAGTGTTGTGGACGCACGCGGACGAGGTGAGGAAGAGGCAGAGTCGTCCGCAAGTGCATTTTCACAGCATCCTTGAGTATAGGACGACTCAGGATGCCACATTCTGTCCTAACTTCACTGTACAGTGGAGTTGCGGACACGAAACCCGGACGGTACGGACGCTAAACGATTCATCCGATTTGAATCTATATAAGTCTAGGAACATTCGGACGTTTGCGGACGAATGCAGACGCAGTGAGCCATCGTCCCTTTTGCCTCTATCATATTTTGGGATACATTCAGACGATGCCTGCGTGATGTTCCAGTGAGCGAGAGAGATGTGAGAAGGAGAGAATGAAGGTCCGAGAGGGAGAGCTTTTAAGTGAATGAGAGAGCTGAGAGCTTGAGGAGAGAGCTAAGTGGTGAGCTATTGTAAGTGAAGCTTAGTGAGATGCTGAGGTGAAGCTTGGTGAGCTGTTGTTGCTGGAGCTGTAACGTGAAGGCCTGGATCCTTTGTTGTCCCTGCTCCGCGTCTTCGTAGTGGTAAGGATTAGGGGTGTCTTGGCTATGAGGAGGCCCTACACCACAAGTGTGTGTGTGAGTTTGACGTTAGTTTACTGAATGTTAACTGTTGAATGGTGTTAGCTGCTTTTAGATGATAGTTTATTGATCCGATATCTTCCTTATATGATCTGCTGTGAAGAATGTGGGTAGATTAATATATTGAACTGCTATGAGTAGATTAGTATGTCTTGACCTGCTGTATTATTATTCTTCTTGTTGCTTCCCTATTGGTTGTCATTTTCGGTTGGTAATATAGATTTCCTTTACTGATTAATTAATTGTTCATTGACTGTTGTGAAAAATGTTTAAGGTTTAAATGTGAAAGATGAGAAAACGTAAATGATCAATGGGTATGAAAAGTCTGAAAATGAGCTAAAGAGTTCTATGATATTTCTGGATGATTTCCTGCTATATATCCTTGATATGTTCTGTAATTCTTAGTTAAGTGTTGTGATGTTTTCCTTTTATTGTTGGTGTGCTTTGATTCATTTTAAGTGATATAAATGCTTAGTAAACGAAGAGAAATGATAAATGCTAAAGTCTAAGGATGAAAAATATTCAAATGTATGAAAGGATAAAGGTTTGATGCATAGTTTGCTGCTGTAAGTATTCCACAATATTTTTTGTTATTTCCTTGATGTAGTCCATAGGTTTCTTTGCTGGATGAATCGTGTTGTGATAATTTTCCTTGTCGTTAGTATGCTGTAGTTTATGAAATGCTTTGATAGTGAAATGATGATTGAAATGAAAGCATAGTAAGTAAAAGATTATGCAAAGTAAAGTCTGAAAATGAACTAAAGGATGATTGGATGCTTGTATACTGTGTAGTTGCTGTTTTAATTCCTTAAGCATGATTAGTTGACTGTCAAATCAATTAGAAATGCATGTTAGATAAATATGAGTAATTAAACATGTCAATCAGTTTTTTGTTTTCTTTACTGCCAAGTGATATTGTTGTGAAGGATGAACTAAAAAGTGGAATGCATAAAAATGAGATAGAGTAAAGAGGTTATTCTGCTATTGGATGTTTAAATGCTAATAATTCTTCCATTTTGTATTGTCAATTAAGTTTAACTAATTAATGGTTTAATCAAGCATGTAAACTATTAAATATGTATTTATAATCTTTCAAGCATGTAAATCGGCTAAGCATGTAAAACGACTAATAAGTATTGGAGTAATAAATTATAATCTTCCTTCAAGCATGTTACTTAATATGAATAGATAAATAGTAGATAGATAGACTTAAAAATGTTAATTGATTTAAAGTAGTTTTATAATTTGAGCATGTCAAATGTTAATCAATTTAGTTAATTAAATCAATTGAGCATGTTGACTAATTTGTTAATCTAAGCATGTAAATAAGCATGATAATTTGCTAGTCGTTTAAACCTTGAGCATGATAATGAACTAGCATAAGAAATTAAAGTAATTGTTTGAGCATGTGTAATTAGTTTGTAATGGGTGTTCAAAGCATGTTTAAATCACTTAGATAATAAAAGTAGGAAGTATGTAAATGGACTAGCTTCTTGATCGTCTCTTTACTGCCTATCCAATTGCAATTACTGTTATTTATTATATTAGTTTGCTTTTAATTTCTTTTATAATGTATGTTATAGAATGTATGTTATAGTAATGAAGATGAAAAGGGAATGAAACGAAGTTGAAAAGAGAATGAATGACATGTGAATGAGTTAAGGATCTCAAGGATTTCAATTATAGTGTGAATGTATATAATTGTTTTTGTTATTGTCTTCTTGGTAGGATATTGTTTATAATCTAGAATGAAAGCATGTAATTAATTTACAAAGCATGTTAAATGACTTGGATAACCGATTAATCTAATGACCTAGAATAGTAAAATAGGGAGCATGTAAATGGACTTGTCTTGTTATTGTCAGGAGCGTGTTAAATGACTTGAGTAATCGAATAGAATAATTACCTAGACTAATAATGGTAGGAAGAATGTAATTGGATCAGGAAGTTAACTAGAGGATTGGCATGTTAATTTATAAACTCTATTGCGTATTGTTCATGTATGGATTGTCTTCATTGCTATGCGCTTTCAATTCCGATGATTCTTTTATATGTACTTTTATTTCAGCTACTTCCGTCTATGTGCACTTTAAATTACGAATGTTACGTTATGTCATCATGCATCACGATAGGTTGAGAATGTATGGACATGCATCATGTTAATAGAAAGAATAGGACGCATGCATGAGCGAGGAAAATGCAATAAGAAATGATACAATAATAAAGTGGTTGGGTCTAGTCTGGCAGCTAGTATGCACACAGGAGGCCGATGGTCTGGCAACTAGTATGCACACAGGAGACTAGTTTCTAGTCTGACATATAAAACGCACACATGAGGCTAGTTATAGTTTGGCATCGAGTATGCACACAGGAGACTAACTCGCCGAACGAATGAATGAAAGAAAAGTAATGAACGAACGAATGACGTAATGAAAATATTGGTTTGGGTAACCCCCACTCCAACAAGAACTAAAGAGAGTCAGAAGCATAATACATTTACCATTTTCCTTACTAAGCCTTTGGGCTTACAATTACTTGTGGTGTAGGTATAGGTACGAGTACGAGGAAAGAAACACACAGACTTAGGAGTAAATGGGAAAGACGACGAACAATTAATAAAGCAAGGGTGAAGGATTTGCACGCGCGAGACTCGTGGCTGGCCAGGCTTAAATGAAAAGAGAAAACGGATGTAATTTAATGATATTTAATTTGATAGTTTCATTTATTAAATATAGTATTTTAATTGAGTTCATTTTATTAAGTTTCTTTCATCAAATTATTTACGCTTCCGCAATATTTTGAATAAAGGATTTATTTTACACTTCCGCATTTCATTAAATTGGTTTTCATCATGAGTTTAACGAAAGGTCAGTAACGATCCGGTTTTAGGCGCTCTCTGATTTGTTTTAAAAGAAAATTTTCAAATTTTCATGCATTTCAAGGAATTACGAAAATCCAGATCGTTACAGCAAGGACAAAAAATGGCGTCCACATGTGTTATGCGAGCCGTCCCTGAACCTTGGGATGAGGCGAGGACAAGGATTTCATGTCCTCACCCATTTTGGTTGCAAACTGGGTACACTCGGACGAGTGCGGACGAGAGAGGATGAAACAAAGATGCGACCGATTTGAATTTGTCCAAATTATGGGTACTTGCGGACTAGTGCGAACGAAGGAGGACGAAACGAAGAAGCGTCCGATTTGAGTCTGTCCGATTTTTGGACACATTCGAACAAATGAGGACGATAGGTGCGGACGCTATTTGGCGTCCAAATGTCACATGCGGACAAGTTTTCAAAAAGTCAGGACGCCTTTTCTATTCCCCACCCTTGATTTTTGGTTGCACAGTAAAGTTCGGACGTGGTGCAGACGTAGTGCGGACGCAAAATGGAGTCCAAAACTTCCCATATCTGAAAATTATTTAGGGGAAAATGAGTGTCATTTTCGAATTAAAATGCAACCAACACAACAAATGCCAGGAAGACCCAACCAACGATAGGGAGACAAGCTCCACACTTCGCCGACGTCCCTCCATTCATCCTAGGCGTGCAAATTAGGTGAGTCCATCTCATCCATTTATCTCCTGCATTTCTTCCTCCTGGTTGAGTTAAGCTTTTCTTCCCTTTGAGTGTAGCTCTGTGAGTTGGGTGACGTAGAAGTAAGCTGAGGTTCTATCTGTGTGTTGATTCATCAGCAAAGGTAAGGAATTGGGTGTGTTGGCCGTCAAAGCCCTACCCACAAGCGTGCTTGTGTGTTGGATGTCAATTGTTGAGTTGTTAGATGATTAATCCTTGTAGAAATTTTATTGTTGTGTTGTTTAGTTTCTTGCACATTATCTACTATAAATGTTGCGATGAAATGCTTACGAATGAAATGAATGATGAATGGAAAGTTATAGGGTGATATCAATGAGTTATGAATTTCATTAGCCTTGATTTAAATTTTGGGATGTGTGGATTTGCTGCAATTGTAGCTTTATTCCTTGCTGTAGTTTTCTAACTTCGCAGTAGTTTTCTTAGTTCCCAATGCAATTACTTTTATTACAATTACTAATATGTGTTGTAATTCAATGACTTGGGTGATGGAGATTGGATAGTTGAATTGTTATGATGTAAGTTGACAATTTGAACTGATAAATTGAAGCTACTTAGAAAGGAATAATACTCATGAACAAATGTTGTTATTTCTTGGTTCTAGTTAGGAGTTAAAATCTTGATGTTGTGTTAATTAATAATTATCCCCTTTAATTCAAGCGTGTTTAATTGAGTTAGTTGAAAAGATTAATTCAGTTTCTAGCTCTCGTTTTAATTTGTTAAGCATGTTTTCGTTCTGTTTTATTAGATAAGCATGCGTAGATGGTTAGTCTAGTATTTTTATAATGTTGTTGCTTCTTGGTATTAGTTAGGAAATAAAATTCTTATCTCTTACGGCAAATGTTTACTTTAATAGAAATGTGATGAATGAATGATAACTTGTAGAATAGAATGATGAAATGGAGGATGACATGATATGTACGTATGGTCACGAATGAATAGAGAATTTCTGTTTTTGTATAATTTATTCACTTGTTGCAGTTTCCTGTACAATTCATCGTGTTACTTGCTGTAGCTTTCTAGTGATCAATGCTTACTTCATTCCGTTAATCAAGCATGTGTAGATTGTTTAGAATAATAATCATATAAGCATAATTAGCATGATTAAGTAAACCAAGCACGTTTAATTAAATGGAACTCTTAGCATGATTAATCAAATGGAATAAAAACATGATCAATGAACTAGAATGTAATTTCTCTTTTGAGCTCCTTTAAGTAACTCGAGCATGTTTAGTTAACTTAATTAATTAGCACGTTTATAGTTGAAATCGATTATTAAGCAGATTTTTGTTTTCTATTGGTAGAGTATGTTTCCATATAATTGTTAGTTAGACAAACATGTGTAATTAGTGAGTTATCAAGTACGTTTCCAATAATTGTTTGTTAAGCATGTTATGTTCTGTTTTGTTTAGATGAGCATGCCTAATCAGTTTAACTTGATACTTTGTAATTATCGAACATAATTTCGTTTACTTATTAAATTTACATCTAAGCTTTTATAGCATTGTTAAGCACGTTATTTAGCTTATATACCTCGTATGTTAATAGTTTGTTCATCTTGCCATATCTCTATCGTTGATTTTCATTAGTATTATGTGTTTCGTTGTTTACCACTTGTGTTGTTTAATTATCAATTTTTATGTTACGTTAACATGCATCATGATAATAGAAACAAGTAGGAAGTGCCACCTCGGGTTGGTACTCACATGCATGACGTGAGGAAATGAATGAACGAAGAACGAAATGCACAAATAAATGATGGGAAGTTGGGGGGTGGATGGGTTGTTCGAATCTAGTCTGTCAGCTAGGTTACACCCCTACTCTGTCAAGAAAGGGACTAGTTTGCACACAAGAGGCTAGAAGCCGATCAAACTATACTATCACACATGGGTTCCTCCAACCTCCAGCTTGATGTATGAGTTATGAACAAACGAACGAACGTAATAAAAAGATAGGTTTGGGATGGACTCATTTCAAAAGAACTAAAGAGAGACATGATCATAATGCATAACTTCATTCCTTACTAAACCTTTGGGCTTACAGTTTACTTGTGGTGGTAGGTAGTAAGATGATAATAACTAGAGCAGAGGAGAATGTATTTCCCGTCGAGCCTGTGGTGTACTCGAACGAGTCGCAACTCGAGTAGGTGAATGGCTCAAGAAGAAAATAAATGACTTAACTATTTTGAAAAGATTTGGTAATGGGCATGTTTTGTAAAACCTTGTTTTGGATATTCATTTCGTACGTTTTCACTTTGAACCCTGAACTTTATTAATGCATTCCGCTTTACTCTAATATATATCTTCTCCTTAGCTTTTATGACAAACTTGAGATTTTATGTTAAAAAAAAAATTTAATCGAAAATTAAAGAGAAGAAAATTAAGAAAGTACGGTTTTTTAGGCGGGGCGCCACAATTTAACTAAGTTAGAACAATATCAAACATTTACCTCCACATTTGATTTCTTAAAAAAACTACATTTTCTAAAAAAATCAAACATAACCGAGAAACTAAACTCCAAAAAATAAAAAATAAAATATAAATGAGTTGATTTAGGTTCTGTTCGGTTTTACTCGGTTTTTCTTCATTAAAACCTCAAACCGAACCAAAAATTTTAGTTATATTCAGTTCAGTTTTAAATTTGATTTTTTTCCTTTTAAAACCGAACCGAACCGAACCGAGTAAAATCAATCGGCTCGGTTCAAAACACTAACCGACAACATTTCCTCAGTCAAAATAACTTTCTAATTATTTCCCTCAATTAATTTATCGTTCAGAAGTACCCAATTTATCGATTTTTGACTATTTGACTGAAAACTCACACGTGACAAATATTATGAAAAAAACATTTAACACGTGAAATTTATTATTATAAAATTCACGGGTTTCACAATTTTAGTTTGTTAAGTTTGTCGTATGGTGTTGTTTGGTTTCATTTCCTGCATAATGTTTTTCTTTGTTATTATTATGTTGTCTATAACTCTTGTTGATTACTCTGTGGACCCTAATCAATTTATTTTGAATTTTGAGCTTAATTTTATGTCACGTCTCTCGTTGACTTCATAGCATTAAACTGAGTGATCGGATTCTCTTCAAAAATCGGATCGTTTGATCTGGTGTTTCTATTAAGCTTGCCTCCGAGTCGTGACATATGTCATGTGAGCTCTTATAAATTCGTATAATATTATTTATTGTATGATTTTTCAATTGAAACTAAACTTTTATAGCTTATTGAATCAATGAGAAGGTGAAAAAAAATCTCTTTTATCAATAAATTTTCTAAAATCTATGAGAGCAATTGTTTTTTAAAATTTATGTTCATTTTAATGGCTTGGATTAACTAACGATTTTTTTAATTTTAGTGCTTAAATTGCTAACTTGGCTTAGTTTATGATTGAAATTATCAAAAATTAAAATTTGAGATTTCTAAAGTCTAATTACCCTTAATTTTAATAGAAAAAATGAAAAATCAACCATCATTCTTTACTGTTTGTGACAAATCAACCATCATCCTTTTTTTGCTAACAAATTAACCACTGAACTATGAAAAAATGATGTAACTACCATTACTGTCACATTTGCCGTTAAAGGGACGAGGAACCGCTGCGGCTTGATGAGGAACCACCGCGGTTTATCATAGTTCAGGGGTAAAATTGTTAAACTACCGCGACTTGACGAGAAACGGCCGCAATTTATCATAGTTAAGGGGTTAAATTGACACACTGCGGCGGTGTGTCGTCGACAAACCGCCGCGGTGTGACGAAAAACCGCTGCAGTTTGTCAACAAACCTCAATAGTTTTTTGACTAACCGAGGTTTGTCGACTAATCGCGGCAGTTCCTCGTCAAGAAAAAAATTATGTTCTTTCACATATTGCTACGGTGAATCTTTGAACATCGATAATTCTCTTAATTTTTAATGGTTTTGGACGCTTGAGTACTCATTTTCTATGTACTTTTCGCGAATCACAAGTAAGAAAGATCCATTTTGTTATTCAGTGCTTATCAGATTCGGGCACAGAAAAAAAGAGATTGTTTACTTAAGAACTTCAGAAGGGCATAACTTTGCGGTCAGTCGACGGGGCCTAAAAATGCTTCTAATCCCTCACTTTCCCTTACACAATTCAAAATCGCGAAGCTCCGCACATTTTCCAGCTCGTATCTGCTCCGTTTATCCAATGCCAAAATGGATATCTCCTACCTGTGCATCATGAAAACTAGATAGAAAACGAGTACTTAAGTGTTCAAAACCGTGGAAAATTGAGAGAATTATCGATGTTCAAAGATTCACCGTCGCAATACGTGAAAGAACATAATTTTCTTCTTTTCAAGCAAACCGATGAGGTTTAACAATTTAACTCCTGAACTATGATAAATTGCCACGGTTTAACAATTTAATCCCTAAACAAACTACTGCAGTTTTATACTTTAAACCCTGAACTATGACAACAAACCGCTGCAGTATAATTTAACCCTTGAACTATGCCGACAAACTGCTACGGTTTCATAATTTAACCCCTAAACTACGAGACACCACTGCAGTTTAATAAATTAACCCCTGAATTATGACACACCATCGCGGCTTAACAAATTAACCCTTGAACTATGACACACCGCCACTGTTTAATAATTTAACCGAAAAGCGTAACTACTATGCTTATTTTGTCATTTTTTCATAGTTTAATGATTAATTTGCTAACAGAAAAAAGATGATAGTTGGTTTGTCACGTATAGTAAAGGAAGATAGTTGATTTGTCATTTTTTCATTTTAATATAACTCAAGATACAATATTTTAATTTTGAATGAAATTTGATTAATTATTAAAATAAACACAATCAATCGATCATTAGCCAATTATTAGTTTTTGCAAACTCTCAGAAAAATGGCTTTTTATTTTAGTTCAATTTGAAAAATATCAAGGATGACCATTTTTATTTAAAGCCTAATTAATTATAACAAATTAAAAGCTTTCATGGTCTCTATGACGTGAAAGCTAGAACCTCAAGATCGCGTTCGAACGACGCCATTACTTCTTCATCAAAGGTTGCCCACGCTTCAACCCCATTGCCGCCGTCACTGTCGCCGGTCGGCATCATAATTACCTCATTTCTATACAGCCTACCAGGGCTACTCACCCAACTCGGTTTCCCCCACCCAAAGTCCGCTTCGTAGAGCGAAAATCGACACCAGCTCGTGAAAATACACATTTCGATCTCCCCTGCATTCCTTGCAAGAGCAACTTCTTTCACCGACTCCAACGATGTCTCCACAGTCTGCAATATTTTGACCAGCTCACTGTCGATTCCTCTTATTGATTTTCTTATTCGTTCTACCAGAATTTGATAATTCGCTTCCTTGTCAATGGGGGTTGAAGCCATCGCGAACCACCAGAGGTTCCCCAGTGAGTTTTCCGGCAATGGCGGATCCATCCTCCCACGTAAGTTCACTGCTTGGATGGTGTTAAAGGCCTTCGTCTTCTGCTGTTTAGAACGAGTTATGACCCTTCCATATGAAGGCGGAAATCGCCTCAACTCTCGTCGGAGGCTTGTCTAAACTATCGCAGTCTCCGCTGGTTGCGATTTCTTCTCTGAGAGCGGCGATGTTAGCTTTGGAAAACACAAATCTCTTGATCACAGTATTTTCTTTCTCTATTTCTAGGCGTCGGAGCCCTAAAAGGTCCCGTTGAAATTATAAACTTAATTCTATTAATCTATTTAATTTGTGTTTTTTGGTTAATGTATCTTTTGATTAAGTGTCTTTGTTAATGTATGTCTTTAATATGTTTGTGGTTAAAGTCTATGTATTTGTGAAGGAGGTTCTCATTCATGTATGCAAGGGTACATTAGTTCATGTACTTGCATGAGTCATTAATGGGTAGTTCATGTAACTAGGTGATACATTATGTATTTCTCAATGTATTAGAGTTAATAGGTGGTTCATGTATTGTGTTATACATGTACCAAATAATCCTATAAATAGGATATGTGTGTAGTCATTTTGTATCAAGCAAATTAGCCAAAGCAATTCAAGAAAAAAAGAAGTTTGTCTAGTTCTCTCCTCTCCTTATTTTTTCCCTCTCCAAAAATCCCTCTTCCTCATTCCAACAAATTGGTATCAGAGCTTAGTTTTTCGATCTTGTAGAAATGTCGAATTCTACATTTCTGTTCCATTTCCCTCGACTTACCAAAGACAACTACGAGAATTAGTGCATTCGTATGAAGGCTTTGCTCGGCTCGCAAGATGTATGGGAGATTGTCGATAGAGGCTATAACGAGCCTCGTGATGATTTCGCTTTGACTCAAAATCAAAGGGAGACTCTCCAAAGAACGCGTAAGAGAGATCAACAATCTCTTACTCTTATTCATCAATGTTTGGATGAAGTTATTTTTGAGAGAGTATCAAATGCGACTACCGCCAAGCAAGCATGGGAGATTCTACAAAATTCTTATCAAGGAGTTGATAAGGTAAAGAAGGTATGTCTTCAAATCCTACGAGGTGAATTTGAAGCGTTGTGAATGCAAGAATCCGAGTAGATAACGGATTTCTTTTCGAGGGTTTTGGCCATCGTCAACCAAATGAAGAGATATGGAGAGACAATGGAAGATGTTCGTGTCAATGAAAAGGTTCTTCGCTCGTTGCACACAAAGTTCAATTATGTGGTTGTAGCTATCGAGGAGTCAAAAGATTTAGCTACTATGATGGTTGACCAACTCATGGGTTCTTTACAAGCTCATGAAGAGAGAATCAACAAGAAGAAGGAGTCGATCGAGCAAATTCTAGCCACCAAGCTCTCGGTGAAAGAAAAAGACAATGAATATGGAAGAAGTCAACGAGGAAGAGGACGTGGACGCGGACGCGGACGTGGACAAGGTAGAGGAAGAGGTCGATGACATCACAATCTCGATAATGAAGAGAAGAGTCATTTCGTAAGAGAACGTGGTAGAGGAAGTCACTTAAGACAAAATGATCGATCAAAAGTTAAATGTTACAATTGTCAAAAGCACGGACACTATGCTCGTGATTGTTGGAGTCCTCCTCAAAATGTCAAAGAAACGGCGAATTATGCTCAAAACGAAGAGGCTGAAGAAACCTTGTTCTTAGCTTACAAAGGAGAAGGAAGCAAGAACAACGTGTGGTATCTTGACAACGCGGCAAGCAATCACATGTGTGGCGATAAGAGCAAATTTATGGAAATTGACAACTCGGTGACTAGATTGGTCACATTTGGAGATAATTCCAAAGTTCAAATTGAAGGCAAAGGTACAATTCTAATTCGTATGAAAAATGGCGGTCATCAACTTATTAACAATGTTTCTTATGTTCCGAGTATGAAGAGTAATATTTTGAGCTTAGGACAACTCTTGGAGAAAAACTACGAGGTTCACATGAAAGATCATAGTCTTCTACTTCAAGATGATAGAAGAAATGTGATCGCGAAGGTACCAATGACGAACAATATAATGTTTTTGTTGGATATTCAAACTGACGTTGCTAGATGTCTGAAGACTTGTGTGAAGGACACTTCATGGCTTTGGCACTTAAGACTTGGCCATCTGAATTTTGGTGGCTTAAAGCTATTGTGACAGAAAAGAATGCTAAAGGGATTGTCGTCCATAAACCAACTAGATCAGCTATGTGAAGGATATCTTGTTGGCAAACAATTTCGAAAGAGTTTTTTGAAGGAGACGACATCAAGAGCAAGTAAACCACTTCAACTTGTCCATGTTGATGTATGTGGACCGATTAATCCTCTCTCATTAGGTAAAAATCGATATTTTCTCCTCTTCATGGATGACTTTAGCAGAATGACTTGGGTTTATTTTTTGAAGAAGAAATCTCAAGCTTTTGACGTTTTTAGAAGATTCAAAGCATATGTAGAAAAGCAAAGCGGGTATTCCATTAAAGGTTTGAGATCAGACAGAGGAGGTGAGTTTACATCTAATGAGTTTAATGAGTTTTGTAAAGCAAATGGCATCCGACGATTCCTAACCTTTCCACGATCTCCTCAACAAAATGGCGTAGTGGAAAGAAAGAATCAAAGCATTCTTAATATGGCGAGAAATATGCTGAAAACAAAGAAGATGCCAAAAGAGTTCTAGGCAGAAGCAGTTGATTGTGCAGTATACCTATCAAATAGATGCCCAACGAGAAGCTTGTGGGACAAAACACCTCAAGAAGCATGGAGTGGAAGAAAACCAAGTGCTTATCATTTAAGAGTTTTTGGAAGCATTGGTTATGTGCATATCCCCGATCAAGAGAGATCAAAGCTTGATGACTAAAGCAAGAAATATATTTTTATCGGTTATGATCAACGATCTAAAGACTACAAGCTATATGATCCAAGTCTTGAAAAAAGAATTATTAGCAGAGATGTTGAGTTTGATGAAGAAGATTCTTGGGATTGGAATGATGAAGACAAAAAGAGGTATGAATTCTTTCCTTTATTTGATGAAGAGATTCAAAGTAGAGAACTACAAGAGCCTGTGACACCTCCAAGATCACCAACGGTATTAAATACACCTTCTTCATCAACTTCTAGTGGAAGATCAAATTCTAGTGGAAGCTCAAGTGAAAGAGAGCCATGTATGAAGAGTCTTCAAGATATTTATGAGGTAACGGAAAATTTAAGTGAAGATCTAACTCTCTTTTGTCACTTTGTCGATTGTACACCTTTAGTGTTTGAAGAAGCGGTGAAAGATGAAAAATGGAAAAATGCCATGGATGAAGAGATTGCGTCAATTGAGAAGAATGAGACACGGGAGCTAGTTACCATTCCGGAAGGCAAAAAGCCCATTGGTGTGAAGTGGGTCTTTAAGGAAAAGAAGAATGCAAAGGGAGAAGTGGAGAAATATAAAGTCAGGCTAGTGGCAAAAGGATATAGTCAACATCTAGGTATCGACTATGGTGAAGTATTTGCTCCTGTTGCTCGCTTAGAAACTATCCGGTTGATTATTTCACTAGCGGCTCAAAAGAAGTGGAAAATTTATCAAATGGATGTCAAATCGGCATTCTTGAATGGAGTTCTAGAATAAGAAGTCTACATAGAACAACCTCAAGGGTATGTTATCAAAGGCTATGAAGACAAAGTATTGAAGTTGAAGAAAGCATTGTATGGTTTGAAGCAAGCTCCAAGAGCTTGGAATGGTCGAATTGACAAGTACTTCCTTGAAAATGGATTTTTAAAATGCCCATATGACCACTCTCTATATGCTAAGGTACGTGAAAGTGGAGATACTTTATTTGTTTGCTTATAATGTGATGATTTGATTTTTACGGGAAATAATCGGAGTATGTACAAAAAATTTAAGCAAGCAATGACCAAGGAGTTTGAGATGACAGATATTGGTTTAATGTCATACTATCTTGGCATGGAGATCAATCAAAGAGATGATGATATTTTCAAATCTCAAGAAGGGTTTGCTAAAGAGATTCTAGAAATGTTCAAGATGGAGCATTGTCAAATCGTGAATACTCCCGTGGCATGTGGAGTGAAATTATCAAAGAATGAGGAAGGGAAGAAAGTTGATTCTACAACTTTCAAGAGCCTTGTTGGAAGTTTGAGGTATTTAACTTGCACAAGAACAAATATTTTATTTACAGTTGAATTGGTTAGTCGATTCATAGAATCACCAACCATGACTCATTTCATGGAAGCAAAACGGATTCTTCGATATATCAAAGGGTACAATGGATTATGGTTTGCTTTATTCATATTCTGATGAATTTAAGCTTGTCAAATATAGCGATAGCGATTGGGGTGGAGATATGGATGACCGAAAGAGCACAACAGGTTTTGTTTTCTACATGGGTAATTCCGCTTTTACATGGAGTTCGAAGAAACAACAAATTGTGATACTATCCACTTGTGAAGCTGAGTATATTGCTGCTACATCTTGTGTATGTCATGCTATATGGTTGAGAAGACTATTAAAAGAATTGCAAATGTCACAAAAGAAAGCTACAGAAATTCTTGTTGATAATAAATCTGCTATTTGCATTGGCAAAGAATCCCGTTTTTAATGATCGAAGCAAACATATAGATATAAGGTATCATTTTCTTCGTGACTGCATCACAAACAATGAAGTGCAAGTAAAGTATGTGAAAACTGATGATCAAGTTGCTGATATTTTTACAAAGCCTCTCAAATATGACACTTTCAGCAAGTTAAGAATGATGCTCGGAGTTACAAGGAATTAAGTTTAAGGGAGGATGTTGAAATTATAAACTTAATTCTATTAATCTATTTAATTTGTGTCTTTTGGTTAATGTATTTTTTGATTAAGTGTCTTTGTTAATGTATGTTTTTAATATGTTTGTGGTTAAAGTCTATGTATTTGTGAAGGAGGTTCTCATTCATGTATGCAAGGATACATTAGTTCATGTACTTGCATGAGTCATTAATGGGTAGTTTATGTAACTAGGTGATACATTATGTATTTCTCAATGTATTAGAGTTAATAGGTGGTTCATGTATTGTGTTATACATGTACCAAATAATCATATAAATAGAATATGTGTGTAGTCATTTTGTATCAAGCAAATTAGCTAAAGCAATTCAAGAAAAAAAGAAGCTTGTCTAGTTCTCTCCTCTCCTTATTTTTTCCCTCTCCAAAAATTCCTCTTCCTCATTCCAACAGGTCCCTCGGAGGAAAGAGCCTAGCGGCGTCGAAACTCGGACCAACCACGTCAGAAACTCCGCGGTTCGTTGCGGCCCATTTTTTGACGAAAGTGGTTACAGAGTGTCCATCGCATAATTTGTGGGTAATGCAAATAGCAATGGAAATCCCACCGCAGCTAAAAATATTGTACCGGACAGCTAGATTGAATTGCCTGGAATCACAGCCTGGTTCATCTGCGGAGGTTGTTTAAACGGCAGTAGTCGGAGGAGGTGGTTAAGCACTGGCTCATCTACCATCTCGGATAGAGTACACGAAACTTGAGCCTTGGAGTACTCCACACCTATGTTAAACACAAAAACAGTGGCGATAAGAATAAAAAATTATAACTTCCCAAGAAAATTAATTCTACGAAGCTACCTCCATCGTCGCAGTCCACCGAGCAGCCATCGACGATGGTTCCGGCGAGGGGGTAGAAGCGAGTAAGGATGAGAGAGAGAGAATTCCTGAGCTGAGAGCTCCTCTGAGAGTGATCAACGACGGAGTCAGAAAGTTGGTGAGATGGGTAGAAGAAGATGAGTGGGGTGAAGCTACCAGGCGCGACCTGGTCCAACAAGGAAAGCTGGAACTTCCTCAGCTCAAATGGAGTCGGTGAAGATGGTTTTATCATCTCCTTCAACGTTACAACCATCTTAATCTCCATTTCTGCCTCTGCTCACAAATCTACTCTCTCTCTCTACAAAACCTTCCGCTAATCTCTTCTGTTGATTATCTCCTGCGAACACAAATGATTACATAGTTTTTATAGAGAATGGTGAAATTGGAAAACAAGAAGTTAAGACTAGCATCTATTACCTTGTGTGTTCTAACGGGATAGAAATGGATACCGGCCGACCGATCAAGATTTTGACAAACATCAAGGAACAAAACGACAGACACATATACTCAACCATCTGCCAAAAAGAGATATATTAGAGGACTCTTGTTCTTTTTTATAAATTGAAACTCCACCTTATATTTATTAGTAATTTGAAGCAAATTGTCAATTTATCCATTAAACCTAAGTACTTTTTTACTATGTTTTTCATTTAAATGTGTGTTTTAACCAATTTTCAAATCTCTTCTGACTCGACTTGGCTCTTTATTGATCTCTTTCTAAACGATTTTGAACTCTGTTGAGAGAGCGATATAGTTCCAAATGCGTGATTTATAGCAAGTCCTTGATCCACAGTTCATAGGATTGATGAATCCTACGAACATATTGAATTCGTTTTGTTTGGTCGGGCTGATGAGCACACGTTATAGATCTTTGTCATAGAATTCATGTCAAGGTAGAGATTGTTCGATTTCAGTGTGAACTGAATTCTATTGGATTGGGCTGGTGAGCCCGCATTGTAAATCTCATTTAGGGTTTTGCTTTCACTATAAATTGATGTAAGCTAGAATCGAAAAACTCGATATTGTATTTGGATCTTCATAGTAGATTTATTCATTTGCCTGTGGTTTTTCCCCTGAAGAGTTTTTCCATGAAAATAGGTGTCCCACATCGTATTTTCTTTTTCCAGTAATCATTCAATCTCTAACACTCACAATTGTATACTCTCAAGTTAAGGGTTGAGAGAGAGAGAGGCTATGCACTTAAATTATGAAGAGATATATCGTGGAAAGATTTTGGCAGCACATTGATACGAGTTCTCTTCCTTCGTTCTTCAATTCGGAGTGCTTCCTTTTATTGACAGCTGTTGAGCGGTCGACCACCCAACTCTTCTGAGAGGTCGACCACCCAACTCTTCTGATCGAATGCTTCTTGACAATTGGATGTAGTCGTTACACTTCTGGTCGACTACTTTTCGCATTAGTTATCTGCATTGATCGACCTATCCAAGCTCAGGTCAAACACATTAACGTATGTTAGAAAATGGTTCGACAGTATCCATTTTCCAGTCGACAACTTGAGCAGTTTAAAAAACTTGAAGCAATCTATCATATTTCTGGTCAACCGCCTTTCGCTTCTAGTCAACCACTTCTCTATGTTTTGCATATTTAAAAGTCTTTAAGTCTCAAATATTAAACCATAAGTTACAAGTCTTAAACAATCATATTAGCAAATATAAATACCCTTGTTAGAGAGTATTTCCAATGAAGATTAAAGTATGCTTAATTGAAATAATATTTGAATTTTAAACAACTTAAAACACTTAATTCAATCATCATCAAAACAAATAAGTCAAATATCTATTCAGCTACCACGGACGTCCTTCAATATGGACGTCCTTCCTGAGTTGTGAATTGACTTTAAAATTATGTCATTTGAGTTAAAAGATAGAAAGTTATATCAATTCAACATTAATACATAATTTGAAAGGAGAGAGAGGTTTCGAAATGGTAAACTAAAGGACATTCGTTGTAAGCAAAGAGACATCCGTTGTGGGTTGAGAGACATCAATTGTAAGTTGAGAGACGTCAGTTGTAAGTTGAGAGACATATGTCATAAGTTGAGGGACATCCGTTGTAAGCTAAGAGACATCCATCGTAAGTTGAGAGATGTCCGTTGTAAGCTGAAGGACATCTTACAATGCCCTTGATGATGAGGGACGTCTCTCATCCTAATACGACGTTATCCCTTTTAAACAATAGACATCCCTCTTTACAACAAACGTCTGTCCTTCTAATACAACACCTTCCCTTTAAAACAACAAACTTCCCTCTTCACAACATATGTCTCTCATCGTAATACGATATCGTCCCTTTTAAACAATAGACGTCCCTCTTCACAACAAACGTCCGTCCTCCAAACACGACATCTTCCCTATAAAACAACAAAAGTCCCTCTTCACAACGAACATCTATCATCCTAATACGACGTCCCCCAAGTGCCACAAATGTCCCTCAACTTACAACAAACGTCTTTCAACTTACGATAGATGATATTCAACTTATGACGGACGACTCTCGTCATCCAAGAACATCCCTTGGAGGGTTTTAACCGAAAAATTTGACTGCAATGTTTACTTTCTTCATTTTTTATAGTTTGATATTTTAATTGGTCGTAAATTTTTTGTAAGTTTCGCTTATCATTGATTCTAAAATTCAAAGTTTATTTTATTAATTTTTTCTAATAATAATGAAGGTAGACCGTCAATCAACTACAATTGATTATAAACATATACGATGATCTAATATAATTGATTATAAACATTTATCATCGGTTGTCTATCAACATTTATAGTTTGAACAGAAATATCAATGGTAAAATCCAACATTCATGTTACTAAGATTAAAAATTTATATGAATATTTGAATAAATTTATTGTGATTTTTGAAATAATGATGAACAAATTTTATAGAATTTAATAATTTCAATAGAATTGTAATATTTATAAACTTTCTTGATTAGAAATCATAAACTCAATTTAACTTAAGATGGCAATGCATGATCCTATACATTATCATCATTTAATTATTTTGGTACAAATAAAAACAATACTAGTGATCACATGTCACGCTTGATCTTCGAATTAAAGTATAATATAGTTGAAAATTTTAATTTTAACAAACTCTCATTTTGTTGCTTTTGATTTTAATGCTTAATTATAAGAGCTAATTAGCAGCGTTCATATGGCTGCGAGGTGAAAGCTAGAAGCTCAGGATCGCGTTCGAACGACGCCATTACTTCTTCTCCTAATGTTACCCATGCTTCCACTCCATCGCCGCCGTCACCGGGGCCGGTCGGGATCAGAATTACCACGTTCTTGTACAGCCCGATAGGGCTACAGACCCAACTGGGTTTTCCCCACCCAAAGTCCGCCTCGTAGAGCGGGAATCGGCACCAGCTCGAGAAGCAGCAAAATTCGATCTCCCCATCGTTCCTAACATGAGCCAATTTCTTCTTGGACTCCAACGTGTTCTCCACATTCTGCAATCCTTTCACCATCTCACTGTCTATTCCTTTGATTGATTTTCTTATCTGTTCTACCAGAAACTTATAATTTTCCTCCTCGTCAATGGGGGTCGAAGCGACGGCGTACCAAAAGATGTTCCCCAGTGAGTGTTCCGGCAATGGCGGATCCATCCTCCCACGTAAGTTCACTGCTTGAATGGCTTGAAAGGCCTTCGTTTTCTGATTTTTAGAACGAACTATGGCCATGAAACGCTTCCATATGAAAGCGGAAATTGCTTCAACCCTCGTCGGAGGCTTGTCTAAACTATCGCCGTCTCTGCTGGCTGCAACTTCTTCTCGAAGTGCAGCAATGTTAGCCTTGGAAAACACAAATATCTTGGTTACAATATTTTCTCCCTCAATTTCTTTGCCTCCGACCCTTAAAAGGTCTGTCGGAGGGAAGAGCCCAGCGGCATCGAAAGTTGGTCCGACCACGTCCGGAACTCCGCGGCTGGTGGCGGCCCATTCTTTCACGAATATGGTTGCAGAGTTTCCATCACATAATTTATGGAAAATGGAAATAACAATTGAAATTCCACCGCAACTGAAAATATTGTACCGGACTGCAAGATTGAATCGTCGGGAATCACAGCCCGATTCTCCTGTAGTGCTGGGATGAACGGGAAGTAACCGGAGGAGGAGAGTTGGCTCCGGTTCATCTATCATCTCCGCTAAAGTACACGAAACTTGAGCCTCGGAGTACTCAACACCTAGAAGATCAAAATCTCCAGATCAAGAGCTTACTTAACACATTTCGCACTCTGAAATATTTTCAGAATGAGCGCGAAATTTGTAAATTATAAAAAATGGTACGAATATGTATTCGTGGAGGTACCTTCATCGTCGCAATCCACGGAGCAGCCATCGACGATAGTTCCGGCGAGGGAGTAAAAGAGAGTGAGGACGAGCGAAAGAGATTTCTTGAGCTGAGAGCTCCTCTGAGAGTGGTCAACAATAGAACCTTCAACTTGAGTAAATGGGTAGAAGTAGACGAAAGGAACAAAACAACCAGGCGCGACCTGGTCCAAGAACGAAAGCTTCAGCTCCCTCAGCTCAGGTGGAGTCGGCAAAGAAGGTTTTATTATCTCCTTTGACATTACTTCCACTTTCATCTCCATCTCTCCTCCTCTCTCCATCTCTCTCTCTTCAAAAGCTTCTACCCTTTACTATTGATTATCTTCATCAGCAAATGCATTGTTTTTATAGCCATGAATCAATGGGAAAGAGAAGAACTTTGATTCCCATTTCTTCAGAGAAGTCAGGCTCCCTTTTTGTATTTGAATTGTCAATGACGTATTCAAATTTTATTGTTAATTATTAATTATTTATTAATAATTTATTAGTTTATATATGTATATATATTAATAATTGTATTGTATTCCATTGTTGTTTCCTTAGGTGCTGGTGTGGTCTTCTGTGTAGGCAGAGAAAGGGCAGACGTGGCACTTGACTTTGATTTTTCATCCTAACATCCGTAGATAGCAAAGGAACGAAAGCAGAAGAGTCTCTATTGACAGCGCAATTAATATAATTCTTATTTTATTTTATTAATTAACAATATTATTGTTAATTATTTTATTAATATGTATATACATAAACTTAAGAAAACTTAGATTGATTCAGGTGAGAGTGTTAGGACTAGGCAGTGATAGAATGGAATCAGTTTGGTTTAGTTCAGTTTGGTTTTATAGTAAATTGAAATCGAATCGATTTGGTTCAGTTTTGAAAATAAAAAATTAAAATCGAACCGAATTCATTAGAAAATCGATAAAAAATTGAACCTCAGTTTTCGGCTTTTCTCGGTTCGGTTTTTAAAAAACTAAAAAATTTAGATTTTCATAGTATTTTGGCTAGACAAATTTTAATTTAGAGAAATTCAATTCAAATTTCAATAGATTTTAATATAAAATGTTAGAGTTCAGTGTTCTGCATTCGTTTTGGGGTGGAGCGAGAAGCCTGCATTAGATCTCTCATGTGAAATTTGTGTCAAAGTGGAGATTGTTAGAGTTCGGAGTGATCCGAATTCTAGTTGGGCTGGATCGGGCCCATATCCAATATTAGGATTATTTATTTTCTCTATATATTGATGCTTGATTCACAAAACTTATTGTACCTTGATTTTCTGATTAGTAATTTCTTCTCTACCCATGGTTTTTTCCCGTTAGGGTTTTCCACGTAAATTTTGGTGTCCCTGCTTCCGCAGTTTTCTTTTTCGGTTTCATGTTCAATTCTCAACAATTGGTATCAAAGTCTGGTCGAGGATATCTATATCAATTTTCAACAATTGGTATCAAAGCCCAGATGAGATTCTCTATATCAATTTTTCAACAATTGATATCATAACGAAGTTAGAGTTTTAGTACTCGGATCGAACTGAATTTGGGGATTACAATTTTTTGTGAAAAATTGTATTTTGGAAAAAGAACTTAAAAAAAAAAAAACAAGAAAAGAAAATTGATTTTCTTTTTCTTGGTGTTCGTCGTCCTGCCTCCTTCAGCAAAACAGAGGTGTTCTTCTCATCAAGCGAAGATCAACGAAGAAGAAGACGCTTCCGTCGTACTGTCACCGCCAGAAGTCGTCGCCAACTCTACTCAGACCCGTCGCCATCCGCCGTTGTTTAGTTCAGTGCCACTGTCCAGCGTCGCCCCTGCCTCCAGCACTGCAAATCAAAGAAGACGAAGTCGCTGACTGCTGCTGCTGTTCGTCACGCAGCTGCCGCTCCTCGTCGCATGTTCTCCTGCCAGCCGCCGTCCGCCGGCCTGCAATCGCTGCTCCGATCGCAGCACTAGAGATCAATCGATTGAAGCCTGCCTCCAACAAACCAGTGAACTTTTGGTTGATTTGGAATTTTGCAAATATTTGCTGAATTTTTGGGAAATTGCAGGTGGATAAATTTTTGATTTTTTGGGAGGGGAATTTGGGTTGAGATATTGGATTTTGTTGGAATTATTTGGGATTCTAAAATTTGAAGCTGATATTTTGGGTTCAAAAATTGTGAGGAAATTTCTGAAATTTTTGGGAAATTGGTTTGTTGAAATTCGATATTCCACAATTAGATCAGAATACGAGATTTCAGTTATGGCAGGTGAAAATGCTAGATGCGCTTGTAAAGATGGATTTAGACGACGTGTTATTATGACTCGATAAAAACGTTATTAAGTGAAGAGGAGAAACTTCGAAAGAATCGAAAAGCCATATCTTTGATACGGCTGCATTTGTCAAATCAGATTTTGCAGGATGTTTTAAACAAGAAATCTGCAGTTGAGTTATGGTTCAGATTGGAGCAGTTGTGTCTGAAGAAAACCCTGACTAGTAAGTTGCATTTGAAACAGCAACTTTATTCTCATCAGTTATTGGAAGGAGTCTCTATTATAGAGCACTTGGCTGCATTCAAGGGGGTAGTTTTAGATTTGGAGACTATGAGATGCAATTATGATGAGGAGAATTTGGAGTTGATTCTACTATGTTCGTTACCTGCTTCATATAGTGCTTTCATAGATACAATTTTATACAGTAGAGAAAGTTTAAGTCTGGAAGAGGTTTATGGTTCTTTGTTATCAAAGGAAAAGATGAAGCAACTTGTTGTGGGATCGAGTCTCAAAGTGAGAGACTCGTCATTGGGGGTAGAACAAAAGAGTCAAACAACAAAGGGAATGATTATGTTCAGAGTTCGAAAGGCAGATCAAAGTAAAGAACCTAATACTTCTATCAGAGAATGGGGCACATCAAAGCTGAGTGTCGTAAATTGCAAAATGAGTTAAAGAGAGCTACAGAGAAGGGAAAAAAACTGATGACGTCCGGTGAAGTAGTTGTCACAGAAGAAGAAGACTATAGTGATGGAGATCTTCTAATAGTTGTCAGCGTGTTCGTTTCATTTGTGTTACAACTAGGATTGATTTTCGACATATGAGGCCGTTTCAGGAGGTGTTGTGTTAATGGGTAATAACACACCTTGCAAGATAGATGGCATCAGTACCGTCAGAATCAGAATGTTTGATGGAGTTATCACTACACTTGGTAATGTGCGACATGTTCCCGAGTTAAAGAAGAATCTGATCTCGTTGAGAACTCTAGATTCAAAAGGGTATAAGTACAACGTTGTAGGTGGAGGTATAAAGATTAGTAGGGGTGCTCTCGTCAAATTAAAGGGACACAGAAGCTCTACAAATTTGTATGGGTTATAGGGTTCTACAGTGACGGGCAATCAGACTACAAAGTTTGTGAATTCACCTTCTAAAGGTTGTTAGGATAAAACTCAAAGGAAGTCAGGTTCTCAGGTGAAGTTCAAGTTGGTTTCTGAATGCACATCAGAGCCGATACGTCAGCCTATTACTGATGTTCAGCATGATGCAGTCACCACATTGTCACCAGTTTCCGTTACAGTTTCACGTTAGAGTGGTATCGTGAAAGGAAGAACCAAGAGAAATGGTAAAGCTTCACGACGATATGGTGAAACTTCTACAGTGGATTACGCATTGAGTGTGTTTCAAGGGTATAGATTCCAGTGGGGGATCTTCAGCATATTCACATGCAGTTCGTTGCGACATCTCTGATAATTCGGTGATACAATGGAGAAGATGTGATTTCTCTCCGAGTGTGTCTCTCAAGTTTAAGCGGAGCTTAAACTTGATCAGTACCAGATTTTGAGTTGGCCCATCATGGGTCTTTGTGGAAGATGAAGTAATTTTTTGTTAGAGTTTTGCATATCGTTCGCCTTACAATGGAATTTCTTTGAAGATAGAGATTGTCAGAGTTCAGTGTTCTGGATTCGTTTTGGGGTGGGTCGGGAAGCCTGCATTGGATCTCTCATGTAGAATTTGTGTCAAAGTGAAGATTGTTAAAGTTCGGAGTAACCCGAATCCTAGTTAGGCCGGGTCGGGCTCATATACAATATTAGAGTTATTTATTTTCTCTATATATTGATGCTTGAGTCGCAAAACTCATTGTACCTTGATTTCCTGATTAGTGATTTGTCCTCTGCCCATGGTTTTTCCCCGTTTGGGTTTTCTACGTAAATTTTGGTGTCTCTGCTTCTGCAGTTTTCTTTTTCCGTTTCGTGTTTGATTCTCAACATAAAATGATTCTCATAGAAATTTTAGTTTTTTGAGAAATCTTTCTTTTATGTAATTCACTTTTCCATTAAAGTACAAAAAATTTACTAGAAAATTTTAGAAACGCGAAGGAAAGAGTATTTATTTAAGTTAGAATAACAAGAAACACTCATATCCACATTTGATTTTTTTCAAAAACTACATTTTCTAAAAAACCAAACAGAACCGAGAAACGAAAGTCTAAAAAATACAAAATAAAATATGAATGAGTTGGTTTAGATTTATTTCAATTATGTTCGATTTTACTAGATTTTTCTTCATTAAAACCGAAAACCGAACCAAAGGTTTTGGTTATATTCGGTTCGATTTTAAATTTGATTTTTTTCCTTTTAAAACCGAACTGAACCGAGTAAAATCGATCAGCTCAGTTCAAAACACTAACCGACAACATTTCCTCAGTCAAAATAATTTATTAATTATTTCCCTCAATTAACATTCCATTCAGAAGTACCAATTTACCAATTTGACTATTTGATTGAAAACTCACACATGACTGCTACGCAACAAAAACAAGTCCACTTTTTAATGTTTGACCGAATATTATAAAAAAAAATATTTAACACTTGAAATTTATTATTATGAAATTCACGGGTTTCTCAATTTTAATTTGTTAAGTTTGTCGTATGGTATTGTTTGGTTTCATTTCATGCATAATATTTTTCTTTGTTATTATTATGTTGTCTCTAACTCTTATTGATTACTCTGTGGGCACTCATCAATTTATTTTAAATTTTGAGCTTAATTTTAAGACTCTCGATGACTTCTTAACATTGAGCTGAACAATTGAATGGTTTGATTAATTATAGCAAACTAGCAGCATGAAGTCGCTATGGCGTGAAAGCTAGAACCTCAGGGTCGCGTTCGAACGACGCCATTACTTCTTCGTCAAAGGTTACCCACGCTTCAACCCCATCACCGCCGTCATCCCCGCCGGTCGGCATCAGAATTACCACATTCCTGTACGGCCTACCAGGGCTACTCACCCAACTCGGTTTCCCCCACCCAAAGTCCACTTCGTAGAGCGGAAACCGACACCAGCTCGTGAAACTGCACATTTCGATCTCCCCTGCATTATTTGCATGAGCAACTTTCTTCATCGACTCCAACGTTTTCTCCACAGTCTGCAATCTTTTGATCAGCTCACTGTCTATTCCTCTGATTGATTTTCTCATTCGTTCTACCAGAATTTGATAATTCGCTTCCTCGTCAATGGGGGTTGAAGCCATCGCGAACCACCAGAGGTTCCCCAGTGAGTTTTCCGGCAATGGCGGATCCATCCTCCCACGTAAGTTCACTGCTTGGATGGCGTTAAAGGCCTTCGTCTTCTGCTGTTTAGAACGAGTTATGACCATGAAACGCTTCCATATGAAGGCGGAAATTGCCTCAACTCTCGTCGGAGGCTTGTCTAAACTATCGCAGTTTCCGCTGGCTGCGATTTCTTCTCTGAGGGCGGCGATGTTAGCTTTGGAAAACACAAATCTCTTGATCACAGTATTTTTTCTCTCCATTTCTGCGCGCCGGAACCCTAAAAGGTCCGTCGGAGGAAAGAACCTAGCGGCGTCGAAACTCGGACCAACCACGTCGGTAACTCCGCGGCTGGTTGCAGCCCATTTTTTGACGAAAGTGGTTGCAGAGTGTCCATCGCATAATTTGTGGGTAACGCAAATAGCAATGGAAATCCCACCGCAGCTAAAAATATTGTACCGGACGGCGAGATTGAATTGCCTGGAATCACAGCCTGGTTCGTCTGCAGAGGTTGGTTTAAACGGCAGTAGTCGGAGGAGGTGGTTGAGCTCTGGCTCATCCACCATCTCGGATAGAGTACACGAAACTTGAGCCTCGGAGTACTCCACACCTATGTTAAACACAAGAACAGTGGTGATAAGAATAAAAAATTATAACTTCCCAAGAAAATTAATTCTACGAAGCTACCTCCATCGTCGCAGTCCACCGAGCAGCCATCGACGATGGTTCCGGCGAGGGGGTAGAAGCGAGTGAGGATGAGAGAGAGAGAATTCCTGAGCTGAGAGCTCCTTTGAGAGTGATCAACAACGGAGTCAGAAAGTTGGTGAGATGGGTAGAAGAAGATGAGTGGAGTGAAGTTACCAGGCGCGACCTGGTCCAAGAAGGAAAGCTTGAGCTTCCTCAGCTCAAATGGTGTCACGCCCCAAAGGGGACCCGAGACAGAACGGGGAACGATCCAGCCC
>CM039482.1:2211710-2246618 GCA_022433065.1 Begonia loranthoides | reverse complement strand
TTATTAATTTATTTTTTTGTTGGGTTGGGCCAAAAAGCCCAGTTGTTACAAATGGAGTCGGTGAAGATGGTTTTATTATCTCCTTCGACGTTACTTCCACCTTAATCTCCATTTTTGCCTCTGCTCACAAATCTACTCTCTCTCTCTTTCTCTACAAAACCTTCAGCTAATCTCCTGTCGATTATCTCCTGCAAACACAAACGATTACATAGTTTTTATAGAGAATGGTGGAAGTGGAAGACAAGCATCTATTACCTTATGCGATCTAACGGGATAGAAATGGATCCCACTTTGGCCGGCCGATCAAGATGTTGACAAACATACACGACAAAGCAGGCCAAAAAGAGATACATATTAGAGGACAAGTATTCTCTTTTATAAATTGAAACTCCACGTTATACTCTGTTGACTGAGCGATAGAGTTCAAAATCGAGTTAGAAATCGTACAAAAGAAATAGAAATTTGGTTAAAAAAATATTATATAAATATGTTAAATTTAATAGATAGTTGACGTCTAAATTGTTTATAGCGTAAAAAAAAAAAAGTTTTAGTTTTAATGTTTAAATGATTTCAAACGTTGAAGTTTAAAATGTTTTTATTTTTTTTTTCGAGCCTATTTCATTTTCTTTTATGTTAGTTTAATTTAGGGAAATTAACAAAATAAATCATATAGTTTGGGATTAGCAACAAGACCAATATTAAAGAAATTTTGCGAACAATTAAAACATCAAATTATGGAAAATGAAAAAGGCAAACCTCACAGTCACGTTTCCGTAAAAAAACGCTGGGACAAATGCCAATGATATCACCTGAACCTCCAACAGACGTCCATGGATCAACCTTGGACGTCTTGCAAAGACGAGGGACGCCCAAGGTTGATCCACGAGAAAACGAATGTTTGGTGGGAATCGAATTAGCTCTGATACCAAATAATATGAATTCTAATAGCTTTGATTCCAAATTATGGGCAACAAAATCCGCGAAAAGCCAAGCACTTAATAATAAATATGAATTAAGGGAAAAGAGAATCATAATAGAGGGAAGTTAGACTGAATTAGGGTGGTCGGCAGACAATAAGGAATAATGGACGATCAAATGGAAAAGGATAAACGAAGAAAGAAAATGACCATTGGATTAAATTAAGGAACGTCCGATACAGAAAATGGACGTCCGACGCTAGAGATAAACGATTATGATGAAATAGTGGAAAGATCCTCAACTTAAGACGAATGTCCCTCCACTTAAGACAGACGTCCCTTCACTTACAACGTTGTTTAGCATTGAGGGGAACGTCCATTGATGTTGAGAAACGACGTCATTTAGTATTGAAAGACGTCTCTATTGACGTAAAATGTGACTATGAGGTTTACATTATTTTTTTCCCATAGTTCAAGATTTTAGTTGTCCACAAAATTTCTTCAAAGTTTATCGTGTAACTGATTCCAAACTATAGAATTTGTTTTGTTAATTTCCCTTTTCATTTATAATGTTAAAAAACAGTCGAATTTCACACTCCAAGACCATCATTTATTCATCAATTCAGTAACTATGATAGACTACGAATAGTTAACGAAGCTTCCCGAAAGCATGGGACCACCACCATCGACCATGCCGAGATCGTTGTGTGGGACCCAATACCATCGACTCTAAAGCTTAGATAGTTGTGAATGTGATTACTTTTCTTCGGTTAATCTTGATTTCATACTTGATCCTTTCACTGAAATAAAAGCAAAGATGATAAAACACACGTCGAGAAGTTGAATTTTGGGGAAAATGTGTTAATTCGATAATGTTCGGAGTCCATTTTGTTCGAATAATAATTCAATGTGACGGGTGAAAAAGCATGTAATTAAGTCGGAAAATAAATTGCACTTTACCCTTAAATAAAATTACTATAATAAATAAATAAAAATGAAAAATATAAATATAAAGTAACTTATCCAATGGTTGAGGAGGAGAAGCTCAATGCAAACTATTGTAAACCCTCTCTATTTCTTCCCAATTCCAAAACCCTTATCCCCTTTCCCCTTCTCCACACCTCACTCGCATTCCCACCGCCTTCCATGGCGTCCTCTCCCGTTCCCTGCCAACTCCATTGGAAATCCTGTGTTTTCACGCTGCTCCACTCCCCATTGTTTCCGCTCCGACGAGTTTCCCGTCGACGACGATTTTCTCGAGAATTTCGGTTCCAAAGACAAAGAAACGGAGGACGAGGCTCGCAGGCGTAACTGGATCGAGCGCGGTTGGGCTCCATGGGAGGAGGTTCTCACTCCGGAAGCTGATTTTGCGAGAAAAAGTTTGAATGAAGGCGAGGAAGTACCGCTTCAGTCGCCGGAGGCAATCGAAGCGTTCAAAATGTTAAGCCCTAAGTACCGGAAAGAGAAGATGGAGGAGATGGGGTTGACTGAGGATGACTATTATCGGAAGCAATTTGAAATAAAGGGGGAGATACCAGAACCATTAAAGACTGTGTGGGCAAGACCGCTCGTTTTGCAGCTTGTGCCGCCTCGGGATTGGCCACCAAGGGGTTGGGAGGTAGATAGGAAGGAGTTGGAATTCATGAGGGAAGCACATAAGCTGCAGGCGGTGAGGGTGGATTTGGAGAAGTTGGATAGCATGGAGAAGGCTGAGATCGGTGATATGTGTTTCGATAGGTATAAGGTGTTCTTAAAGCAGTATAAGGATTGGGAAGTTGCCAATAGGGATAGACTGGAGGAAGAGTCCTACAAGGTTAGAGATACATATGCTCCCCATCGTTGGAA
Organism: Begonia loranthoides; assembly: GCA_022433065.1. Taxonomy (NCBI): domain Eukaryota; kingdom Viridiplantae; phylum Streptophyta; class Magnoliopsida; order Cucurbitales; family Begoniaceae; genus Begonia; species Begonia loranthoides. The sequence goes on along the minus strand of CM039482.1, from coordinate 2,243,856 downwards.
TTTATGTTTTTGTTTTTAATTATGTTTAGAACTGGTTCGATTCAAATAGTAAATTGTGGAAACACCTCTTTTTACACTATTTTTGGTAGTCCCTTATTTAGTAAATGCTAAACTAATTCTTCTGAGTTGAAGACAATAGGGAGAAGCTGTACAATTTCTAGGACAAAGACCATGAATAAAGAAAGAGGATGCTGGATTGCTTACTTAGTTGTTTATGATTTTATTCATTTGCAAGCATCACTTTTATTTTTTCTAACGTTGGTGGTGATACACTCTGCATTGGTAATTGCTTGAAAATATAGATATGAAGGTAGAATGCTGATTACTTTTAAATGCCAAAAGATCCACATTGAAGATCAGCTAAGAGAAACATCAAATTTCGAGAAATGTGAATGAATGATTGTACAAAATATTGTTATCGTTCTTTTAATTTTTATATGGATCAGAAAACTTGACTAACCAGAGATTATGTTTGATCTAATTTGTGAAATGTAGACATTTTGACAGTATTTGAGGACAATAATAAGATTGAATGGAATATAGAGTCTGTTCATGTCTAAATAGATCTTTTCTCAAATCAACAAAAGATTTAGGAATTATAGTTGGTTTGCTGGAATGACATGATATGTTGGTGGCTTTTTCACATTCTAACTTGCATATTTTCATACTCAATTAGTACGACCAAGATTACCATCATGGCAGAAGGAAAAGAGGCAAGGACTACAAAGAAAACATGGTAATATGTATCCAATATTTTGTTCTATCCTTCTCCAATTTAAGAATATAGAGTTATACTCTGTTCTTTTTTGTGCAGTATGAACTTCCATTTTACTATCCTGGACAAGTAAGTTCTCTTTTACTAATAGAATTCAAAATTTTCCAATTTCCTACTATCTTACAATGAAAATATGCAGCTCACTGACGACTGTATTTTGGGAGTAAACTAGAACTTGTGGGGTTCTCTGTGCAGATTTGTCAAGGAAAAGTGATTGCTTTACACCTTTATCAAGGAGCATTTATAGACATTGGCGGTGTATATGATGGGTAACTATATTTCTTTATGTTGGTCTTTGGTGATATTGCTGCAACATCACTTATTTCAGCAATGAAAAAGTTAACCACATTTGTTCTTTTATGAGATCTAATGGTGCTTCGTGTAAATGCTTTTCTTGACCTGGTTATATGGTACACTTTTTCTGATATCCTAGTCACGATGTTAGAATACAAAAGAGTAGACACCTACCAGATCAAAAATGAGTAAATTTGCTTGAAACAGTGCTTGAAAGCACTTGACTCTTTGTTTGATTCTCGAAACTTGAGAAATACTCCATATTTAAGGATGCAGAAAAAAAATGTAATTCTTCATCTTTTTACTAAACAGTCCCACTCCAGAATAACTTTTCCCTGCTGGAGAATCTTAAAACATGTCACATGATATTTTCTCCAAATGTTCCATATGTTTTAGATATGTAAGTGTTACATGTCACTAAAGTATGACTAGAAACAAGGCATGAATTCCATTCCTTATCAGAGTAAATATTCCTCATTTTCACAGTTATAAATGAGAAAAAATCCTCTCTAAAAATTGCAATGTCTAATTTCTGCAAATAATTTTTTTAATTGCAAAAGTTCATGTACTTGAGTGTTTTTTTATACAACATGACAATATGTTTGGGTCTTGCAGGTTGGTCCTTATCAAAGGTAATGATTGGTATTGGATTCGCCATCATATAAAAGTTGGCATGCCTGTCCTTGTTGAGATTTTGGTTAGTCATTTAGTGATCTCTCCTATATTTTCTTTCGAGGCTATTGCCATGGGGTTGAATTTTTTTCTTCCTTTTTCTCTGCAGGCAAAGCGAGATCCTTATCGGTTTCGGTTTCCTATTGAATTGCGGTTTGTCCATCCTAATATAGATCACCTCATGTATGCATCTTTTACATTGAACAACTGTCTTTGATCAGTCAATTGTGAAACTGCAATGTGCTGGTTCATCTTATAACCTTTTTTACCTGCATGTCCAGCTTTAATAGATTTGATTATCCTCCAATATTTCATCTTGATGAAGAAACTAGTCAAGATGAATTACGGGTATGCACAATTCTCAAATTACTAGTTTTGTTTTGTTATTTTGTGTTTCTGTATTATTAACCTCCAAGTAAGCTCTCATATTATAAAAGTGGTTGTCACAAGTAAGCTCTCATATTATAAAAGTGGTTGTCACCCCTGATGGCACTAACAACTGACTCCATTCAATTTAACCATGATTTTAAATTTAGGAGTTTTAGGGGAGGTGTGTGAGGTCGGGTTCTCTAATTCCACTTACCTAAAGTAACTACTTTTAGGGTTGCTATGAATACCATTACCTCCACTCTGATGGGTTTGGTTTCTCATAATTTTGGTTAGCGTGATTGTGGAAGACCTCCTATTCCAAGAAAAGATCCAGGAACAAAACCAGAAGAGGAACCTTTGCTGTCAAATCATCCTTATGTGGACAAGGTACTTTAACAAGATTTTATTTCTGAAGAAACTGCAAGTGTAAACTTGTTTTCGCTTAGGAATTTGGCCTTTAGTATTGTGTAAATTTAAAGTGAGCAAAGCTATAAGTGGTATGTAATGCTCTGAAAATATGTTTTAACCGTACCATTCATTGTTCAATCTTCTTGTTTTGTCTTCTATCCGAATGCTTCAATTTAGCTAAGAGACACATCTTCATGAGACTGCTATTGATTGCATTGACAGAAAGCATTTTAAGCAAGGATATACTTGCCCTAGTTTGGTTTGTCAGATTTGTATTTATATTCGAGTGCAGCGGTCGGCCTGCTTTGTATATATGACGTGAGAAATTTGTTGCACAAAAGATCTTTCTTGCATTGAACAAATAGGTACACTAATATAATAAAGTCATTAAATCATAACCCCTCAACTTTTGGTCTGGTGGTTAAATGAAACGTCCATATGACAGGATAGTGCACCGTGCTATTTGTTGATGATAATAATAATTGATACTATCATGACCATTTTTGTGTTTCTGTTACAAGTTGGAAAGTTGATTCTCTGGGTTCCTTTTGTTATTCAGCTGTGGCAGATGCATGTTGCGGAGCAAATGATAATGGATGATATGGAAGTTAATCCAGAAAAATACAAGGGTAAAAGGCTGTCGGAATTAGCAGACGAGGAAGATTTCGATGAAGCAAACAGTGTTCAATATACCAAAGTACAATATAAGAAGAGCATGATACCAAAAATGATTCTGGTATGACCCACGTTCCCAGCACTCTGTACAGAAGCTTGTTTTTTTTTATTATTACCTAATCTTTTCACCCTTCCTTTCAATCTTAGAATACGAGTTTGAAAGACCTTGATTTGGAAGCGGCTTTCGCCGAGCGTGAGGTGAGAATTTTTCAAGTATCGACCACAGTTCTGTATTTGTCTTTTTCACCATTCTGAAATTGAAGGATGACTTATTCTGTCGCTCCAATTTCAATTGGCTTTTGAATTCAGATTCATAACAAACTAAAAAGAGAGGCAGATGAAAGAGGAGAGCATTACAAAATCGATAAGCTGAGAAGGAATCATGAAATGGATGAGTATGACCTCATTCATTGGCGACGATCTTTCGAAGAACGAGAAGCTTTGCTCAGAGATATCAGCTGGTATTTTATTTTATTTTATTTTCATTCTACTTCTGGAGAGATACCTTTTTTGTCATGACTCTCCCTCTCTCTTAAAGAGAATTATTTGTGAAATGTAGCCGGCAGACTCTGGGGCTGCCATTGGAGGAGCCCGGAAGGTACAAAGATGCCAGTTACTTTGGAAAGGATCAATACGACCCAGAGAATCCTCTATATAGGCATGATTATTGGGGTGAACCCAAGAACTCAGAAAAGAGCAGGGAAGATAGGATGACAGATACCCACAACAAATCCATTGTGGGCAAAGGGGTTGTCTGGTACGAAATGTCATACGAAGATGCCATTAAGCAACGAATGGAGCGAGAAGCCCGAGCTAAGGAAGCAAAGGAGGAGGAAGAAGAAGAAGAAGAAGAAGATGAGGATGAAGACGACGACGACGACTTTGATTTCAGCATTTTAAATGACTCAACCGAGGATCTCACCAACCAGCCTCATGTAAATGGAACTGAAACATACAGAATGTCGGATGATGACATATTTGAAGATTGAACACATCTGCTATTGTCAAACAAGCGCAGTATTAGAAAACAAAAAAGAAGATCTAAAAAAACGAACAATTTCATGTTTAGGGTCCGGGGGCTGTGCTCCATGTACATTTTCATCTTATCATTCAGTAATTGGTGTAAAGATAAACAACAATATCAATCATCCAATAACATGTAATTGAATCAACAAATATCAAGAGAAGATCAAAACATTACCTCTAATCTCAATCAAATGAACTGATGCTGTTTGATTATAACCAATTCCATGGGCCTGATTCAACTCCTACAGCCTCCTCCTCTTCTCCATAGTACTCTATTCTTTTTTCTTCCAAACAAACCAGGACCATCCGATCCACTACAAAAACATTGACGGTCGTTGACTTGCTGTACAAATGTACATGTATTAACTTTCTTTTTTCGCATCGGAAACCCTTAAATCTTGGTCGACCCACCACCTCTTCCACAAAATCAATCATAACCCCGAGCCAAAAAACACACCAACCTTCTTCCCCCAACTTGGGGAATAAATATATATTTACTTGCCATATCGGAATGCAAAACCAACGGTGCCACGAACCCAGACTTCCCTGCGTCTCACCTCTCTACCACTTCACAATCACCACTTGGGTAAAGGGATCATTTCTTCGTCTTATGGACCACACATGTAGTTGACAATACCCCAGTTTTATCATATCACTTGAATTGCCTAAATGCATTAATCAATTTCCCCTTCCTCGATGTTGTTATTTCCCGGTTCAGAACCCTCACGTTGTTCCCCTTCATCATCGTCAAAATCACCATCCTCCTTTTTCATGTACAAGCCGAGCTGTTCCAAGGGGTTACTGCTCCCTTGTAGCTTAAAACTACCCAACACACTCGATAAATGATCCGGGCTTGTCTGCTCTCCAGAAGTTGGTAAAACTTCGTCATGGGAAACCCTGAGCATTTCCAGATCTTCCATAAACAGACTAGTCCCATTGATTTCAACAGTCTTTTTCATCTGCTTGGCGAACAACATTTCAGTCTCCACTGTATGAAAAATTTTATCAGTGCTTTCTCCAAGATAACAATTTGTTAACCTTACCTTTAACAATGTCTGACGTGCAGCTTCTCTCTCTAGCTCCCTCTTCCTTTTGGCTTCAGCTGCAGCTTCTCGAGCAGCTTTTCTTCTTGCCTCTTCTGCAGCCTTCGCTTCCGCTTGGAGTCTTGCTTTTTCTATCGAGAGCCAGAACAAGAAAAAAAAAAGTAATTTAATCCGAAGGCGCAAATCGAGCAAAACTTCAGATAAAAACTGAGGAAGATGAAGCCAAAAACAATGTGTCCGGACAAAGATTGAAACCTTCTTTTTGCCGCTTTTCAAGTTCATCTCTCTCTATTCGAAGTTTTTCTGGGTCAAGTTTGTCACCCTGTCAAATATATTATTACAAAATCAAAGATCAACAGCAGTTGGGCATTAAAAATTGCCAGATGAGAATATCAAAATTACTCAACCTTTTCAAATGCTTTTTCTCGAGCTTTAAGTATGGTATCAGCAAAACGATTCCTCAATAGAGCAGCACGGTATAGTTTTTCAGGCGAGACTTGCCTCTCGGATGGAGCGCTATCCACTAAAATGTTACAGCATGAAGGGTAAGACGAAGCCCCAAAACTTTAAGAGAAGACAGTTTTCTTCATGGTGTTTCATGCTTACCCTCTTGTTGAGTATCTGCCTTTAAAGAAACTGATTCTGGCTGAAAGTTGGGCTCAATTACACCAACCTCATTTTCTGAATCTGCATAATTATACAGAACAAGCTTTATAAAACAGTCATAATAAATTACACCAGGCAGGAAAAGACTCACGATTGTTATCTGAATTTTAACATGCAATACAAAGCCAAGACTCACAAGTAGGATTTTCTGAATCACCCAACTGAACTCTTTGAGGATCTGAAATAGTTTTGTCACCAATGATTTCCTGTAACGGGCAGATAGTATTTGTAAAACCATTCAAATATTTGCAATTTTGCATGCATGTTCCACGCTTGAAAAAATTTGATATTTGTACATCTTTATAGAAGATAAGTTTGAACATTCTTCTCTTTGGACTTTTTCCAAAATAAATTTACCTTTGTGACGCTGCTAGGACCTACAGCATTGGCATCTTCAGACTCACTTTCAGATGAACTGCCTGAGCCAGAATCTGCAGAACAAAATAAAAAAAATTTTAAAAAAATTATTCAAAGATCACCTCTTAAACGAAAAAGTTAATGTAACTTTTTATATTCCAGAACAGGTATCCTGCAATTCATGGTTACAAATATGGATTCATAATTGGTATCATCCTCATAATCCCAGTTAGAAAATCTTCTCATAAAACTAATGGTTTTCTTTACGAAATCTACAAAAATAAATAAATAAATAGAAGTGCAAGGCTTATTAGGAGATAACAACTTCATGTTCACCAGCCAGTTAAACAAATAAGAAAATTTTTGCGTGCCCAATGCAAACTAAGACTTAAAATGCCCAATGATTAGCTCTCATTTCCGTTGCCAAAAAGAGTACACGTCAAAAATATTGCAATTCACAAGCTTTATACTCCCAATCAAGCGTTTGCAAAAATCACTCTATTAAGCAATAGATGCTTCACAATCATGATACTATCATACTACTATGTTCTCTTATACCTACAAACAATATATATTATATAGTTGTGTGCGTGTGTATCATTTACCAAAATATACCAACAAAAACAAAAGGCACTCATCGGCTACAATGTGAGAAACCAGCTGCCACCATACATTACACATTATTAACACCTAAAGACAAATGCCTAACATCATTGACCAAAAAAAATATTAGTCTCAAAATATAAAGTCCAAATCTAAGCCCAGAAAAAATGCACCGGACACTTCTAGTAATTGAACCCAAAAACAAGATCATTATAATAGTTGCCATTACAGTCTTGAGAAAGATTTTGAGGCTTCAAAAGATAAAGGAACCAAATTCTAAAACGCAGTTATTATATATGAAGGACATCTATCACGCAGCATAATAACTACTACATTCACTTGTTTTTGTGTCTCGGTTTCTTGACAGTATGACCTAGACAGTTGGTAGCAATAAGGACTTTTAATTTGCAAAATAAATGAAATTAAAAACTGTCTACTTGTGACTGTTCCTTGGACAGTAGGTCTTGACACAAGGTTAAAATTTGAAAATTTACGCTAGAAATTGCAATCATATAATATAGCAAGACAATAACAAAAGAAACAAACCACTTGATGAAGACCCCGCGTCCCCACTTGAAGTGCATGAGCTATTGCCTTTGGTACGATGACAAACTACATTATCTATTTCCGATGGAAGATAGATAGACACTGGTTGATCATTTCCACCAACAATATCCACATCCTCGTCCATTGGGTCAATTCCTGAAAATGATGGCCAAGTAGCCAAGAGTATCGTTTGAGCAAATAAAAACATCAATGAATGCAGAAAATAGTTTTGATGAGAAAAAATGGAAAAAAACCTACCTTTACATGCTTCTATGGATGAATTGTGAATCCCTGATTCATTCTGACGCTGTAGATATCAAGAAAGAAGGACTGATCAAATAATAAGTTCAAGAAAGCACATACTGATAAAAATAAGATCAATAAAGCATGGAATGAAAACATTAAAAAAGTAGAACAACGTCCTACTAGGACAAAGCTGAGATACCTCCAAATCAAAAGATCCAGCCTTCACTTGGGTTTTTTGCTTTAGTAAACAATCATCCAAAAGCTTCCTCAGAGTGAACAACGTATCATCACTGAGTGCATAAATGTCAATTTCAATCTCATCCTCGCTGTTCTGACCCGAACTAGTGCTGTGCTCCTTCAAGAATGTAATTATGCTTTGAGGCAAGTCTGTAGATAAAGACTCCAACTCCAAACTAAACTTGTGCTTTTCTTCATCAGTCATAGGTTTCCTATTAATATCTGATTGACCATAAAAGTTATCTGTAGTAATTTGCTCATTAGTTGAAAGTGGTACACTTAAAGAAGCTTCAGTGTCCATTTGAACTCTTGAAGGCGCGTTAATGGTTAATGGAAGCTTCTTCTCTATAGCTTTCCATCTCACTTCAAAATATTTACTAAGTGACCTTGCCATGAAATGAACATCATTTTCTGGAGGATTGTAAGTCATTGCATTTGAAAAAGTAAGCCTCACATCTGCAGCAAAATCCATTAAATCTCTATATTTGTCCATAACTATGTTGCTCTTCACTGTTCCCAAGTCCATTGGATGCTTTATGACAGTGAAATAATCAGGAATGTTCGACTTCACCGCGTCGACTGGGGTGTTGAAAATCCAAGCATACTGATGAGACATTAAACGATTCAATAGCGTTTCACACTGCTTGACTAATGTGGCATTTGACGTACTCACTGCAGCAGCAGGTTTGGCTGGTCCAAAATTGTTTTTTTTGGCTTGAGTACCATTTGGACGTTTCTTACCCTTAGCAGCCGAGACTTGAAACGGCCTATTGAAATTCTCTAAAGAGGCTCCTCTCTGTCCAACGTTATAGCTCTCAATATAACTTGATGCGGACAAAGGGACTACACTAGAAATTTTCATTTGGATTGCCCGAACCTGCTCAAGTTCCATCTTCAACTTCAATTCCAAATCCTTCCTTTCAGAAGAAATCATTTTTGACACAGACAATACTTGTACACCAACACCAAAATTATCACAACTATTCAAACTAATACACTTCCTTTTAGGAGCACGTGAATTTTCTGTAGCAATTGCCGCATCTTCAACCTGCGCTGAACTTCCAAAACCTTCTGATTCATCAACAGTCTCTACAACATGACGGGAATCTGAGACAAAACCGGATGAAAGCCCTTTGGAATATTTCCTAGATTTACCCATTGTCTGCGAAAGGGAGTACTTTCTTGATTCCTTCTGTCCGGTGAACTCTATAGGAACAGTTGGGGCCATATAATTATATTCCAGTAACTGCACATGATAACTTCGACCATAAGTTTTGTATACTTACTGTATTTTCAAAAGTACAATTCGAAACAATGCCCGGCTTCTGATTAAAATTTGAATAATTTCGAATCTCTTATTTCCTAACTCTCAATACTATTTTATTTTACGAACCAAATAAATAGTTTAGTCTGTTAGGAAGATGAGTCAGGAAACAACCAACTTGGCTTTACTTAGCTACCAGTTCTTTAAATACGGCGAGTTTAAATTTATCAGTTCAATCGTTTTTCCCATCATCCAGAAATACCAATACCAAGATCCTCAATCACCGCAAACAATCATTCGCGTATATTCGGGCAATTAATGTGCGCCCCTACCGTTTATATGTCCACTGCCAGACCAATCAATAATGCGAAACCCGAAGCAAAAAAGAACACGCAAGGAAAAGTACGTAAAAGACCTCCCCTTTTTGGCCGCTCAAAACTCAACGATCTTCCTCCTCTTGCCAAATCCGAATCCCCTCAGAACAAAATTCGCTTTCACAAGAAAGAGCGGAAGAGAAAGAGATCAAAACCTCGGACAAACAGCCCAATAAGAAACCCTAGATCAAGTAGGAGCCAGCCCAAACGAAGCCAAACAAATAAGCAACAAAAAACGCAATACGAACAGAATAACGTCGAAATGCGTGGGAGAAATCCAATTCGGAACCTGGATCTTGAACAGAGCCTAACCAAACCCTAGACACCAACCTTTTATTGGAGAGGGGGGGCGATGCGAAACAGAGAATTTTCGAGAGCCGAAGAGATCAAGATACACTACGATCCCAGTACGCTCTTCTATTTAAAGACCTCGCCCACCCAAAACAAAGTAATCTGAACCGTTGATTATCAATCTAACGGAGTTAAACAAATATCGATTTCGAACCGCCAGATTCAAATCTGACGGATGTAAGAATTTCTATTAAAAAATAAGTATGCTTCCAGAAGCATAGTGTGTGAAAGTCGAACAAGTCGAAACTCGCGTCCTACTTTCACGTTTAGACAACTCGCCTCACTGAATTGCCACGTCAAAGAAAATAAATCTAACGGTGGATTTGGCGAGTATAAGGTAATGACAATTCAAAGTTCACTCGCATCGCTGACTTCTCGTTTCATCATTGAACTTTTACCGCAACGGGACGCGGGAAGCGATCAATAATTTTGCACGTGCCGTATTGGAAGCTGTCAGGTGTCGGCTTGGCTTCCTGGAAAGTCGCTACTTCCTTTGCTTTGTTTCTTGGTTAAATAACACTGCAAATCCTATAGCTTTGGATCAATGATAAATTAAATTTTGGAGAAATTTTTTTAATAACTAAAATCTTGAACTATGAGAAATTATCGCCGGCAACCTCGCAGTCAAGTTTTTCGTCCAAATCCGTCAAATCTAATTCCTCAGTTAACTTGAAATATTTTCCTCTCAATGTCGATCTCGTTCGTCGGCGTCGATTCTTAAAATCGATGTTATTTCTACTATATAAATGAAATTCAAAGTCGAAGATTCAAAAATTTCGAACTTTTTTACTGTAAAACGACGAATATTGAAGGAGAACTGTCTGTTTTAGGTTAAAAGACGATTTTTAACATATAACGGACGTCCGTCATACTCTGACGGACGTCCGTCATACTCTCACGGACGTCCGTCCGTCCGTTATAGGTTAAAAATCGTATTTTGTCCATTTTATTTTTTATTATTAATAAACAAATATTAAATTACCGTTTTACCCTTAAAAAAATTGTCAATATTATTTTTATAAGGACAAAAGAGTAATTTGACAGACAAGTGGGGTACAGTTGTCTGCCACTTGTCTGTCAAATTACTCTTTTATCCTTATAAAAATAATATTGACAACTTTTTAAGGGTAAAACGGTAATTTAATATTTGTTTATTAATAATAAAAAATAAAATGGACAAAATACGATTTTTAACCTATAACGGACGGACGGACGTCCGTGAGAGTATGACGGACGTCCGTCAGAGTATGACGGACGTCCGTTATATGTTAAAAATCGTCTTTTAACCTAAAACGGACAGTTCTTCTTCGAAATTCGTCGTTTTACAGTAAAAAAGTTCGAAATTTTTGAATCTTCGACTTTGAAATTCATTTTTATGATAGAACTAACATCGATTTTAAGAATCGACGCCGACGAACGAGATCGACATTGAGAGGAAAACGTTTCAAGTTAACTGAGAAATTAGATTTGACGGATTTGGACGGAAAACTTGACTGCGAGGTTGCCGGCGATAATTTTTCATAGTTTAGGGTTTTAGTTGTTAAAAAAAATTCTCCAAGGTTTGACTTATCATTGACCCAGAACTATAGGGTTTGCAGTGTTATTTACCCTTGTTTCTTTTGAGTAGGGTGTTCAAACCGAATCCGAACCGAATAACCAAACTAAAATCAATTAATTTGGGTTGGTTTGATTTTATTTTTTTTATTAAAAAAATTGAGTTTGGTGTTCTTTTTTGTAAGAATCAAGTGTTTTGGTTCGGTTATCGGTTTTAGTTTCTCAAAATCGAAAAACTGAAACCGAACCGCATAAATAAGTTTATAGGATTTTTTTTAAAGTTCTATATTTGGTCATTTGTGTCTCCGCCTTTGAAGTGATTTCATCTCCAAAAGACTTAATAATTATTTTTTGGACAAAACTTTGTTTTGAAAAGAGAATGGGGAGAATAATTTCATTGTTATTAATTATGTTTTTATATAATTTTTATACAATTTTTATTATAATATTTAGATTTTGGTTTGGTTCCGGTTCGGTTCTGATTTTTTCTAAAACCGATTCGGTTTTGTAATTTTAAAAACCAAAACCGACTGGTTTGGTTTGATTTCACATCAAAACTGAACCAAACTGAACCGTGAACACCCCTACTTTTGAGGATAACAAATCTTCAATTATTAATTACCGAACAATCAATTCTTAAAGTAATTTTATAAATAAATCAAATATCAAATTGTGAGAATTGAAGAAGACAAATCTCTCAATCACATTTTTTATTTAAATTTTTGAAAAAATTTTGTAATGGATAAATCGTCTTTCTTCTACGGACTCATACATAAAATAGTTGTAACTAAAAACTTACTTTCCGTAACAGAAGACAAGTATCCGTTGTGAAAATGATATTTTTCGTAACATAAACATGTCTATTGTTTAAATAATTTATCAATTTTTAATATTATTTTTCGTGTTTATTGTTCGATAACTCAATCTTGAAGATCGGTGAGTACAAACAATATGATATATGTTACAAACGGATCAATAGAGATACTGGTTGAGATTGAGATTGAAGTTTTGATTCAAGTTAAGATTGTGTTTCACAAAAAAAAAAAATTAAGATTCTGCAGTAAAAGACAAATATCTACTGCAAAAAATACATTTTCTGCTGTTTTCCGCAACAATAGATACATTTCCTCTGTGGAAAATGCATCGGAGATTTGCTTATTTTAAAAAAAAATTAAAATTTTAACGAAAAATTCATCGAAGATTTGCCTTCTTCATTTTTCATAATTCGAGATTTTAGCTGTTCATGAAATTAATTTAAGGTTTTGCTTACCGTTAATCCAATAATTTAATATTTGTTTTGTTAATTTTTATTTTTTTAATTATATTATCACTATAATTACATTAATTTCACTTCTTCAATCATTATAATTACTTTTTTAATTAAATAAATAAATAACACCCGCACAAGTCTCGCAAGATTAGTCGATCGACACACAAATTAACCGAAAATATTTACATTATGGCAAAAAATAAATAAAGAATGAAAGAAAATGAAGGTAAAAAAAAGACCAAAATGCAGACACATTGCAGGATGAAGAACAGCATCATTAGCCAAAGCAGAACAACTTATGATATCCCCAATCCAGCCAAATTACAAAGCAAGAAAATCCAAACTGTGGATGAATTTAACGAGCTGGTCTAAATCCTCAATCGATTACAGAAGCCGGGTTGGAAATTCAATAACCAAAACTAAAGTTGATGATAAATTCCGTTCAATTCGATTCCCACCCCCAAAGGGAGGAAGAAGTTGAGTTTTATGAAGATTAGCAACAATCCCCTTCTTCGAATAATAATCTACTACCTGTAATTGCAAATTACGCGTATAAAATTAGATATATGCGTCAATATCAACAAAAGCAGTTCGATCAATCTGACTAAACAAGCTTTGATTTTGACATGTTCTTGATCCACCCATTTCATGATTGATTGTATGTATACATCTTTCCAAATGGTGTTATATTTTCCAATACTTTCAAAAGTACTCATTTTGTTGCTTCCACCAACAAACAAGCATCGATAAGCTTACTGGTTCGGTTTGCTTGTGAAATGCCTCCAACCGGGACTTAAGGCCGGCTGCAGTATCATCCTTCCGTTGAATCAGAGGCTCTCCAGTGACCTAACAAAAACAATGACAAATTTTTTCTACTTGTTAGAGTTAAGAAAACAAGCGAGGACTGCCTGCCTTACATCATCAACACCAGGAGTCTTGGGAGGTGCAAATTTTGTGTGGTAGCTTCGTCCACTAGCAGGGTGAATCCACCGTCCAGTAATTCTCTCCTCCAAGATTGCATCGGCGATGGCAAAGTTCAGCACCTTATCAACTTTCACTCCCTTCTTTTCAAGCATCGAATCGAGCTGCATATATAGGAAAAACAATTCATTGGCTGGGCAGGAATTACTATCACAATATTTAACCACTACATTAGTGAAGAGACAGAGAGGGTAAAACCTTCTCTGCTTGGACAACTGTCCCTGGAAACCATTCAAGAATGAAACCCTTTGATAAGCCCCGGCCACCTCACTGATAGATATTGTCCGCTTTGGGCCGCCCATACGGCCCGCACGGATTTGTTCTCGACTCAGCTCACGCGCGCTGAGTCGAGAACAAATCCGTGCGGGCCGTATGGGCAGCCCAAAGAGGACAATATCTATCAGTGAGGTGGCCGGGGCTTATCATTTGGTATCAGAGCCGGCCCACGGTCCGATGGTGGAATACCAGTGTCGGGTGACCGGACTAGGCCCCGTGATCGGGGTGGACTATTGGGTTAGGCCTAGTGAGCCAGGAGACCCTTAGTACCACATCGGATGGTGGGAGTGATGAGGGCTGGGTTATAAGTGCTGGCCCTCCCTCCCTGATAGACGCGTTTTGACTCAGCGCGCGTGAGCTGAGTCGAGAACAAATCCGTGCGGGCCGTATGGGCGGCCCAAAGCGGACAATATCTATTAGTGAGGTGGCCGGGGCTTATCACCCTTTTGGCAAGATGGCTTCTTGATTGCTTCATCGATAATGCCGCCGACTAAATCCTCAGAGACCAGCTCACCCTGAAATTTAAATTCATAAAGTAAATTTCAAAATATATATAAAATCAAAAAAACACAAACAGATTAAGCTAAACTCGAGGCAAATTAAAAGTACATAACAAAAATACGTCCTACCTTGTCCATAGCCTCCTTGGCCTTAATGCCAAGAGGAGTTTTTAGCAGCAACAGCAGCTCTTAACATACCACCAGTTGCTAAGTGACACAAGCAGTACTCATCCTTGATGATACGAGACTGAGTACTCTTTCCTGATCCGAGTGGACCTATTTATTGCACATAATTTCAGATTTATAGTCCACCCAATAAATCTTCATAGCTGAGCTAAATAGAATTGATCTTCTTCTTCTATGTTATTGGAACTCGGTCAATCCTTCCATTAAGAAACTTTAAAAAATTAATCCAAAAACATAAGTACCATCTTTCAAGTATACAGAAGTAAATGTGGTCACCACACAGTACAGAACTCAAGAAGTTAATCTTCAATCTACTTATATGAAAAAAAAAAGAACAATTCATAATTCCTGGCATCAGAAATGCAACAACTAAATGAAATTTTTTTCGTCATAGATAGAATTACTGTCCTTCACTTTAATGATACTTTTAAGAATACCAAGTCAAACTATCAACTATGACCAGTTTCGACGACAAATAGCTAAGCAAATGACATAACGAATCATCTTTATTTACAATAGTTTCTCCATGACCAAGCAACTCGGAATAATCATCAAGAGTAGGCAAGAAACCATTTGTGTAAAAATTAAACTGGGCTGCAGCCCCAAACATTCCCGATCGTCAACCTGAAATCCAATTCCAAGACTAAGAGCTGAAAGGATTGAAGAATTGTTTGATGTCAACAATTCGACCAAAGGCACGTTAACCAACGAGAAAGAATCAGCTTTAGAAGCTCATTTTTACAAAACAAGATTGTGATAAGCACCCGCCAGTGCTCTTCACCTATGCGAGGTGGCCGAGAAAGGGGAATTAAGCAGACGTGGACTTTTGGTTTTGTATTTCTGTTAGGTTTATTGATTTTAATTTGTTTTTGTTTATTGTTAGGAGAGTGGGATTTCACGAGGGACTTATTGTGTTGACTGGGGAAGATACAAACGGGTTGTGTGAGAGATGTTAAAAAAAAAGTAAATCAGAGTGGTTTTTGGGAGAAAATAGCCCTCTCAAAAGTCTGTGAATTGTGTGATTTCTTGTTGTGTTTCTAGTTTGAATTCTTTTCTTGTTTATGAAGATCAATAGGGTTGTATCATTGGTATTAGAGCAATGGCATGAAGAAATGGAGAAAGAAAGTGGTGAAAACAAAATCGGCCAAGTCCAAAAGGAAGTCGGCCAAGTTCGAGAAGAGCTACGATTGGAAATGGGCTCATTACATGAGGGATTTTCTCACGAGATGGAAACATTGAAAGCCAACATGGCTTCGATCTTAGAGAAGCTTGAGTCTCTCTATGCGTCGCCATCGCAGAGGAGGGAGGAGGGTAGTCTACAGACTATGGTGAAAGAAAAATTGAGTGGAGGAAGAAGTCGGAAATTAAGGGGACTTGCTTGAACTCTCACCAAGGACTGACTCGGACATTCGGTGCTCTTGCCAATGAAAATTGACTAAGGAGGCTGGATATGCCCGTATTCGAAGGCGGCAATCCCGACCATTGGGTGTTTCGAGTCGAGTGATTTTTTGCCCTGCAACACTGATCGGAGGCTAAGAAGTTGGACGTTGTGGTTGTGCATACTTGCCACCCCTAAATTTTCGCCCTGCGGAATAGGACGAATAGGTGTGCGGCGCCGGATTCCCGATCACGACCAGCCTTCCCCGATGCGCTTGCTCGTTGCGAACACAAGAACACCTCACTCGAACGTTGCCTCCTCACGATGAAACTAGATCTTTACGGGAGCCCTGTCCCCAACCCGCTCTTTCGATTCCAAATAAAAGAACCTAGGATACAATTCTTCCACTCGTATCACCACAACTGCTCAGGAAGCTAAACCTCGCGCTTAGCTCTCTCCTTCGACTCAATTCTACTCAATTGATCGAATGCCTTGGCTTGGTGTCTCAAGGGTCTTATTTATAGGCAATAAACAACCCTAATTCAACTATAACTAGGAATCCTAATACAACCAGAACTATAACTAGGAATCCTACTACAACTAGAACTAGTAATCCTTGGGCAACTAGAACTAGGAATCCTAGGGCAACTAGGAATCCTAAAATCCATAAATTCTCATCTGGTCCGCTGGGCCCTGGGCCCAGTTGGTGCGCTGGTGGCCCAGTTTGCTCGGCCTAGTCCCCGCTGGGACCCTTCTGTGCCAGATGGGGGCGCTGCAGGCCCGGCCCATGCAGCGGCCCAGTGCGGCGCGCGCACCGGGCCCGACTCCCAGGCGGCCCATCTTCTGCTTGGCGGTTATGCGGCCCAGTTGCGCTGCGGCCCAACTCCTGGTGATGGCCCAACCATCCTCGTCCGGCCCAGACTCCCGATGGGCCCTCCCGACAGCTCCAAGCTTCCTGGAAGGCGCGTTGGCTTGTCTGAAAACCGTTGGTCGTTGGCAGTTGGCCATTGCCTATCTGAATAACTGCCCGCTTGGCGCTCTGCCTGTCTGGCTCGTGTGATGACTGTCCGACGATGCGCCAATTGCCCCTGCTGCGCCCATCCTGCTAGATGGTCTCTCTGCCTAGCGGGCACGATGCGTGCTGCTAGTCTACCTAGTGCGCCCAGCGCACTGTTGCGATGCTTCCCGGAAGCCTCCTTTCGGGCGCTGCGCCCGTTCACGCCTCTTGAGAAAGGGGGCGTGACACCTAGTATCAATGAGAGGATGGCTGACTGCACAAGGGGACACTAGCGGAAGCACTTCCTTGTAGTGCGGCAGGAGGGCACAGTGAGAGAGCATAGGTTGCAGTTTGAGAAATTGACATCTCTTGTTCACAATGTTCCTGATCACATGCTACAAGCCTAATTTGTAAGTGGGTTGCGGACTGAAATTAGGGCAAAACTCTTGGTATTAAGGCCAGTTGGATTGAGTCAGATCATGCAAGCGGACCAGCAAATCAAAGACAAAATCAACTTAGACGGATAAAAGGAGCACAAACCATCATATTCGATGAGATCAAATTTTAATTATTCATGGAAACCCTTGATTACAATGCCCAATGCGAAGCCTAGTTCATATCCTGCAACATGAGCTGTTAATGGCAATGGACAAGAAGTTGTAAAGATTGTTGCTCCTAAATCAAATGCGCCATTTCCAAAACTGACCAATTTCGAATTATAGGCAAAATGGGAGAACGTGCTATGCTACCAGTGAGACAAGAAATATAGTATTGGTCATCGCTGTAAATTTCGAGCATTGCAAGTGTTAATCTGTCATAATGTTGGGGAAGAAGAAATTATGGCCTAAGAAAAGGGTGGAGGAAGTAACCGACCACTTTCCTATTGTTGTGGAATTATCAGTGAACTCCGTGGTGGGATTAACATCTCCAAAAACCATGAAATTGTTGGGGGAAATGAAAAGTACGTCGGTGATTGTTTTGATTGACAGTAGGGCGACTAACAATTTTATTTCGACAGAACTGATCAGTGCTTTAACTTGACTTTGAACACTACAAATACTTATGGAGATTTAATGGGCATAGGTTTTTCCATTAAAAGCCAAGGAATTTGCCGTTGGATTGAGTTGAAATTATAGGAATTGAAAATTCAGGAG
Source organism: Begonia loranthoides (assembly GCA_022433065.1). NCBI lineage: Eukaryota > Viridiplantae > Streptophyta > Magnoliopsida > Cucurbitales > Begoniaceae > Begonia > Begonia loranthoides. The sequence goes on along the minus strand of CM039482.1, from coordinate 2,225,654 downwards.
ATTTTTTGCTATTAGAGTTGGGAAGTTCTGACATTATTCTGGAAAGGAAGTGGTTGCAGACTATGGGTGAGATATGCACATGAATTGGGCTATGTTGATGATGAAGCTTATGATGGGTACCCAATCTATGAGGTTACAAGGAGATCCAAGCCTTTGTAAGAATTTGGTCTCTTTAAAAACTTTGATGAAAGCAGTTCAAGGGGGAAGGAGTTTTGTTAGAATGCTGCAATTTCCAATTGACAAATCAGATTCTTTGCCTTTGGAAACAGTACCATAGAATGTTTAGCAACTTATTGTCCGGTATCATGCTTTGTTTGAGACACCTACCGGGCTTCCACCCGTTCACCTATCAAGATGAAACCAAGAGAGGAACAAAACGAACAAGAAAAATCCGATTTTTCTTATTTGTGTATAACCTAGGACATGAACTTACAGAGCTCAATACAAGATCTCCACCGTTCAGAATGTTGCCCAGGATGTCACAACCGATTTTTCTTATTCGTGTATAACCTAGGACATGAACTTACAGAGCTCAATACAAGATCTCCACCGTTCAGAATGTTGCCCAGGATGTCACGAACACGCTGTCAAATTTTCACGTCGATCCAACGGTCCAAACCCCGGTAAATGGAGATTTTCCAAGGCTGCCCTGTAAAAATCCGAATCTGCCTCTCCCTCTTTTCTTTCCGCTGCTTCTCTCTCTTCTATTTGCTGTTTTTCTTCTCTTTTTCTTCTTCTACCGTGTAGGCTTCTCACTCTCCTTATTAAAACTTTTCTCTTCATTTAATAAGGTGTGGGCCCCTTGTTCTGCCCACTAGCCAAACACAACAAACTCCCCCTTCGGCTATGAGGAGGGACTTGCCATGCCGGCAAGCAAACAACACTTTTCAAACTTGTCCCTTGCTCGTGCTTTTGTTAACATATCCGAGCCATTATCATTGGTGTGAACTTTATCAAGTTCCAACAACTTCCTTTCAAGTACATCTCTAATCCAATAATATCTCACATCGATATGTTTCGATTTTGCATGAAAAGTAGAATTCTTAGCAAGGTGAATGGCACTTTGATTGTCACAAAATAGAACATACCTCTCTTGTTTGAAATCAAGTTCTGCCAAAAACTTTTTCATCCACAGCAACTCTTTACAAGCTTCCATTGCTGCAATGAACTCTGCCTCTGTTGTAGAAAGTGCAATGCATATTTGCAACTTTGATTGCCAAGAAACAGCACCACCTGCAAATGTAATTAAATAACCTGAAGTAGACTTACGAGTATCCACATGACCTGCTATATCTGAATCTGTGTAGCCAACTAGCTTGGGCTCACCACTTCCAAAACTGAGACTCAAATTCGAAGTATCCTGTAGATATCTCATAATCCACTTTACTGCATCTCAATGCTTTCTTCCTGGATCAGAAATGAATATGCTAATAACACAAACTGCATGGGCTATGTCAGATCTAGTGCAAACCATCGCATACATCAAACTTCCTACTGCTGAGGCATATGACACTCTAGCCATATCTTTCTTCTCTTCATCAGTAGAAGGACTCTGCATGGTACTTAACTTAAAGTGTGTAGCAAGAGGTGTGCTAACCACTTTAGCCTTATTCATGTTGAATCTCTCAAGTACCTTTTTGATGTATCGTTCCTGTGACATGTATAGCTTCTTCTCATTTCTATCTCGATAAATGCGAATGCCAAGTATTTGTTTTGTTGGACCCAAATCCTTCATCGCAAAGTACTCATTTAATTGCTTCTTTAACTTGTTAATTCTGAAAGAATTTCTGCCAATAATCAACATGTTATCAACATAAAGCAATAAAATGATAAAATCATCATCAGAGAATTTTTGGTAAAAAACACAGTGATCAGAATTTGTCTTTTTGAAGCCTTGCTCCCCCATAACAAATTCAAATTTCCTATACCATTGTCTTGATGCTTGCTTCAAACCATAACGACTCTTCTTTAGTTTGCAAACATAACCGTCTTTTCCTTTCACTGTGAAACCCTATGGCTGGTCCATATAAATCTCTTCCTCTAAGTTTCCATGGAGAAAGGCTGTCTTCACATCCATCTGCTCAATTTCCAAGTCTAAACTTACTGCTAAGCCTAGAACCACATGTATGGATGACATTTTTACAACTGGTGAAAATATCTCATCAAAATCAATGTCCTTTCTCTGACTGAACCCCTTTACAACCAATCTTGCTTTGAACCTGGGTTGTGAAGTAATCTCATCTTGTTTTACTCTATACCCCCACTTGTTTTTTAAAGCTTTTTTACCCTTAGGCAACCTTACCAACTCAAAGGCATGATTCTCATGCAATGACTGCATCTCATCCTGCAAGGCTTTAATCCACTTGCTTTTATGTTCATCTTCCATGGCTTCTGCAAAACATTCTGGTTCTCCAGAATCAGTTAACAAAACATACTCATTAGAAGAATACCTAAAAGAGGGTACTTGACCTCTAGTAGACCTTCTAAGTGGAACATCTGAAAAAACCTCTGAAGGGGTCTCTAAGGGAACCTCTGGTGCTGGTAACTGCTCTTGAACAATATCATGACTCTCCACATGTGCTGGGACATCCGTATCATCCAAAGCATCTGCACCCACATGTTCTTCCTCACCTTGTCTAGAATCATGTGTAGAGGTAACTGGATCTAAGTTAGTCAAATCATCATTATTCTTTGGCATTGAAATGTTTGATTTCTCAATATCCTGTACAGTTTGATCTTCCATAAACACAGCATATCTGCTTCTTATAGGTTTCTTCTCAACTGGATCATAAAACCTGTAGCCAAACTCATCTTGTCCATATCCTATGAATACACACTGTCGTGTTTTCATATCAAGTTTGGACCTCTCATCTTTGGGGATATGCACAAAAGCCTTACACCTAAAGACATGTAAATGATCATAAGAAACATTCCTGCCTGTCCAAACTCTATCTGGAACATCAAACTGCAATGGAACACATGGTGTGAGGTTTAAAACATGAACAACAGTATTTAAACCCTCACCCCAAAATGATATTGGTAGCCGTGACTGTGAGAGTAGACATCTCACTCTTTCAACCAGTGTTCTGTTCATCCTTTCAGCTAAACCATTCAATTGAGGAGTCTTGGGAGGTGTCTTTTAATGTAGAATGCCTTGTTGTCTACAGTAATCATCAAAAGGACCTGTGTACTCTCCCCCATTATCAGTTCTGATGCACTTTAACTTCTTCCCAGTTTGTCGTTCAACTGAAGCCTGAAACTGCTTAAACACATCTAACACTTGATTTTTAGTTTTCAAGGTATAAGCCCAAATCTTCCTCAAATGATCATCTATGAAAGTAACAAAATATAAAGAACCACCAAATGTCCTTGTTTTCATAGGGCCACAAACATCAGAATATACTAAATCAAGTGTACCTGGCATTTTTGAAGGAGGGAAACTCTTGAATGCAACTCTGTTTTGCTTTCCTGCTAAACAGTGAGAACATTTTTTCAATGGTGCATTCTTCAAACCTGGAAGGAGATTCTTCTTAGTTAGTATTGTCAAACCCTTCTCACTAATGTGACTAAGTCTCTTGTGTCATAACTCCATTGTGTCTTCATCGTCTACAGAATTAATCTTTTTTGTAGGAATCTTTGCTTGCATAACATAAAGTGATGAACACTTCTTGCCTCTAGCCACAATCATGGAACCTTTAGTGAGCTTCCATTGATCATCATAGAAGGTATTACAATATACTTCATCATCAAGATTACCTGTGGAAATCAAATTCAAGTGCATATCAGGAATATGTTTAACATTAGTCAAGACTAACCTTGTGCCATTGGTGGTCTGTAAGCACACATCTCCAACACCAACAACATTGGCCAAGCCATCATTTCCCATCTTTACAAATCCAAAATCACCAGATTTGTAAGAAGTGAAGAAATCCCTACGAGATGTAGCATAAATAGATGCACCATTATCAATCACCCAACTGGTCTCATGACATACAAGATTAACAACATCGCCATCATAAACAATAAGAAAATCTGAAGTAGTTGTGGCAACTCAATCATCTTCACCACTACTTTCATTCTTCTTGTCCTTCACTTTCCCTTGTTTAATATCTCTTTTTAATTGGCGACAATACTTCTTTATATGTCCTTTCAAATGATAGTAGTGACATTCAACATTGGCAAACTTGTTAGACTTGCTTTTTCCTGTATCTCTATTCTTCGGACCTCTGCTTTTACTTCTCCCCCTTCTTTCTGTGACCAACACTTCTGATTGTGAAGAGGATCCATGTGCCTTTCTTCTCATCTCTTCATTTAGAATGCTACTCTTAGCCAACTCTTAGCCAAGTCCATGCTAATTTTTCCTTCAGGGGCTGAATTAGATAAAGACATCCAAAATGTCTCCCATGAGTCCGGTAAAGTACCAAGTAACCAAAGTCCTTGTACTTCATCTTCAAACTTTATTCCCATTTCTGATAACTGATTGAGAATTCCTTGAAATTTATTCAAGTGATCAGTCATGATAGTACCTTCATCATATCTCAACATCATCATTTGCTTGATTAAGAACAATTTGTTATTTCCGGTTTTTCTAGCATACAGCTGCTCAAGCTTGTTCCATAATGAACGTGCATTATTCTCATCACTAACATGATTCAAAACATTATCATCTACCCACTGCCTGATATAACCACAAACTTGCCTGTGAAACAAATTCCATTGTTCATCAGTTTTATTTTCTGGTTTCTCAGTAGCAAAGACCTGTAAATAATAATCCTTCACATATAGAAGGTCTTCCATTTTACCTTTCCATACATGGTAATTTGAACCATTAAGTGTGATCATTCTACTTGTATTAGCTTCCATCATTCAACACAAACTAGCAAGGTTCAATAACTCGACTCTGATACCACTTTGTTGAGAAAAATCACCTTAAATCAAATATGCGGAATATGATTTTTCCAATATTTAGAACATGATCTGAATCACAAAAACAAACACCGCAGACGCAATAACAGTCGAGTGACAACTAATCAAATCAACACAGCAATTTTAGCGTGAAAAACCCCAAATCGGGTAAAAACCACGGGACCGATTCGGCCGCTTAAAACTTCCACTATCAACGATAATAATAGGTACAACTAAGTCTCAATACAACACAATCATCACCTATCAAGATGGAATGAAGAGAGGAACAAAACGAACAAGAAAAATCCAATTTTTCTTATTCGTGTATAACCTGGGAGATGAACTTACAGAGCTCAAAACAAGATCTCCACCGTTCAGAATGTTGCCCAAGATGTCACGAACACACTGTCAAATTTTCACGTCGATCCAACGGTTCGAATCTGCCTCTCCCTCTTTTCTTTCCGCTACTTCTCTCTCTTCTATTTGCTGTTTTCCTTCTCTTTTTCTTCTTCTACTGTGTAGGCTTTTCACTCTCCTTATTAAAATTTTTCTCTCTATTTACTAAGGGTGTGGTCGCTTGTTCTGCCCACTAGCCGAACACAACAGATTCCAAGTTTGAGTCCTTGGATCCTCAAAAATTAAAATATTTTAGTGCATATTCCAATACTAGAAATTGAATTAGCCGTCAAATTGGGCATTAAGAAGTACAAATGATTAAATTAACTTTAATCTAATAAAATAATTTAATCTTTTGCGTGTTGTCGATAATTTAGACAGCAACCCAAACAGAAAACTAAAGGCGGCCCCCACTTTCTTCAAAAATACAAACTAAATCCTTGGATCTACAGAAAAATAATATAAAAAAATAAAGACTAGAATTCGACAGAGAAGGCACTTCTGAATTCGAAGTTTATAAAAAATACATCCAAACAAAGGTAATATTACCAATGAGGATGAGGCGCTTGTCGGGCTTTGAGGAGCATTTCATGCGACGGAGGAGCTCGGTCATTAAATCAACAGAAGGTACATCTTCCAAGTTCACATCCGCCGAACTGCTCGCCATTTCAGCTCTGCAACTCTCTCTCTCTCTCTTTCTCTCGCTGGAAAAAAATGATGGGGGCGAACGGGGGTAGATTAATGGGAGATTTGGTGGGCTTGTTCAAGAGCCTTCGGATCTTCCAAAGCTTCAACTTTGCACCAGTTGTTAGTTCTTCTTACCAATCGTCACACTTTGTTTGCCAATTAAAGTTGTGTCCTTCTCTTCAGATAAATGGTCATCTCTGACTCTGTCCCCATTTCCACCAAACTCAGGTAGGGTTTGGTGGAAGGTTTTGATGACCATTCAAATTATAATATAATTTTGTAAATAATTAAATTTTTAAAGGATGAAAAATCAAAAATATAAATTTAGTCGTCATGTTTTTTTGTTAAAAATTAATTTTTTTAAAATTATTTAATTTTTTGTTGTAAAAATGTTTTTTTACGTTTTTCATTAAAAATTTAAAAAATTTTAAATAATCAGTTATTTAGTAAAAAACAAAATTCAATAAAATATAAATTATTTACCAAAAAGAATTAATGAGAAGAAAAATTATTATAATAAAATATTGTGTAATTAACAAAACAATCACTAAATTATAAAATAATAAAAAGTCAAACACTAAACATTTTTTTGTTAATAAATAAATATTGAACTATAAAAAATAAACGGAACAAATATCGTTGTCACGTTAAAAATGTCAAAATAATTTTCTCTCAATAAATATTTGTCCTCTACTGCGAAAAGCAAGTCCGCAGCGAGTACTCACCTTACGCTGCAAAAAACAAGTTCTTATAATATGACTTATTTTTCGCAACAAAAGACTCGTTTTCACTGTGGAAAGCAAGTATTTGAAGAAAGACTTACTTTTCACATCAAAAGGTTTATTTCTGCTACGAAATACATGTTAAATTTATAACAGAAAAACGTGATAGGGAGTTTGCGTCATTCATTTTCTATAGTTCAGTGTTACCGTAGTCCCTCGCAGCACATAATCTCTCTTTCTTTTATATGTGGTCCTCTCAAGTATATTATCTGCTTAGATAGGTGGCAGAATACTTTTGTAATAGATTTTTTGAGTAAATGAAGTCATAACTCATTCTGACGGAAATATCTCTCTCTCTCTCTCTGTTCTCAACTCTTATTCTTCTTCCTCTGTATAAACTTTCTTCTTTATAGAAACGCTAACTATCAGTATTTTATTTGTTAGATAATTTTTTAGTATTTGATTTATCATTGAGCTTATAATGCAATAGTTGCTTTGTTAAATTTCCTAAAATGTATTAATATATTATATTTTAAGGTTAAATTGATAAATAATAAAAGGAAAATTAACAAAACAACCATTAAGTTATGGGATCAATGACAAGTTAACTGCTGAATAATTTTCACTAATAACTAAAACATTGATCTATGATAAATGAACGTAGTAAACATAGCGATTACGTTTTTCGTTAAAAACATTGTCGTTCCATTGTAGAACGTTGTCTTTTCACTAAACAGATTTTAAAGATTACTTTTTGCTGCAGAAAGACAATGTTCTGCTACGGAAAGACAACGTTCCGCCTGCGGAAATATTACTTTTCTCTGTGAAAAGTGAGATATTGGTGGTGAGCACTAGACAGCAACGATAGACCAAGAAGAGGAAAAAGAATACGATAATGAGAACTGGACTAGTGAAATTGAGAGGAGAGGTGAGCCACTAGAAGATGTTTGAAAAATTGGAAATGTGGGAATTGTTTTCGACGACAAAAAAACCATACTGGAGCTTCTCGACATCGTCTTCGCAGTAAAATTACTTTAATTATTGCGATTTTAGCATAAACTGAAATAAAATTAGAATTACAGAGAAAAATATTTCGAAAATCGTCTTCACAATAATATTTCTTTCATCGATAATATTTACGTTGTTTATTTTTCATATTTGAATATTTTATCTGTTAACAAAAATTATTTAATAATTAACTTGTCATTGAATCCATGATTAAGTGGATATTTTGTTAATTTTTTAAAATAAAATAAATTAAAATAGTAAGTAAAATTGAGTAAATAATCATTATAAATACATCCACAGCAAAAATTATATGCAGCCATGCTCCAAGATCATTCTTCCATCACCTTACATTCATCATTAATATATTATTGAATATTGAAACTCATACGGCGTTATTTTTAGAGTTAGCCTAAAACGCATTGCACTAGAGAAAAATCCTACTTATAAACCATATATTTTTGAAATTATATACCCCTATTGATATAGATCAAACTTTCACGTTGGTCATCTTAATCTTTCACAACAGGATGCAGCAATGTATACATAATCATCCAATAACTTTAAAATTAAGTAAATAAACCAAAACTTATAGCATGCAATCTCAAATGTTCGATCCAAGTATGAATCATGTGATTCGAAATTAAAAATCTTCCATCAAGCAAGATTTGGATCCAGTAAGGGAGAAAAGGTTGAGAGCAATTTAAGTCGAATCGACCAAAGATTGGCGATCATAATCCAGCACGTCCAGAATGAAATAGGCCAACAGATTTTCCATTACAACAATTTTAAGGATAGATAAAGTTAAGATGCTGCAAAATCTAATAGGGGTAATAATAAACAGATGGGCTAATAAAGGAGAAATTCATAGCACTTACAGCAAAAATGGCTGCCACCTCAAGACTACCCGCAATAACGATAACCACAATCGTCGAAAATCTATTCACTATCTTCACTTCTTACCTTCTTTTTCTTCTTCTTTTTGCCGTCGGTGGTGGCAGTTAATTCAACCTCTCCATTTTCTTCTTTGCCCTTCTTTTTCTTCTTGGCTTTTCCATTCTCCAGACCATTAACTCTGTTCCCGTTCAAGTTTTCCGAGTTCTGTTGTTGCTGCTGCTCCATTTCCAGTTTTCTCTTCTCCTTCTTTTTCTTCTTTTCGGATTTTCCATCCACGTTAGCATCATCAATTGTTTTAGCAGCCGGTTTTTCCTCAGCGATTGGTTCACTATCTTCCATTGCAGCAGGTTTTGACTTCTTTTTCTTACTTTTCTTGGCCGAAGCTTCGGTAGCAACATCTACTTCCATCTCTGTCCCTGCCGGGAAAGTTTAAAAGTTCAAAACATACACTAGCAAAAAGATGTTTAAAAGATGAGCATAGCAAAAATGGAGCAGCAAGCCTCTTTTCTGAATTAATATCACAGTATCTTCGTGTATCAGATACCCAGCCAGTAATTTAACATTAACCAAATTTAAACAAGATCCGTAACTATGGTAAACTCCTCTCACAGCATCATTACCTTGGTCTTGTGCACTTTCCATTGCAGCTTTCATCACATCAATATTTTTGCGAGGGGCAATTCCCTTGTCGTAGAAGTCAAGTCGCTCTTCTACTTGTTCTCGAAGTTTCTCCCCATAGGCAGTAGTGCTATGATCTGGTTGCAGGTAACAAATTATGAAATTTTAAAGAGGAAAAAGATACAGCATAGATTGTCGAATATTTACCTGCAAAACAATCTATACGAGATGCAATTGAACACTTATTTGCAAGATAACGAGCCATTCGACCTTTGTTCCGGGCAGATGCTCGACCAATGAACGATGAGTGGAATATCAGGCCATACTTTGGCGTGTTTCCTTTGGTTTTCAGTGCCCTAAATAGACAAAGGAATTATCAAATTTAGAACCTAAAATAAGAGTAATAACAATAATTACGTTCTTTCATCACAAAAGAAGAAAACCAAAAAAGAACTGATGGGTCAACCATGTATTTATACAAAACATAAAAATAAAATGCTTTCTAAGTAAGCACCTAAAGAGTGCCTTCTCTGCACCAAGAATCTGAAGGGTAGATGAAGGGCATTTGGCCAAATTTGTGAGACTTCCGGCATGAGATATTAAACGTGCTCCAACAACTTCACCAATCAAAGAGGCCAAGTTTGGTGCAATGTCATTCATTTTAGCGACAAGATAATCGAAAAGCTTCTTCCTATATTCAGATAGATCCATTACCCTCTGTGCAAACTGTTGGACATTAATCAAGTCAATTGGAGACAAATCCTGTCCTGCAAATCATGTCCAAAATGTGTGAATAAAAATAAATAAACTGGACGAAATCATTTTAAAAGAGCTTTACCCATAGATGCCTTGGCAGCTTCAACAATCTCTTTTGCCTTGTCTTCGTCACCGAGTATGTCAACCAAGCCCTGAATATTTTCTTCTGACAACTTTGATTTGTCCTCAATATATTTTGCAACTTTAGCATAGAGATAATTGTCATTGACAATCTTGGCCAACTCAGGAAAATGCCATGAGTACCACTCTCTGCAGGTCGGAAAAAAAATGACATTGAAGACACTGTAAAATTCGTACTGGCACAACAATTGCACACATTATCCATTCAAGACACATTTAAAATGTATCACTTCAAAGATTATTTTGCATAAAATTGTCCAAAAAATACCTGACTCGCATGGCAAAAGAATTAACATCCTTGTCAAGAGTATCTAGAAGGAAAATCGCTTGAATCACCATATTATCAACTCGATTAACGTTGAACTTAACCTTAGCTCTGCTATAGCTGTGGCCCAGACCAAGTTGCGCCTTTTCCAAGTCACCAGGCTGTTGATTTGAAATACAAATAATATTAATATGTATATTACAAATTGCTTAAAAACTAAAATACAAAAAATGAGGAAAAATCCAAACCTTAAGGTCCTTGATAAACCTATCAAAATGCAATCGCACCCCACGGAGTATCTCTAGAACAAACTCATTGCTTTGGCAAGGTATTTTAGTCTCTTCTAATATGTGCGAGCCAATCTTTGGTTCGGCTAGTCCCAAAATGAACTTTGCTTTTTTACCTTCTTTCACCTTTGGGAGATTGATTTCCAGAAAACTCCTTAGCTGATCAGTCATTACCCCTAATATCAAGAGACTGAGTAAGATATACTACAATCTGAGATCAGAGGAAAAATGGTTATCAAACTGAAAAGTAAAGGCAGAAAGGATGTGGGCTCGGTATGAAAGTAATTATAATCTAATCCTAGCACACTATAAAACCACAAAATTTAAACGCTGTAGAAAAGCTCTATTTTATAAACCGACTGGTTTATTCCAGACATCAACCTGAAGTAACAATGAGTAAGATAGTATGAAACAGAAAGTGTCAAACTTGATTCACACTGCGTAATTTCCCAAATATCGAATTTTGAGACTAGGCGGTTCTCATCAAATCTAAAGACAGGGTCAGCTCAATAACTACATTGCAAGACGATTCCTATATCTAAACCCGAAAGATAAAAATAAATCCAAATAAATTGGTGTTTATGAAATATGCAACTGGCCAATAATCCCATTCTAACTTCAGTACAATATTCGAATTGTTGCAAAAAAATACTTGAAAAAACACAACTTATATATAAAAAAAAAAGAACAAATTTTGGCTCTAATGACAACAAGCACCGAAATAGACATCAAACTATTTAAGGTCCAAAAGTGCAATACCTTCGGAGACCGAGTTGCACTGGTTAAGCGCGTCGAGAGCCGACTCAAAAGGATGAAAAGCTCTGAGCTGAACGACCTTGCCAAAACGGTTAAGGTCGGCGATGGAATTCCGAACAGCTTCGGTGTTCTGGCCGATCTCGTCAAGTCCATGAGCGTGAAATAGAGCATATCCAGAAGCGGATTCGTAGAGAAGAAACAGTGACTCCATCGAGAGGACAACTCAGGAGGGCGACAATGTAAAACCCTCGTGCTTTCGGCTATAGAAGGCGCGGAGCAGGACAAGGGTTTAGGTTAACATGAAGTGTTCATTTGCCTCTATATATGCGGGGAAACGCTTCCGTGTGTGCAGGAGCAAAATAATAACAAATTTTATTAAAAAGAATAATGATATTTATTAATTAATTAATGTAATTTTTATTATAAATAGAATATCTATATTATATCATAATAATTTTATCCACAATGAAATAATATACAATCGTCATATTATTTTGTAAGATTATCATATAAAATTAAAATATAGATATAGCATTAATAAAAGAAATTATAATTTTAGATCATTTTCATAATTTTATTTTGAAAAATTAATAAGAAAACTCTGAAGTATAAGATCAACGACAAATCAAACTTTAAATTAATTTTACTAATAAATAAAAATTTTAAATATTGAAAATGAATAAATCAAATCTTATAGTCACGTTTTTCGTTAATAAACGCCAAGACAAAAAATCACACTATGAGACATCCAAGACATTGAGGGACGTCCATCGTAAAACTGAGAGACGTCCAAGGAATTGAGGGACATCCATTGTAAGCTGAGAGACGTCCAAAAATCAGTGTTGGAGGTCCTAAAACACCAAGAGAGAAGGATAGACACGTGAGCGGCTCACGTTAATTAAAAAGGAAACAGATATCCGTAATGGAAAGGAACATGTCAATGGATAGCATGAATCACGTGCACGACGCACGTGATTTAATGAAAACCTAGAAACAAATGGAGAAGGGGGCGTCCGCGGAGAGAATGATGGACACATGGGCGGCTCACATTAATTAGGGAGGGAGTAGATATTCGCAACAGAAAGGAACACATCTGCAGATATGAGGAATCACGTGCACGACACATGTGATTTAATGAAAAAACATAAATGAATTGAGAAGGGGACGTTTGCATGGACATGTGAGCAATTCACGTTATTTAGGAAAAAAACCGATATTTGTTAACAGTGAAGTAGATATCTACAACGAAAAGGAACGCGTCCATGGATAGAAGAATGTCTGATTCTGTGTAAATAGATATACGTGGACATCCACCGTATAAATACTACCTTCATGTAAAGTGATGTAATCAGATGTCCGCAAGGGGCGCAGAGTTAAAGACATCCTATGGACATCTTTTAAAGTAATATCATTTCAGATCTTTGAGAGTATTTACCACTAGTATCATATATTTGACCATTTAAAATTATATTTCTGTAATGTTATAACAACAGCATTTTTATCCCCTTTCTTTCTCCCTCAATGGCCAACTAGTTTTGAGGGAGAGAAAAATTGATGGAATTTTTCTACTCACAAGCTCCCTCTGATCTTGGTAACACCATTGAAGGGTCGGAGCTTGACCGGCGGAGAAGAAACTACAGCCCTCCTCCCTCCCCGCCGAAGAAATTATGTTCCTCCGTTTTCACATCCAATTGCGGCTGATAGGATTTCTGAAACTGGAAATAGTTCAGGGACGAACCAGAAGAAGTTGGTTGGGGAGAAAGCTCAACCGCTTTCTCCCCCACTCCGATTCCGTTTCCAACTCCTCTTGTCCTCCTCTGGGGTCTCTTCTCTTCATCTCTGATCTGAATAAATGTAGGTTGTGGGTGGATCATTTCAGTCTCTACTACCTGTAACAGTTTGATTAGCAATGGATTAGTTTGCATTACCCTAAAAACAGATTGCAAACATAAGGTATTCTGCTGCCATATTTGCTCGATCTGAATCAAACTTGTCGTAGTGAATGTAGCAATACTGGTAATCACTCACTCAATCACATTCATCTCGTCAAACTTCCACGCATTCTAAAAGCTCGTCCTTTTTTTGGGCTTCGTCGATGGGTCAAAATACTAATAAGAGTTTGAGCGTTGAAACTGGCAAGATCAGTGGAATTAACCAAAACCAGATGAACTTTGTGTTAGTTTTTAACTTTCGTACAAATAATCCTTACGTTCCATATTTAACGTTGTTGATTCAACCATTTTATTTTCTATAATACGTGAATAAATAATTGATAATATCAACCTTGGTCCATTATAAAAGCTTTTGAAGTAAACTTTGATGTTGATATCGTTTTATCGCCTTAAACATTTCTCTTTAATCGTCTCTTGGAAGATCAAGAAACACCAGTATAGTTCACTGTAATTTTCAGAGATTATTTTCTTGATTAGAAAATTAGGGTGGGGGGTGAGAGGAGGGGAGGAGCGTCACATCAAAGATTACTTCAAAGGCATGTAGCAATACTGGTAAC
>CM039482.1:1840074-2211264 GCA_022433065.1 Begonia loranthoides | reverse complement strand
CAAAAAGCAAATTGAGCGTTTTACAAACGACAAACTAATAAAAGAAAAACCGCCCAACCAAAACCACTAATTATAACAAAGTTTATTCGCCTTCCACTCAAGTACCATGGGCGCATATGGTTTCTTCGATTGTCGTTGAAGAGGTTTTAGACTGCTAGATCATCATAACTGCAGGGGACAATAGTCTCCTTTATCTTCCACCTCTTTCTTTGTTCTTGTCTTTGTTGGGATTTTGCTCGAGATAAGGAATATAAATTGTATTTATAGTAGAGGTGGAAGCCTGCGTGTTCTTTGATTATTCTCCTGACGGCGTTAGCGATTGTTTTTCTTCCATAGCCAGGGTTTTGTCGTGTGGCTAGTGTTGTTAAGCAGTTAACATAGAGGCTTGGATTACTGTAGATGATGGGTTTCAAGTTGTGTTGATCGAAGTATGAAATTTTGACCTGTCATGACTAAAGTTGAGCCTTTGGGTTGAGGAAAGCTTCAGGGCCTATATGTTGATAGGCAAGGTCATACATCTTCCTTGCATACAAGTATTCAGAGATGAGAACGAAAAGGAAGCGGAAATGTATTGAGAACTTTGAGAGAAATTTCAGAGAAAATAGGACTTCTTGGTTCTCAAGTGTGTCTTGTAATCTCTAATTTACACACTTATATAGCCAAACTAGGGCTAGCTACTACGTCAGTGCTTACGATAGGCTGAATTATTTGTGATCGGGTGCTCCTTGGGCCCCATCGACATCTCGAATATTCGCCTTTACATAAAGCAAACTGAGCGTTTTACAAACGACAAACTAATAAAAGAAAAACCGCCCAACCAAAACCATGGGCACAAATAGTTTTATTTTTGGGTCCACCTACTTCTTTTATACTGGGGCTGCTATGTGTCCACTAAGTTCAAGGAGCTGGTGGACAGCTGTTGCGATGTGGCTTTCTTCTTTTGTGACTTGTGGTAGCCATGTTCCCCACTAATTGTCTTTTGATGAATTGAGAGAGCAGTATATGGTTCGGAGTGACAAGACGTCTTGGAGTTTTCTGAGGCTTGTAATGGTTTCTTGCCATTGTTGCTCTCTGAGTTGGATAATTCTCTGTCCGATCCATTGTTTTTCTTCAAGTGACATTGGGCTTGAGGAGTAGAGTATGAGTTCTCTGATTTCTTGAGCTCGATCAACTTGTGGATAAGGTCGCTGATCTCGTCCTGCCATAGATCCCCTGATTCGATAGCTGTGATGACCACTATAGTTTTTGTAATAACTTTAGGATAAGTAAGAATTAAACATACTAATCTAGACAAGGCATCAGACAAACTATTATCCTTGCCCTTAATATGCTCGAATATGACTTTAATGCCTATTCCTGTAATAAAGTCAGTGAAGGTTATCCATCTGACTCGAGAAGGTTTGTTCTGACTTGTCTTATTGTAGAAGTTGATAATCGCTTGGCAATCTGTTCGGATCGTAATTTCCTTCCTGTCAAGATAGTAAATCTTTAATGCATTAAGTGAATTCATACAAGCATGAATTTCTGCATCAATTGTTGACTTTATTTGAGGAAATTTGCCAATGGCATAGGCACAGATCCTTTCTTGTGATTTTGAGTCTCCTTTGTCCTTTTTTCCACTCACAAATTCCTCCATTTCCTTCTGAAATTTATGTTGAAAAATTTGATTAGATTTAATAGATGAGGAACATACCATTTCGTTTAAATTGATGGTTAAAGCTTCTTGTTGAATTTGATCCTCTATAGGATGGGCCTCAATATCCTTTGTAATGGTT
Organism: Begonia loranthoides; assembly: GCA_022433065.1. NCBI lineage: Eukaryota > Viridiplantae > Streptophyta > Magnoliopsida > Cucurbitales > Begoniaceae > Begonia > Begonia loranthoides. The sequence goes on along the minus strand of CM039482.1, from coordinate 2,209,489 downwards.
GCTTTCGACAATTCCTGGCTTGTTTCTATCATTGTGATTGTCTTGTAGAAGGTAATAGTTCTTCCTTCTATGCAGAGCCCTTCTTGCATTGCTCGTATGAAATTACAACCGAGCAGCATTTGAATTCCATCATCCAGTATTTTCATAGGGAAGCAGTATATAAATGGTATTCTGAAAGAGTTTTCCTCTATTACCATGGTCCCAGCTTTTAGCTTCTTCTTTGCTTCTTGAGTTGAATTGATACCGTCAAATTTGACAGTGTAAGGGCTATCTTCAATAGCTTCTTGTGGTACGGAATTTATGTCAAGACAGCATACAGTAGCTCCCGTATCTAAAATTGCCCTTAAAGTGAAGGGTTCTGTTCCTGAGATTTTGAATAATATATTCATATTGTAAAGTCGATTAACAACTTTCCTGGTAGTTGATGTACTGGCTGCTTTGCAGGTGTGATCTATCAATACTAAGGCTTGATCAGAATATCCAAACCCCTTTTCTCCTCTTGAGGTTTCCGGAAGTTCCTCTGCTTCTATAACTATGATGGCTCCCTTATATTTTTCTAGTATCAACTGGGCTATCTTATCACCTTGCTTTATCATGTAGGCATTATCAGAATGATTGAATAGAATTACCTTAATAATGCCAGTATAATCAGGATCTATGACTCCTGCTCTGATAGTAATGGAGTGACTGAGAGTCAAACTTGATCTGGAAGCTATTCTGCCATAGGTTGATTTTGGCATTTTGATACTGATTCCTGTCGAGATATCAGTTTTTCCTCAAGGTGGTACTTCCTTATCTTGATCTGCAAATAAATCAAAACCTACAGATCTCGGTGTTGCTTTTCTGGGAATTATACAAGTTTCTGTTCTTCTTTTGATTAGGAGCTCTTCAAGTTCAGGATCATAAACTGGTGGTGAATTCTTCTCTTCACTTTCGTATATTGAAGGTAGTTGATTGAAGTCGCCTTCTAACTCTTCTCCTAGTGCTTTTTATAGCCTTTGATTTTCATTAGAAAGATGTATTATATATCCCAGCAATTCCTGAATGAAGCTTTCATTCGTTTGGCCTTCTTTGAATTCTGTTGGTGCTGGATTTATCTGTTCACCAAAATAATGCTGTGAGCACATAGGACATGTTGTAGCTTTACAAATTTCACAGTGAACTCGCATTCGCTGTTTTGTAGGTTCTTTGCATGTTGAGCATAATTTGTACTGCTCTTCTAGTTCTTGATTGTATTGCCATTGATGCTTGCATTCCTCTTGAAATTGAGGAAGAGTGATTTGCTTTCTCCATCCATATGGGCTTCCTAAAACAAAGGCAATTTCGGTCTGCTCATAAGGAAGATCTGCCAATATGGTTTTTGTTGAGTAAGAGGTTTCTTCTCCTTCAGAGAGACTGCATATGGCATCGCTTAGGGCTTCATCCATATCTAATCTGAAGGTAGATCTAGGTTTTCCATGACTGCGGCACGATGAATATTGCCCTTTTTATTTCTGCATTCTTTTACAAAGTGTCCAAAATCTCCACAGATATAACACTTGCATTTGGTCTGTTTATCCTGATTTTTCTACTTAAAAACTCTGATTTGGAGTTGTGTGGCTTTCCTTGATACGTTTTAGACTTTCTAAGCCCGTACTTCTTTTTTCTTCTGGTAGTACCCTGGAATAGGTACTTCTTTACAGAAATCCAGATCCTTCAGGCTTCTTTGGAAAACTGCTTTAGTACATAACTCTGCTAGGTATTGATAAGCAAAGTGTATTCGTGGGAATACTCCTACTGTGGCTCCTAGGAATTTTTCAAGGAATGCTTTTTCAATTTCATTCCCTATCAGTGGTGGCATTTTCTTTGTAAACTTGTCAGATAATTCTGGAGAAGTATACATTTTTCCTGATTTAGTAGATAATACTTTGAATTCATTCATATACCTGAATAAGTCTTTGATGTTGTCACAAGTTAGCCTTTCCAAATCTTTGTATGCTCTATTCTGTTCGTCTGTAGAACCTTGAGCAGGGTCTTCCAAGAGAAATATCCTTCTTATTTGTGATATCACATTTTGTGTGTCATCTGCTATGTTGACTAATCCTGCATAGTCCTCTGGATATGTCATTCTCCACTGGATCCATGTTTTTTTTTCGATATCTCCAAGAAGATTTTCAATATAGTTAACTTTGGTTTGGTTATCAACCCAAACTTTTTCGTTAACAATATTGAGAGTGATTGACTCCCATCTAGATATAACATCATTGTAAAGACCGATTTCTGGGGGTAGTACCAAGAGTGCTCCTGTCTGTTGCTGAGCTATTAGGAGATTCCATTGTCCGCTGTAGAATTTCCCGAAATCTTTGACTCGGCCTTTTATCTTGTCTGTATTGAAGCAAGAGGTGGTATTTGTATTATATCGATTAGTTGCTGGTGGGTACATAGTCTGACCCATCATTGCTTCTTGAAGTGGTCGATATGTTGATGTTATTGATGATGATGCTCCTATCTCCCTTTTGCTTACCTTTTCGGCTAGAGCTTTTATCTGTGGGGGGGTATTCCATTTCTATTTCCTCCTCTAATTTCATCATTAGAGCATAATGGATGTCAGCTTCATCTAGTTCTTCTTCAGTGGAAAAGAAGAACTCTTCCACTTTTTCTTCACCATCTTTCAATCCAAATGGATTTATAAATTCGTCTTTGTCTTCTGAGGATACGTCCCACTTAGGTTGTCTAGATTTTTCAAAATCTGGTGTAGAATCTGGCTGTGTTTGTGAGGAATTACTTGTCCCATGATTTGGTTTGGGTGGAGTATATTGGACATAGTAATTAAATTTTCCACTTTCCTGTCCCAAAGTGGCCCATGTTGTATTAGGATACTGCCTCTGAAGTTTTTGCAATTCAAATTCTTGATAATATGACTCGTACTCTGAGTTGTAATCTTCATCTATTGTTAATGCCCCTGCAAATTCTTGCATTATTTCTCTTTCATCAGCATCCTCCTTTTCATTACTGGTGCTATGAATGGATGCTCGATGTGGAATGTCCTGATAGTTTTGAAATCGGAGGGAGATGGCACCAGTTGATCTTGTTCGAGAAAATAGATTTGCCGGTGCTCGATCTGGGCGATTAGTTTAGGGCTGTAATTGCCATAACTGATTCTGCGTTGTTATTGCAGAATACTGCTGACCCTGAATGGCTTGTATCCCTCGTGAAGCCAAATATGTTAACATATGGTTGGCGTTGAGTTGAAAATTGGCGAAGCTATTATTTGTTAGTCTGCCAATGAGTGAGCGAGTAAGGAGAATATTACTCTTTCCGCCTTCCCAGTTGTCATAACCTCGTGTCTGTATTGCTAGTTGGAAGTAATTATAGAAATCTTGTAATCCTACCATGAAGTTCGGGACCAAATAAACCAACTGCGTACCTTGGGTTAAATCCATCTCCATAGTTCCGATGATGGCTCTATCATCCGTCCATCTAGTATCTCGAAAGACTACTAGGACTCGTATACCTATGGCTTGTCTATGTAGAGTCTAGACTCTAATCATAATGAGACCGAGGTGGATGTGGTATAGACCTTCCTGTTGTAATCGTTGATAACTATTTTCTTCAAGGAATGTCAGATCTCTTTGTTGTCCATCGATAATAAGTATTCTCTACTCAAAGTAATGTTGTTATACCCTGTGTTCCACTGTATGATTCTGAGATTCGTACAATACTTCCACTGGAATTAGGCTTGCTCTGTGCCTTTGTGATACTTGAATATGTTCTTGTGGATTTAACAAATTTTCCAGTGTTATATTATTGGTATTTTGTTGAAATCGTCTAGTCAGATTATGGCGGAGTCGGTGCATCTATCTGTAGTTACGAATTTGATCTTCATATACTGACGGTCTTTGCTCCTCAGTAACTGTTTGACTGCTACTCATCTTGTAGAGTCTCTTTTCTTGACTTCTTCAAAAGTTTTTCTAGTATCCACGTAGTAATATAACTTTTGTTTGGCCGTTCATTTTTCTTTTGATGTTTCTCCTGCTGATATCTGGAGATTAGAAAGTTGCTTTGTTAAACTTTCTATTTGTTGGCTAACGTCTGTTTCCTTCTGCTTTTTCAGGAAATCTACATTCTGTTTTAAATTTTTCAGGATCTCTTTAGTATCCTCTTTGATGCTACACAATAACTGGAGCTGTGTTGTTTTGTTTTATCAAAACAGCTAGCGCTGATAGGACTACCTTGTTTACTTCAGCTGGTCTTTGGAAACCAACGGCTGGTTCTTCAATATTTTCGACTGCTTTGACTACTGATGTGTATTTACTAGATTTCGCAGTCTGCTGCCAACTCATTAATCTGTAAAGAATTTCTGTGTTTTTAAAACTACCTCCTTCAGTTTTTCACTTTCTTTATTTAATTCAGTAAGCAAATTTAGAGTCTGCTGCTCAATCCTTTTTGGTTGATCCGAGATTTCCTGCACAAGTGAACTTACTTCGTGCTTTGATAAAGGATGGTGATCTTCTTTTAGGATTAAGAGTTTTTCATTTCTGTCTTCGATTTTTGCTAACCTTTTGTTTAACAGATAAAAGTGCCACCTGATTATGTATTCTCTAGAGAATGAAGAAGACAATCTTCCAAAAGACATCTCTCCGTTCATGTCCTTTCAAACATGTCTTTTTATTAATATCTCTTCAACTATACTTTATGCACTTTTAATAAAGTTAATGAGAGAAAATTAAAACTCAATTAACTTAATGTCTTTTATGCTTAATAACCATCACATTAAGCACTTTAATATTAAGTCAATGTTACTTTAATTAACACGAACCACATTAATGGATTATTGTTAAAATAATCTAATAATCTCTCACTTGAGTCATGTTATGTACTTTAATATAAATCGATTTTCATCTAACACAAGTTGAATTCACAACCAATTACTATAGTGAGCTATAATGTGAATTTATCAAGTTCTTTTTTTCATAATGAATTGTATAATCGGATCATGACAGACACATGTCAATTATGACAACATGATTCTTTTCATGTATTACAGATTATCGCAATCCACTAATACTTTAATTGAGGAACACTATATATACCTTTCAATTTTAACTTTGCATAAAGTTTCACATATTATTCATAATCAATAATTGTATACACCATAATATGAATAATAAACAATCATACAAAAACATTTTCTTTAATGAATTCAAAGATATTATAAGATACAAGTTATACATTTACAATCACATAAACAAGGACTTGTCACCTAAACTCATCCTTACAACATGTTCTTTAAAGGCTTTGGGTAGCAATCCTTTCGTCAATGTATCTGCTATCATTAAACTTGTACTTATATGCTCAATGTACACTTTTTGTTTTTGTATCTCTTTTTTGACTGTCAAGTACTTTAAATCCATATGTTTTGCCATTTCTAGTACTTGTCATTCTTCGAGAAGAATACTGCTACAGAATTATCACAATAAATTTTCAGCGGTCTATCTATACTGTCGACCATACTTAGACCCTGAATTAAGATCCGCAACCACAATGCTTGAATTGTAACCTCAAAACATGCCACAAATTCTGCCTCCATAGTGGAAGTAGCAATCGAAGATTGTTTTCCACTTTTCCATGACACGGCTCCTCCAGCTAATAGGAACACATAACCGAATGTAGATTTTCTCGAGTTTACACATTCGGCATAATCTGAATCTGAATATCCAATCACCTTAAGATGACTCGATTTTCTGTAAGTGAGCATGTATTCCTTTGTTCTTTGCAAGTACCTTAGTACTTTCTTTGCAGCTTTCCAGTGATCCAATCCTGGATTACTTTGATATCGACCCAACATCCCTACTGCAAAATTGATATCTGGCCGAGTACATGTCTGAGCATACATTAATCTTCTTACAGCTGATGCATAGGAATAGATTCCATTTCTTTACATTCCAAATCATTTTTTGGACATTGTATTTGTTTAAACTTGTCCCCTTTCTAAATTGGAGCTACACCAGTATAACACTTATCCATTCTGAATCTCTCAAGAATTTTATCGATATATCCTTTCTGAGACAATCCCAACAAACATTGTTGTCTATCACGGAATATTTCTATTCCAATTACATAGGATGCCTCACCCATATTTTTCATTTCAAAATTCTTAGAGAGAAAAACTTTTATGTCATGTAACATTCCCTTATCATTTGTAACAAGAAGAATATCGTCAACATACAATACTAAGATACTAAATTTACTTCCACTGACCTTCATATAGATACATCGATCAACGGTGTTCTCTACAAAACCGTACGACATAATGATATCGTTAAATTTAATATACCATTGTCTGGAAGCTTGTTTTAATCCATAAATTGACTTCTTCAATTTACACACCAACTTTTCATTTTTAGGAAATGAAAACCCTTCTGGTTGATCCATGTACACTTCTTCCTCTAAGTCACCGTTAAGAAAGGCGGTCTTTACGTCCATTTGGTGAAGCTCCAAATTATAATAAGCTACCAAAGCCATAACTATCCTTAAAGAGTCATTCTTTGAAACCGGAGAGAATGTCTCTTTATAGTCAATGTCATCTTTCTAAGTATAACCTTTGGTGACAAGTCTGACCTTATACCTTTCGATGTCACCTTTCGAATCACATTTGGTTTTGAAAATTCATTTACAACCAACACATTTCTTTCCTTCAGGTAACTCTACAAGTTCCCAAACTTTGTTGTCATCCATCGATTTCAACTCTTCCTTCATAACATTCAACCACTTTTCGGAATCATTACATTCCATAGCTCGTTTAAATGACTGTGGATCTTTGTCATTACTCAAGTCACATTCTTCTTCAAGTGAATAAATCACATAATCATCAGAAATTGCTGGTTTTTTCTACCTTACAGACCTTCACAATTTTGTTTCTTGTGATTGATCACTTATGACTTGAGCATCATTAATATGCTCATCATTGACACGTTCATCTTGCGTGGTTTGAATATTCATATGTTGTTCTGGCATGTTGTTAGACTGTGATACAACAAAATGACTAACAACTTGATTAGAAGTACTAGGTGTTGTTTCCTCCATCCGATTCTCTTGAATATTCACATTCTGTGATTCATCACTCTCACTGAACTTGTCATTCTCAATTAATCGAGCATTTTCAGATTCAACTATTCTTGTACTATGCTTTGGACAATAAAATATGTACCATTTAGACTTTTTCGAATAGCCGATGAAGAAACCACTAATGGTTATTGCAACGAGCTTCTTTTCATGTGGGTTATATATCCTAACTTCTACTGGACAACCCCAAACATGGATATGTCTTAAGTTAGGTTTCCTATCCGTCCACAGTTCATAAGGTGTCTTAGGAACTACCTTATTAGGAACCCTATTCAGCAGATATGCAATGGTCTTTAAACCGTGCATTCACAACGATAAAAGGTACATCACTTTGATTAATCATACTCCTAACCATTTTGATAAGAGTACGATTCCGCCTTTCAGCTACACCATTTTTTTGTGGTGTTCCTAACATTGTATACTGTGCACAAATGCCTCAACTTTCGAGAAACTTTGCAAATAGACCTTTGTTTTGTCCATTTTCATCGTATTTTCCCTAATATTCACCACCTCTATCCAACCTCACCACATTTACTTTTTTATCTAGCTGTCTTTCCACCTCATTGATGAACAATTCGATAATGTTCATTGCTTGAGATTTTTCATGCAGTATATATAAATAACCATAACGTGAGAAGTAGTCTATAAAAGTGATAAAATATTTTTCACCACTCCATGAAGGAGTGTCGAATGGACCACATATGTCTGTATGTATCAATTCTAAAAGTTCACTACTTCTTATGGCAGAATTCTTTGATGTATGTTTAGTTTGCTTTCCTTTAATGCAATCTATACACACGTCCCAGTCATTAAAATCTAACTGAGGTAAAATATTACTTTTCATTAACCTCATCATTCTTTCTTTAGCTATATGACCTAAACGTTTCTGCCATAAGAAAACAGAATTTTTATTTGTTGCACTACGTTTAGTTTCAATCGCATGATCAACATTAAACAGAGATTCTATAAATTTAATATCAAGATTGAAACAATACAAACCATCTTTCATAATACCAGAACCATAATAGTATTTATGTTTGTACAAAGAAAATACATCATCATCAATCTTAACATTAAAACCTTTACAATCCAACTTTGCAACAGAAATTAAATTCTTAGCACATTCAAGAACATAAAGACACTCTTCTAGATCCAGGTGGTATCCAGTATCCAGGATCAATCTATACGTCTCAATTCCTTCTATTCGTGTCTTCATTCTGTTCCCCATATACAAGAACTTTTTAGTCTCGTTTATGGGTTGGATCGAAAGAAATCCTTGCATAACATGTGACACATGAGTAGTAGCTCCAGAATCTAACCACCAAGTATTATTAGGTACTTCTATAATATTTGATTCAAAACATACTGAAATAAATAATGTACATTTCTTTTCGAACCAAGCTTTTCTTTTCGGATAATCCTTTTTTATGTGTCCAGCTTTGTTGCAGAAGTAGCATTTAAGCTCTTTTCGGATTTGACCATCATTTATCTTTAATTGGCATTTTCCCTTCCATTTGTTCTTTTTTACTTGGCTTTCCTTTGCTACTATTGACTTTCTTCTGAAACGTTAAATGTACTGCATGGTCTTTCAATTTCTTCAACTTCCTTTCTTCTTGAATCAATATGACCTTTATTTCTTGAAAGTTCCATTTCTCTTTAATGGTGTTGTAATTCACCTGGAACTGGCCAAACTCAAGATGAAGTGAGTTGATGATAAATTGAACCAAAAATAATTCACTTACATCCATACCCAACGTTTTCAGCTTTGCTGCCAAATTGGTCATGCTTGTTACATGATCATGAATAGGTTGAGACCATTCAAATTTCTTGGTTGTCAACTCACTCATCAAGCTCCCTACAATAGACTTATCTGTAATGCCTGATTTGGAATATACCTTTATTTTCGACATGAAATCTTTAGCATCATTCGTCTTTGGCATTGATGGCTTAACATTTTCAACCATTGTCATCTTCATTAAGCTCAAACTCAGTCTGTTAGACCGCTCCCAAGCCTCATTATAAGACTTGTCCGCTTCTGTACTGGTCTCAGTAATGGTTGGTGGTCTATCACAAACTAATGCTAAGTCTAAATCCAATACACTCAATTGAAATTGGATTTGTTCAGATCAATCAGCATAGTTTAAACCATTGAACTTAAGTAAAGTATTGTCAGAGGCGAATAAATTAAGAGAAGCTGCAAATACAACACATAATAATCTATGTAAATAGGCGTGTGGGGGTTCGGGAAAACAATGACGTCCCATTGTCATATAGGTCTATGTTGGATGGATTAGAGAGAAAATAGGTTAGCGACATGGGATACCAGGGTTCATTGTCTCCTGTTCAGAAATCTCCAACGTTCTCGTAACAAAAGAGTGTATACGGCCTGGGAAAACCTCTTGATATATATATATATAGCTCCTTTGTGGAATGACAGGGTTTTCTCATGGTTCCACGGTGTTTGTCATGTATGCACTCTTGGCTTAATTGCATTGTATGGTCATGCATTGCATTCAATTTCATTTTATCACTTACTGAGCGTTAAGCTCATTAGTTTAGATCTTGTGATGTAGGTATGAACGAGTAACAAAAGAACAGGTTAAAGACAGTTGATGAAGGATTTGCACGGGTGGATCTTGTGGCTGGCTGGGCTAGAGCGTTAAATGTAAAGTATTTGAAAAAGAGTTTTGTAACTTATTTCTTATTCTTTAATGTTTTGTTTTCATTCCGCTGCATTTCCTACAAAGAATGTTATAACTTCTGAAAGGAAACTGAGAAAGATGAAAATAAACTGATAAAAGTGAAAGTAAAGAGTTTTAACGATCAGGTTTTACAAGGAAAAAACACTTTGATGATTTTACGAAAAAAAGTTTTAAATTTTACACATTTTAAAGAAATAGAAAAATATGTGATGTTACATATTGCCTTAAACCTTTCTCTTTAATCGTCTCTTTGATGATCAAGAAACACTTGTACAATTCACCGTAATTTTTAGAGATTATTTTCTTGATTAGAGAATGAGAGTATGCTGTAATTTTCTCTAGAGAATGAAGAAGACAACCTTCCAAAAAGCATCTCTCTATACATGCTCTTTCAATCATGTTTTTCATTCATATCTGTTCAACTATACTTCATACACTTTTAATAAGGTTAAAAAGAGATAATTAAAACTCAATTAACTTAATATCTTTTATGTTTAATAATCATCACGTTAATCACTTTAATATTAAGTCAATGTTATTTTAATTAACATAGATCACATTAATAGATTATTGTTAAAATAATCTAACACTTAGTTGGGTTGATGTTGAGGCAAATGGGAGCTTGTGCAAGTAGAAAAATTCCACCAAATTTTTCTCTCTCAAATTGGTCCGCCATTGAGGGAGGGGGACAAATGTTGGAAAAAAGAATGATGAAAAATTACCAAAATAACCCAAAAATAAATAAAACACAACAAATTTCGCTCACAAATAAAATACTAAAATTTGAAAAATAATTTATTGTTATCATATTTTCCATTAAAAATTTATCGTGTCTTCTGCAACAGAAATAAGTCTTACACTACAAAAAATAAATCTTATTCCAAATATTTAATTTCCACAACACGAGAAAATTATTTGCAACAGAAGGCAAATATGCGCTATAAAAAAGTATTTTCTACAATAAAAACGAACCTTGTTGGGTGGAAAGTAAGTCCTAAAGAAATATAACCTATGGATTAAATTCTAAGAGTTTCAAATTCCAAATTTAAATTGACCAAATTTAAAATACCAAGATACGAGTCCCAGCTACTGAAAACATGAATTGATAATTACCTAAAAAGAATTTTAATCTAATCAACTTGGGTCAAATTGTCACCCCAAGTACCTTGGGCTCGAATAATCCACTGCACTGTACTAGTGATCATTATTTGCCCATTGAAATGTCCAAATGCACTACACGAGTGATTATTATTTGGTTGCCGAGATTGGATTTTGTCTAATCACACATGCAGCCAGTGTCGAACCAAGATCGGCTCGACTCCACTATGCCCATAATGTCAGGCTGACCACTCTACAACTCCAACTATCAACCAAATTACTTTAGACTAATGACAATGCAAGTCCCTCCATAGATAGGACTTTCCCCCCTACTTCCATTCACTTTCTCTCTCTAAAAACTAGGGAGAGAAGATAGAGGATGCTTGAGAGACTTAATGTTGCAAGTAGAGGTTAGTATGATGGGAGAATCGGTTAATCTTTTTGTCTGTCCAAAAAAAAAACCAAAAAATTTCAAACAATAAGGCAAGGAGAATATTTAGATTATTATAAATTATTTTTTTGCATCACAAATCCTGAAATACTAGTTATAAACTCAGGAAAACTCAAAAATTTCATTTTATGCCATCAAATACCTTGCTCGAGCATCGCTCGTACCCTTGTTGGAAGTCCATAAAGACGAATAAAACCAGCTGCATCAGCCTGATCGTAAATCTGCCCGCTTTCGAATGAAGAAATGTCCTGCCTGTAAAGGCTGTATTCACTTTTCCGGCCAGTTACAATAACAGAGCCTTTATATAATTTGAGGGTCACTGATCCTGTAGTAGTCTCTGTGATCTTCTCCATGAATGCATCCATAGACTCACGAAGTGGATCAAACCATCTTCCTGCATAGACCAGCTCAGCATATTTGAGGGCAAGTGAATCTTTAACTTGTAGAGTCTCTCGATCTAGAGTTAATGACTCCAGCTCCTGCACTGCCGAGAAAAGAATCGTTCCCCCTGGAGTTTCATACACTCCACGGCTCTTCATGCCTACGAGCCGATTTTCAACCATGTCCACTCGGCCAATTCCGTGCTTCCCACCAATGTCATTGAGCTCAGCAAGGAGGGATGCTGGAGAAAGTTTCTTCCCATTGACAGAAACAGGGAGACCTGAAACTATACCAATTTCTATATATCTGCAGCAGATAATTGCCTCTTACATTCATTAATCGATGCCATGGTCTTGATTTTAGTTATAATATTTAGTTTAGAATATATAAACTTACTCTGGTTTGTTCGGTGCATCTTCAGGCTCCACAGACATCATGTACATATCTTTCTTAGGCTCATTTGCAGGATCTTCCAGAATGTCACCCTTCAACGTCATGGACAACATAATTTAGTTGAAAGGATATAGGCAAAGGGCCTTTGAGAAAAGATGGCCGTTTGTGTTATTTACCTCATGACTAAGGTGCCATAAATTTCGATCCCTGCTATATATTGATTTCTTCGTCACTGGAACAGGTACGTTGTGCTTCTTAGCATACTCAATGGCATCTTCTCTCCCCGTAATATCCCATTCCCTCCAAGGAGCGACGACATTTAGTTTGGGATTTAGAGCAAAGAATGTGAGCTCAAATCGAACCTGAATAAAAGTAGAATGATGTTCTTTTTTTGCAGAAATGTTAAAGAATAAAGTAAAAGACAAGACTTCAAATATACACCTGATCATTTCCTTTCCCAGTGCATCCATGAGAGACAGCATCCGCTCCAACTTCTTTTGCAACTTCGACCATGGCCTTTTTTCACAAGGTTTCACAAGAAAATCATATAATGCCATCCAATCAATGTGACACCAAGATATGAGCAAAAAGAAGCAAATAATTGAATATACTTTAAAGATCTTAATTATACTTTCTGTAAAACCTCATCTGTAATGAAACTCGAATACATTCACATGAAATCCAAGTGGCAATAATTCAATTTCCTCAGTGGTATCCACATCAATCAATATTTGTGGTACAACATAAATTACCAAGAGGAAAAATTTAAAAAGTGGTAACTCACCTTTGCAATTACTGGGCGAGCCATGGAGGTCCCCAACAAGTATTTCCTTTCATATATCGCACCAGCTCGTAAGCACGGAAATATGTAGTCTCTCACAAATTCCTCCTTTAAGTCCTTCACTACCAACTGACAAGCCCCACTCGCTCTAGCCTTTTCTTCCAAACCATCAAGTTCCTTTATACCCTATGTATTTGGATATGGCACCAAAAATAAATATTATATTGTAAACACATCTTCAATGCTAATTCAACATCATAGGATACCAAATGAACACAAGAATGAAGACTTAGAAATGCGTAACATACTTGACCAACATCTGCAGTAAAGCAAACAACCTCACAACCATAGTTCTCCCTGCAAGGAAATTATAGTTATGAAAATCAACCGGCTAAAAAGGAAATGGTAATTAAAAACGACCCAAGTAAGGTATTACCAGGGCAACAAATTTTTTTAGCATCCTAGAGACTCTTATGCATAAAATCTAAAAACATACAATATGCAAGTTGGATCAGACAATTACTTTAAAAAACACCTTCAATGGCAAGCATAATTTATTAACAAAGCAAGGTTTGAATAGAATTTACCTCAGCCATGGGACAATAACTGATGTGTCTAAGCCACCACTATATGCTAAAACAACCTTGTTTAATTTACCACGCAACCCCACATTTTTAGAATCCTTTGATGTATCTATCTCTCTATCACTCTGCAAAACTGCCCGAGGTACTGCATTGAAATGGAGAAAAAAAAAGAGAGCCAGCGCTGGACTCAGGAACTTTTAAAGGGATGCATGTATCGTAATGATAAAAGAACCTGCGGTTGAGAAATCTACAATTGACATATTTATCATTTTATTGAACTTCAAATCAAACTTTTTAAGTGAAAGCCGATTTTAAAACCACCAAAAAGGGAAAAATAATGGATGCAAAAACGATATAAGAAAAATATAGAGCAACCAGATAGGTGAAATTGATTCATATTATCGATATAACAAGCTTTCCATTCATTTATTCATTTTTTTACTGACGAAACACACATTTACCTTTACTATCACCAAGCCGGCCGGCAGTGCCCGAGTTGCATGGATAATCATGGAGCTTGTTCCCTTTCGCTCTCACCTACAACGACAAAAAGAACGCAAATACATATAAATATCATTATGAAATAGAAAATGGTCCAAGACTATCAAGGTCAGTACCTTCTGGAATGAAAACTGCTTCGTCGAGCTAAAATTTCGGAAAATTTTTGGCGACAACTCTGAACGAAGAAATCATGCAGTCTCGGATTATATTCTCAATTACACAATCGAATTTCCTAAAACTAAGAATAATTCAAATAAAAATTTATTGAAAAACGAATTATTAAGCTTTCACCCATCCATCTTTGCCGGTTGTTAGTGAGTAAAATGGAAACCGAATGTAGCAAATATTACCAGCTTTAGGCAAGTTAAAGGCGAGGCCAGCGGATGAAGATGGAGAAATCGCCCTCAACTGCGCCATAGAATCGACGTTGGATACCGGATTCTCCACTTACAGATTGAACAGAAGCTTTTATGGGAGCTTGAAAGCTCTATAGGGTTTCAGCAACGGCGGAGGCTCTTGCTCTGTCAAAACGACGCAGTTTAAGTGTCTGGCGCCAAAATCAGCAGCCACGTCACTTACCTTTTACGACATCAACTACAATTCAAAGAAGCTTCGTCTACCTAAAAATGTGAAAATTCTTTAATTTCTTGGAATATTTTTTAAATATAATTTATTTCTTTTAGAAAACAAAAATTAACTCTTAATATGTAATTTTCTAACGTTTACGGAATAACACGTGTCAAATGTTTTACCTATTTTGCAGTAGGGAAAATGATAAATTAACCATAGTTGTTTGCGATCAACGACAAGTCAACTACTATTCTTTATTTTCTAACAAATTAACCACTGACGTATGAAAAAATGATAAAGCAAACATCGTTGTCACGTTTGCCGTTAGGAAGCTAACAGGGTGCCGCGACGTCTAGGCCAAAGGGTCCTGGGATGCTGCGGCGTCCAGGCCAAAAGGTTAATTTGTCATTGACAATAAACCACGATGGTTAATTTGTCATTTTCCCTTTGCAATATTTACGAAGAGTCAAAACTCTTCATCATTAAGCATGTTGTAATGCTTAACATATTCTCTCCAGTCTTTTTCAAAAGGTCGAGATTCTGTATTCTTTGCAATATTTTTTGAAGAGTTGAGATTTTGTATTTCCTGCAGTGTAACTATAACGACACGCGTGTTGTATGAGCATAAGAATATATAAAACGAAAAAACTTATTTTGCATATTTGCCCCCTAATTTGTTATTTAAAATAAATTTACTAAAATGAGAAAAAATAAAATATAAGAATAAAATAATCATGGAAAAAAATAACTTCCATGTTTGACATGTAGTTTTATTAGATTATGTATTAAAATAAATAAATAAAAGATGAATTTGTTTAATTACTTTTTAATTTTCTTTAATTTAATTCATTTCATTTTATCTACATGCTAAAAATGTGATTTTGTTTTAATTTGTTTGAATGTTTTTTAATCTCTTTTAATGTAATTTGTTTTTTTTAAGACAAAATTAATGAATAAGAGTGTGAAGACGAAAATACTTGTTTTGCATGTTTACCACTTTATTTATTAGCTTAAATAAATATTAAAAAGAAAATAAATAAAAATATAAGAGTAAGACAAAAATAAGAAAAGACATAAGCATGTAGAAGACAAATATACTTATTTTACAGGTTATTCAACTAATTTCTTTTACTACATCTTATAAATTATAAAATTAAAATGAACTTTTATGATATTTTCTCAAATTTATTGTTTGTGGGTATTAGCTCTTTTTCGCTTAAGGTCTCTAAAATCATGAGTTTTGCAATTTTTCTATGGGTATTAACTATTTTATACTGTGAGTTTTTTTAAACGATATGGTTGAGTCATATCCTTTAAGTTAAAGATGATATTTGCATCGTTTATTTTTTATAGTTTAAGGTTTAATTTGTTAACAAAAATTGTTCAATGGTTGACTCTTATTGATCCAAAAATACAGTGGTCTTTTGTTAATTTTCCTAAATTTATAATTTCACAATTGAAATTTAATAATTTATTATTATTATTATTATTATATTTTCAAATCAAACTCATATAACTAAAATAAATTGATATGGATCTCAATATGCACAATGAAGGACAATTCATATCTAGACCTCCATATGTTGATAGTAATGATTATATATATTGGAAGTTTAGAATAAAATTTTTGTGTAATCTTTGGATTTTGATTTATGGCAAATTATTGAAAATAGAATAAATGTTTTAAATTTGCCTTTTGATTGTGATGAGCGAAAATTGCGCATGAATGCAAAAGCCATGAATATTCTATATTGCTCATTAATTAGAAATGAATTTGATAGAATACAAACATGTATGAGTGCTAATGATATTTGGAGAATTCTTGAGTTTGCACATTTAGGTACAACTAAAATCGAAAGTGATGAAAGCACATCCTTCGAAGATGAGGAAATGACCAACGTATGCATCATGGCCAAAGAAAATGAGGTAAACGATTCTTCTAGTGATTTAAAAGAAAATTTTGATGAAGATGATTTACTTGATGCTTTTAATGAGTTATATGAACAATTCAACTTGTTTAAATCTAAATATAAATCATTGAAAAAGAAAATTGAAATTTTGATGAAAAACAAATTGATATGGTTCAATCTTTTGAAAAGCAAATTAGTGATTTGAAATTGTTAAATGATAACTTGAATTCTACTATCAAATCACTTGAGAATGAAATTAACACTTGGAAAATAAAAAATGATGATTTAAATTGTGTTGTGCTTAATTTAACAAATGAGGGCAAAAATTTAAATATGCTCATAGGAAAACAAATGGTTACTTTTGACAATCAACCATTTGCAAAGAAAAAAATTATGAAATTTCTTTGGTGACCCATCTACTTGTAATACTTGTAATTATATTGGGCATAAATCTTTTGTTTGTCTATTGAACTTAAATATTAATTTGAAATTAAATTTTAGTTCTAAATTTGTGTGACTTCTTAAAGGAACCAAACCAATAACCTTCTAATTCCTTTTTAAATCATTATTGTTGCAATATTGTATTGATGGTTAATTTATTTATTTTTTATGTTTATGAAATAAAATTATCTATAAAAAAGAATTAACTAAAATAGCTTCAACTTGATCAACCGATAGTGATAAAACAAAATTTGAATAAATACCAATACCTATTATAGAAAAAATAATGGAGATCGAAACAAAGTCTTGCTGTCCAACCATTTGATTTTAATGTCAATCATACTTTTGGATTGGGGAGGATCCCATTTGAGAGTGTCCAACCATTCTTCCTCAGATTTCACGTAAAACATTTGTGGAAATGGTGGGTGCTGTCTATCCACATCAAATGCAATTCGCTTCAACTTTGGACATTCCTTTATTTCAATCTCTTGGGGAGAAGGAGTACGAATCACTTTGTCATCACTGCAAAGACCCTTTAAATTTAGTAGATATTTCAAAGAGATAAGTTTTAGTTTTGGAAGAGATAAAGTTTTAGGATGTCCATTTCCTCCTGACTTGGTATCGCCACTTGTACCTTCTATTAATTCCTCCAGGCCCTGGCAGTGATAAATGTTAGATATTTCTTAAAGAAATTATAACATTCTTAAACGATCTAAACATGCTTTTCATAACAAAAGTAAAAGCCTTCAGATCAAATGCGAAATTTTTTAACGAAATACCTCCAGCCATTGTTGTTGAAATCAGGGACAGCTGCTTTCCTTCCTCTGCAGAGTTTCTTCTAAACCTTTTTATCTCTGAACGATGGTGTATTTTTGTTTCTGAAGTGAGATAATAGGAATAGAGAACCTTCAATGCAATACCTCTTATTTATGTATTAACTTCTCTCATCAAGAAGTTAATGTCAAGAGATGCAATGTATGGGCAGTTTCCGTTTTGAAACTGTCTAGAAAACCAGACCACAATTTATTGTGGTCAGTTACAATCCAAACGCCACATTAGATTGTAACTGCCAACATTCTCCCACTTGGT
This sequence comes from Begonia loranthoides, assembly GCA_022433065.1. Lineage (NCBI taxonomy): Eukaryota > Viridiplantae > Streptophyta > Magnoliopsida > Cucurbitales > Begoniaceae > Begonia > Begonia loranthoides. Next base: position 2,191,484 of record CM039482.1, on the reverse strand, counting down.
CTGAGTTTTCTTATTTAGATATAGTAAGAAAATATAATACATGAATCATAGCGATAAATTCTCTTAATGTAATCAAGAATTATCTTCCATGTATCACAATGCATTATGTTTCTTCTTTAATTCCCATAAACTTAATGAATAAACCTTATGTTTATTCGAGGTTCAAAACTGAATTATGTTTCTCAAACTGAATGTGTACACAATAAATTTTATAATGAGAAATATAATAAGAAGAGTTATAAACATTCGTTCTTACAACGAAAAATTACATAATGGACCCAAGTCCCATTTTAACAAAATGATCCTTAAATTTCAATGGTGGCATGCCCTTAGTCAAAGGATCAGCGATCATCAATTCAGTGCTTATGTGTTCAATGACCACTTAACCATTCTTAACACGTTCTTTTATGGCTAAATACTTAATGTTGATATGCTTACTTCGACTACCACTTTTATTGTTTTTAGCCATAAAAACCGCAGCTGAATTATCGCAATATATCTTCAGCGGTCTAGAAATCGAATCAACGATTCTAAGTCCTGAAATAAAACTCTTCATCCATACACCATGCGAAGTAGCCTCAAAACATGACACGAACTCAGCCTCCATAGTGGATGTGGCAGTCAAACTCTGTTTAGCACTCCTCCAGGATACAGCTCCACCGGCCAACATGAATATGTATCCTGATGTTGATTTACGAGAATCAACACAGCCAGCAAAATCTGAATCGGAGTATCCAATCACATCCAATCTATCCGTCCGTCTGTAGATAAGCATGTAGTCTTTGGTTCCTTGAAAGTACCGTAACACTTTCTTTGCAGCTGTCCAGTGGTCTTTACCAGGGTTACTCTAATATCGACCCAACATCCCAACAACAAATGCAATGTCAGGTCTTGTGCAAACCTGAGCATACATCAGGCTTCCAACAACCGAAGCATAGGGAATGTTTCTCATTTGCTCCCTCTCAAGATCGTTCTTCGGGCACTGGTTCTCATGGAACCTGTCACCCTTCACAATGAGAGCAACACTAGGTGAACAATCTTTCATCCGATATCTCTCTGAAACTTTATTGATATAAGTTTCTTGAGACAATCTCAAGCAACCTCGGAATCTGTCTCGATGAATCTTTATACCAATGACGTAAGAAGCATCACCCATGTCATTCATATCAAAGTTTTTAGAGAGAAATTGTTTCACCTCATGCAATATACCTTTATCATTAGTTGCAAGCAAAATATCATCCACATATAGGACTAAGAAACAAATTTTGCTCCCACTAACATTCTGATATATACATTGATCCATAATGTTCTCTACGAAACCGAATGAAGAGATAACATCATGAAACTTTAAATACCACTGATGGGAGGCTTGCTTCAATCCATATATGGATTTTTTTAAACTTGCATACTAAATGCTCACCACTACTAAAGGAGAATCCTTCAGGTTGTTTCATATAAACCTCTTCCTCTAGTTCTCCATTGAGAAAAGCCGTTTTCACATCCATTTGTTACAACTCAAAATCAAAATGTGCAACCAATGCTAAAATAATGCGAAGAGAATCTTTCTTAGATACAGAAGAAAAAGTCTCTGTATAGTCGATTCCTTCCCTTTGTGTGAATCCTTTAGCAACAAGTCTTGCTTTATATCTTTCGATGTTGCCCAATGAGTCTTTCTTAGTCTTAAAGACCCATTTACAACCTATGGTTTTTACACCATCAAGCAACTCGACAAGATCCCAGACTTCGTTTGAATTCATAGAATTCATTTCGTCTTTCATGGCATCATACCATAGACTTGATTCATCACAACTTATGGCCTGTGAAAACGTCTCAAGATCATTTTCGGCTCCAACATTATAGTCCGACTCTTATAGATATGTGACATAATTACTAGGAATAGCTGATCTTCTCTCTCTAGTAGATCTCCGCAGTATTGTTCCAACATTTTCTTGAGAAATTTGTTGTTCAACTGGTTGATCAACAATTTCTGGAACTTCCTCAAGAACTTGATCTACTGTATTATTATCAGCAACTTGTGGAATAACATTTATTGATTGTTCAACACTCGTTTGAACTCTAGGAGTGTTGTTTACAACAATCAATCTTTCACTTGAGTTAGATGGTTGAACATCAATGTGATCTTTTTCAGAAATAATATCCTGAAATCGATCACTCCCACTAATCAAGTCGTTCTCAAGGAATTTCGCATTTCTTGATTCCACAATCCTAGTGCTGTGAGATGGACAATAGAATCTATACCCCTTAGACCTTTCGGCATATAAAATGAAATAGCCACTAATGGTCCTTGGGTCTAGTTTCTTTTCTTGTGGATTATAAATTCTAACTTCAGACGAGCATCCCCAAATGCGTATATGTCTCAAATTTGGTTTCCAACTTTTCCATAACTCAAATGGTGTCTTTTCGACAGCCTTGGTTGGAACTCGATTTAATATATACACTGTCGTCTTAAGTGCATCAGGCCACAAGAAATCTGGAAGTTTGGAGTTACTACGCATACTCCTCACCATGTCCAATAATGTTCGATTTCTTCTTTCTGCCACACCATTATGATCTGGAGAACCAGACATGGTGTATTGAGCAACTATTCCATGCTCTTGAAGAAATTTAGCAAACGGACCAGGTGCTCGTCCATCCTCAGTATATCTACCGTAAGATTCTCCACCTTTATCAGTCCTCACAATCTTAATTTGCTTACCGCATTGTTTCTCTACTTCTGCCTTGAAAACCTTAAAGGCATCCAATGCTTCATATTTATTATGAAGCAAATAAAGATACATGTATCGTGAGTAATCATCAATAAAAGAGATGACGTATCTTGGATTATTTGAGTCCATGACTGGACTACAAATGTCTGAATGTATGATCTCTAATATCTCTGAACTCCTCTTAGCACCTTTCTTAGATACGTTGGTTTGCTTTCCCTTAATGCAATCCAAACACATATCAAAATTAGTAAAATCTAAAGTACTAAGTACTTTATCATTTACTAATCGCTTAATTATCTGTATGGAGATATGTCCCAATCTCCGGTGCCACAACATAGAGGAATCCTCATTTATAACACATCTTTTATTACTAGTGTGTACATGCATAACATCATGAATGGTATCATTTTGTAAATCAATAGAGAAAAGACCATCAGACATTGTACCATTTCCAATAAGATCAGATTTGTAAAATAAACTGAAGTTTACATATGAAAATGTAAAGGAAAAACCCAAAGGTACAAGACTTGAAACTGAAATTAAGTTTCTAGAAAAATTAGGAACATATAAGTCTTTTTTAAAACCAAAATAAAACCACTGCTAAGAATTAAACTGCATGTTCCAACAGCTTCCACATGTGAACACATCTTGCTTGCAGAATAGATGCTCTGTTCACTTTCCACTGGTTTCCGAAGGTTTCGCATACCCTTTCTTTTCAAGCCATGCCTTAAACTTGGTGCAATCTTTCTTAATGTGCAATTTCTTGTCACAGAAATAGCACTTGATTTCCTTCTTGATTTCACCAGATTGGATTGGTATTTTACCTTTCCTTTTATCTTTCTTTTTGGCTTGTGTCTTTTTCTTTCAATGGGTCATCATGAATGCACTCTCACCTCTTTCCATCATCAGCCTCCCTTCCTCTTGAACACACATGGTCATTAATTCATTAATTGACCATTTATCCTTATGTGTGTTGTAAGAGATCTTAAAGGGACCGTATGGCTGTGGAAGAGTATTCAGAATATAGTGCACCAGGAAAGAATCTGACATATCAACCTCAAGTGTCTTAAGTTGAGCCGCAATGTCTCTCATCTGCATAATGTGCTCACACACACCCGTAACTGTAGTAAGCCTCAAGGATGAAAATTTCATAATGAGTGTGCTGGCAAGTGCCTTATCTGAAGTCACAAACTGTTCTTCAATAGCTTTCAGCAATGGCACGACATCATTATACTGCTCGACAAAACCACGAATACCAGCAGCAATCTTAGTCTTTATGAACATCACACTAAGGCGATTTGAACGTTCCCAAAGTTCATAAAGAGCAAGATCATCCAGAGTGCTGGTCGGATTAATAATTGGTTTGTCTTTCCGTATAGGATAATCGATGTCTACACACCCCAAATGAAGAAAGACTCTCTCCTTCCATACTTTATAATTATCACCCTTTAATTCTGGTATATCGCATTTTATATCAGAGAACTGAAAGAATTCATAGCTGCAAATAAGCAAATAACATGGTTAATTGAGGCAAAAACTGAAATCATGATTTACCAATGCAAATCATGCTGTAATAATGAATCCAGAAACATAAAACTTGCATGTGGGCTAAAGTTTTAATTTAATAGGATTCATTTTCACCGAATTAATAAAACTATCAAGCTATATCCATTTTCTTAATTCCTGTGGGTAATTAAGAAAAATAACTCGATATTTTATTTTAATTAATTAAATAAATACCATAAAATTTTCAGTGGGATAAATTTTACCATATTTATAAAATTAATCACAATAAATGTCATAATGTGATTTTTAATACTTAATATATAATTTTATTTAATTAAAGATGATATGACTACTCTTTAATAAAATAAAATTATATTAAATCACTCGACATTTAATTAACTGAATTTTTCTGTTATTAAATAACATGCACTTAATTTTGTATACATCATAAACTCAATTATGCATACAAACAAACATAATTTATATTTTCAATTAATATACATGAAAAATGTAAACGAACGAACATGCAATTTAATTGACAAAATTTATTACAGCAGAATATAGCAACAAAATATACATGTTTAATAAATGTAATTTTACGCAAGAATTGCCTTTAGTTGAGGTGGCAACCCATCTCCTTTACACGCTGCAGGTCCCGGTTCGACAAATTACATGTAGTTTCTGACCACCAGAACTACACGTAGTTTTGTCTATTTTATATGCATCTAATAAATGCCAAAACTACATGCAGTTTCTGCTACTAGAACTACACGTAGTTTTGCCCACTGTATAGACATCCATTAAATGTAGGAACTACATGTAGTTTTTGCCACCAGATACTACATGTAGTTTTCAAATGTCATAACTACATGTAGTTTATGCCACCAGATACTACATGCAGTTTTTCCCACCAAAACTACATGTAGTTTCTGCCACCAGAAACTATAAGCAGTTTTGCCACCAGAACTACATATAGTTTTTGCCCAAAAGAACTACATGTAGTTTCTGCCATCAGAAACTACACGTAGTTTAAGTTGTCTTCAACCTCCAGCAGGGTCAATTTGACCTAGTTTGTCCCAACGCGAACCTGTTCAAAAACTCATGATTTTGAACACCGAATTCAATAATTTTTGTTGCAAAACGTTCATAAGAGAATTCATAGATGATTCTTAACAAAAAAAATACTTTGAAATCACCCAAAAATTTAATCTTTAAAATTTCAAAGATTTTCCCTAACTTTGATTTCAACGCAACAAGACAGAGGCTATTAGGCTCTGATACCAAATGTTAGATATTTCTTAAAGAAATTATAACATTCTTAAACGATCTAAACATGCTTTTCATAACAAAAGTAAAAGCCTTCAGATCAAATGAGAAATTTTTTAACGAAATACCTCCAGCCATTATTGTTGAAATCAGGGACAGCTGCTTTCCTTCCTCTGCAGAGTTTCTTCTAAACTTTTTTATCTCTAAACGATGGGGTATTTTTGTTTCTGAAGTGAGATAATAGGAATAGGGAACCTTCAATGCAATACCTCTTATTTATGTATTAACTTCTCCCATCAAGAAGTTAACGTCAAGAGATGAAATGTATGGATAGTTTCCGTTTTGAAACTGTCAAGAAAACCAGACCACAATTTATTGTGGTCAGTTACAATCCAAACGCCACATTAGATTGTAACTGCCAACAATAAACTCTAATTTCTTCGATGTTTTGAAAGTTGGACAAGAGTCCTAACGGAAACAACTTCTTCATATTTGAACAAGCCTGAATCTCTAATCCTTTCAAATTGGAAAATGGTTTGGGCCTTCCTATTTTAGACTGCCATGCTAGATTGCACACCGTGTCAAAAACAAAGTCCCCTAAATTCGCAGTACAACGGCCATGAACAATCTCTATAAACTCAATGTCTTGGAGAAACCTTTGAAACTGGTATTCACAAAAGAGTTTTATGCTTCCTTCTATTTCAAGATTTTTCTGTAGATTGTCCCCACTCTCAGAAAATGAAGATTCTAATTGATTGTACTTGTTCACATCTGAGACATTGCTTTTCTGGAAATTACACACTTTGTCAAAAAGAAAACCATCTAAGCTCACTGTATCCCTAGACCATGCATGACTTAACCAAATCTGCTTTTTACTCAAATCCTGATTGCTTTTGGGGTTGAATACATCTATTTCATTTCCAAGTGAGAAATAGTAGGAGTTAGGTAGTCCCTTGATCTTCATGTGTTCGATGAACATGAGAAAGCTGACAAAGTCCTCAAACTGGACATTCAAATGTTCCAAATTGTTTAAAGAGTTTAACTCTTTAACTTCAAAAATTGAAGCATGGATTGCTAAAAATTGAAGAGCAGTTAGCTTGCTAATAACACCCACACCAATTCTTTCTATCCGTGTATACCAAAGGTTAAGGTATCTCAATTTTATCAAACTTCCAATGTCTGGTAATTCACTTACATGTGTAAAATAAAGATCTAGTCTTTCCAAAGAACTTAGTTCATCTAAAGATGACACATTTTCCAAAGACATGCAACCCCTAAGTATCAATGCAGCAAGGCTTTTCAACAATGAAATGGATTTTGGCAAAGTTCTTATGCCACTGTAGGATAAGTTAAGATATTTGAGCCCGTGTAAATACATAAAGAAATCATCAACAACACTATGCATGCGGTTCTTCTGTAACAATAATATCGAAAGCCTATTACATTTTGGTGAAAAATCAAAAATTGCCTCAATTTGATTTTTCATGAGGGAAACAACCTCGATATTATCTGTCCAACTTTTTTCATCGGGAATATTTTTCAATCCTATGTCAGCTTTTATCATGAATCGAGAACCTGCAATTTGAAGTGTCATATCTCTAATCAAATCATGAAGATAAACACGACCCCATTCATCAAATGAAAGCAACGCGACTCGTTCAAGTTTTTTCAATATAGTGAGGCCTTTATCAAACATCTTAGCCATACTAATATTCTTACCCAACAACCCTACATCAATAAACAACCAAATTAAATCATCTCTGTCTATTCGAGCATCTTCAGGATATGTGGCGCAGTATAGAAGACATTCTTTTATTTCCCAATCCTTGAGTCGCTCATAGCTCAATCTTAATACGTTAAATATTTTCTCTTCCATGTCATCTACTTTACCACTTGAGCTTCTTAACTCATCCAAAACATTCCTCCACTCACAAACATCATTACATCCTATCATGCTCTTTGCCAACGTAACTATTCCAAGTGGCAACCCTGCACACTCCTTAAGCACATCAATGTTAATCTTTGTTAAATCATCAGGTATTTCACGTCCAATACTGTTAACGAATAGTGTCCAAGCATCTTTTTTTGAAAGAGGACCCACTTTGATAATTTCATCACAATACATTTTTGAACACACGTCTTTCGATCGACTTGTCACAATTAATTAATATCCAACTTCTTTTGGAATTCCTAATCCCACCTTATTCAAATCAAAATCAGACCACATATCATCCAAAATTAAAATGATTTTTTTCTTTCTTTTCAACATTTCTGCAAGTATTCCAGCTCTTTCTAATTCGTCTAGCTCATTTGAAATATCTACTTTCATTTTTCTTGCAACATCAGTTTGCAACTTTTGAATGCTACAATCTCTTGAAACCGTGACCCAATAAACAGAGCCATAAATGTCACGTTGATCTAACATCATGTTGTGTAAATGTGTTATCAAAGTAGTTTTACCCACTCCGCCCATTCCCTATACTCCGATTGTCGACACCTTAGTCTTGGTTAGTAAAAGTGAGATCTCACTCATATAATCCTCAAACTTTTCACCTACTAAGTTACTTGTGGGAAATTTAACTTGAATTTCCTCCCCTTCAATTGTAAGATCATCACCAAACTTGCCTATCTCTGCGAGTTCCTTCACTTCTTTAATCAATTTATTCACCTCTCTACTCTTGTCCGCAAGAGATGAAATTCTACACTTTTCCACGTTTCGAATTCCAAGTTCTTCGCTTCCACTATTTTTATCACTTTCGTTCCTCTTAATATGAATAGACTCTCTCAAACTCTTTTTCAACTTCTCCACCTCATCAGGGTTGGTGCAACTGCGAAGCTGGTTATAGATATTGAGTAAATTCTCAATGTTTTCCATACCTAATCACTGTCGAAGAATGGGAGATCAAAATTTAATCTAAGAATACACATGCAGCAACAAGTTTCAAATGAAAGAGGAAAAAATCCCAGAAATTTCTAGTCGAAGGAAGTCAACATACTTGCCCTTTTACTGGAACGAAGAAACTTTTCAGCCCTCTCCCAGCACTCTATCAATCTGTGCACAAGGAAAACCTAGCCTCCATGTAAACAAATTAACCAGAGAGAATTTTTATTTATATAACAGAGAAAAAAGCATGATTCAAGTAGAAACCCCCTCCATTTGAGCACCAGAAATAAGAAATATTTGTCGAATCTACAAGCTTAAGCCGAAGCGATTGTGAAGATGGAAATCAAGCCCTAAAAAAATATAAGAAAGCATACCTTGTTCAGTGACTGAATCGAAGAAGATATTGAAACCGATAGGAGGAAGAAAAGGAAGTTTACCGGAGATCCAACCACCACTCTTTAAAGCAGGACCTGGACCGATCAAGAATTTGATGAATATTAAAACTAAATTTTGAAGAGAGAGAAAAGCCCACTTGCTATTTTTCCCCCTTCAAATAATTGATGTGTACGTCATACTGTTTGACATTAAATTGCCTACCTGCCATGCCCGCCATGGAATTGAAGCAGAGAGTAGGCTTATTTCCCAAAGAATTTCTCCCGGTAAAGAAATCGATAAAAATAGAGTCTTTTTGTTCGAGAACACTCTTCAAAGTTCTTTAAGATTTATATTTCATTTTTTTATTCTTAGTACAATATAATAATTATAACATTATTTTTAAAAATAATAATTTACCGCATAACAACGTTAATATGTTTGACGATAAATGTGACAAAAATTTTTGTGGACGTCAATATATTTGACGATAAATGTGACAACGATTTTTTATAGAGATCTTTTTCTATGGTTCAACGATTAATTTGTTAATAAAAATAATTTAATAATTAAGTTGTATATAATTGATTTATCAATTTCCCAAACAATTACCCAAAGATAAACAATGATGTTTGGTGGTAATGATTTAATAATCATCTTTTTCATCTCAACACAACCAATAATTTAAATTAATTTAACTAATCAATTTTTAATCTAGTTCATATGATTTCAAAAAACATAGAAAATATACTTGAGAATTATTAACTTAATTAAATCATCAATATAATATGTTTATTTAGAATAATTAATCAAGAATGCGACAAAAATGAGAGTAATTAACAAAACAATCACTTAAGTATAAGATCATTGACAAGACAAATACAAAATAATTTTTGCTAACAAATATAACACTGAACTATAAAAATGAACGAAGCAAAAGTCGTTTTCACATATTTCGTTAAAAATTAAAAAACAATTATAGTTAAAGACTTACTTTCCGCAACAAAAGTCAAATATCAATTGCGTAAAGAAAATCCTAATCTAGTGGCTTGTTTTTTTGCAATAGAAGGCAAATTTTCACACTGAAAGACAAGTTTACATAGCAAAAAACAAGTTTTTACTACTAAACGAATATTTGCTTGTGCATAACGAATACGTTCAGCTACGGAGAGCAAGTCTTTCGTTTATGACTACTTCATATACAAGTTCGATGCGAAAAACATAACTTTCGGTGTGGAAAAAAAATTAAAATTTTAATAATAAATGTGACGATAATATTTATGATGTTCATTTCTATAGTTTCATGTTTTATTTATTAGAAAAAATTATGTAGTAAGATATCTACAGCTTAAATTTATTTATTTTTAATTAAAGCTAAGTTCGAATAATTTATTTTATCAAAAAAAAAATTCTAATTTATTTCAAACAGTATATTAAATTATATTCAGAAAAACTGTCACCTTTATAACATCCATTGATGAACTGGTGAAAGAAAACACCATTGTTGTTAGTCCCAACCAAAGCGTGGATTCTAGAGACTGGAAGAGAAGTTTTGATAGAGAATTTGATCTAAAAACCAAAGTCTGATCAAACCTAGAAAGTAAAGTTTGAATGGAGCAGAATAAAAGAAAGAATGAAGAGGACGATGAAATCAGATGGGAATCCATGGAAGCTACTGCATCATAAATCGGAACTCATCAAAGCTAAGAACACCATCGCCATCAAGATCGAAACAGCCAATCATGATCCCACACTCTGCAATCGAATTCTCCTCGCCGAGTCTACTCAGCATCTTCTTCAAGCCCTTGGGCGTGATGAAGCCACTCCCTTCTTCATCGTACATTCCGAAAGCCTGTTTCAGATCCTTCAACTTCTCTTCCTCTCCCCCTATTTCCATCAGCCCAACCAGATCGTCAAATCCCATCATCCCGTCCCCGTCGGAATCCAAGGTTTCCACCGCCGCCTCCGCCTTCTTCTGCAGCAGCTCTTTCCCCATCAGACCCAGCCTGCTTCTCAGCTCTCCCGGCGAGATTTTCCCGTCCCCGTCCTCATCCAAGTATCTGAACACTCTCTCGATTTCTCCATTTTGGGTACCTCAGATTGTTTGCTCAAACTTGGAGATATTGTAGGCAGCCATTCCTAATATACTCCTGCTAGAACCAACTTGAAGGATAGTCGGTAGAAGTTGCTTCGACGAATGAAGAAAAGGAAATAAGTTTTGTTTTTTGGAGTAAGCGCGTACACCCGCGAAGGAAGCAAGATTAAGATATACGCTTTTAATTGTTTAATTAGTCACACGTGTTAAATAATAATTAATATCGAATAAATTATAAATAATTAAACGGAAAATGGCAAATTAAATAATTTGTGATCAATGACAAGTCAATCACTATCTTTTATTTCTTTAATAAATTAACCACTAATATATGGAGAAATAACAAAGTCAACATCGCTGTCACGTTCACCGTTAAAAAGTTGATAAGACGTCGCGGTGTCTTGGGAGGACGCCACGACCTAGATCATCTGGACAGTTACTAAATTTCCGAGCAATTCTCGACCATCTGAATAGTTACTGAATTTTCGAACAATTCTCAACCATTTGGACGCCCCGGGATTCTGATAATCAAAACGCCAGCATTCTGAGTGATAATCAGAACGCCGCGGCGTTCTGACAATGTTCTAATTATCAGAAATTGCTCGAACATTCAGTAACTGTTCAGATGGTCAAGAATTGCTCGAAAATTCAGTAATTGTTCAGATGGTTCAGGCCGCGGCGTCCTCCCAAGACACAGCGGCGCCCTGTTCGGCGAACGTGACAGCAATGTTTACTTTGTCATTTTTCCATACATCAGTGGTTAATTTGTTAGAAAATAAAGAATAGTAGTTTACTTGTCATTGATTATAAACCATGATGTTTAATTTGTCATTTTCCTATAATTAAAATAAATTATTATTTACCTAAATTAATATTTGATAACTAAAAAAATAATAATATAGTGTAAAAATTAAGAATAAATATAATATTATTTGTTGTATAAAACAAACTGAATATATTAATTAGGGTAATTATTAAATTAGTCCCTAAACTTTGNATGGCGTTCTTAGCTTTGATGAGTTCAGAGTTATGATGCAGTAGCTTCCATGGCTTCTCACCTGATTTCATCATCTTCTTCATTCCTTCATTTCTTCTGTATATACATACATTCTCTGTTCAATTCAAAATATATTTTCTGGGTTTACATCGGTTGATATTATCACATCAGTTGATCAAATCCACGGATTTGATCTTTTCCTCTGTTTTTTCTTTTTTTAAATAGACAAAACTTCAAAAAGAAAAACAAGAGAGGAGACAACATAGTACAAAACGAACAATTTGTCTGACCATTAGAAGCTTATTGTTTTTTGCTCCAACCAATTCATAACAAATGATTACAAAACCAATATGAACATGGGTTTTAAGAAAACTAAAATTGAAGAACAGGTTCTATAAGTTGGGACAGGTAACCACGGGATGGCGGTCGAGAGCGGCCGAACAGAGCTTTGGCTTCGCTCCGATTAATGCCTCCACACCCCCATGCAGACCTACTACTATACTATGCATAATCCTTTTTAAGGTAGCAGCAAAAAATTGTTAGAAGAAGCAGATGGGAGAACCTTTCACATGAAGTAACTCAGCTCTTTCTTTCTCCTGGAACCACCCCCTTGGCCATATAGCTCATTCCACTGTATAATCTCTGACTCCAACGAAACACTCGCACTTACCTAGACAAAATTAGAGAGACATAATATGACACAACACATTTTTCCAGATTCGTTTTTCAGAATATGAGATTGTCTTTGATTTCTCGATGAGCTTATTTGATCTTTCGAGTTTTTGACAATACCTATAGTACTTAGCAAGTGCCTCAGCCAACCTCTCTTGGTATAGTTCTATGATCCTGTGTAAGAATTCACAAAAAGAAATAATAATAATAATAATTCAAATTTCTAAATCCAAACATCTATAAATCTATATGATTTATCAAAAGAATGAAGACGTCCAACAAACCTGCAGGGTTAGAAAGTAAAAAAGACATCACTAAAAATAAGCAGTACCTCAAATAATATGGGAACCTTTCAAAAGAAACTCCTAAGTCTGTGGCATCAACTATTCCCGCAACAATGTCTTCTAACAACATTTGATGCAGGGAAGACGTGCCCGAAGTTGATTCTGGCTGGAAATCTCCAGTCCACTGGTTTCTTTCTTCCAAAACCTGTTTACAGATGCCCTTGCTCAATTTCAGTTTACAATTAGTTGATGGAGCTAACATCCTGAAGAAATTCCTTACCAAATCATTCACCCCAGAAAGTTCATCATGGCCTGCCTCTACACCAGAGTTCACTTTTCTATCAGGAGAAAGATTCTTGTTGATTGTTTCCACATCTGCAGCTTCATGGCCTCCTAAATTTGGAGTTGAGTTGGCTTCAAGAAGATCAATCTCAAGTTCTGTAGCGTCACGAGCAGCAGAATGAGAAGGCAAATCAGTCCCTTGATGGATTTTACTCTCAATCCTAGGGATTGGCAAAGATGCCAATATAGAAGCCCCAGCCACAGCTGAGGAATCAGCTGTCCTCCGTTTAAGGTGAAGAGACTTCCCATTTCGAGATTCAGTTGTAAGTTGCTGGAAAATCTAAGTCAATGAAAATTAAGGACACCACCCCACATAACAATTTATATAATCAAAACAAAAAAGTGAAACAGTGTTAGCCTGAGCAAATTAAGCAACTTCATTTACAATCAATCCTTAAAAAACTAAAGGTCAATTAAAGGATACATAGGCATGGTTCCCCAATGCAATAAAGACTACCTCGTCACCCGAGTTAAGCAGACATATTGAATTATTTTTCACAAATACCCTATTTACAAGCACTGATCCAATGCTCCCTACAGTCTCTAGCACGGCTATTGTGATTCCCTCCTCCTGCTTAGGCATATCCAAATGAAGTCTCGCCAAAAACCATCCGAGCGAAAATCAATTTTTCCTTTTGTAAGTAATCAGAAAGATACATATAAGAGCAAAAAATGTTCACGAGGGTGAGCTAGAAAAGACGTTCAAACTATATATAAGTTCAACTATGCGTTTTCTGTAGCAACACACACTAACTTTAAATAAAGTACATCAAAAACTACCTGCATTTGCATGATTTTGCATAGAGTGCCACTAACAGTTTCATCCTTTGATGGAAAATTACTACTTTTGCTTGATCCAATTGTGAAATTCGTAGAGGAAATGAGAATATTCGGATTCTGAAGAGAGAAAAAAAATGGAAAAGAAATATAAAAATTTGCCAGAATTGGCATTCAAGTGAAGAGTCATCGGAATTACAACGCATGAAATTACCTGATCAAATTGTGAGATTAGCCTACACCAAGGCGTGCACGTCTTAAAATTTGGGCATGGCTTGCAAAAAAAGCAACTACACGGAGGAAATGAACTACCTGGCTTTTCCATCATCGGAGTCGTACCTTCAAACCAATACAAAAAAAACCAACACTTAAAACGAAAAAGACTCCATAAATATTCGAGTTCACTATAAAGAATAGCTACCCTCAGCTACAGGTAAGGCCACAGCATCAGCAGTTTGCATAGCCTCGTCTTTCACAACTCCAACACCATCTCCACCGGCGTTCCCGGTGATCTGAACATCCTCCAAACTACATTCTACGGGATTCACCTCAGGCACCGAAACCGAATCTTTTTGGATTCACCTCCGACGTACCGACATTTTCAGACTGTGAAAACAAAAAGTAGCAGAAAAAACAAGAAACCATCAAGAAGTAAAATCCTTCCACTTTCCCAGCAAGAAATCAGTGATGGAAACAGAAAGACTAGGATTCGATTTCATAAAAACTACCACCTTCTGACACTTTGGCAAAGGAGACATATCCTCTGAGGAAGAGGAAGAACGTTTAGTCTTGTTTCCAGAAAGAGATTCACTGCTTCTCGTTGAGACCATGACTCCCTTTCCCTTCTTTTTCCCGCGTCTCGTTCGTCTTCTTGTTTTTCGGTTTTCCTTCTCCGCCTGTTCAGAGAGAGGGACGCTAATGTGCACAAAATGGAAACTTCAAACTTCTGATGTATTTATATGCAAATATTAATAATATTCACATTTAAATATGATTTATTAATTAATTTTAATTATGAATATGCTTGTGATGCATTTTTTAAATTCTCATTTTCACCTCTTATTTATTTATTAATTTTATATATACCCTATAATTTTATTATTTTGACATTGTGTATTTTCACAGGTAATTTATTTTATATTTTCATGTTCAATTTATCATTTTACTTTTGATATGCATAAAATGTTTCAGCCTACAATAATACAACTTAATTATCAATATTACTCTTCAAGTATTTGACAAGGATTTTTATTTTTATTATGAAAAATAACAAATTAACCATCATTCTTTTGTTAGCTACCCAATTAATCACTAAACCATGGAAAAATGACGACGCTAACACTACTGTCACGTTTGCCGTTAAACGGTTTGACGATGAATCGTGGCGGCTGGATGACAAACTGATACGATTCGTCTGCAAATAAAAAAAAAATTAGGAGATTTTTATTAAATTGTTGTGCTAAGACTGTGTTCAATATCCCATTTGATCTCAACATTTGGGTCCTGTTCGCCACTGCTATTCTCTACAAAATAATATTGGGTTTCTGTTTTGGATTTAAACTTTCTGTTTGGTAGAGGGGACCCATGGATGAACGAGGATTATGACAATATATATATTCGAAATTCTTGCCACTGTTCAAAATTTAAGGGTTGATAACTTTTGGTCACTGTTAAACTATTGCCATGCTTGGTATTGAATGTTGAGGATTTAAAGTTCTCTAGATGATGCACTGGTTGCTCTTTTATACTGGGTGTCGAAGGTTGAAAATCCAAGGACTTGCGAATCTATTAGGGATGGAAGTGTGGATCGTGAAATGAAAAAAATATTGAGGATAGTTCTATTGTTGGAATAATAGATGGGTTAAAGTATCTTTTGATTATTAAGAATAGGTATTAAGATTGGACTTGGTATAGAATCACTTGATTTTACCCTTGAGAATCATTCGTGAATTTTTAATTGGATATGTTGTAGGCTCGGATGAGTTTGAGGACATCGAGCCAGCACCCGAGGTTGCTGCTCCTTTACGTACGAGGAAGGACCGCCATCGAGGTAGGGGTTTTATACTTAGTTGCTTGCATCGCATTACATAGTTTTCAAAATAAAACCATATTTTGTGGAATACCACACATGAAAAACCTGACGAGGACTGTTTGACAGCACGTCAGCTTTTTATGCTATATATGTACGAAAGTTTTACACGTTTACTTTTGTGCATTGGATTTCATGTTTTTATATGATGATTATAAACTGTTTGGGCTGAATCCTCCTGGCACTATGTACGGTCTTGGCGTCAAAGTATCAAGGGGACACCCCCAATACATCTCCTGCTGTGTGGAGATGTTTTGTTTGCGCGCTGTGTGAAATAGGAGACTTTGGGAAGGTGTTGACTACTTCCGTGGGATGCAAATCCAGGGTGTTTTTTTTTTACGGGTATAATTTCGCAGAGCGTGCTCGCAAGCCACCAGGATGACGGATCCGGTCTACGGACCGTCATCATTTTTCTTCCTCTGCATCATGAGGTGTTGCTTGCGTTAAAGGCCGCCTTTCTATGCGTTTGTTCGGAGGATTCCATGAGTGACTCTCCTATTTCACGGACTACGATTTCCGGTATAAAATACGACGAGAGTATTTAAACCTATAGTTGTCTATGTATACAACTATGTTTTATTTTAAACTTCGTCAGAGGCCTTGGGCCTAATGCCTTGAGACAAAAAAGATTTAAATGTTTTATTAAAATGAGCATGATTTTTCGAAACTCATGGTTTTCGAGAAAAGGTAAAATAAGTTTTATACATGCATATTATTTAGTATAAATTCTATACTGAGTTAGTCACTCACCCCACGACTCCCACCACTCCAGGTAAGGGAAAGAGTAACCAAGCTTGCCCGGATTAGTTGAAGACCTTGTTCCATTTCACTTGGTTCATTTAGTTGAATTTTTAATTTTCGGTAAGCGTAACATTAGCCAACAAATTGTTTAGTTTGGATGACTTTAAAGACACTTATCTTGGTTGTTGGGTTTTCTGAATTAGATGCACAGTATTTATTTGAACTTTAGGGTTTATTGTTTCTGCATTATTTATTATTCACGCAATCACTATATGAACTGTGGTTCATCACAAGTAGGTCGCGGCTGGGTATTTATGCAAGTCTTCCGAAATATTTTAACTAGTCTTGGGCTGAGCAATTAGGTCTTTTACAAAGACCGGGTTGTATGGCCCGGCGTTTCTGTTCGGCCCCCTTCCGGGTCGTGACATTTTTAAGATATATTAGATTGTTTTTACTCACTTATTTTTATGAGCGAGTCGACGATAAATAAGAAATTGATAATAAAAGATGTTCGATTATTATTATGTCTAGAAAAATATTGAACATGGTGTGCTTTCAACTTGTGTGTTTTCATTGCTAGCGAGCTCTAGACAGTTGACTGAACTTTTGACTTTCTATTTTTATTTCGATTTGTCAAAGAAACGCAATCCACAAGAACTTGAAGAGGATGCTCAGTAGACTCGGAGAAAAGAAGTTGATTGCAGAATGTGGGATCATGATTGGCTGCTTCGATCTTGACGGCGATGGCGATCTTAGCTTTGATGAGTTCAGAGTTATGATGCAGTAGCTTCCATGGCTTCTCACGTAATTTCATCATCTTCTTTGTTCATTCTTTTCTTCTGTATATACTTATATCATCTGTTCAATTCAAACTTTATTTTCTGGGTTTACATTGGTTGATATTATCACATCAGTTAATCCTTGATCTTCTTCTCAGTTTTTTTTTTTTTTAAATAGACAAAACTTCAAAAAAAACAAAAAACAAGAGAGGAGACAACATAGTACAAAAAGAGCAATTTGTCTGACCATTAGAAGCTTATTGTTTTTGGCTCCAACCAATTCAAAACAAATGATTACAAAACCAATATGAACATGGGTTTTAAGAAAACTAAAATTGAAGAACAGGTTCTATAAGTTGGGACAGGTAACCACGGGATGGCCGAACAGAGCTTCGGCTTCGCTCCGATTAATGGCACCACCCCCATGCAGACCTACTACTATACTATGCATAATCCTTTTAAGGTAGCAGCAAAACAATTAGTAGAAGAATCAGATGGGAGAAGCTTTCACATGAAGTAACTCAGCTCTTTCTTTCTCCTGGAACCACCCCCTTGGCCATATAGCTCATTCCACTGTATAATCTCCGACTCCGACGAAACACTCGCACTTACCTAGACAAAATTAGAGAGACGTAATATGACACAACACATTTTTCCAGATTCGTTTTTCAGAATATGAGATTGTATTTGATTTCTCGATGAGCTTATTTGATCCTTCGGGTTTTGACAATACCCGTTTGTGTGCATATTTGAAGTCCTCCACGTTTATAGGTCTGATATCAGCACTTCCACTCAATGCAGGCGCAGGCCGACCTTCAGCCAGTGCCATGGCTCTCTCCTGCGGAAATTTGAATGGAAAACATCACATTAGACTTCGGCATCGACAATTTGATTTCTCGCAAAAGAAAAGAATCCACTCTCTTGACCCGAACAATACCTTCTTTTCTTTTTCCAATGATTCTTTAATCGGTAGGTGAGCAGCAGCTACACACAAATTCTGCAACATAACATGATAGGCTAAACCATACTCATATTCATCGAACTATGCAGAAGAAAAATAGAAGATATACCTTAAGATCACTGCCAGAATACCCATCTGTCATGTTTGCAATCGCATCAAAATCGAACCCAGGAGATAAATCCTCCTTTGCCAGAATAACTTTCAACATTTTTGATCTATTTGCGTGGTCTGGCAAGTTTACCATTAGTCTGCAGGAGGAAAACAAAAAAAAAGGCATTGCTCTACAGGGAAAAAAAATATGATTTCAATGCATGAATAAAGTGAAACCTTTGATCTCATTACCTTCGTGGGAGTCTCCGAACGACAGCCTCGTCTAGGTCGAAAGGTCTGTTTGTAGCTGCAAGTACAAGTACTCGTTCTGTATCTTTGGTTCGTAAACCATCCCAATTCACCATAAATTCATTTTTCATCTTTCGCATGGTGTCGTTCTCCCCATGGTTTCCCCTCTGCCCCAACATGCTGTCAACCTGGAAGAAGATACAGTTGAGTACAGGATTTCAACCCATAAATATTGCAATATTGTAGTGAAAAGCTTACTTCATCAACAAATATGACACTTGGAGCAATTTTACTAGCCAATGAGAAGACAGCCTTCACATACTTTTCGCCTTCACCAAAACACTGCACAAAGAAAGAGATGAAATTCATAATAATAATAATAATAATCAATAATACAATAAACTCAATTCTAAGGAAAGAAAAGGTTTTTTTTTTATCGCTAACCTTGGATGTGATGCTAGACATAGAAACGTTGATGAAATTTGCACCAGCTTCAGTGGCAATAGCTTTTGCAAGCATTGTCTTACCAGTACCAGGGGGACCAAATAATAGTATGCCTTTGCATGGCTGCACATATTAGATATACAAGTGCTAAATTTGCATCAAAAGAAGAAACACATAATGGAGGACAATTCTCCAACAGAAGAAAGCAAAAGAAAAAAACAAACTATACAAGTATAGTCTCATTTTTCAATAGCTTAAATTGTCGGGAGACTATACAATCATGACATTTTCCCCAAAAACAGATAGATTTATGGAGTACCCATCAGTGTCCAAAAGATGGAAATGATCTGAAAAGCCAAGAAATTTGAGTATCTGGCAAGGAACATGATGGCCGGAATATCAAAACTAAGTTGGTGGAATGTAGGCCCAGAAATAAAAGGGCAGTACAAAAATACAATCAAGCATTCATGACTACACAAATATCATCAAATAAGAGTAAAAACCTTTGTTAGTTGCCCCTTGCAGAATAGTTCAGGCCTTTGCAATGGGAGCATCACTAATTCCTTCAAAGTATCCTTAACATTTTCCAGGGCTCCAATATCATCAAATGTAACTCCAATGTCATTAGGCGGAATAACATCAGCTAAGAGTCTTTTCTCAAATTCGTTTTCAGTGGCAACGTCCTGTTTTTAGCCACAGCCAAATTCCCATTTAGTATTAGAGACAGGAAAGAGGTAAATATCAATCAAGGCAACAAGATTCACTGAGTAAAGGTGCCCCAGAAAAGACTTCAAAAAAAAAAAAACTCCAAATATCAAATTGCATAACACAAACCTTAAGAGATTTCTTTATGCTTTTAGATTCATTCTGGATAGCATATAATAATCCAACCGCATACTGGATACTGGCAGCACATACATAATTACTAATAAGCATGTTAACTTTAATGTTCAAGCTAAAAGATATGCAAAGAGAATGATAAAACTAAATATCAATTACCTCTCACTAGACAAGATAAGTCGACCATCAATATCAGCTGGAGGATTGTGCTCTAAATGATGACTTAATGCCCACCCGATTACCTTCTCTGCGCCTAATATAACGCAAGCCATGCAGAAACATAGTTTTTAGAGAAAAAAAATTCAAAATGGTCATAAATAGCAATGACGCATTACGCCATAACATACTTTCATTAGTTAGCGTTTGATCCTCTATGCATAGAGAATCAAGTCCTTTACAATCCATTCCACACCGACCCAAGACCTACATCAATTGATAATAAAAAATTCCATACTGCATTCTAAACTTACTAGTGAAATAAGTATTACAGTCAAAAATTTAAAAATAAGACAACAATGAAGAAAACATACATCATAAACTAAAACTTAAAAAATCATTCAGATCTCATTGTATCTACAATATTAATACTACTATAACACCAGAATTAATACAATGATGTTTTACACCCGTCTACGCACATAAGTAAAACTTCCAGATTCCAAGATCATCTAGTAGAAGTTGAATTGAAATAAGGGTTGTTAATTTATAAAATCGAAGGTAGCATGTCTTATCATTAGAAGAAACCAAAAACTAATGCACTTGATTTATAGTATCCAACATAAAGTTTAGAAACAGAAAGTTTAGAAACACTAAAGAAAAACACATCAACAAATAAAGCATTCATAAGCTGCGCATAGTTCATTTAACAAGAACAACTTTTTTCTCCGTTAAATTTGATGGACAACATTCTTGTAAATGTCCATATTCAACAAGGACACTCATTTGCTGTATTAAACACAAAAATTTTCAAATGTCAAACTTGTTTGATTTGACTAAGAGGTAATGGTGAGGCTAATAATACATTAGAAGCAATGACAATACAACCTAATACGCAGAGAAAGTAAGATAATTGCAATTCGTTAAAGTAAAAATAAAATTGAAAGAATGCTCACAACTCTCAAGTGATTCAGGCTTTCTTTCATATTCATGATTTCTATGTCAAGATCAAGCTGGTGCTTCCAAGATACAAGAAGTGCCTCATCCTACAAGAATTCCGAAGCATTGTATTAAGCTCATTAAAGTAAATAAAACCAGAAAAAGAAATGTTAATGTGAATTGAATTAAACAAACCTGTGGCATGTGAATTGTTACTTTATTCGGGAAAAGTATGCCAAGCGGCTTTGTTGTCTTACGAACTGTGTTGCCGTCATCAGGAAGTGTTGCAAAATTATCCTAGGAAATCAAGACAAGAAAATCATGCCAAAATATATATATACAATGGGAGTGAGAGAACCAATATGTTACTCAAAAGTATATAATAAATAGGAGTTGATCATATTTACTAAGGAAAAAATATATTTACAAAGGAGTTGATCAAAATAAACTCAGCTCCGCAAGAAACTATGCAAAATGGACTTCAAAAGTGGAAGATCTTTCTATATAATGAAAAATTTCTAATGTTTCCATATTGCCCACATTCCCTCTTTTATTCCCACTTCTTTTTTTAGATTTATTACATAAGTAAAACATAAAAAAGAAGAGAGAAATTATGAAAATTTTAAAACAGTTTCAATGAACTGATTATAAATTGCAGCTTTGGCTCATAAGTTGAGGAGTCCAACAGTTAATACAGTCAGAAAGAAATGAAATAATTATGGTAGCAGCACAAAGAATGAATAGAAATTAGGATTTAGTCAAAATATTCCACTGGATTCAGAATATCCTGCAGGACTAAGTCATAAATCAACTTGCGCGAGTGATCAGTGAGGCGAAAATTTATTTAAATCAGAAACGTGTTTGTGATGCAATCACTTCATCACAATTTATTACAGTAAAAAAATGACATGCAAAAGGAGAAAGAGTAAATTTATACTCATAAAAATCATTTAAAGACAAAAATGTCTAGAGTTAAAATTTTAAGAAATCTTTGCAAGTGATGTTAAGAAATAAAAAAAAAATATCAAAATACCAGCAAATGCTCATTGGTACATAAATACCAACAAACAAAAAGTATCAATCTCTTCATAATGAGAAAATCAATGAAATAGAACACCAAAATAGGATGATAATTCCTGGAAAAAATAAATCAATATGAGCAGTTTGGTTGGAGCCAAATTTTGAAAGAACCAGACCATCAGGATACAATACAAAAATGAATATAAAAAGGCACAAAAATAAGTATTTACCAAAAGGCATACAAAAGCATAAGAAATGCACTATAATTATCACTTCAATGACTTTACCACAAAAAATTAAAAACTGTGCATATATCAAGCTCAAAAAGAGATGCTCCAATTTATTTATCCATTACCTTTTCCTGGAGAGTGTCTTTATGAGTATGTGGGTGAGAACCAATTACTATCACATTATCCGGAAGCTTCTCTAATTTACATTTTAAAATTAAGCATAAAACTTGATTCTTTAAAAGAGATTTCTCGACGTCTTTCACAAACAAAATAAACGGAGAACTTCTGCTCACACTGTTCACTACCTGATAAAAACATTTTATAAAATTTGTAAGAAAATTGATAATAAGAGAATAAAAACAAATTTGTGAAACAAATCTCATTAATTGGCAAAATCAATCCCATTAAAAAGGAGGTACAAATTTTACCTCGAACAGTGTATCAATTAGTAAATTGTTAAGTTCTTGTGCACCAGAGTTCTCCAAACGAAGATTAGAAGCTGAGAGAGAGAAAGAGAGAGAGGGAGGCTTCATAACTAGGAAAAAGTGCGGGAACATTTTTAACATTGAGTGCACTCAACTAAGTAATCACATAAATGTACCATAGCAAAAGAATCCATGACCTCCTTCGCAAATACCCCCAAGATCCACCCCATTAGGTACAGGTTTATCAAACTTTACACCGATCTTTGCCAAAGAGTTGCCTTCAAAAGTTAACAAAACCTTTCCTTGAGAACCAATTGGCGGGCATCTACAACATGAAGAATTCATTACTTTAGACATGGCACGACAGGACCTTCAAATGCAGCTAACTTCATATATTTATAGACGTCTCATGATTGTGAGAGAACACATCAAACCTGAGTTCAGTGAGAACTGCATATAACAACAAAAATTGCTCAAACAACCAATAATTTGGCGAAGCAAACAATTATATTTCCTTTGAAAATGCACTGCTATTTACCTTCCTAAACCCTAGTTTCTATGAAAAAAATCTAACTCATTGACCACTTAAGTTAATGTACCTAAAAGATGTTGTTGGATATAAACTGACATCTACTGCCATAAATCTAACTCTGTCACCTGGTAGTTGAAAAGGTTACAAAATAAGAAAATTAAAATGTCTTTAATTGAAAAAAGAGAAGAATAAAAAAGAGAAGTTCTCTGATGCTCAACATACCGATCTTGAACAAGTACTTTTCTGATGTTCTTGATGAAGAAGGCTTAGTATCTGTCTCCATCTTTGACTGTGAGTTCAGTCTGTCAAAGATAGTATTTGAATACCTAGGGGTGTCCTTTTGATACATGTCATTAAACATATCGCTTTGTTTGAAATTGAGATAGTAATTTTCTGGAGTAATTCCATCATTTGAAGACAAACCCTACAACACAATCACCATCGATGATTTTCACCGATTATATTTTCATTTCTGTAAACTGGGAGGTGATTTTTGCACCAGAGAAATTTGTTTTTAACAAAGCACCGAGAATACAAACATTGTCACCGTTAATCAAGCACTAGATAAAATTAAAACATTAATATGGGTATTAAGCAGCACAAAACTAATTATTAAGATTCTAAAGAATATCTTACACCCAAGAACGAATAGCAATCAAATATGAGCAATTTAGCACCAAAGTACTTAGCAAGTGCCTCCGCCAGCCTCTCTTGATATAGTTCTGATCCTGCGTAAGAATTCACAAAAAAAAAAATAATAATAATCAAATTCCTAAATCTAAACATCTATAAATCTATATGCTTTATCAAAAGAAAGAAGATGTCAACAAACCTGCAGGGCCAGAAAGTAAAATTCGTGGATTTATTGTAGTCAGCTCTGAGCTATATTTTTCATGTTCTTTATGCTTCAAGTGTATGATAGAAGTTGCAATCAGCACTTTTTTTGTATTCTCACTGCATCACAATTAAAAAAAAATAAACAAATTTTTGAGACATCACATGCTATCAATATTGATAAGATTTACAACTTAGCATGGATGTATCGATTTCTTTTTCATCTAAAAATTCATCTGATCTGTAAAACCAAATATAATGTTCAACACAAATTATAATCGTAAATGAAAAACCATGCTCGTTTAATATTTATATTCAATGTCAAAATTCGTCTGACTAATAAATCACTGAAAAGGTGATTGATAGATTACATAATAAGTAACTCTTCAACGCAACTAAAAAATTTCAAACATCTGTAGTGAATGGAGATACATTTAAGTAACCAAACTTGAGCTACATTAAAACAAGTCATTCAGCTATGTAACCAAGCTTGAGCTATATTTCATCAGCAGAATCTTTAGTGCGAAGAAAATATTATATCAACAAGATGTTGTTAAATTGCAGCCTTTGCACAAAAGAACTTCACTATTTTATCTCTAAGATATTGGGAAAAAAACTGATTTCATGAGTCTCAGCCTATTGAATTTGCAAAATTAAAATAGTATTAAACATTGTAACTTGAGAATTTTTCTCCAAGGACGACAACTAGCTTTGCCACTAGAAAAGACATAGATGGATTCAAGTCAAAAAGGTAGAAGAAGAAAAAAAAAAGCAAAAAAGACAGCACTAAAAGTAAGCAGTACCTCAAATAATAAGGGAACCTTTCAAAAGAAACTCCTAAGTCTGTGGCATCAAATATTCCCGCAAGAATGTCTTCTAACAACATTTGATCCAGGGAAGACGTGCCCGAAGTTGATTCGGGCTGGAAATATCCAGTCCACTGGTTTCTTTCTTCCAATACCTATTTACAGATACCCTTGCTCAATTTCAGTTTACAATTAGTTGATGGAGCTAACATCCTGAAGAAATTCCTTACCAAATCATTCACCCCAGAAAGTTCCTCATTGCCTGCCTCTACACCAGAGTCCACTTTTCTGTCAGGAGAAAGATTCTTGTTGATTGTTTCCACATCTGCAGCTTCATGGCCTCCTAAATTTGGAGTTGAGTTGGCTTCACGAAGATCAATCTCAAGTTCTGTAGCATCACGAGCAGCAGAATGAGAAGGCAAATCAGACCCATGAAGGATTTTACTCTCAGTCCTAGGGATTGGCAAAGATGCCAATATAGAAGCCCCAGCCACAGCTGAGGAATCAGCTGTCCTCCTTTTAAGGTGAAGAGATTTCCCATTTTGAGATTCAGTTGTAAGTTGCTGGAAAATCTAAGTCAATGAAAATTAAGGACACTACCCCACATAACAATTTATATAATCAAAACGAAAAAGTGAAACAGTGTTAGCCTGAGCAAATTAAGCAACTTCATTTACAATCAATCCTTAAAAAACTAAAGGTCAATTAAAGGATACATAGGCATGGTTCCCCAATGCAATAAAAACTATCTCGTCACCCGAGTTAAGCAAACACATTGAACAATGTTTCACAAATAACCCATTTACAAGCACTGATCCTTTGCGCCCTACAGTCTCTAGCACGGCTATTGTGGTTCCCTCCTCCTGCTTATGTATACCCAAATGAAGTCTCACCAAAAACCATCCGAGCGAAAATCAATCTTTCCTTTTGTAAGTAATCAGAAAGATACATAAAAGAGCAAAAAATGTTCACGAGGGTGAGCTAGAAAAGATGTTCAAACTATATATTAGTTCAACTATGCATATCAGTCTGCACAAGAACAGTGGGACAGTCGATCCACCTGCGTTCACTGTAGCAACACACACTAACTTTAAATAAAGTACATCAAGAACTACCTGCGTTTGCTTGATTTCGCATAGAGTGTCACTAACAGTTTGATCCTTTAGTGGAAAATTACTACTTTTGCTTGATCCAATTGTGAAATAGGTATAGGAAATGAGAATATCCGGATTCTGAAGAGAGAAAATAAAATGGAAAAGAAATATAAAAATTTGCCAGAATTGGCATTCAAGTGAAGAGTCATCGGAATTACTACGCATGAAATTACCGGACCAAATTGTGAGATTAGCCTACACCAAGGCGTGCACGTCTTAAAATTTGGGAATGGCTTACGATAAAAGTACCTCCACCAAGGAAATGAACTACCTGGCTTTTCCATCATCGGAGTCGTACCTTCAAACCAATACAAAAAAAACCAAATTCCAAAAGTCAATTTTACCATCACTTAAAACGAAAAAGACTACATAAAGATTCGAGTTCAGTATAAAGAACAGCTACCCTCAGCTACAGGTAAGGCCACGGCATCAGCAGTTTGCATAGTCTCGTCTTTCACAACTCCAACACCATCTCCACCGGCGTTCTGAACATCCTCCAAACTACATTCTACGGGATTCACCGCGGGCACCGAAACAGAGTCTTGTGAATTCTCCGCCTCCGGCACGGGCACCGGCACCTCCGACGTACCGACATTTTCAGACTGTAAAAACAAAAAAGTAGCAGAAAAAAACAAGAAACCAGCACAATCCCATCAAGAACGAAAATCTTCCCACTTTCCCAGCAAGAAATCAGTGATGGAAACAGAAAGACTAGGATTCGATTTCATAAAAACTACCACCTTCTGACACTTTGGCAAAGGAGAGTTATCCTCTGAGGCAGAGGAAGAACGTTTAGTCTTGTTTCCAGAAAGAGATTCACTACTTCTCGTTGAGACCATGACTCCCTTTCCCTTCTTTTTCCCGCGTCTAGTTCTTCTTTTGTTCAGAGAGAGACAGAGGGACGCTAATGTGGACAAATGGAAGCTTCAAACTCTTGATGTATTTATATGCAAATATTAATAATAATATTCACATTTAAATATGATTAATTAATTAATTTTAATTATGAATATGCTTGTGATGCATTTTTTAAATTCTCATTTTCACCTCTTATTTATTTATTAATTAATTTTTTATTTACCCTATAATTTTATTATTTTGACAAAATAATACAACTTAATTATCTACCAACCATCGTCCTTTTTTCGCTACTAAATTAACCACTTAACTATGAAAAAAATGACATTGCTAATATCATCGTCAAGTTTGTCGTTAAACGGTTTGACGACGAACCGCGGCGACTGGACGATAAATCGATGTGGTTTGTCGTCAAGCTACCATGATTCGTCTGCAAATAAAAAAAAAAACATTGTCTTCTTCGTAGAAAAACTTAGACAAATTGTGATTCTCCCATGAACTGTAAAACAATTATAAATAATCCGAAAACTAAAACATTACATTCTTTTACAAAATTTTCTAAATTATAAAACCCAAAATCTTCTAAATCCATTCTTTTACAAAATTTGAAACCTTCTGAATTCATTCTCTATGGATATTAACTATTTTCCACTGAAAATCTATCTTAAAATCACGAGTTCTTTCCCTTTTTTTTCCATAGGTGTTTATTCTTTTGAATTGCGATTTGCAGAAAGTTAACGGTGATATTCGTATCAGCAATTTTTCAAAATTCAGTAGTTAAATTGTTAGTAAAAAAATAATGATGGTTGATTTATTACTATTAGTAAAAAATGATAGTCGATTTATCATTTTCCCTTTTTATTATTTGATTCTTTAAAATTTGGTGTATTAGTAATAGATATCCTCACTTATAAGTGATCCGTTTTACAATGGACATTATCTGCAAAAGTTATTTAAAATATCATTTCTGTTGCGAATATTTATCTTCTATTACAAACACTTATTTTCCGTTACAGATACTTATTTTCTGCGGATTAAAACAAGTAATTAGAACAACAAATACTTTCCATAACAGATACTTATTTTCCATTGCGCAGAATCTTTTACTCTTGCAAAAATACAACTTATTCGCTAAAAAAAAGAAATTACCTCAAAATATATATATTTCAATCTTCTATACCCGCACGTTATAAAGCACTACTTCATCGTCACAGTGCAGATATTTATTTCAGGACACATGCTCGCAAAAACATTGGTATCCATCGTTTAACGTAACCATAACGCATTATTAAGTCGATGCAACTCAAAATTAAAAGATAAACTAAAACTAGTATTTCAGTTTTTCAGAAGAATTACCCTGTAATTCATGGGAACAAACAAAATGATAAACCTGCCGGAAGGAACTCACGCTGGTATTCTAAAAGCATTTTCACGACAATAGAAACTGAAATTTCAGAGAGATCTGTTCAAAAGACAGCTCTATTAAACCGCAAATTCATACAATTGAAAGAAACGAAACTCTGAAGTTTGAAAAAGTAGATTATGAAAAACTGATTGTCAAATGCAAAAAATTATAGCTGCTTTCTGTAAACAGATAAATCTTCTGCTGCTTAAGAGGAGGCGCCACTTCGGAGAGCTTGCGCCTTGGTCTTCCTCGGTGCCAACTGAGTCTCCGGCTGCAAACAAAATCAAACGTTAGTCGCAAAGCAGCTTCAGATGATGAGTTCTTATTATGTCTTTGAAATATTTTCGGCATATTATGTCTTCCTTACTATCTGAATTTGAATTACCTCTTTTTTGACAGGTTCTTCCTTTTCGGACAAAACTAACTCGATGTGGCACGGGGATGACATGTATGCTGTTAAATAATTTCAATTTAAGTCAGGAAACACATTACAATCAGATCATCATGTACATGTGAGTGAGTGGCTGGGAGAAGCTTACAATTAATTCTTCCATGAGCACGGTATGTTCTACGCCTTTGTTTTCGAGCTTGATTCACTTGGATGTGAGAAATAATTAGTGAATCAACATCCAGCCCTTTCACCTAGTGAAATAATATCATCAGGACTACAAGGAAATAACAATCAAATATGAAAATCTAACAAGATAAGCCTAGTAAAATTAGACTAACCTCTGCATTACTCTCAGCATTCCTGAGTAAATCCAAAATAAACTTTGCAGACTTAACAGGCCAACGACCTTGACCGTTAGAATGACGATTTTTTGCCTGAGCAGTGCGCCCAACCCCTCGACAGAAGCGACGGAATGGAATGGCTTGTTTGTGAGCCAAGACATCTTCCAAGTACCTTTTAGCTTTGGTCAAAGGCAGCTTTCGAATAGCATGGGCTGTTTCCCGAGTATTCTATAAGAGAGAGAGAAAATGGTAATTAGTACTTTGAGAGAAGATGCTTATCTAGCTTCCAACATGAGAAGTCCATAAATATTAAAGAACGAGTGAAATCTATGTTCAGGTCTGAAGACCATGAAGTACAAGAAACATCATTTTTCATCAGGATTACAAACTAATTAATGTATATATGACATAAGCTCGTCTATGACATGTGACTTGAATAAAAGATCTTCAGATGACATTACAAGTTAACAGCAATTCTTGGATAAAAATTAACTCTGACCGGAAGTGTACAAACAGAGCCGTAGGCTTGATTATACAAAAATTGCTTAGATCCACAATTTCTTACTTAAGAAAGACACGTTACAACTCAAAAGTCACAACTAATAACAACAAGGCTGTGTCGAAATTAAACAACAATTTCCAAACAAAAAAAGTGTTCAAGTTCACAATAAATTACCTTAAAGTGAACTCGAAGTTCGGAGCCTCTGGCTTTGCAAGCTGAATTAAGGGCAACAACAAGACTATTAAAATTCCAAATCAATCCCTTTTACTGATGTTGAAAAACTCAGAACACACAAGACACTAAAAAAATTTGATTCACACAGATTTGTTTCATAATGACGAAAAAGGTGCCTCATTTTCGCAGCAACCAAACGAGGAATCGAACAAGAATAAAATCGATAAACTAAGAACAGAAACTGAGACAACATACATTTGGTCGGGTTGTCCGGCTCTCTCGAATACTTCACCTAGAATCCCAGAAAAAGAAAACTTAAGAGAAAAAAGAATCAAAGCAGCATAAAAATCATAATAAAAACGTATACGAAAACCAGAACCAACCATTGCCGCTGCTGATCTAACCGGCCGGCTGCTACTCGATCCTAACCTCTTCAAAGAGAAAATGGAAGAGATTAAGTACAGTGGAGGTATAAGAGGGCGAGTGAAACCCTAAAAATCAGCTACGAGATTCAAAGCCCAACAGTTTCTTTAATAGGCCTTGCAAGTATTAATGGGCCTTGCTTTTGGGTCCTTCTATAACAGCATCGAGATGCAATGTGAGCTCTCAAGGACCAATCTGCAATCTCAGACCCAAAAAAGTATTCCAAATGCACGAAGTAGTGGTGAAAATCGATTCGATTCGAACAGGATAACTGAATCGAATTAAATCGAATCGATTATTTGTTATCGGTTTTGATATGAAAAAAATAAAATATATGATTGAACCGAACCTAACCGATCATTTCGATTTCAATTCTCGGTTGTAAGTGAGAAAAACCGAACTGAACAAAAAATGAAACTAAACCTGAAAACATATATAAGTCACTAATTTAATTTTAATTTTTTCTTTATAAACCTACCTCATGTAAAAGTAAACCCGACAAACTCTCCTCGCTCTTTCGACCTCCGTTGTCTCCTGATGCTTCATTTGAAGAGACGAAAAGTTGCGTATTTCAACCATCGGCCACCGTTCTGTTTCTCCGTCGAGTGTCAAGTACTGAGCGACATTGCCGGCATCGGCGTCGTTGTCTTCGTTGCCTTTTCAGTACAGCCCTAACTCGCAGTCAACGCAGTCGCTTTGGATAGTTATAGTTCGTAATGCGAACTTCACACAGGTTCGTCGAATATATATTCAACGTTTTGTTGCTTCGATTTTCATTCTCATTCTGCACTTTGTAATTCGTACAGATTAGTTACATATGAAATTTGCAAAATCTTGCTATAAAATTTGTTTTTTGGTGTAAAATGTGTGAAATTTGTTTCTTGCTGTGAAATTTGGTCTGGTTTTGAATAAATGCGATAGAATATTGGTCTGTGTTTTAACAAACCAATCTTGTTGTGAAATTTGTAAAAACTTGCTATAAAATTGGTTTTGGTTTAGTTTTGTAATTCCTATGAAAATTGATCTCCATATTTCTCTTAATTTTTGCTTCGCACAAACTTTATCTTCTTCTTACTTTTCTTAGAAAATCAAAGACATTTTTTTTATATGTGATTAGAAGTGAAAAACCAAAACCGAACCGAGGAAAACCGAAAACTGAGGTTTGGTTTTTAGGCGGATTTAGTTTAGTTTCAGTTTATCTTTTTTCAAAACCAAACCGGGTCGATTCGGTTTCAATTTGGTATAAAACCAAACCGATTACACCCCTAGCATGAAGTAAGAAAGTCGAACCGAGATAACTCATTTAAGTCATCTTTCTACAGCGAAAAGTTTTGAACAATTTAAAGTTTCTAAAATCTATTTTCTGGCCAGTTTCCTTAATGAATAATAAATATATTTAGTTTATAGTCAACAAATAGTTAATTGAAAATTTTTCATTGTGATACCAAAATCAATTTCGAACAGGTTAACCAAAAATCTTCTATTTTGAAAAGACTTCTCGTTTTTAATGTTTATTTCAACAAGTTAACTGCGATGTTTGCACCTTTCATTTATCATAATTGAATATTTTATTTGTTAGTGAAAATTATTTAGTAGTTGACTGATTATTAATCTCATAGTTTAATGATTATTTTGTTACTTTTCCAATAATTAAAGTTAACTAATATAAAGAATGAGTTTATAATAATGCCACTTGTGACATATAAAACAAGCGATAATCTTGGTAACACATCGATGTGTTAATTTTTAAATGAAATATCACGATCGCCTAAATTAATAATTTCATTAGAAAAAAGAAGTCAACATAAATCTTCGTTTACCCTAATTTTAAATACTAAAAATATTTAATAAAATCATTCAAATCGACTCCTTTCTTTAGAAAAATAAAAGTTTTAATGTGGAATTTCCTATAAAAATGGGTATTTTATATTTTAGAGCCAATGAATTAATAAAACAACCGCTTAACTCTGGAATCAATGTCAACTCAACTGCTAAACAATTTTTATTGACAACTAAAATATTGAACTAAGAAAAATGAACGGAGCAGCATTGCTGTTACGTTTTTAGTTTTAAAAAAATTTTCTTTCAACGGTAGAAAGTGAATATTTGAAATAGAACTTAGAAAATATGACTTTCCGCTGCAGAAAGAATTTTCTACAGTGAAAATATTTTTTTCCTATGCAAAAAATTAGACATTGGTGATGAGAACCAGACGACGACGACGAACTAGAAAGAGGAAAGAGAAGATGGTGATAAGAATTAGACAGGTAAAATCGAGAGGAGTGGTGAGCCACATGAAGACGTTTGGAAAATTGAAAATGTGTAAATTGTTTTTGACAATGAGAAGACCATATCGGAGCTGCTTAACATTATTTTCGTGGTAAAATTACTTTAATTATTGCGATTTTAATATAAAACTAAAGTATAATTAAAATTGCTAAGAGTAATGTTTTAGTATCGTCTTTGAGGTAATGTTTTTTTCAACAGATTAATGGTGACGTTTGCGTCGTTCATTTCTCATAGTTGAATATTTTATTTTTTAGTAAAAATTATTTAGTGGTTGACTTATCATTGATCTTATAATTAAGTGATTGTTTTGTTAATTTTCTTGATAAAACGTTGTTTTTTAAAGATAATTAAAAAAAATCATGGATTATGGGATCAGTAACAACTCACAACTTAAATTAATTTCACTAATAAATAAAACTCTGAATTATGAAAAATCCACTAGACAAACTTCGCTGTCATGAAAAATGGACGTCCAAGGATCAACTTTGGACGTCCCTCGGCGTTGAATGACATTATTTGTATTTACAAAGATGCAAACTTCCGCTCCCTTGAAAGGACGCTTGTTAATCGGTAAACGTTAATAAGAAGAACATCTGCATTTTCAAATATATAATTTTGCGCATTTTCCTTTCAACTCTAAGGATTAACCTTGGATTCCTTCAACGTTGAGAGACGTCCAATGATCAGCTTTGGATATCTTTCAACGGCGAAGGATGCCCGTTAGACTTTTTTTCTAATGAAAAATGTAATTGCGATATTTGTTTCGTTCATTTTCTATAATTTAAAGTTTACTTGTTATTAAGGGAAATTAACAAATCAACCATCGTACTTTGTTATCAATGACAAGTTAAACACTAATGTATTTTTGCTAACAACTTAACCACTCAATTATGGAAAATCGCTGACGTGAACATTGCCATTAACTTTTTGAAAATCGCAGTGAAAAAGAGCAAATACCTATGGAAAAAACGAAAAAAACTCATGATTTTATAATAAACTTTTAGTGGGAAAAAATTAATATCCATGGAGAATAAATTTAGAAGATTTCCGATTAAGTAAAAGAATAGATTTTGAAGATTTCAGATTTTATAATTTAGAAAATTTTGTAAAAGCAGGTTAATGTTTTAGATTTCGGATGATTTAGAATTGTTTTACAGTTTATGGGAGAATTACAGCTTGTCTGTGTTTTTCTACGAAGAAGACAATGATTTTCTTTTACTTGCAGACATTCCTCTGATGAAAGACAACTTTTCGCAGCGGAATATCAACTTTTTGCAAGGTAAAGACGACATTCCTCTGTGGAATTACAATGTTATTAACAAAAAACGTAACCGTGGTATTTACTCTATTAATTTTTTATAATTTAATAATTAAATTATTAAAAAAATATTTTAATTATTAACTTATCATTAATCACAAAATACGATAATTAATTTTTTATTTTTCTTAAAATTAGTTGAACACATGACTCTTTTTCGTTAATTAATTAATTATTTTTTTAATAATTAAAATATGAACGAGGGGAAGAGGTAGAAGAATTGAAATTGTCCAAATCCATATCAGGTTCAAAGTCCAACAGCGCCTACGCGGCTAAATTCCTCCATTTTAATTTCAAATTTAATTTAATTAACTTTTAATAATATTTTATTTAAATTGTTAATTTAAAATATTTTTAATTTAAATGAAATATACTATTTTCACTATTAATTATTTAACATACGATAACATTATTTTTGAAATGATCAAAAATATTATATCAGATTCATAGTAAATGAGTATTATATAAAAAATAAATGAACAAAAAACCTATATTGTAAAATAATAAAGGAAAAATGACAAATTAACTATCGTGATTTACGATCAATGACAAGTTAACTACTATCCTTTATTTTCTAACAAATTAACCACTAATGTATGAAAAAATGACAAAGCCAACATCACTGTCACATTTACTGTTAACAAGTTGTGTTTTTTCAAGAAAAGAAGGCTAAACTGCGGTGGTGTCTTGAGATGCCAACGCGGTTTGTTAGGAGAGCGTCGTGGCAGTTTTCATTAGATCGCAGCGGTTTCATGACTGAAAAAAGTTTTGATAGCAAATTTGAGGGTTTCATTAAAAAGTTTTTAGCGGCATCCTAAGATGCTGTTGCGGCGTCTTAGACACCACTGCAGCATCTCACAATTTGGCCTATTTTTTTTGGAAAAACCATGGAGCTGCGATGATTTGTCTACTAACCGCCATGACTTCACATCAGTTTCTTAACGACAAAAGTTGAAAGTACCAGAGATTCCTAGAGGCATACCATCAAAAAAGCTTCCTTGACCAATTGGATAGATCAAGAAAACAGCAGTAGCAGCTGCCACAAGAGCTGAATATGCAACAGCAATCCAAAGGCACATACCCAGACGGAAACTAAGTTTTCACTCACGATCCATGTAACACGCTATATCAAGTAAGAAGTGTAGAACTAATTTTATTATTTTTCATATATTAATAATTAATTTATTAAAATATAAAAGACAGGGGTTAACTTGTCACTTTTCAAGGATTAATTTGTCCTTTTCTCAATACTAAATAAATAAATTTGAAAACTGACATCTTCATTGGGAAAAGTAAACATCTTTATTTTTGAAAAATGATATTTTATTTAGTCAAATGTTATTACAACTCAAGAATCAGAGCAAACCATACATGTCAGATGGTTTTCGCTGACCCATAGAAAACATTTTCTCTTCGTGTTCCCACAGAGGAGAGAGAGAGAGAGACTGTTTAACTGTATAAGAATGGCGGCCATTTTGATTTTCTGTATACCCATCAAGGGTTATTCCAAAAGGTGGTAGCTTTTGGTGACCATTTTCGAATTTCTATATCTAGATATGGCTGCAACGACCACCGGAGTTGGCCGTAGTGGGGAGGACCGGGTCATGGCCGCAGCTCAGCAAATCGTTAAGAGCCTCAATACCCCTAAAGAGGTTCGCGAGGACATGCTCTTGATCTTCTCAAACTTTGACGATCGGCTCTCCAAGATCTCGGATATCGTTCACGGCGAGGATTCTGAAACTGACAAGAACCGATTTGAAGCCGCCGAGAAGGCGATTCGTCGTTGGGACTCTAACTCTATTTCTGTTCCTCGTGCTTCTAGAGATTGGGAGGAATCATCGGGTGTGTTCTTGTCTTCGGTTGATGAGATCCTAGACCTCATCGAGAACCGTTCGATTCGGTGCGATTCTAAGATCATGGATCGAGCGGGGAGTGCAATCCAGCTTGCTATGTCTCGGCTAGAGGATGAATTCCGTCACATTCTGACTCGAAACATTCTCTCTCTCGACGCCGAAGGACTCTACGGTTTGATGCATAAGGCGTCAGCCCCGTTCGTCTCCGATGGAGACGAAATTTACTCTAAATTCGCAAGTTTTGCCAAGGTGGATCGCGGATCGGATCGTTTCGACGATGTCTGCATCGACCTGATCCATCCCAATGCGATCGTCGAGCTACAAGAGATTGCCGACAGGATGATTCGAGCTGGTTACAACAAAGAATGTCTTCAGGCCTACAGCACCGTCCGAGGCGACGCTTTGGACGACTGTTTAGCAATTCTCGGCGTTGAAAGTCTCAGCATCGAGGAGGTTCAGAAAATCGACTGGACTGTAATGGATGACAAGATGAAGAACTGGATTCAAGCAGTTAAAATCACGGTTCGCGTGCTTCTATTGGGGGAGAAGAGGGTCTGCGAACAGATTTTCAGTTCGTCGAATCAGTCGCGGGAGATTTGCTTCAACGAGTCTGCAAGAGCGTGCGTGATGCCGCTGATGAATTTCGGAGAGGCGGTTGCAATCGGAAAACGGTCACCGGAGAAGCTATTCCGGATATTGGATATGTACGAAGCATGGACAGAGGTTTATTCAGACTTGCAGGACATGGCTACAGATCCAATACTCATCGATGGGGCAGAAGATGTGTTGGCTGGACTGGGAAAAACTGTAAGATGGACATTTTCAGAGTTTGAGAACGCCGTTCGGAAGGAAACTTCCAAGAAAGCGACAATAAACGCAGAAATCCACCCACTTTGCCGGTACGTGATGAACTATCTAACACTACTCGTCGACTACAGAGACACCCTCGACTCGCTTTTAGAAATCGAGGAAGACGATTTATTTGATTTGCAGACTGAAAATAGCGCTAATATACAACTAGAAAACAAATCTCCTACAGCAATGAAAGTGTTCTTAATGATATCCTCTTTGCAGTCCAACCTCGAAAAAAAATCGAAACTTTACGACGATGGATCAATGCAAGATGTGTTTCTTATGAACAACATTCTTTACATAGTTCAGAAACTAAAAGATTCAGATCTGGGCAAACTTCTGGGCAACGATTGGATTCGAAAGAGGCAAAGCCGAATCCGCCAGCACGCGACGAGTTATCTCAGAACCTGTTGGAGCAAAGTGTTGGCCCATTTGAAGGATGTCACCACGAGTGGAAGCTCGAACAAAGCCTCGAAAACGGCGCTGAAGGAAGCGTTCAAGAATTTCAACTCGGGTTTCGAGGAAATCTACAGAACTCAGACGGCGTGGAAGGTGTCGGACGCTCAGCTGCGAGAAGAGCTTAGAATATCCGTATCGGAAAAAGTACTTCCGGCCTATCGGTTCTTCGTCGGACGGTTTAGAAATCAGCTAGAGAGTGGGAGAAATAGTGGGAAGTACATAAAGTATTCGCCCGAGGATTTAGAGAACTATTTATTGGATTTGTTTGAAGGATCGCCTGCTGTTCTTCATCACATGCGAAGAAAAAGTACATAAAAAAGACAAACGGGTAACTAAGTTTGATCAATTCCATGTTTATTTCTTAGATGTTTCCTTGTTCTTAGCTACAAATTGCAACACTTATGTAAAAATCAATCTTGTTTTAGTCACCGTATTTGCTATGTCGACCGATTTCCAGAAAAAACACAGACAAATTGTTCGAGATATCAACTTCTCAGAGATCCTACACATCGTGACCAAAAACACTTCCTCCTATGTGTCTTTGTGGCAACCCGTCCCGGGAAGGTCAGAAGGCGTAGATCTGATCCATATCGGTAGAAGTGTACAATCCAAACCGTGCAGGTTTTAGCTCAAATCAAGCAATATTGTAATGTTATAGTCTTCCAACTCAACTTTTATTGAACTCAAAACTTCAAACCCTATACAGAAAAAAGCATCTAAAGCAGTTAATTTTCTCTCACAGTTCACCAATTTACCAAAGTTAAAGAAGGAAAAACCCAAACCCGCATCGGAAATGGCCGAACCGTTCCGGTCCTCAGCTCTCAGACCCGGCTGTTTTGGGGCAGTGGGAGAACACCATCGAAGAAATCGCCAAAGTAGCCACGAGGCTCGTGTACAAGCCTCGAGATGATGTCTCTTAACGTGATTACTCCTTCGAGATTTCCATCACCGTCCACCACATACACTCGATGCACCTTCTCGGCGTCTAGCATCAGTATTGCTTCTTTGATCGTGTGGTCCTTGTTGCACGTGATCATGCCGCTTAGCATTGGCGAGACCTCTCGATGTTTCTGTAAGTAGCTTCTAACCGCTGTCAAGAAATTCTTCGCCGTTATAGACCTGTCGTTCATTGCACATCACATTAAAAAAAAGCCGAACTCCTTGAGTGGATTTAACAAATCTATTCGGCCAACTTCAGGAAACTATAAGAACTTTAAGAAACATATTCTAAAAACAGTTTTTTGAAAATAAGTTTCTCCATGCCCTTTCCTACTCTTTTCAAGAACATCATTGAAACCCACCCTCATGTTTCCAGCTTCCTGGTATCTTTTAGTGATGCAATCTTCATATCTGGTCTCGTATAATTCCGTTTTATCGAATCATAAAAATTTATATCATTTTAAGTCCCGTTACGAACCTGTAATCGTGGTAGATTTCTGGTGCAGCGAGGAGGAACTGAATGTCCCGTAAACTTATATTACCAATTGCCCTGCTGCCACCACTTTCAACTACGGGAACACCTCCGACCTTCTTTTTCCTCATCAATTTGAACGCTTGAAGCACAGGCTCATTCTCATACACCTGCCCCCGGAAATCGAAAGAAAATATCAAAGAGTATTGTAAGTTATGACATTAAATTACGCCCTAAATTCTCATCAAATTCATAAAAAATCTCCATTTTGCACCATAATTTTCAAAAGTGGCCACAAAGGCGGGAATGAACGAGTTATCTCCTCTCTAGTCTTTGGCAATTTCGAACTCTGGTGATCACGCGATTGAGTTCGAATTCGTCAGACAGGTTAGAAATCAGGTAAAAACAGTTTGATTATATAGAAAACGTGGTATGCTCATGCTAAAATTCGATGAATAAATTCACGTGTGATCTGCGAATGATCTCAAACGCTAATGTCTAAATTGCTATATATATAATAAACGATTTAAATTAGAAGACAGGGCAGCACCTTGACGATAGAGGTAGGGGGCATTGTGGGAAGGCCGAGTTCAGAGAGTTTCTTCTTCCCCCAACTTTCAAACCATTCAAGGCCAGCACATTCTGCTAGCATGTGAATAACAGCTGATTGAGTGATTATATTATCAATCTTTCCCTCCCCCAAGTCTAACACCGGAATGCTCTTCATTTTGTACTTAGAAAGCAATAAGAGCATCGTCAAAAACGAGTTCGATTTCTGCAGAGCCAGGAAAGGGGCCCACCGGAAAGATCCCGAGATATCTCGAACCTATAAACAAAAGATCGAATAGAGTCTACGGTGATTGCTTAGGAAGCTAACAATTACATAACAAAAGTCTAACCTTTGTGTTCCTATACAAATCCGAAGAAGTTAGAGACTCGAAGAAGCCACCTGAGGTGGTTGCAGCAGATTCTGGGCCTAATAATCCGAGTTCGAAGGGAGAAGTAACTCCATTAACAGCTGCAGCTATAGCTGTTCCACTGACTGGAGTAGCTGGACTTCTCGGAGAGGGAGGTTCCGACTGCAACACAGTGTTAAATTACCACTAATCTT
The DNA here is from genome assembly GCA_022433065.1 of Begonia loranthoides. NCBI lineage: Eukaryota > Viridiplantae > Streptophyta > Magnoliopsida > Cucurbitales > Begoniaceae > Begonia > Begonia loranthoides. Next base: position 2,151,887 of record CM039482.1, on the reverse strand, counting down.
GAAAAGTTTAAATTGTTGAGAAGAAGATTAAGTCGATACCGACTGATTAAAAGGTTGTGGTGGTATTGGCAGGTCATGAATCATCAACAAAACCACGAAGACCATGTCATATTGTAAGAATAAATTATGTTTTCAGATCGATGTGGATAAAGTCTCAACTAAAATGGACAAAAAATGGTCCAAACATGGAAAAGATCAGTTCTGTTCTTAAGGTTGTTAGTCTTTCAAAATGAACATTGTACGAGGATGTAGATTCTCCAAAGATTGGAATAGGATTCTAACCTGATAAAGAATCCAGACAGCAATTCCGGCAAACTCGACAATACCGATGTATCTGTCAATCCAACTTGCATCTTCAGGTGCATCAACATCCACCACAGGGGCACTGAGAATTTTATGTTGAGACAGAATCTGAACAGCTTCTGCTAAACTGGTATCCGATTTTATCTCGATTACTGATTCAAACAAGCCGAAAACTAATCAGAGTATGAAAGGATCAAGCAAATGTCATAGACCAAACAATCTTCAAATTTTGAAGCTTGCCAAGTTGTTCCAACTTGTCGATCGACAATAGCCTCGAAAATGAGTGTCGGATTCGTAAATATAAAAGGGTTTTTGACGGGCCATTTGGACCCATCACTAGTTCTTAAAGTTTCATCTTTTTTTGTGGTGTTCTTTGTCAAGATCGCATTTTTAAGGATGTTTTCAAATCTCTAATTATTTTGGCGATTCCCATCGAATTTCTCTATCAGTTTTTCAAAGAATCGAAAAAATTTCATCATGGGTGAAAGAAGAACAGAACCTTGATCGGAAGGTGCAGGAGGAAAGGCGGAAACAGGGATTTCTTCGAAGCAAGCATTAAGCTTCTCAGTGGGACTAAGCTGTGGTTGCTGAATATCCCACAAGTCCTCTACTTGCATCCCCACCTTCGCCTCTGGACTCCTCGGACTCTCTCCGGCCGACGCCATCGCCATTTTTTATCTCTCTCCTTCTCAAAACCAACTTTCTCTCACCTTCCTCTAATCTGACGAGGTCATAAATAACTGAGCAGCAAGTAGAATTAATACTCTGCGAAGCAAACTGGCTACTGTTGGTTAAAATAATCAATCAGAACCGTCGGACGTCGGAGAGACTGAAGAGATCAAAACCGTGGAGGGATGAGAGGTGGGGAGAAGCAATCGGTCAGTAGTGAGTAATGGACGCGATCTTTAAGCCGATGCTTATCGGATCAGACTTCTACCCGATATTTGTTCTTCGCCACTTGGTCTGGTTTTTAACCGTTGACCAGCCCGTGGTTTTCGTTCTTTATCTTTGACTGTCATGTGCAAGTTTACGTGGCTCTTTTTCTCTGACGTGTCAGTTATTTTATGACTATTAAGTGATTAATTTTAAGATTTTATTAATTTTTTAAAAATGTTTTATTAATTTTATTTGGAAAATTAACAAAATAACCACTCAACTATAATATCAATGACAAATCTAAAACTAAATAATTTTTACTAGCAGCTTAAACACAAAACTTTAAGAAATGGATAAAGCAAACATCACGCAGTTATTTTTTCCTTTAAAAAATATTGTCGTTCCGTTGCAGAACGTTGTCTTTCCACTAAACATATTTAAAAAATTAATTTCCACACAAGGAACGATTATTTTCTGCTACGGAAGGACAACGTTTCGCATGCGGAAAGATTATTTTTCTCTGTGAAAAGTGAGACATTGGTGATAAGCATTGAACGACGATGATGAATCAAGAAGAGGAAAGAAAATATGGTGATGAGAACTAGACGGGTGAAATCGAGAGGAGGAGTGAGTCATGCTGACGCTCGACAACATTTTTAGGAATTGTTTTCGACGACGAGAAGACCATGCCAGAGCTTCTTAACATTCGTCATTGCGATAAGATTGTGTTAATTATTGCGATTTTAGCATAAAATTAAAGTACAATTAAAATTATTTAGTGATTAACTTGTCGTTGACCTTATATTTTTGTGGTTGTTTTGTAAATTTCTCATTTTATTTTTACTAATATTCAATGAACACATCTCATTAATTTGACTTTTTCTAATTCATCTCCAAATAATTTATCACTTTATTCATAAAATGATATAATTGAATCACAAACTCGACATCAAATCATGTTTTTACTCAACATTAAACCGAACAAAGAGCCCAAAAATAACATCGAACCAAATCCAAAACCAAAACCAAATTTCCTAAGGTTAATACTTTCATAATCTCTGTTCAATTACAATTCAACCGAGATTCATCTTTTTTTAGTTTCTTACGAAATTTAATTCTCGATCATTAATAATAGGAGGCTTGCATACACGATGAAAAAATGAATCAAGATTACATAGCATATTTTAAAATTTCAACTAAATTCCGTGTTCAAGGCACGACAACAACTACTTCAATGACGACAATTGACTAAAAGCATTTACTTCAAATTTTCATCTTCATTAACAAAACTTTTTGAAGTGTTTTTCTTCAACTTTGTTGTCCTCCTCTTGCTCGTTTGATCAAAATCATATTTGACAACAAAATACTATAAATTTCAATGTAAAAAAATATACATAATTGTAGTATCCTCGAAAGGGGGATGTGCAATCCCACATCGACTTGGGAGAGGAAATTAGAATAGGATATAAGTGGGTAGTGCTCTAAGACAAACAGACGCGTTTTGGGATAGGCGAAAGGGCCTATCACCAGGAACTAATCAGTGAGAGGGCAAAGGTTGGCCAAAAGCGAACAATATTTGCTTGGGCTTGGGGGCTATTGCTTACGAATAGTATTAGAGCCTTACTCAGCTCGAAGTTGCCCAACGAGGACGTTGGGCCCCAAAAGTGGGTGATTGTAGTGCCCCAGAGGTTGGGTGCTTCAATCCCACATCGACTTGGGTGAAGTTGGGGTACTAGTATATAAGTGGATGGTTGACCATAAACATGCAGACGCGTTTTGGGCCAAGATGAGACACAAGGTTCGCCAAAAGATTTGGTTCCAATAACAAATTTGTGAGGGGTGAAGGATGCGACCCAAAAGGCCCAAAAGAAGACAATATTTGTTTGGGCTTAGTGACTATCCAATTGTGTAATGGTATCAGAGCGATAGCCCCCAAGCCCAAGCAAATATTGTCCGCTTTGGGCCAACCTTAGGGCCCTTATGGATTTGCTCTTGACGATATACCCTTTTGCTCATCTCAAAATGCGTCTACTAGAGAAAGTGAGCTAACCACTTATATTCTGCTCTACTTCCTTTGCCCAAATCGATGTGAGACTGCAACACCCAATCTCTGAGGCAATACAATAATATAAAGGATGATAATTGATTTGTCATTTATCCAATAAAATTTGGCCAAATGAACACTTACAATTGAATTATGACGGTATGTTACAAGTCAAACTCTAAATTAAATGGGTACAAATAAATAAGTAAATAATATTTATTTTTCCTATAAAGTGGAAAATGGCTCCTTCCAAATTGCCGTCTATTGGTCAATTTACAGGTTGGACTATCTTCCTTTGCTCTGAACTCGAGGGTTCATTATCCATGGATGCCTCCTCTTCCCGCCAGTACGATTCGGCTTCCACACTTTCTGGTGCTTCCAAGTACCTAGCCAACCTTCCCTCTCGTGGATATGCATCGTCCTCCACCGTTGTTTCATCGAATCCGGTGAGTTTATTCTCTTCAAAAGTTCTACAACTCTTTAAACTCTCATTTGTTGATTTTTGATCGTCAGTTCTTTCGCATTTTGTTTTTTTTTTTTTCACGAGAACGTGTTTACAAGTAGTGAATGGAAGTTTGTAATTGCTATGTGGCAAAGCTTTTCTAGGGTTACACAAAGTTATAAGAAGACCTACTGAACTTTGAGCGAAGCTAGCTTTACTGAGATATGATTAGATTAGCGATCTTTGGCTTTGGATCGTCTGGGTTTCTTTCACATTTTGTTTGTTTTAGTAGAACATGTTTAAGAGTAGTAAATGAAAGTTTGAAATTGCACAGTAGCAACCCCCTTTTATAGGTCTACACAAGGTTAAAAGAAGACCCACTGAACTTTGAGTCCAGCTAACATTTCTGATATGTGATGAGTTTAATACAATTGATAACCTCGACTCCTCTTTTCTTTAGAGAGTATCTTTGGTAACAAAATACTCCCTGTATAAACTATTGATTTACCCCACCGAAGCAAAGAGTGACAAGAAAAATCTATGGTTAGCGGCATTCGACTTTTTACATCTTAAAACACAATTCGTTTACTCATAGTCCAAATACATGAAAAGATATAAAGATGGACAAATTCTATCACACATAGTGCTCTACTAACATCGTCAACAGACATAAAGTTACAGTTAGTTTTTTTTATTCGGATGCTTTTAACTTTCAATATTCATTCAAGGCATTTTCAGTGTTGACAGTGCTTTTAGGCATAATTTTTTTTAAGTTTTGCAATTTCTTGGATTGCTGCTTTAAGTTTTACAATTTCTTGGATTGCTGCATTCTTTTCTTCTTTTTCGCAGGCCAAAAGCTAATCCAAACTTTTTTTTGCCTGTAAATTGACACAGGGTGGGATGCGAGTTTATATATGTGTTCATGACACAGCGCCGCCAGGTTACTTCTCTTTCATTTTATGTAGAATTGCTTTTACTGCTGTACAAATGTAACTTAATATAATTGTGGAGAGTTTTTTGGTAAGTTTGTAGAAAATACTGATTTCGTTCATCAAGCATTAAAATTGGAATGGTTCCAACTCTTATTAAGATGTTTCTTAGTGCATTAGCATAAAAGAACACACTTATAGATAGATAAATTCTTCTTCTATCGCTACAAAAGTTCAAATAGATCAGATATTAAGGGCAAGTGTCAAGCAGTGACACTTTCAGATGATGAAGGCTATATTTATGTAGCAGACCATACTGAACATATTAGTGGACAAACAGAGTTATATGTTATAATCAAATTGTTCTCTGTAGAAATATCTTCCACTGTGTTCTTCTAGCACGGTAGCAACCTAAGATCACATTTCTCAACTAAATTTTCGAAAGTGCCAACTTATTTGAATTGATGTGATTGTGGGCAACCACATAGACTCTATGCAACTAGGTAAAACACAAATATATGTGGATTTAGAAATTATGAAGATACATGGAATGCTCTGAATAACTATTTTATTATAGTTGGCATGCTCAGATTTATAATAAGATTCTGTTCTCTGTTGCCACTTCCACAAAATTTGAGGTCTCTTTGGTTCCCTGCACTAATTGCATGATATGTTTTGTGCTGTTAATGAGTTGAAAGCAGTAGTATTATTTTTCGGTGATTTGATATTTCATATGTTGGTTCAGACATTGCATGCTGAACTTTTCCTTTGACAGTTAGTAGAATTTCATGTTATAGAACTTTTACTGAATGTTGGACACTTTGACTGTTGCCTTTATATCCAGACGAACAAGATATCAAAACAAACCAACAGAACATACTCATTAGATCGCTCATGCTTAGAAATAATGGTTCGAAGGATGCAAAAGGTGTAGCTGTGACAGAACCTCCTAGGAAGAGGTACTCATGCCCTTCTCGTATACATATTAAATCACATTTCTTTACGTTGAAATATGAATATTTTGTTGCACATTACGATGTGGTTTTCATTCTTTATTAGCTTACATTTTTTGAGTTCTGCTACTTATAATCTGAAAAGAAATACACACTTTTGGGCATTTAGATCCTCATTTCCAGCTGTTTTCATTTATGTCTTCTGTTCTCAGGGGTCCTGAAAGAGTTTCTGATAACAGGGGTAAGAAGACAAAAACCCATGTGAAAATTAGTTTGAGTCAAGGTTAGTTCTGATATCTCACTGGAGTTGGTTTCTTGCATGACATACTGGGAAATGGGACTATCACATTAGGAGGACCGAATTTCAAAGTACCATTTAATGTTTGATTCATTGGTTGGTGTAATATTTTTGTCAAAATAATCTACCAATAAACAAATGTCACATCAAATGGTCAGTTAAAAATTTCTCCCCCCTAGATTTTTTCTTATTACAAAAGAATTGAAGTGGCTATGGCCATAATTAGATGTAGAGAGCTTATATTTGAGGCTTGTGTTGAGCATTGTTAGACTGCCTTTTTTGCATCATGTTATTTAGAATGACTTTAGATACAAATGCAGAGGGATCGAGTAGTAAAGTGTTGTATAAAGACTTGCAAAGTTTAACTGTAGATAGATTGCGTGCCCTTCTGAAGGAAAGAAGTCTTTCTGTTAGGGGGAAGAAGGTATTTTGCCTGTAGACTGTTGTATCTTGTAGTTTCCTTTGCCCACCGCCTTCCTCGTTGATGAATCGACACTTGCAGGAGGAGCTGATTGCTCGATTGAGTACTGTAGATAGTTAAAGGATAGTTACATAGCATTGCCATCCAGGAGGAACTCGGCCGTATTTTGTACAAATTTTCGGTTTGGATTCTGATTGTTGATATTTGTACCTGCCCTTGAGGCTTTTATTATCAATGCATTAGTAGTATCTATGATGATATCAGTCAAGTTAAGAATCATAGAAGTTGTGTTTGAGAATTGTCAACCAAATCTCATCAATAGGCAAAAACATTTATTGAAACAAGATTCTCTGATTACAAATGGATGAATCAAAACACTTGAATCTCTGAACTGCTCACGAAGAACTTGTTCAACTCACATGCAATCCTACAAGATGATGATTATTATTCCAGGTGTTCCTGCTGCAGAATCTTGAAATGGGTTCAAGAAAAAAAGCAATAAACCTCAAGACAAGATATGAAAGAGAAGAAGATGGAAGCTCATAGTTTCAAATGTTGTAACTTAGAATTGCAAATAAAAATAACTTAAACCATCTGTTCTACATTTTACAAGCATCTCCCACACAGGAGTATTCCATCAGTGCAGAATAAAAATATCCAAAGGAAAATTCTCAATCAACTCAGTGTGATTCTCTCTAGTTGAAGGGACAACTGTTGTTCACTAATTGTAACATCTAGCACTATGTTTGGCATGTGACCTTCTCCTCCTACTCTCTAGTACATTTCCTAAATGCAAATTGTTTCTTAAGAAAGAAAAAAGCAAATACCCGAAATCAAGCAGCAAAACAACATTGAAGGTGAAGAATTTGCACAAAAAGTGCAGTCCGAAGCTGCAAAATTAGAAAAAACTACTCGTTCACGTGCTTCCGGGATTGTCAACCGCAGCAGATTTGCGGTGCAGGTATCGAGTAACGGCATCATCGACCCTGTAATTACACAGAATTAGTAAGAAAGTGGACATCAGACCTGTTGTACAAAATGCTTGGAAGGTTAAAAGTAGCAAAAACATTACCACTGTCTTAAGAAGATTGAAGATTTTCATAAATTTACAATCAAGGTGTTACAATAACTGACATTTTTCATGGAAAAAGCGAAAAAGATCAAAACTGTTTAATTCAGAGTTATTTAACTAACATAAGCAACATGATTTGGACAGCCAGAATTATTAACACTATTCATTGCCATTTTGCAAGGGAGTTTTTTGAGAAGTATTTTAAGATGCTTTCTCCAGTTATTTAACTTTATAAGTTTCATGGTGATAAGCAAACAAAATGACACAGAAATGTTAATAAAAAAATAGTTATTCTTAGCAGAGCAACAATCAGTTATTTGAAAGAATAATATTTTGAGAAAATTACTTTACTTTCCAGGAAGCATTCCTAAAACAAAACTGATAATTACGCTAGAGCTTACCATGACTGATTGTAGAAATTAGAAAAGCGTTCTTTTTCTGCAATTTGGTTTATATCACCATCAGCAAGCTTTAGATCCTTGCTCTGAGAAGCAATCAAAGTATTGATAAACTCGGCTGGAGATTGACTGAATCCAATGAAGAAAGAGTGCTTTCGATTATGCTCGTGTAACTTTTTTATTGCACCACATATCAGTTCATCACAGGCATCAATTTCTTCATTCTTGTCAGTGTTTGCTAAGAATGTGGACATTTCCTTTTCCACAGGGATGGGCACGTCAACCAGTACATCATAGCAAGTAGTTCCAACAGGGCAAGTTCCAGAAAGCTTAATTTTATGCTCTATATGTATAGGTCGTGGTGAAGTCAAATGCTGTGATAGCTTGTTCGAAACCATTGAAAATTTCATCTTCTCCTCCCCAAACACTTTTTGAAGAGCTGAATCACATGCAAAGAAAGATGGGTCATTTGAATTCTGCAACCTTTTGACCTTCACATAGTGCCAAATTGAAGCTAGAATTCTTGGGCGGGTGTCCATCTCAATCCCAAGAACCTCGGATAGTGCCTGTGAAAGCCTAAATTTTTCAGGAAAATAATTCATTTCCAGTCTAATAACTGCAGAGAATTCCTTATCTCCTTTTCTCTTTACTTCAAAGCCTTCATGAAGTACGGGTGAACGATCAGACTCCCATTGAATGACATGATTATCTGGATAAAGGCTCTGGTCCAAGTATATCGTAATTTTTTTGAAGAAAGATGAAAATTTTGGGTATGAGTTGGATTTTTGCAATGATCCGGCAATCACGGGATCTATTCCATCTTCCAGCAACCTTCCAATTATCTTAAGTGACCAAGAAGAGGGTTCCGAGGTCTCGTCTGGACTCGTTTGAATCTGATTATCAAATGTATTGAAGACATAAATTCGAAGTGTTCTCTGGTCATGGATGGGGTTTTTTAGGGACTCTTGAATGTCAATCTTCTTTCTTGCCAAAGCATCATCAACTCTTGCTTCAAATTCAAGCAACTGAGTATAAATAGCCGACTCCGGCAGAAGAGCAGCTACTTTCTCAGGTATTTCCTTGTCAGAGTGCTTCTGCTTCTTTCTACGAGCAGCTGGGGTTAGCTCCATCGTTTTAAAAGGTAAAGTTGAGTTAGTATTAGATGATCCTGTAGGCCGAGAGGGTGGCTTATGAGAAACCCGCTTTGCACTTCCTGTGCCAGGTGTTGAAACTGAAGGTGATTGACCCCCAAAATTAGTAGTATTAGCACTATGGAGCTGGGCAAGAGACTGAGCTTGAGTTTGCAACTGAGACTGAAATTGGCTGTGTGGGGCTTGAACCGGTGCCTGTGCTCGAGCATGTGTATGCTGAGACTGGGTAAGTGCATGGGCTTGAGGCTCAGATAACTGAAAGTGACCTGTAAAGTGAGATCCACCTTGAGTTTGAGGTTGAGGGTGAGAAACAAGAGGGGTTTGCCGGTTAATTGGCATTGATTGCGAAACCATCCCCGGCCCTGAATTCCCAAATTTGGCTAGGGTTGGAATACTCTTCCCCACATTGTCACCAGTACTGTTATTCACTGACATCCCTTCCGATGCTGCAATAATATCTCGGCCAGTAATACTCTCCACTGAACAAATGAACTTCCACCGAAATCTATCGAACCGTAATCAGCAACTCAAACCAGATTTCAATCAAGATTATCTCCTTAAACGCTTTTTTACTCAAAATCGGAAGTTCAATAAGAATTTAGTCCAGTTCTCGCGTGATAATATCAAACCCTTGCAGTAGGCAGTCGCAACGAAATCAAAAAATAAATGAAAACATCCTGCAGACCCAGAGACTTAAAATTCAAGAGCAGAAACTCATGTTCGAATCCTACGGGCCAATTAGGAAGAACAAACAATAGTGAAAATATGCCCAAATAAAGGAAACTAACCGAGAATTTATATTCTTCTCTCTACGATTTCCATTGTCGAACAGCTTTCTTGATTTCTTCTCTCCGCTTTGAGACCAGGGAACGAAGCCAACTGATGATTCTCCCGGGGCTGCCTTCTTCCCGGAGTAATTTGCAAAAATAGACCTTTTCTTTTTTTGAAAAATAAAACTAAACCTTATAAAAATAAGAGTAACAATTGTCTTAAAACTCTTAGAAATTAGGTTAAAAATCAAATTATCTAGGGTAAATGACAAATTAACCATTGTGGTTTGCGGTAAATGACAAGTCAATCAATATCTTTTATTTTCTAACAAATTAACCACTGACGTATGAGAAAATGACAAAGTCAACATCACGTTCACCGTAACAAAACACCGCCACGCCGTTGGTCTCTGTGAGGCCACGACAGTCTCTGTGAGACCGATCTCACATAGACCAATCTCTCAGATACCGAAACCGTGATTGAAGTTTCCTACGATTGAATTTGAGCATCCAGATTGTGTGTGCTTACCGTTTTTAGAAATGGTTCCAATGAATTTTCCATCAATTAGAAATGATTCAAATGAATTTTCCGAACGTCGGTGTTCGGCGTTTTGAAAGCCTTCGGAACGTCGACGTTCTGATTTTCAGAACGCTGAACGCTCTGTCAACTTCGTAACGGTGACATGACTGTGATTTTGGATTTTGGATTTTTTCATACGTCGGTGATTAATTTGTTAGAAAATAAAAGATAGTAGTTGATTTGTCATTGATCGCAAACCACGATGGTTAATTTGTCATTTACCAATTTTCTATTAATGAATGATATGTATTTACTGCTTTGCCCTTAACAGTTTACGTATTTGCATCTCCATGCCCCTAAAAAAAGGCCCACAAAAAGTAAAAACGACGCATCATTTCTAGGGTTTCACTCGCGCGCTTAAACCTAACCTCGACTGTACACTCCCATTTTTGCTCTGTTGAGATTAGGATCGAGTAGCAGGCTGCCGGTTGGATCAGCAGCGGCAATGGTTAGTTCTAATTTTCGTGTACGTTCATATTGTGAATTTGAAGCCCGCTTTGATTCTTTTTTGTCTTAAGTTTTCTTTTTCTGGTATTCCAGGTGAAGTATTCGAGAGAGCCGGACAACCCGACCAAGTGTATGTTCACTGAATATCTCTTCTTATTTTATTGTTTTTTAAATTCAATTCCGCGTTTCATTGCTGGGAAAATTAGGAAACTTTTTTGACGTTATGAAATCAATAGGTATGAATCAATGTTTTCCATGCCTTGTGTGTCTCTGAGTTTCTCAGCATCAGCAAAAAATTGACGTGCAATTCTAATATTCTTGCTGTTTTTAATCATTTGGTTTCTTATCGCCCTTAATTCAGCGTGCAAAGCCAGAGGATCTAATCTTCGAGTTCACTTTAAGGTATTTTACTGTGAATGTGAAACTTTTATTTATTATTTTTCTGTGGAAATTGTTGTTTACTTCGACTTAGCCTTGTTATTAGTGGTAACGTCTGAGTTGTATGGCGTATTTTAAGAAATTATGGATCTTAACAGATTTTTTATGTAATTATGGATCTTATGTCTTTTTATACATACACACGTGATACGTATCCTGGTAAGAAGACTATGGTTCTCGTTCTTGATGGCTTTCAGATCTGAACAAAGAGCCTCTTTGGATTGCACTCATATCTTCTCAATATTATATATAATTTTCATTTTGGAAGCTAAATAAGCATAGTTTCTAAAATTACTTATGACTCTTTTTCTCATCTTATAGAATACTCGGGAAACAGCCCATGCTATTCGAAAGCTGCCTTTGACCAAAGCTAAAAGGTACTTGGAAGATGTTTTGGCTCACAAACAAGCCATTCCGTTCCGCCGCTTCTGCCGTGGGGTTGGGCGTACTGCTCAGGCCAAAAATCGCCATTCTAACGGACAAGGCCGTTGGCCTGTTAAGTCTGCAAAATTTATTATGGATTTACTCAAGAATGCTGAGAGTAATGCAGAGGTGAGTCTAACGTGACTATGCTTTTCTTATTAGATTTTCATATTTGATTGTTATTTCCTTGTATTCCTGATAATATTATGTCACTAGGTGAAAGGGCTGGATGTTGATTCACTAATTATTTCTCACATTCAAGTGAATCAAGCTCGAAAACAAAGACGCAGGACATACCGTGCTCATGGAAGAATTAATTGTAAGTGTCTCCCAGCCACGCGCATGTTAATCATAAGCTGATTTTAGTGTGTTTCCTGACTTGATTTGAAATTATTTAACAGCATACATGTCATCCCCTTGCCACATTGAGTTAGTTTTGTCAGAAAAGGAAGAACCCATCAAAAAAGAGGTAAACCAAATTCAAATAGGAAGGAAGAAATAATATGCCGAAAATGTTTCGAAGATAAAACACCAATTATCTTCTGTTGTTACAGGATTTGCAACTAACATTGATTGTGTTTGCAGCCGGAAACTCAGTTGGCACCGAGGAAGACCAAGGCGCAAGCTCTGCGAAGCGGTGCCTCCTCTTAAGCAGCAGAAGAATTATCTGTTTACAGAAAGCAGCCATAGATTTTTGCATTTCTTGTTCCATCAGAATTGAGTTACTTTCTCAAACTGAAACCAATCACAAAATTTTGGAGATGGAAGTTTTAAAGGGTCTTCCCATGATCCATTTTGGCCATCTAAACTTATTTGCAAATGACTTATTTGTATGCATTGTTTGCTTCTCTTGTTCTTTAACTCTGGTTTTCTCACCAGACATGCACATGATCAACCAGGAAAACACTCAATTTGTGACGCCATTGCCAGCCATGGTTAACTTATGACATGCCGAATAAGCAGAGTCCGAGTTCAACCTGGCAAATTTGAACACGAATACCATGATTAAAGATCAATCGCATTCGATGCTCGTGCAATCAGTTTTCTTCGACGTCGAATTGTAGATGCTTTTACAGCGAAACTAGCAGTTCATTCTGCAGATAAAAATGCAATCGTCTTATCCGCTATCTCCGTACAAGTTTTTGGGGCCTCGCCCGAATGTACAAATTTTTGTGAAGTGATGAAAAACTTTGAACATAGACATTACTCAACTGATCATATTGCACATTCACACAAAGAAAAAAGGCTTTAAAACGTAGATCTTTGACTGAAAAGTTTTGAACTTTGACATGGGTATGAAAATATGAATAGATTGGAGAAAAGGGCGTGGAAGAGCAAGTCTTTAGGGCCCCTCCCACAGCAAAAGCAGTAAAGGGTAGATGTAAAAGAACAAGGATATGGTGAAGGGCTTAGTTGGAGGCCATGATACATGAAATCTTTGTCTTATAAGTTCCATCCACGCACTCCCTCAAATGGGGTTATACCCAAAAAGCTTCTAAGATAGTACACAACGTGGATAGAGAGATAAAGAAGAGAGAGAAAGAGAGTGAGAGAGAGGGCATTGAACTTTCTCATGCCCCATTGCCGACCTAAAAACCCTACACCTTTACCCTTTAAAGCAACGTTTGAATTGAGGTTCAAGGCAGCATCTTTTTGACAAATAGATACCAACAATCTCTACTTATTGACCCCCCATTTCTTCCTGCCTAATCATGGCGTCCTATTACTAGTAAGTTGAACTATTATTGACAAGTGTATTGTTGAGTTTTAACATCTCAATTATTCACCTGTCTTCTATTTTTAATAATTAAGCAGAGAAAATGATGCAATAACGTTCAATGTGGTACACTTGTTGATAGTCATGTTTCGTTGGCCGAGTTGGTCTAACGCCCCAGTCTGAGTGAGGTTCTGGCCAGCAAGTGCGTGGGTTCTTACTAGTCTCGCCACAGGCAACCATTTTACTATTGTTTTTAAAATAATAATTAGGAAACGATGAAAGCACAGCCGTTTGATCTTGATCGACCAGTCAAGGTGGGCCATATGTAAAGCTGATAGGGCACGTGCCAACCAGGATGAGCGAGCTGCTTTAGCAGGGGCAGGGAGAGGGCCCCCGGCCCTATGGCTATTACAGCTTATTTGAATTTTTTTTTTTTTGACAAAAGGTTATTAAATAAAACAACTAATAAATAAAATATGAAATTATATAAAATAAATGAAGTAAATATTATTGTCATATTTTTTATTAAAAATTTTAATTTTTTTTTTGTAACGAATAGGTCAAGAACTCATATTGTGTCAAAATGATTCATCCTCTAACATAAAATAGTAGAACAACAATGATAACTATATACACATGAGGTAAACGTGGAAAACAAATGTGCTTTCAAATAGTCCATGTTAAGTTTTAATTTGTGGCAACCCACAAAGACAAGGTTTTGAAAACCACTATGCAATACACTATCTCGAAGACAATAGAAGCTTAGCTGACCAACCGCAAAGCGTCATCGAAAACAGATATCAAAACTAGGAGCACTGTCAGAACCTAAAACCAAACCGATATTAAAATCTCGACTGAACCACTAGGAATAAAATATGGGTACGAAACTGGAATCCAAAACTAAATTGGGAGGACCAACAACAAGACTTTTCTGCTCAACACTAGAGACAATAGAAAATCAACAATTTACAGAGGAAATAAAAAAAATATCACTAAATCCCAAGATTCTATGAAATCTCATTGCACGGTTGACCAAGACATAATAGTGGTTGACCAGACACATCCACAGTCAACTAGAGAGACATAGTGGTCGCCAAGTCACGGTTGTGGTCGACAAGATCAATAGCGGTCATCCGAGGACCAGACAATAGTTGACGAGCTATAACAGAGGTCGAAGAAAATTGCGCAAGAGCCTGAAAGACGGAGCTAGAGTAGACCAAACATGACTGCAGTCAACCGGACCACGCAAAGTCACCAAGACACGTTTGTGGCCATCCAGGACTCAACCACAGTCGTTGGGACACGACTGCAAACAATTGAGACCAATCAGCAGTCGACAAATCATCTTGCGGTCAACCAGGACCATGCAGGAACCTGAACTGGGAGACAACCAATTGGAAACTTAGTGTAAAACACACTGTGCGGTCGATCGGTGTCCATGTACTGTCAACAAGACTACTTTACAAATGTCCGAGAGCTACCGTAGATGTGAAACCTGAGAGCTCAATAATCTGTGGATGCCTGGTGACCCTTTGAGGTCCACTACTTTGGTTGATTGGAGTCACCCCGTAGACACCCACAACTTGAGTCGTCTATCCCACGTGGACATCTGGGTTTCCCCCAAGGAAGCTCGGCGCTGCGCTCGGATTAACCATGCGGACGACCAGACAAGGATCCCAGGTAGGAAATCCCTCATATGCTCCTGTGGTTGACTACGCATATGCTGCGAGTGACCGAGGATGAAACTTGCGAGGAATCTTTTCGTTTTCTCACCCATCTTTGCTCCAAATGGTCCAAACAGCTGCATAAACTCTAAATCTACAACAATAGCATAAAAATACCAAAAAGATTTGAGTTTCTAAGCTTGAATTCAAGACAGACATAAAACAAAAACTTTAAATGGAAAAATAGAATTAGACATCAAAATACCTGCGAGAAACCCTTACAAAACTCGGAGATCAAGAGATCACAAGCACGAACTCAGTGTCAACATCCCACTCCCGCATGACGATTTCTCCCTTCTCTCTCTCTCTCTCGCTTCTCTGCCTCACGACTGACCCAAAAGAAAAAAAGACTTTCTTTTAAAAAGGAAGAAAATAAAATAAAATACTTAATCCAAACGACGGAAATTTAAGTGCTAACCAAAATTTGAATCTCGACAAAAACTTAAACTGACCAATCACAACCTCGTAGACCCAGTGTGCACGGTAACATGAAATTTTGCGAGTTTGACCACTTGACCGAATCCACTCATGTGGCTGAAGAACAACGACACACGTATACCCTTTCATTTTTATAGTGAATTCTAATTAACAACACAATCATTCAATTTGAATCACACCAAGAATGAGAAAAAGAACTCCAACCATGTTCCAACATTTCGATCAAAATGGTTAGATGATTCTCTATACACAAGAAATAGTTTTGGATAACCAGGAAGAAAGAGCACGTGCGAGGGCAATTATTGCACAAACAAACCCCCACATTTGATCCATTGCCATTTCTAAAAAAGGCAAAGAAAAGAGAAGTCAAATGATTTAAATAATAAGTAAAGTGAAAAAGAGAAGGAAACTAAGACTTCTCAAAGAGAGTCCCTCTCCCCCCTTCCAACTCAACCTACTCAAGTACTCATTACTCAATAACGTTATCCTTTATCTCTCCCCCTTTTTCCTTTTTCCTTTTTCCTTCTTTCGACTCATCGACTCCTAATTTAGTGGAGTAACTAAGAAGAGTTCTTAATATATCTTTCTTCTCTCGTACCCCTTAAAGTTTAAGGTAGCAAAATCGAATAGGTCAAATCATCTATCATAACTAACAACTTCAATTTGGTTTGGTTTCGAGCATTAGAAAAACTAAAGTGGGTTTTGTTTTTGTTTAATTTTTATGAAAAATTGTGTAATTTGATGATGTTTTAAGCCATTTTGCATGGAAAGAATGGGAGAAGATTGTAATTTAGGTCATAAAATGTTGTGTATAAATAAGACCAAACTTCTGCCTGTAACTCTATTCTTACACACAGACGTTGTTTTCTGTAACCACAGCTCTTGTCCATGGAAGAAGACGATCAAAGAGAGCTCCAGCTCCTCCCCACACCTTGCTCTTCCATACCTCACGTTTCCTCCCGGTCGCCGGATTCCTCCCTCGTTTTCCGATCGTCGAACGATGGGCCCTCTCTCGACCTGCAATTATCGATCAGCCTGAGACCGATTCCGGAGAGTGGCTGTGTTGAGGCCATGAAATGGCAGGCGGCGGAGCAGATACGACTGGCGGCGATGGAGAAAGCGTATGCAGAGAGAGTGAGGGAGCTGACGAGGAGAGAGATGGAGTTGGCGGAGTCGGAATTTGTCAGGGCGAGGCTCGTTTGGGAGCGGGCTCGAGAGGAGGTGGAGAAGGCGGAGAGAATGAAGGAGAGGGCAATCAAGAAGCTAGATTCTTCGCGCATGGAGATCACCTGCCAATCTTGCAAACAAAGGTTCCAACCATAATTCTTATTCATACTTGTTCTACTGTCATAAAGAAATGTTTATTCACCGGTTCAAAAAACTGTCCTTTACAAACCCTTTTCGTCTCGTCTGAAGTCGATTCCTTCTTCTGTAGCAGTCTGTTTTGAGGGAGAAGGTTAACTGCAAGACCCAGTTAAAGAAATGGTGGAAATTGAAGCATACCCTATTAAATTTGAGACTTTTTATTGCCGAATTTCCAGTTCATAGCTGTATTTTGGTGACTTTTCTTTGCATAATGATTGTAATAACCATGATGGAAACATGTTTCTCGGTCTTCAATTATATGCATAACTTTCTCCAAGTGTAGAACTTTAGCTTTTGCAAATGCAAAACACTAGTTTATACGTTGATCTGAACTCTGATGGTTCTAAGTGTTCACCTGCTGTAAAATTGGATGAATTTCTAGTCTCTGTACTGTCGGCCTGCTGCTTTTAATGATGGGTAAGCACGCTTTTTTTGTTATTATTTAAAGAAAATAAGATCTTCATGGATATCAGAAAATCTCACACCAGAAGCTATGATCTCCGGGTAAAAATTTTAAACCATTTTCTGTGGACATGAATGTGTGGCAGAAAATCAAAGCATAGAATGATTTCAAATCAATTATTTGCGTTCCAAACTTCGTGTGATTCAACGACAGTGGAAACTTCCCCAGAAAAACCCAACTGGGCTTTGATTTCCATCATCTGTTAATGTGTTTAATTTTGCAGAGTGAATTTTTGTTCATAGACAACAGAATGATGCAGATTGAAGAAGGTTTATAGAGATGGTGTGGCAATCTTCCCTCAAAAGATAACGATGACTCAAAATATTGTTGATTGGGAGACTTTAACTCATACCAATAGGGGTGCACAATCTCACTTTGTTCAATTTCACTTTGTTTGAGAGAGTGAAAAACGAATAATTTATAAATATAATTCTTCTTCTTACTCAGTACAACGCGTTTTGGGCTGACTTCAAAAACAAAACTGTTTAAATTTCGCCTCAAAGCAGATAATATTGTACTGAGAGGACTAAGGGATTCGGTGATTTCACAATTCAATTATTCAAAATTCGAATTTCGGCTGCATCAATTTGATATTACAGTGAAGATCACTTGCATTAATTTTCTTCCCATACACAAAAAACCCTAATTTCCTTCAAGCTTTAAAACCATGAAAGAGAAGACCTCAATCAATTATGAAAAGAAATTGTCTTTTAACATTAATTATTAAGCAAAAGAATAGTGTATAAGATCGTAATGACAGCAGACATACATCCGTATTCTTCAGAAAAGACATGATCTTTCAGGGGATATGTAATCATAATTCATGTCCACGTCCATACAGTTGTATGGAGAGATTTGAATTATTTTCAAGTATAAGGTACAAATAAATCATTTGATGCAATTATCATAATATTATTAACTTTGAATCCAAGATTACAAGTTTGATTTTTCTAAATTGAAAATTTTATTTATAAATCATCCTCAAAATTATTTAATATTGAACTATTTTTATGATAGTTTACCCTATAAAAAAAAAAGATGACCCAAAATATTATTGATTGTAAATGTTTAATTCATATAAGTAGGGATGCATAAAAGAATAAAAGAATAAAAAATAAATTATTTATTAATAGAGTTCAAATAAAATTACAAATAAGAAAGATACAAGGCAGTCTCAACTAGTAAAATCTGACCCAACAACAGTCAAAGTTTGGAGGATAAGAAGGAAAATGACTCAGAACAAGAAGACGGACATTTTGTATTCAAGTTCTTAACTTTTTTAAACTCATCGAAAAACCAAGACATACCCACCATTTTTTGTTCCGAAATTTTCTCAAAAAAGTGAGATTTATTAGGGATGGGATGGAAATCTGTCTGGGTTTTTAATCCACAGCAGGAACCAGCAACTGGGCTACGGTGAAGCTTCTGATGAAAATCAGGTTTTACACTTGTCTGCGGAGGCTGAGTCAGGATGGGTGATCGGGAGTCTATTTACGGGTTGACTCATTGATTCTTAGTGGAAGATAACATTTGCAAAAAGATCAAAAGGCTTAAACAAAATGAGAGAGAGAGAGAGAGAGAGATGCATGGAAATTTATGAGCATGAACAAAAAGCTTGTTTTTTAAATCTAGCATTTAAGATTTCAGTTTTGAAGAATATGCATCAATTTTTCATATTCACATTTAATATTTTCTTATAACAAACTATTCTCTTGGCAACGATCCTCAAGATTCTCAGTAGTTGTGGGTAATTTAAATGAGTTTCCACTAAAAAAGATGCTAGATATTCTCTTCTTATGCTAAATTATGAAGTAGTCATTCAAAGATATACATAAAAGTCAAAATTTTTGAACAATTAACAGAGTGAATATGTTACGATCTGGAGGCGGGCCTAACAGAAATATCGAGTCGAACAACTTGATATTCGAAGAGAATCCGATCGTTCAACTCAAAATTAAGTTTACAACGGAAGAGTTAATTAAAACACAAAGCAATAACCCATATAAAATGGATCAAGGTTCATATAGCGATCACAAGTATGATAGTGCGAGAAATAAAATTACAGAGGGAAGTTGTCCAGAATTCACAACCATCATTATCCAAATACATAATACATTTTGTAATTAAACAATTCTTCACTAAGGAAAATAAACTCTCTAAAGAAAGGGAAATAAATATGCTCTCTCACTCTTGCTACTCTTGTCCACTTCGGTCCTTTCTTGGAAGGGAGGGGGTCGTTAGGGTGAATGATTAACTCAGTAGACAAATTATACTAAATGCAATGCATGTAAAACTGGTTTGACCTTTTTTTCTAAAGCATGATTGAATCAAATGTCATTATCGTATTGTACATGGATTTTAAATCGTTCAAAAACCTCTTCACTGGTTTAATGAGAACAAGCTCCTCTGATGTGAAAATGGACCATTCTATTATTGATCAAGCCTCAAAGATTATCATGGGTAAATGCAAGATCAAGCATAGGTGGAAATTCAAGAGAATAATTAAAGGACTTTCCAAAATTGTCCTCATTTTGACCTACGAGGCGTATTTGATTATTTTGGCATTCCAAACGATGTCATTTCAAACAATGTTCTTCATGACGATTGTAACCAACATTTTAAGCTTTCTAACGCATGTTAGATCGTTCAATTTGGAGTCTATTTGCTATGGTAAAAGTCCAACGAACAGAGAGCAAAAGTTTAAGGGAAGCCTGAGTTTTCAAACTTGGAGATCAAGAAACTCAAGATGTGGAAACCATTCAAGTGGACGACTTCAACAAGGCCCAATGACAAGAGCAAAGGCCCAAACCCATGAAGATCAAGTGAAACCCATTCACTAACTACAATGGAAATAAGCCCAAGAAGATATACTTGAAAGATAAGAAAGTCAATAAAAAGATATCAAGTCAAAGATCAAGGAAACTTTTCAAATCGGTTGAGAATCACAACAAAAAGATCCACTTATCTAGGAGATCTAGATCCACTTATCTAAGTTATTTTTTATTTAGTTTTTTTAATTTATGTTCGTAAAAGACTATATAAAGTCACCTAATTTTATGTTTTAGTTAGTTGAGAATTGAATACAAATTACAGCTTTGTTTGATTCGGAAATTGGAGTCATCATTTTTCTTTCTTTGGTGAGTTATATCCAAAGGCCTTTGGTGAGTCATATTCAAAGATCCTCTTGCGTGAGTTATATTACGAGAGAACCTTGCATCCCCATCCTTATCCAAGGAGGTGAGAAGTGGTGCATTCATCCACATTCCGTGCGCGCATCATCCTCCAACAGTTGATGAGACAACTATCAAATTATGTTGTATACATAGACAACTATATTAAAATACGCATATATTGCTTTTACTTTCAAAGAAACACCATCCCAGTGAAAAATGAGGGTTACTCAATGGACCCCTATGACACACCATCACAGAAAGGCGGCGATCTGAAGACCAAACATCACCTCATGAGACATAAGAAATAAAAGCGATAGCGATCTGAAGACCCGACATCATCACATGGATGGTTTGCGATCCGAAGACCAGATAGCGACGCCACCGGTAAAATCAACAACAAATACACCCTGATCAAGTTTCAGGATTCAAAACCCAAGAAGCGAGTCATCACTGCCATTTTACCTATTTTCACACAGCGCGCATACAAACATCTTCACGCAGCAGAAGATGTATCTAGGATAGCCTCGTGATGCTTTGACATTGTGAGCGTCCAAAGCATCAAGAGGGTTCATTCCCTAGTATACATAACAGATCAAAACGAGATACCATGCACGGAAAAGAAACGTGTAAAACTCACACGCATATAATATAAAAACAGATATGTTGTCGAACAGTATCCGTCGAGTTTTCACATGTAGCAACCCACAAAATAATTTTTGAAAAACTATGATGCAAATTATGTAAAAAGTATAAAATTTCTACCTCAATGAAGGTTGCTCCTCTTACCAGCTGGAGCAACGATCTTAGGTGCTTTTTGTATCAACGAAATCGTCACAACCTATAATAGACTCAACATTAGAAATCCCCATCCAAAACTCAAGGGGAAAATCAAAGAGGGGTCCAATACCAAGACCAAGAACCCAACTTGAAAAAAACGACACACGGCTTTGAACTTTGTCGAGGAGCTATGCGCCTTGGCAACAAAGATTTGACCCAAAAAACTGCTACAGTAGTTCAAAACTTGTTGTGGATGACCGGCGTGGATGACAAGTTCAGTGCAAACGTTCGGAGCTGCGCATCCAAAGATGTGGAAACAACATCAGTGAACGTCCGTGTTTTCACAGAAAACAGAGCTTGTGCAGACATATGTGTTTCCAAGGAAGACACGTGTGTTTCCAGGAAAGCCTTCGCTTCCGCAGGCGTGTGCGTATCATTGTTTTTCCATGGTGGAAGCCTTCGCTTCCGCGAACATGTGCGTATCCATGTGGTTCTGCAGTGGAAGTCTTCGCTTTCGCGGAAACATGCGTTTCCATGGCGAAAGCATTTGCTTCCACGAACACATGTGCATCCTTGTGTTTCCACGGAAGCCTTTGCTTTTGCAGATACGTGTCTTTCGTGTGTTTACTGCACTCACTAATGACCGAAAATGAGGAAAATAAAGTTTTCCTTCCCTTTACATAAATTTAACTTTTATTACCATGTGATAATACTCAATTTTATCGATTTGACCAATTGACTAAAAATTCACACGTGAACTAATATAATTTATGGACAAGAAATATGAAACAGAGCAGATTACGTTGAGTAAAGATATCGCAGAAAAATTGGTGAAAGTTTAATTATTCAAAAATATTTAATAAGATCACAAGAAAATCATTAATAATTCAAAAACATTGAGGGTAAACAATTCAAAAACTGTTTTGATACTTAGTAAAAAAAGATTGATGGAGTACAAGTGGGTGAAATTGATAGATAGATAGACTGATATATTCTGACAAAAAACAGGAGGGGTTGAGGGAAATGGACAACTTGTCCTCCATATCCTTGAGAGGTAATTTGCTGAAGAAACGAAAATCTGAAGACATGAAGGAGAGGACCATCAACTTGGTTTCAGAAGCACAGAGATAGAGAGAGAGAGAGACAGAGATGTGTAGGACATGCATGTTTCCCGAACCATCATGCTAGTCCTCATGACATAACCTTAACATTTGTCTTTTCATTTTGTCCAAACGCCACCTATCAAGATACTGTTTTCTTTGCAGACAGAGATGATCGTTTTTACAAATTCAATCTATGCATGCATGTACATAGTTATGTGACTGCATACATGCATGTGCATATATGACCATAGAACAGTGTGTATATGCATGATTGTAAATCGGCACCCGGGAAGGAGCTTTCTTGTTCAACGAAGGTGATAAACATTGGAATTAATCAGGTTCTTAGTTGGTATTTCTGGTGTGCTTAGGCTTGGGTCTAAGATGAAAGTTCATCATCCTATCCTAAGGAATTCATTCGACAGAATTTCAAGTGGGCAAGGACCTCATCCATGATCATATCCAACCCAATATCAATAAGCATCAAGGAAAGGCTGCTTATGGATAGATATATCATCAAACATGGTCTTCAAAAAATACAACAGCGTGAAACATTCAATCCCACCAGTGAAGTGGGCAGTGATAGATGGCGTAAAATCTCCTGCCCTTGACATAAACACCTCCTTTTTCAAATGATGAACACATAATTTTGATGCACCAAACAAACCAAGTAGAAAATAAAAATAAAAATAAAATTAAAAACTGTCCTATTAGTGCAGTGAAAATTTATGTTCATAATCAAACTTAGTTATGTTAAATTTATGTTCATAACATTTTGTGCATGCATGCGTTCGTGGTTCCTCCATAGCACCCTGCTACTATCTGAAATTCGATATCACAAATGAAATAAGTGCAGACATCATAATAGGCAACGTGGTATATTATCATATTGGCAACCAGCAGCACAAGCAAATGGAAAATTAAGTAAATAAATCCTCGAACAAATTACATGAATAGATAAGAAATTCTCTCATTTGTTTCCGAAAGTATCATTTAGAAGACGATTATCTAGTAACTTAACTATTCACATCCATAATTAATATATATTGAGTGTCTATCCTAACTTGTTCAATTTGACCAATCTCGTATGGTCATAGAGTATACTACCGGGTTAAGCCTCTAGAAGAATGACTTTGAACCATGAGGGAGCACATCCAGGGCTTGTCAATTATGCTAATCTACAGGGTTATGAATTACTAATATCAGTATGAAGTCCAACTAGTACCTAACTCGAGTAGACAATAAGGTAAAAAGGAAAAGCCTGATTAATGTACCAAGTCACATCTACTAAGTTAAAAAATTGGGAACATAACAGTGCCAAAGACCAACTTAAAGACTTTAAATACACAATTCTATTATCATCTTCCAACTAGAAGGGTTGCCTATTGCACTCCAATATCTACTCGAACATCATTGAAACAGTGGGATAATAGTACTCATATAACTAAATTTTAGAGATTACAATGAGTTCAAGCACTGGAAACTTCACTCCCCCATAACAATGAAAGAAATCAGAAACAAATTACGTGACTAGATAAGAAATTCTCTCATTTGTTTCTGAAAGTATCATTTAGAAGACGATTATCTAGTAACTTAACTAATCACATCCATAATTAAATATATATTGAGTGTCTATCCTAACTTGTTCAATTTGACTAATCTTGAATGGTCTTAGAGTCTACTACCGGGTTAAGCCACTAGAAGACTGACTTTGAACCCATTGGGGAGCACATCCATGGCTTGTCAATTATGCTAATCATAAGGGCATACCTTGACTTATGAAATATGAATTACTAATATCAGTATGAAGCACAACTAGTACCTAACTCGAGTAGAAAATAAGGTAAAAAGAAAAAGCTTGATTAATGTACTAAGTCACATCTACTAAGTTAAAAAATTGTGAACATAACAGTGCCAAAGACCAACTTAAAGAATTTAAATACACAATTCTATTATCATCTTCCAACTAGAATGGTTGCCCATTACACTCCAATATCTACTCAAACATCATTAAAACAGAGGGACAATAGTACTTATATAACTAAATTTTAGAGATTACAATAGTTCAAGCACTGGAAACTTCACTCCCCCATTACAATGAAAGAAATCAGAAACTTTAAGTACACATGCAAAGACCAAAGCTGCAATTACAAATTCATAAAAAGAAGAGAAAAAAAAGGTCTCTATTCGAAGAATTACCAAAATCAAGCAGATCCGACAATTATATTATTAATGGGAATGAAAATCAGCTTCACAAAGAATCCAACGAATCCCATCACAACGAATCCGATAGCCGTACGAAATGCCACCTTTGTGAATTCTACAGCACAATAGACAATGATATTAAAAACATAGAATCACAAAAACCAAATCTCGCAACCCCAAACCCTAATTACCAAATCCGATGCTCGGGATCTCCTCAAAATAGGTGGAAGAGAAAGTTACCTTTACGATCAGGCTTGTGACATCTCTTGACGAGGCGCACGCTGTCCTTTGCGAAGTCTCTGAGAGGATCGAAGACAGAGTCTAGGGCATCCATTCCTCAGAGAAGGAATTGGGGATTTTAAAATTCTCTTTGCTAACGTTTTTCCTCTCCAATCCGGGTATTTATATGATTGGACGCCGCGGACTAATATTTTTTGGAATAAAAAGACGAAAGAGCCCATCAAGCTGAAAATGTAAAAGACGAAATTGTCCATCAAGCCGAAAATATACAAGATGAATACGCTCTAATTAATTTTATACTATATTTATATATTTTGACTTAATAGTAGAATAATTATTATTGAATTAAAACTATGCTCGATTATACGAATAAATAAGGAACGCATATAACCGTGCAAACACGATGCTGGTTTTGTAACTCTACGTACGTGAAAAATGTCATCGATCGAGTATTTGAGACTACTTGTTTGTGTGAGATAAAATTGAATTTTGTCAAGTTTTTTTCAAGTAGAAAATTTCACTCTTAAGAAAAGTGAAGAGTATCATATTTGTTTAAGTCTAATAGCTTTAAGACAACGTTCTGCAACAGAACGAATACTTTCGACAGCAAAAACTAGTCTTCCGCAGCAGAAAGCAAGTCTTAGACTTTTCTGCTGCAGAAACAAATTGAAATTTTTAACGAAAAATGTGAAAGCGATGTTTGTTCCGTTTATTTCTCATAGTTGAATATTTTATTTGTTAGTAAATATTGTTTAGTGATTGACTTGACATTGATCTCATAGTTCAGTTGTCGTTTTATTTTATTTGAATACAAAACTCAGTAGGATTGTTTCTATCGAAAATCGAGTGAATCAAAACAATCAAAATAAATTAAAATGACCACTGCAAGCAAAAATAAGATCTATTTCCCGGGCCTCTTAGTCCTCGGATTCCAACTACATCAATTATGCTAATCTTTAATTTAATCATCCATATTAAGAGCCAAATCAAGTGCATAGCCCCGTACAAAGTGGACACTCCACTAAAAGGTCTACTACCTGTATCATATGCTCTGTTCATTTTAGATGACTGACTACCCTCAGACAGATGAGGTTTCATCTTGAGCAACTTTCAAGATATGCATGCTGTGAGTACGCAGAGTTTCACTTCTTAAAACAACAACTAGATGAAATCACTTATATTGTGGATGCTTTTACAGCAAAATAATTATGTTAGCACAGAGAACTTGCCTCCCCAACTATATCCAAGCTCCTGGTTCGTACGAGCTTCCGAGGATCCAAAAAGAACGAACGAAGGAAAGAAAGAAATATCAAAACTATGCCAACAATCTATGTGCCAACCAAAAAATGGACCATTCTAGATTCTTAGAAATGAAGACAATTAAATTTACCAAAACCTCACTATCCACAAGCATTATCCTGTCCTCTCGATCGTTTCCTTCTATATACCATCATCGTTCTCTCTTCGGTTTTCATCTCTTTCTTCATTGCTGCGTCACCTTCAGCATTTCTCGTTACAGTACCTCCAACCGGGTTTTCTTCATCACCATTTTTCACATCTTGCAAATCTTCGGTCTTTGCACTTTTGGCCATCTCGCCAGCATTTCTCTCCTGTATTTCTTTTGCATTTCTCTCCTGTATTTCTTTTGCTTCTTGAAGAAGTTCCAAAGGAGTGGCTGCCGGATCCAGCTCCCGGCAACCAGCAGGGGCATTTCGACCTTCGATGCCAGTAAGCAAGTAAGACGGGACCTGGTGAGAGAATCGAAACATCTCTGCTCTTGCGATTTCCCTTTTTTCTTTTGGGTCCGAGTGCTGCCGAAAAACTGTTCTGAAACCGACCACTTTAACAAGAGGAACAATGACTACACCTCTCTCTTCTTTGTAATCTTCGATCACTTCAACCATATCGTATTTATGTATAATTTCGTCCGGCGTAAACTGATTCCACTCCGGCGACCAATTCCTGTACAGAGCCCATACCTCTCCCTTCTTAGGATATATGTGAACAACTCCTCTACTGCCTTTTATCCAGCTAATCTTGTGTGAGAAGGAATTGAGATATCCATTGACTTCACTCTTTCCTATCCAGAACTCCCCACTAGTCTTGGGAAATCCACAACCAACCCAATTTAATGGTGATAGTTCGGTATTGGTTTTGGAGTTAAGCCAACTGATCCGCATCTTAAATGGTTTCAAGGATATAACGTTATGAATGATTGCGTAATATCGAGGCATTCCATCATCGTCATCATAAACTGCCCAAATCTGATTACTACAAAATGATTTTTCCGTTCGATCTTTGTCAAAATCATGGAAATCTGGATCAGGAACAGTCATAGAGAAAGGATCCGAGCCCTCAAATATAGAATTCTTGCTGGAATTCTGACAGGTGCGCTCAAAAAGCGAACCGTTCTTACTCTCTGCATTGTCTCTTTTGTTTGCATTCTCTTTTAGACCTGTGGAAGCGTCAAGTTCTGTATCCGTATTGCTCATAATATTATTAGAAGCCTGTAATGTTTCTATATTTCTCAGCATCTCCTCCATTTTCCATTCCTTAAGCTTCTTTCGGATCTCACTCCTTGCTTTCACAACCAGCATATTTCGTACTTCATGCTGCGTAAACTCCCGTCTATAAATAGATCGATTTTTCCCACCAATTCTAACTCTTCCGGATTCATGTTTATGGAAATCCAATGTACTTCCATTCGAAGTCCCCACATTCTCCGCTGCCCTTAGTTCTCCGAAATCTCTACAACGGCCATTAAACATAGGTTCAGTTATGCTTCTAGTTTTCTTGAGCTGCAGTTCTTTGGGTATGGTAGAACCATAAGTAAAAATTGACTTCTCAAAAGGATAAGCTTCACTGTGGAAAAACTTGTCTATCGTAGCAGATGTAGACGCAGACTTATGCTTCTTCTTCATCTGTCCAAGTGACGGTCCAATAACATCTGAAGAAGCTGATCCTTTCACATTTTCATCAGCACCTGGTTGAAATAAACTCCGTGAGGGGAAAGATTTTCTCCACGATTCATTCATACCCATATATCCAGCTGTTTCTAGATTTGAACCAGAAGATGATGTGTTTTCAGCATTATTCGATGTTTGAAGCAAATTACGCCGCAAAGAGTATGAATCACTGGAATCTAAAGGCGGTGCCGGAATTTCAACAGCCAAAAAAGACAATTTGCAGTTTGAGCAAATGAGAGTGCGATTAAGATAAGTTCTAAGATACTCAAACTGAACTTTGCATGCACCGCACATAGCCCAAAATGTGTTCTTCACTGGACGAGTAGATAGTAGAGGTCTGGACTCAGGAACACTTCTCCAATCCCGAGAGTCGGAGCCATCATTTCTCGCAATATCACTTATAACAACCCGACCAGCAGCTGATAATGTGTTTATTTTTTTGTCATAAACAGTTCTCTCAGCTTTATTGGATAGCAAACTCCAAGCTCTGGTAATGAGTTTAAATGCCCCATTCACACCAACTGATTTGTTTCTTTCGGGGTGAAGACCGACGGCTAGTTTTAGGTAATGTTGCCGGATTGTGTCGTCATCGGCTGAAGATTCGACTCCGAGAACCTTGTACCAGTCAATCTCCCCATTCATTCTTCTCTGAACAGAGACATACACATTGAGAGTTGTAAGAAGTTGCGAAAGACCGTCCAGCTCGGGATACAAATTCTGAGCAATTGTGGCAAACTTCTTTGCACCAGCAATATCTAAGTCTGCGAGCTTCTTCTCTGCAACTGCCTTCGCTTTAATGGCAATCTCTTTATTACATTCCATCTTCAGAATGTTGGTTGGGCTGCTTTTTGAAATGTAATGCTCCTTTCTTAACTTTATCTGAAAATCACTACAACAAAAAAAACCCACATTCACCTTTTGTACATTGATAAGGAGTCAATTGACGATGAATTTTACTTTGATTGACAGGTTGGTGAATTTATTGCTCATATACAGGAACAGATTTAGCCAGGAGTTGTGAAAAGATAAAAGTTGATGACTATTCCTTCAGATTAACAGAATCTAATATAAATTGCAAAAGAAAAACTCAGCAAAATCAAGAAACGAAATATTATAACAGAGATGACAGGATAAACGAAGGTCCATCACAGCCAATAACAGCTACAGATAGTGTAAATATTATATCAGGTAGGCAGTGATCTCACTGATCAAGACGATAAACTCTAAATTCGATGTAATGAAACTGATTCTCAGATAATCTCTCATCAAAAAGGCATTCAAAGAATCTTTAGAAGTACAACCTTATAATGCAAATCATTAAAACGCGAACAAAAGAAACGTTTTCAAATATTCAATCAAAAGCCGAAAGCAGACACCCAACTCAAAAATCGAATCAATTTCAGCAAAATAAAATCCTCAAAATTAAAGCAATCTGAATTCGTTGAGCGTCAAAACAAAATCGTCAACAGTGCATTGCGAAATAATGGATTTCCTAATCTTCAACAAAACCCTAGAAAGCCCCTCTCATCAAAATCTCACATAATCCTGAAAATTCTATACCAAACAGGGAAAGAATCAGTGACAAAAACTAATAAAAATTATGACGCAGAAAATCACCCATTATTAAGAACTCAAACCATCGGAGGAAATCGAAGAAGTTGGGCTAAGATTAAGCATCTTCTCGGCCAGCCGGCTGCCAATCGCAGTTCCGTATTGTGAGAAAAATCGCGTTTTTTGTTGTCCGACAAACATGCAAATGGAGTAATGCTTTTGAATTTATATAGTTTGAGAACAACAATGGCTAACCATATTATTGATGACATCATCCAATGTTATTAAGGGAAAATAAACATTACTCATAAATACTATAATTACAATTTCTAATATAAAATTATATAAGTTTTACATATAATTTGAGTTTATTGGTAGAATAATTATGAGTGATATTACATTTCAAACAATATATTACTTATATGAGTCAATAAATGACACACTAACATTATGTTCCTATAACAAATCAACTTTTCTTGGACGTCTGCGTTTGATGTTCGGGCGTCTGAGTTCATATTTAATCGGCTGCAACCAAAATTGGTCTTGGATATCTGTGGCCTCAGGACAAGTGTCCGTATTCATATCCAGACATCTGCGACCTCAGGATCGAGCGTTCGCAATCAAAATTGGTTGCAGGAGTGAGCATCCGCATTCAAAATTGGTCTCCAATTTTAGTCGCAGACACCCAAAAGTCAACTGCAGACGTTTGAGAATGATTGATTTATTAAAAGATGATAGTTTAAAAATTATTTTAGGAACCATTGAACTATGAGATCAATGTCAAGTCAACCATGGAACAAATTTTGCTAACAAATAAAATACTCAACTATGGAAAATATATCATCACTGTTAACAACAAACTTACTTTGAAAATGAAAGAGTAGGAAACTTTCCTTCAAAAATATCTTCTAACTCATCTCTCACTATATGAATTTCTCTGGTTGTTGCGAAATTAATCACGTCGTTATGTTTGTCTAAATTCAGGGTTCTACGGAATGAGTTTAATGAATCTGTGATTAACACCTCTTTCACTGTCAATTTAAGAGTTTCTGTCTATGTATATGTTTTTTCCAATGCATACATGATTATTCTGAAGTTATTGAAGTTCGAACAATGTATAGGAACGATTTCATCAAATTACTTAATCACCTCGTTATTTTTTGTTTAAATTCAAGGTTCTACATAGTGAGTTTCATGAATTTGTGATTAACACCTCTTTCACTATCAGTTTAAGAGTTTTTGTCTGTCTTTAGGGTTTTTCCAATGCAGACATGATTATTCTGAAGCCATTGAAGTTTGAACAATATACAGGAACGATGTCGTCAAATTACTTATAAGAATTCATAGTTTGATGCGGAAAATCTTCTTTCTACTGCGGAAAGTAATTTTTTTTGAATCCTATTTCAAGGATTCACTTTATACAATTGGAAAGACAACATTTTTTAATGGAAAAAGTAATTGCGATGTTAGCTCAATTCTTTTTCCATAGCTGGAGTGTTTTATTTGTTAACAAAAATTATTTAGTCTAGTGACGTGTCATTAATTTCATAATTCAGTGGTTGTTTTGTTAATTTTCTATTATTTTATTTATGAAAATAATTTAAGGGTTAGTTTTTCAATTTCCATAGTTAAATTTTTTTTTTAATAATTACCCAAAATAATTCAAATGGTGGTAGAGAAAAAGAGACAAGTCAGCGTCTTCTTTCTTTAGTAACCCATTATTAAAAATAAATAAATGTCCTAATGAGCATGATATATTAAATGTTTGTTAACAAAAATAATACTTATGATATTAATTGCTATATTATATGAATTTTTTAAAATTAACCCCATGAAAAATATTTATTATATATATATATTTAGTAAATTAAAATCCTTAATTATTGTTAAAAGTATCAAACTACATGGAAGTATGTGATGAAAATTATTTTTGATTTTTTAAAAACTAAATTTTATCAAAAATCAAATCCCAAATAGAAAATTTATGATTATATATTTTTCTAAACAAGACAAACCACAATCTAAATATCATATTTTTTTTTTAATTTTCAAATTTAGTGTAATAAAAAAAATTAATAAAAATTTC
This sequence comes from Begonia loranthoides, assembly GCA_022433065.1. Classification (NCBI taxonomy): domain Eukaryota; kingdom Viridiplantae; phylum Streptophyta; class Magnoliopsida; order Cucurbitales; family Begoniaceae; genus Begonia; species Begonia loranthoides. The sequence continues at coordinate 2,120,537 of CM039482.1, read as the reverse complement.
AATTACCAAAAGCTATTATAAAGGTTAAATTAATTAATAGTTTTTTTTATTTATCAAAATACCTCTTTAACTATGGGTCATTGACAACAAACCATCATTTTTTTTTTTTGGTTAACAAACCAACCCTTAAACAACTATTTTTTTAATAAATCAAACTTTCTAAACATTCATGTTTCTATGACCAAAATTAGTATCAAAATTAAGCATATGCATTTATATCTGGGTATGTGCATTCATATTCGAACATCTCGTTCATGTCCAAGCTTTAGCAACCAAAATTGAACTCATTCATATTCAAACATCTCGTTCATGTCCAAGCGTTAGCAACCAAAATTGGAGTTCAATGTTGGCTATGGACGCACGAAGTCAAACCCCAGCCCCTCAAAAAGGATTGATTTGTTAAAAATGATAATAAGAATTATTTTGTTAACAAAAATAGATTAAGAAATAATTGTTGATTTGTTACGACTTAGAGACAGGCTGGACAAAACTGCCGAATCAGATATCCCAATCCTTGTGAAAAACCTGATCACCCAGCCCAAGACGTGAGCTTTAGCGAAAGACTTTTAAATACTTAGTTCAGTCCAAAGGTATGGGTCTTGGTCCATATAGTGATCATGAGAAAATAACAGTACATAAATTAAAATGAAATTCAAGTACTGTGCGACAAAATCCAAACCAACAATATTAAAATTTACAGAGCCAAATAGAAATACAAATATCCTTGACGAATAACTGTTTAAACGCTCAAGTCACTAAACAAAAAATGAGAAATGAACTAGATTCTCCGACTCAATATCCTCAACCACATTTGCCTTTACCTATAAATTTAGAAAAGTAACCAACTCAGTAAAACATATATAAACTAGGTGTATCATATTGAGAAAACTGATTGTTTTTTCTTTTAGAAAACAATGTTATGTTTATTATTGTTATCATATATAAATTTTTAACTGAAATCTCTTTATCATATTATAAATCCGACTTAAAGCCACCAATGAGACTTTTATCAAACCTGCTGCATACATAGGCAGTTATATCTCGAAAATAGGTTATCACTGTTTTTTGATCTAAAAACATTATCAGTGAAAATAGATGGTCACTAAAGAATCCACCTAACACTCATCAAAGAACATGTGATTACCCGTCGATGACAACACTTCATGAGGCAGAAGAATAGTAGAGTACCTATGTTCGTAGACTAGGCAAAGTACCTATTTGCGATATCAATAACGAATGAAGTCCCCAGCGTTGGGTTGCTCTTCAACTAGCCACCTACTATATCCAAGTCGATGGGGGTTGACGACGAGCAGAGTTACAAGCTGTCACGCCACTAATCACTTAGAAAGGTGCTAGGCAAACAATCCCAACAACTGACAATCTACCATCTTCGTGTGACAAAATACCCTGACCAGATTCTAGGACTCGAAACCCAAGGAACACGTCATCACCGTCCTAGCACCCTTTACTTCCAAAACTCAAAACCCGAGGACATGTCACCAGTACCCTTTCAGCTTTTTGTATGTATAAACATCCATCCTTCTCGCAATAAGAGATGTACCAGAGATAATCTTGTAATGTTTTAACACCAAACTACCTAAAGCATCAAGAGAATTAATTTTCCCCATATATGCACAATATATCATCCCAGAATCATGTACAAAAATTAAACGTGAGAAAACATTTATATATATACATAAAAACTGATATGCTGTTTAACAGTTTCCATTGAATTTTTGGGTGTGGTATCTCACAAAATACTAATTTTGAAAATCGTGATGCTACACAATGCAAGAGGTATAAAAATCCCTACCTTTGTGGCGCTTTCTCTTGGTACTTTGAGCAATTGTCTCCTCGAGAATTGTCTCGCAATTTCCGAAATCGTCGGTGCATGACAAATGTATTAAACACAGAAATTTCCATCAATTAATTCTAAGAAATGAGCAGGTGGGTCTTATACTGGGAATAGGTGCCCAACCGATGTGTAATGAGTCATCTAAAAATTTTGGTGCATCAACAGACCCCTCAACGTGTATACGTCACACTGTAATTTAACCCAATGGATATCATTCCATCCTCTATCAATCGACCATTTATACAGTGCAATAATTCAATCAATGAGCAAAACAGAGTTTTCAACCAATTCATCACTCCAATTCATCACTCATTGCATATAGCATATCTCTATTTCAACCCACAAAATATTAAATTCTCAAGCCTCAACAATTTGACCTCGAGCATAGAAATTTCACCACACAATAGTGCACTGTTTCCACAATGATAACCCTAGTTAAAATAACAGCTAACAGGGTATCCAAATCCTCACATTCTCGGGTTATCAATTTGAACTGTTTAACAGTGAGCCGAACTACCCAGCCAACAATTTCATCAGTGAAAACCGAACCAACAATATCAAAACAGAACCCCAAATTCATCTGTAACATCAGTGGCAAAAACAGGAGCAACAATCATTAGAATTTTCCATCAAAACAGCAAATGAACTGTAAATCTAACTTATCCAAATTTCAGCAGGACAGGGTAATCGGCCAAGAAAACCAAGGGGCCGAAAAACCATGAAAAACACAGGGCATTACATCCTCAGGGAAATGCGCCTAAAACCGTGGGAAATCATCACAACAGATACCAAAACTAAAACCCTTGGTTTTACAACATCAATGGCAGTGCACAATAAACCAAATACAGCAACAAAACAGGACAATCATCCAACCCAGGACAGAAGCCCAACACAAAACTCTTCACCGAAATCAAACAGAACCGGGAGTTCCAAAACAGAGTCAAAAAAGGCGAGAAACCTTACCTTAATCGAAGAAAGTGTTCAGCCGTGGAGAAACTAGCCTTCCCGCGGTTCGTCTCTTCGGAATGCTCCCGGAAGCTTCACCGTCGCGGTTCCGCCGTCACCCGCGATCGACAGTCGTCCGCTCGCCTGTCGTCGGCTTCCGCTCGAAATGGCGGTTCTCGTCTCGGCCGACTTCTCCCTCGCGAAGCTCTCGGCCGAAGAAAGACGGGGAGAAGTAGTTTGCCATAAATTTTCTTCTCTGCAAAACTCAGCCTCGGGTCTTCTCCTCTCCCCCATTCACTTCTCTTCTTTTATTTATTCTTAATCCTTTTCCCTTATTTTTATCATTTCTTCTTTCTTTTATTCCTTTTCCTCCGTAAATATATCCTTAATCAAATAAACTAAATTAATTTCTCAATTAAATTCTGATTTATTCTAACGCTAGCCGTCAACATAGTCTTTAACTTGATTAACCTTCCGATTTCACATTCCTATTTTATTTATCGTTCGATAATTATCCAAATTTATCGATTTTAACCATTTGAACAAAAAATCATAGATGGCTGCTACGCGATAAATCGAGTCAAACTTTTTATACTTTGACCGAAGCCATGTTGAAGCTGCAAGAGATTGATAAAACAAAAGTTGAAGCTATCGAGATGAAAGCTCATAGTGCGATACTGTTGTGTATTAGTGATGAAGTGTTGCGGGAAGTCATTGAAGAAAATGATACATTATCGGTATGGATGAAACTTGAAGCACTATATATGAAATGGTCATTGGCAAACTGACTATATCTCAAAAGAAATTGTATGCATTGCTGATGGAGGATACCAAAGAAATGCGTAAACATATGGATGACTTCAACAAAATAATTTTGGATTTAAATAGCATAAGCGTCAGAATTGATGAGGAAGATCAAGCCATCATTCTGTTAAGTTTTGCCTAAGATCTACGAGCACTTTGTAGATACCATGTTGTATGGGAAGCACACTCTGACAATGTTTGAGGTAAAAGCTAATTTAAAAGCAAAGGAATTACAAATGGTTACAGAATCAAGGAAAACTCCTATGGTGAAGGATTGACTGTAAGTGGAAGATCTCAAACAAGGGATCAAAAGAACTCCAATCACAATCAAAGTCTAAATTTGAAAAAAGATGTTTTTTTCTATCACAAAGAGGACCATTTCAAGAAGGACTGCCATGAGATGAAGAAGAAAATGAATGAAAAGAAAATTGAAAAGGGAGATGCTTCAGTAGCTGCTGATGGGTATAAACCATTTGAAGTGCTGGTTGCATCGGTTGATGATTCCAAAGACCTTTGGGTCTTAGACTTTGGATGTTCATTCCATATGACACCCAGGAAAGAGTGGCTCCACAATATCAGTGGAGGTTATGGTGGCCAAGTATTACTTGGCAATAATCAATCATGCAAAATTGAAGGTTTAGGCAGCATTCAAATTATGATGTTTGATGTATGTATAAGGATAATTCAAAATGTCAGGTATGTTCCTAATCTCAAAAGAAATTTATTGTCTATTAGGATGCTTGATAAAGATGGAGAAAGGAATTCTAAAAGTTGCAAAATGAATCTTTACTGTGATGAAAGCAAGCTTGCAGAATGGTTTATACATTCTACAAAGGAAGACAATCGCAAGTGAATCATCAAATGTGATTGAAGCTCAAAAAAATGACACTCAACTATGACACTTACGGTTGCGGCATATCAGTGAACATGGTCTGATTGAATAACACAAACATAATCTCTTAAGTGGTCAGACCATCTCAAATCTGAAGTTTTGTGACAACTGTGTTCTTGGCAAAAGTACAAGGGTCAAGTTTAACAACAGCTCTCATAGACCACATGGAATTCTTGACTATGTACACTCAGATGTTTGGGGACCTGAAAAATGTGCATCAAAAGGAGGAGCACACTACTTCATGACAATTATTGATGATTTCTCTCGAAGGCTATGGGTCTACTACCTAAAAACAAAAGACCAAGTTTTTGAAACCTTTGTAGCCTTGAAAACTTCGGTTGAAAATCAGATAAAGAGAAAGGTAAAAATATTACAAACAAATAATGGTATGGAGTATTGCTCTAAAAGGTTTGATGAATATTGTAGACAAACTGGTATACACAAACATCGCATAGTTAGTCACACTCCTCAACGAATGGATTGGCTGAACGTATGAACCGTACGATCTTAGAAAGAGTGAGGTGTATGCTCCTCACGGCTACTGTACCACGATCGTTTTGGACAGAAGCTGTGAAGACAACTTCTTATCTTATAAATTTGTGCCCATCCTCAACATTGAACTTCAAAACTCCATTTGAGGTTTGACATAACTCTCCACCTAAGTATGAACATCTGAAGGTATTCGGTTGTGCTGCTTATGCTCATACTCAGCAGGACAAGGTGCAGCCTCAAGCCAGGAAATGCATGTTTCTAGAATACTCAGAAGGTGTGAAGGGATACAGTTTGTGGTCCTTAGAACTTGGACAATAGAAAATTATAATTAGCAGAGATGTAGTGTTCAATGAAAAAGAATTTCCATTGAAAATTGGAACTGATGTTTCTATTAATTTGAAAAAACCTTCATCTCTTGATATTCAGGTTGAGGTGGAGAAAAATGCTGAAAATGCTGAACAGACAGAAGCTGATCTCCAAGGAGATAGAAATAGTTATCAGACAACTAAGGTTGAAGTGGATAATGATGGTAACCAACTAATGGATTATCAACTCATCAGGGACAGATCAAGGGGTGTTATTAAACCTGTTCAGAGGTTGGGATATCCTGACATTATTTCATTTGCTCCTAGGTATTTGCTAATCTGTATAATTTTGAACTGTTAAGCTATTTTGAAGCCATGAATCGAAGTGACAACAAATTGTGGTTTAAAGCAATGCAAGAAAAGATGATTTTTCTAATGAAAAATAACACTTAGACCCTTGTGGACAAACCTGTATCCAAAAGAATCATTGGATCCAAATGGATTTTCAAACTCAAAGGAGATCCTAAACAATTGGGAAAACCAAAGTACAAAGTAAGGCTGGTGGCAAAAGGCTTTGCTAAAAGGAAAGGGGTAGATTTCAATGAAATTTTTTCTCCTGTTGTGAAGCAAACATCTATAATGATGTTTTTGTCTCTGGTTGCTGTCAGAAATTTGGAATTAGAACAATGGATGTCAAAACAACTTTTCTACATGGCAATATTGATGAGACAATCTATATATCTCAACCAGAAGGTTTTGAAGATCCTAATTTAAACAAGGTACGTTTATTGCATAAATCATTGTACGAGTTGAAGCAATCTCCACGTCAGTGGAACAAATGTTTTGATGAGTTTGTTATTGGTATTGGTTTCGTTAGAAGCCAATATGATCACTGTGTTTACACTAAAGATGAAGCTAACACAAGAAATGCAATCTACATGTTACTTTATGTAGACGACTTCCTCTTAGCAGAGAAATACATATTTGTTATTTCACAATTGAAAGCTCAGTTAAATAAGGAGTTTGAAATGAAAGATATAAGACAAGCAAGGAAAATTCTAGGGAGCAAAATTTTCAAAGACAGAGAACAAGGAACTATTGTCTTGTCTCGAAAGAGTTATTTGCAGAAGGTGTTAAACAAGTTTAATTTGTCAAATGTTAAACCTGTTCAGACTCCCATAGGTGCTCCTTTCAAATTGAGTCATGATCAAAGTTCAAAGCTTGATTCTAAAAAGGAATGGATGGATAAAATTCCATACTCTAGTTCTACCTAAAGAGCATATGAAATAATGTCAGCATATCCCACTGACCTCAAACAAGAGGTATTTCACCGTGATGCAAAACTCTGATTTCACTACCCATAATTCTCTTAGATTCCTCGTTGTAAGATACCATCTCCTAAATGGGTACTTCAATCTAAGAAAAAACATGTGAAAGGTCTAGAATGTACTTCCTTAACATAGAAGCATGTAACACATTATGAACATAATTCAACTGTGGCAGTAAATCTAATCGATAAGCCACTGAACCAATCCACTCAATAATCCGAAAAGAACCTATATATTTTAGGGCTAACTTTCCTTTTACATCAAAGCAACTTATACCACAACGGCATCACACCTTTAAAAAGCACAAAATTATAGGCTTTAAACTCTACTTCCCTCCTCCGAAGGTTGGCTTAACTCTTCTATCGACTATGGACTGTATCTAGTTGTTCTTTAATCATTCAAACCTTCCTAGTTAATTCTCAAATAGACATCATATGACAAAAACCATTACCAAGGTGATTCATCCAACAATCACCAAGGTCCAAAATACAAAATCTTAACATGAATGAGAATCCAAAACTTACATTCAGGCTAAATACTCAGATGAGGATGTTGTATTGCAATCAAATTTAACTTAGAATTCAATTTTCGAATTATAGATATTTGAAAATTGATATGTAACTTCAAACACCTAACACTCATCACAATGATTAAAACATGAGTAACAGATGATATTCTCAATACAAAGTTTGCTCAACTTTAACAAAAACTCGATCCATTCTCAACAAGATAACTTTGTGCAAGTTAGTAAACCAATACAACACTTACCTAGGCAACATCATTTTACCATATGGTTTTCAACAACAAATCATAAAATTTATAGCGATCATATACCATTTTGACTTTGGTTTAAATAAGAGAGGCATCTCAACAAGGTTCGAATGCTCAGTTCACAACTGCTCATTATATTAAAATCTACTTACTAGTTCATCAACACTAAAATTTCAAAACATGATACATTTAAACACAACCAGGGAAAATATGAAACCTTAACTTATGACTTGGGATATTAAAATTATTTGCTTCAAATTCAAATCATTAGGTACCACTACCATTATTCAATAACTAAAATCCTTTAGCACAGACATTACATATATTTGAAAGATCATTAGAAAGTTTCTACATTGAATCAAATTACTCTTAAGGTTCATCATATAACTCTTGTGTTTTCTTGCACAGCACAGAAGAACACCTGTCACCCTAGAGTTAAGTACACGACGAGTCGATAAGATCTTTCAACTAATATGACATATCATAATCACTTATTGACCATAGTTTTCCTTCAATCTCCTAACCCCAGGAAAGAACGTAAATCTTAGAGGATGTCAACTCCGAAACATTTGCATTATATTGGCTTACCAAAATAATATTTCAAACTTCTTCATTTGAGAAACTTCAAATTTTGCTTATAAATTAACTTATAATAACTCCAACACCAGAGATCACTGAGAACATCAAACCATAATCTAGGTAACCTCAACTGTCTAAATGCATGCGACTTAACTTTATCTAACATAAATTCAAGTCTAACACTCGGTATATTTGTATATACATCAATATCATATGGCTTGTTGACCTAATTTTTTCCCCAAGCAACACTAGAGCGCTCTATTTTCATGCTGCAAAAATCTAATGTGAAGTGCTATAGCTCTAGAAGTGTTGCACTCTAGAGTTTTTGAAATTTCTACACAAGTGTTGCGTTGCTTCGGACATTGCAACACTTGTTCTTGAGTAGTAGCAGCTGATTCCGGGCACTATAGTCGTTGAATATTGCTAAAAATGACAATTTTGCCCCTAGAGTTTGGTTATGAACTCTAATATATTTACCAACCATATTTTAGCAAAATAACATAAAAAAAAAACTTGAAGAGACATTAAAAACTCTCAAAAGTGACAAAATTCATGACTAAAATACAATTCCGCAATATAAAACCGGTATCAATAATCTTCCCAAATATTTTTATTGATTCCAAAACTCAAAATTTTCTCCAAAATTACTTTCCAAACTACACTTTACCAATTAACTTCTAAATCCCTACTTCACTCAAAATAAAATCTAAAAATATGTGGAAACATTTAAATGTAAATAAAGTCAATTAAATTCACCTCTAAAAGTCATTAATAACCCCACAATCCTCAATTATTCAATACACCCATCAATCCTCAATTGTTCAATACAATCGAATTCACATGACACTAAAGTAATTCCTCAATATATAACCCTCTAGAAAAGTGACATCCCCAAACTATAATCAATAAACTTGAATAATTAATTAGACCGAAGGCCTCTCAAACAACTATGTAATTTCTTTATATTGAATTATCATAATGCTTAAATGAGGATGACCAAATAATAAAAGCTAATCATAGGCTCGCTTAGTTAAATTCATCTTATTTTTTAAATTGTCTTTAATATTTCATATTTTTGTGAGAATAGTGTAGACACATTTCCTTAAATTTATTATTTAAGTCACAATAATTATGGATAATTACATACTATATTGAATATCTATATTTATAGTTATAGTTATATAAATATTGACAGTATAATCATTTACTACATAATTTTTAGCAAAATTGTAAATACTTTTCATAATTAAATATATTTCTATTTTTTTTAAATTTAGTTGAAATTAAGTGAAATGATGAAATTTTCAGACAAGTCGTGGAGTGGACTGCCGCTAGTGCTACACGCCACCTCTCCGGCCGCCGCGAGGTGCTGTCAACTGACAATTCTAGTTCTACCTTCGCCACCATGGCTTCACCCTCCACCAATCGTGTGCCCATCTCTTTTAGCTTCTCCTTTTCTTCTTTTGTAATCATATCACTGGCGTAAATTAGGTTTAAAAGGTCGAGCTCTCTCTTCCACTTCCAGCACTCCTAGTGAGAGAAATGATGGACAGAAAAAGAAACACCAGAAAACGAGCAGATATGGTTGTTTATTGTTCATATTCGGACTTTTCGAGGAAGAAGATTAAACAAAACCAGCAGGTAATGGCTGAAAAGATTCTGAAAAAACAGTGAACTTGGATTTTTTTAAACTTTCCGAATCTGCCATGAATGAGCTGTCTTTCTCTCTCTCTTTCCTGCGTCCCTGAATCTTTCAAGTTTCGATGTAAAACCCATCTTCATCCATACATAATAATGTACATCATCCATACACTTCACCAAAATATCACAATACTCTTGTTTTTGCAGCTTAAAACTCTTAATACTAAGCTCTCTATCGAAATATCAAACTTATATTTTTACTTTTAATTGAGGGAAATTAACATAACTAAAATCTTAGCCAAGAAGATTTCTTTTATAATTTATTTGGAGTGAAACTTTTCTTCTTTGACTAACTAATAAATATCATGTAGGTTGTTAGAGCTAAATAGGTTAAACATTCTCGAGTCGAGCCAAACTAAACCAACTACCATGCCTCAACTTATCTCATCAAGTTTGATCGAGTTGGATCTAGTTATTAAAATGATGATGCATATATAAGTTTTGTTGAAATAACGAACGAGATTTGGAAAAGAGAAATAAAAAACAGTGGACACTGAATTTACGTGGAAAACCCAAGACGGGAAAAAACCACGTGCAGAGAAGAAATCACTAATAGAAATCGATACAACGAGCTTTGCGGCTCAAGTATATATTTATAAGAATAAAAGAAATCCTAGTCATATTGGAATTAGAAACTCTAATCCTGCAGGAATTAGAAAACCTCCAATGTGGGGCCAAACCTGCCTGACCCAATTAGAATCCGGGTCACACTGAACCCTAACAAGTTTGATTTACCATTATCTATTTAGGCTTTGTTGGCCTGATTTATATGTACTAGAAACAAAGTGTGACACTAAGTTAATTATTATTATTTATTTTTTGTAATTATAAAATGTCTAGGAAAAAAAATGAATTTTGCGGGATGAATTATCATTTTTTATACTGATAAATAAATGTTAATATGCAATTATGGTCCATTATTAATGTAATTTATTTTTATTTCTGGATTACATTATTGTTTAAAACCCTGCATCATAGATTATGATTACGTGTTAGTTGCGAAGACAAGCTATCGATTGTCTTTAATGAGTCAATATTTTTTATCATGAGAGAAAAACCACAAGAAAACCTCATGTTTATATTTTAAAAATATATTATTATTATTTTATGGGTGGTCTGTCACGACAATGAATGGGAGGCATTGTTTTATTGTTTTGTTTTAACCTCATGTTTATTGCTTTGTTTTGTTTTATTATTTTATGGGTGGCTATTTTATTGTTTTGTTCTAATCAACTATTTAACGTGATTTACCATTATCTATGGGTGGTCATTCACGACAATGAATGGGGGGACATTGTTTTATTGTTTTGTTTTACATTTCTTCTCCTATAAATGCATGAAGAATTGCAAAAGACCCTCATCCTTCCTTTCCTTTTAGAGCTTCATCAAAAGCAAATAATGTCTTCTTCCCAAGCCTCTCTTCATGTGTCATCCTCTCAACGTGTTGTTCGCCCGGTTTCGAGTTTTGCCCCGGACAATTGGGGCGACCTATTCCTCGGCTATGAGCCCGAGAGTTTGGTAAATGAAAATATATGTTTACTTTTAGACTTTTTGCATATGATCTAATCAACCATTTAACTATTACATGTTTTTTTTTTTGTATAGGAGGAACAACTTGTTAAGCAGAACGAGGTTGGAAGGTTGAAAGAGGAAGTGAGAAAAATGTTGTCAGGAAGTGCAACTAATTCGTTTCATCAGTTGAAACTAATCGATGACGTTCAACGTCTAGGCGTGGCTTACCATTTTGAAAGAGAGATCGAAGAAGCATTAGAGAATATATATGCAACATATCTTGACTGTCGTTTCAACAACTTCTTCGAGGATTTAAACCATGTCTCTCTTTGTTTTCGTCTTCTTCGCCAGCAAGGGATTAATATATCAAGTGGTAAGGATTATTTAATTCATAAGAGGACTACAACAACACAAACGAAGGGAATGAATCGCTCTTGTCTTTAATTTTGCAGACATGTTTAACACATTTAAAGATGAAAAGGGCATGTTCAAGGAAAGCTTAGCAACTGATGTGGAGGGGTTGCTTAGCTTGTATGAAGCTGCATATCTAGGAGTAAGAGGAGAAACTGTGTTGGATAAGGCTCTTTTCTTCTCCACTACTCACCTTGAAGCTTTTTTGAAACATGGAAGTGACTCTCTTTCAAGCATGGTTGCAAAAGCCCTTCATAGACCTTTGCGGAAGAGCTTAGTGAGAGTCAATGCTCCTTATTTCATCTCAATCTACAAAGACCTTCCTTCATATAACGAAACTCTTCTAAAATTCACAATATTAGATTTCAATCTTCTTCAATCTATGCACAAGAAGGAGCTCTATGATCTTAGAAAGTGAGTACTGCAACTCCAATCTTTATGGATATTGCATCCTAGAAAATATGTGAATAGAGAATATAACTGCTAACAATTTCAGGTGGTGGAGAGATTTGGAGTTTGGAAAGAGATTTCCCTTTTTAAGAGACAGGATGGTTGAGTGTTTCTTTTGCATAACGGGAATTAGCTTTGAACCCGAGTTCTGTCTTGTAAGAAGAATACTAACTAAAATATGTTACTTTCTTGTTATAATTGATGACATCTATGATTCCTATGGCTCTTTTGAAGAGATTTCTCTTTTCACTTCAGAAATGAAAAGGTAGAACTTTAATTTGCTTTTATTTGCATCGAAAATATCATTAAATGTCTGAATATCTGGTTCTCTATTCTCAGTTGGAGTCTTAAATCCCCGAATAATCTTCCAGAGTACATGAAAGTATGTCTCCAAGTAGTGTTGGATTGCTTTGAAGAAATGGAAGAATACATGATCAAACAAAGAACATCATATCGAATGTTGCACGCAAAAGAAGCGGTACCTTCCTTAATCCAACCTAGCTTAGTTGTACTGAATAGTACTTGGTCGTAATTTGTGATAATGTATGAAAATTTATGCAGATGAATAAGTTTATTCAATCCATCTTCGACGAGGCAAAATGGTGTAATGACAATTATATTCCAACAATTGAGGAATATCTTTATGTGTCTATGACATCATGTGGCTATGCTCTCTTTTCTACTATGTGTTTTGTGGGCATGGCTGCCGACGCAGTTTCAGAGGAAGACTTTCAATGGTTGTTCAATCAACCTAAGATTCTTAAAGCAACAGAAGTAATTTTTAGGCTCATGAACGACATAGTTTCCAACAAGGTATGAATAATTATTTAGATTTGTTTTTACATTTATCCTCCATGTCTTCTGATAAATCATGATTGCAAGTGTACATCATCCATTTTATGAAATTGAGGACATCCCAAGATCAAGTAATTATGAGAGTTGAGATAGACTGAGAGGGAACTCATACAATAATATCGCTCAGAAAAGATCGATGAGATATCTGTTAGCAGTCTTCTGGGTGACCCTCAAAAAATTAGGTTTAACTGCTCTTTCTTCTTCACAATTATTATGCAGCGGGAGACAGAAATGGGGACAGTGGCAAAAGCCATAGAATGCTATACAACACAACATGGAACAACGCATGAGAGGGCTGTTCAAGTTCTTCAAAGTTGGGTGTCAGAGGCATGGAAAGACCTAAACCAAGAGCTCTTGAAACCAACTACCACGAAAAGGAATATCCTTTCACAGTTTCTGCACATGGCCCAAGTTATAGATGAAGTGTACAAAGATGAAGATAGTATTACCATCATCGGAAATTCCATCAGAGAAGGAATTTATGGCATGCTCATCAATCCATTGTCTCTCTAAAATTTCTATTAGGCAATTATATGTTGTTAGAAATCGAACAATAATCGGAAACAGAAAATACGATGTGGGACACTATATTTATGTGAAAAAACTCTTTAGGGAAAAAAAATACGGGCAAAACAATAAATCTACTCAGAAAATCAAAATACAATCGCGAATTTTACGATTCTAGTTTAAATCATAGAGAAAATAAAACTTTAAATGTGATCTACAATACGGTCCATTGGCCCGACCCAATAGAATTCGGCTCACACTGAAAGCTAATATACGTCATAAACTTGGATCATCTACTTATAAGGTATAATATTTTCTATTATATGTCATTAATTCGCTGGATTACAGTGGTTGAGGTATGGGCTTTATAAAAGAATCTTTTCTATTATGTCGACCGAACGTTTCAAGAGCAGTCGTTCTTTTCTTCTTCTTGCATACTTGACTATCCCAATTGTGAGAGACAAGTAATTTTCATTAAGAAATAAGTGAGAATCCATGTGAGGAGATGAAATTAGAACATGTTGGAGCTTTGTTTGAGGTTATGGTTAATAGAAACTAACAAATCAATTTGGGAGAAGAAAGATTGCTAGGGTTTTACATTGAAAGCACACCAAAAATTCATGAGAATACAAACAAAGAATTGTGCAAATATGGTTACAAAGATAGAAAAAGACTAAAGTACTCGTATAATTAAATAATAATAGCATATAATCGATCGAGATTTTTCCAAAGAGAAAACAGAATTGTGAAGTTGTATGCGATTTTGTAAACAAGTCAATAATCTTCATGGAAGAAGAGACAAAAGGAAGCGTGATACTACTAGCTTGAAAATGATGTCAAACAACATGACTTAGTTTCGATATGTGTTGATTTGCTCATGAAAGATTGAATTATGTACAATCTAAATGATGCTTTTGAACGATATTGTCTCTACCTATAATCAATTTTAAAAATTTGAAGAAAATACAAATGGGAAGTAGCATCACAATGCCAATCCCATTAATGATTAGAGTTAATACTAATCCATGTCACCATGGGTTGAAGCTCATTTTTTCTATGATGAAATCACGATTTTTCGTTCAGTTAAAATTAATGAATAAACGAAATATAGACAAAACAAGGTTGTTTTGTTGTTATTTCTCGAGTAATGCTATAAACCGTCCCTAAAACTTAAAATTATGATTTAGGTATCTTTGGCCCTAAAATTATGATTTTAATATATTATTTATCTAACTTAACTTTTTTTAGTTAAATTATTTGTGTTATATACAATGTAATATTTAAAAAACACACCCCTTTAATCAAGGTGTCGATATGTCCGAGTGGTTAAGGAGACAGACTTGAAATCTGTTGGGCTACGCCCGCGCAGGTTCGAACCCTGCTGTCGACGTTCTTTTTATTGTATCTTCTATTTTCCAATAATCCTTAGTCTCCCTCAGCCCCTTCCATTCCAAATTAGGGTTCTTGTGTAAATTCTCTGCTTTCGGTTTTAGATCACGAATCCGCGACAAACTTTCCAATTTTTTTTTTATCGACTTCCTGATCGACCTGAAGCTGCCTCTAACTGGTCTATTGGAACACCATGGAAGAGAAACCAGCTAACGCTGTTATACTCCCCAAAACCACGCAGGAGCTAGCGATGGAGGGCCTGAAGCATCTCGAGGAAACGGTAGAATCCGCTTTTCAGATCCTCTACTCCATGAATGACGAGCTTTGCAACCCTGCTTTATGGCCTACAATTTCTTCCACGACGACTCCAGCTTTGCCTTCGGCCCCTGCAATTTTCAATGGGGCGTCTACGCTCTCGGCTAACGGAGGTGTGAATGGGGATTCTGCCTGCGACGGCGCTTCCCATCACGGGGAAATGGTTGGTGGTGGTAGTGGTGGAAACGGGGGAGCTCTTGAGGATGCTCGCTTTCGCTATAAGAATTCGGTGCTCGCTCTTCGCGCTATTCTTGCTGCACTTCCAAATTCTCAAAAGGTATGTTTGTTACTGCGAGATATAGTTGAACGCACCTTGAAATCTGACTGGTAAAGGGAAAATGTTAAAAAGGGTTATAACTCAGCTGTTCATATATAGTTAGGTGATATTGGAGATTACTGTTCCAAAGGTTCAACAAGTTATGTAAATTGGAGATTTGGAGGCTTTTATAGTTTAGTTACTTATAATTTCACCCATTAGAGTCTATTAGATACAAAAAAATCTGATTTACCAAGTTGTGAAATGTCATCCTCTATAATCATTTACGCTGTAATAAACTGGTCAAAAGCTTGTCTATCTATCTGGATAAACCATGGATTTTTAGCTTGATAAATATGAAGGTTTGGTTGATAATATGATACATTTTCTTTTTAATGAAGTTCAGTTTCCTATAAAAAAAAATGAAGATTTGGTAAATACTTTTTGTGTTTGTAAATTGAACTGTATATGACTAAAGGTTTATGTCTTTAGTTACCAAACTATGATGATACTTTCTATTCTATTAATACTTTTCCTGCCCCGACTTGATTTTGAATGAGCTGATAAAGTCTTCAAAATAAAATAGGCAAAAGCATTTGAAAGTGAGCAAACCTCCCCAGCCGATCAAGACAACTATGAGAAGCTGGAAGAGAGATCCGCCAAACTCAAAAAGGTATTAGTTCCAAGCTCTTACTTCTTGTTATTTGATGCTGAAGGTCTTTTGTAATACAAAAATGTGGATGCCCCTGATTAATTTTTCTGGATGGCATGGTGTACCTTTATAAATATATGCTATATTTTTTCTAAGCAACAGTTGAAAGGCATTGGTTTCCTCAATTATTTTACTCATTCTTTGATATTTTATCACAGGAACTAATGTACAAGAATAAGCACCTCAAGATTCTGATAGATCAACTAAGAGATCTACTAGCCGACATCACAATGTGGCAAAGTCCTTGCTCTGTCTGAAGGTGGATGAATATCTCTACATCTTGAAACATGATACTGATACAACATTACTCATATTGGGCGCTGGTTCAGGTGTAGATTGCAGACAAAATGAAGAATATTGTGAAACATCGATTGTAAATGGACCAGCAGTGATTTTTCTCGTGTTGGAGGATGGTTGAGGTGTACATTGTGGACAAAATGAGGTATGTTGTGAAAATTTTATTGTATATTGACAAGAAATGAATTTTGCATGCACTATATTTTCAAGTGTTCTTCAAGGTAATGCATGAGGTTCGGATATGATTAACTTTTCGATCATCTAAGTTTCCACCTGAATTTCTTGCTGAGAGTTGTGGATTTAATGCTAGTATTTTAGTCCAATAAACCTAATTGCAGTGCTTAGTGCATTATTATTTGTTTTCAAAATGGATAGTGTATGAGTTGAGAATCGATGCGCCTTTTTGCGCTTGCTTCCTTCATCACCTTTATAGCCATGTCAAGCACTTGCATGACTTCTACTTGTCGATCACTTCAGCAATCATCAAATGTTATAATTGTCATTTATAATGCTTTAAATTACAGGGCTTGCATATAAATTTTGATATCACTTCATTCTTTGATAAGGTGAGTAAAAGTAGGGAATAAGCTTAAATATATCCTCATAATATGGATAAAATAAGCATACCCTTCTCTTTAGGTGATCGATTAGCACCTTTCGAGCCAAAACCGCTCGCGGATCAATGAGATGAAACTAGCTGCCCTGGTATCGATGCTGTCATCACAGACAAGTAAGTTACCATCAGTAGGACTAGTTGAGGAAGAAACTTTATAAATGTTGGGGTAAGGGGCTCTAGCAAAAGACATGTGGGGCTTCATCATAGTCGTGCCATTATAGGCACAAGGCATTGCGGCTATTGTTGTTGCTGCTTCTGCCTCTGCTTCTGGTTCATGTTGCAGATAAGACATGTCGGGGATCGTATTTGATTGAATAAACCTCTCAATTTCTTGTTTTTGGTGTGGAAGTTGGGTGTAATTGTAAGGGAGGATGGGAGTGTCTATATATAGACACTAGTTTAGTTTTATGGTTCAAAAAGATTATTCCTAGGAGACTCATCCACAACCCAAGCTGGTTAGTGTATTTGAGACTTGAATTTTTGTCGATACTTGCGAAAAAAAAAAAGAAAATATCTCGGAATTGCATTCACTTCGATCCATTACTACATATCTACGCTATCAAATACGACAAAGCAAAAATCGAATCAAAGATAACTCGATTTAGCTTTTGAATTTTAAAGTTGTTAAATAGATATGATAGCTACGTCGATTATATGATCTAAGCGATGACTCAAAACTCTGCATTTGCGTTACAGAATTTTCTATAAGCGTCAAATTTTTGGGCGAACATGGATCGATTTCATGTAAAACAATGAATCGTCAATATGAAAATTATAAGATAATATTCGGTTTCGATAAGATAATATCAAACATGTGTTTTAGCAAGTGTCATGCAAAGGGAAGCACATGAATCCCCACTATGATAAGAAGAAGATAAAAAAGTGTTTGATCAAAAGGAGTCTCCCCCACTTTACTCTTAGCATATTCTTGGTGATTTACATTTGGGAATCGCCAAAAAATGATATATCATTAAGAAGTGTCGAAAAGTAGACAAATCGATCAATTTAAATCGTCGATAAATTACACTGGTGTGACTCGTTCAGTTTTATCAAATCATATTATAATGAGGAATTAGATAAGCTTTTGTTATCCTTTAGTTTAACTTGTCTTATTTTTACAAGTACATAAATACTTTAAGAACATATAATTTATATTCTATGGTTTTTTTTTTATATTTGAATTTGTTTTTGAAAGAAAAATAATTGATTTAATTTGATTTTTTAATGGTTATTTTTTGTTTTAATTTTCTAATTTTTTTGGACAACATAATTGATTTTATTTAAAAAAGAAAATACTTGTATTGTACCAACATAGATTGTCAATCGAACGGTCTGACTATGTCTATAGTCGACCACGACGATAAGACGGCGTCGAGGGGCCACAACGATATCAAGTGGTGCAATTTATGTGCAAGACATGATTGCACGATACCTGCCATATAGAAAAGTGACCTATTGCCACCATTAAATGTTCACTTCTACCACAATGAAGATACTTCATATTGCTCTTTGGGTTGAGGCATAATGGCTGCTTTTCACCACCCCTGAGGTCTTGCCTTAAGCGAGCTACTTCGTAGTGTGTACGCGTGCCACGATATCCTGGCACTAGTGAGCCAGGAGGGGGCCTCAGTGTTTCCATGAAACTGGGAGTTTTATGGGTAGTATCGGTTGTTAATCCAATATCAGTATTACGCACCTCTTTGTCATAGAGGCTCGAATGTGGGACTACTATAAACTCTATAATATTCTCACATGATATTATTCTATGTTTTTACTGTCTAATTCTTACTTTAAACATTGATCAGTTCAATTAATGTAATAAATTATCAATAATTAAAATAAATCATTAATTACACCGATCAATATGACAGATGTAAATTACTTGACCAATGAATTAATGACTAATGCTTCTGTTCTTTGGTTTGGGCCGGCGGTTAAGCTGGGCTACGACAATTGGGTATAGATGCATGCATTGAAGGCCCATCAGCCTGCATTTGAGGCCCATCACCAACCCTGTCTCTTTCTCCATGCCCACGAACACTGAAGGCTGAAGCTGAGTTCTCTCCGGGGGCCGGAAACTACCAGGTCCTTCTCCGCGACGTGGCTACGGAAGCTTCCAAGAAGATCTCTCCATCTCCGGATCGAATCAAATGGGAGTATCGAGATCAGAAACGGATAATTCCTCTAGGATAGTGGCTCCCGATAATTGCAGCGGACGCTTATGTGGCTCCCAACGTCGTCCTCGTAGGCTCGGTTCTCCGAGGCGACTTTAACAAGATCACGGTTGGATTTTGCTTCAATGTCCAGGAACGATGTGTAATCCATGCCGCTTGGTCCTCTCCAACAGGTCCGGATTTAGTATCGTGAATTTTCTTCCCCATAATTCAGACCTTTTGCTCTGTTTCTTTCTCTTCTGATTCTTAGGCTGGAAAATGAGAGAGGGAGAAATGGGTTTCTTTGTTTGCATTGCTGTAGCTTAATCGAAATGGTAAGGCGAGTTTTTTAAGTTGGTGAATCATGGGTGAATTGAAGGTCCAGCCGAATTTAATTTGTTGTACATTGTGTTCGATCATCATATCATCTTCTAGAACTTAAGTTTATATGATAACAACGGCCTAGGAAGCTGATAGCATTCATCTGGCCTATACGAAAAAAAGCCAACAGTTGAATCTGTCCCCTTTTCCCACGAAAATGGAGTATCAGTAAAAGAAACGACGGCAAGAATCCATAAACACGACCTCCTCTTCAAAAACTGCTAGAATGATTTAGTTCCTATTACTCCCAAAAATTCAGTGAGGGATGAGATTAGCCACATTATTTTTCCCACCACCCGCACCAAAAATAGACTGCTAATCAACTACAGCATCACCCACCAAACATGAAGCGGAGACCACTAGGCAAAGCCCACTTTGCAATGTAGAAGGAAAGGACAAGCATCCTTTTCAAAAAAACTAGATCTATTGTTAGTATAGTTGTTGGACGACTACATGGAGGCATTGATATAGTAGCCATTCCGGGAGAGGATGAGTTGGTTTCTATTAGTATTATCAGTGTTCTTGTTTTTATTATGATATTGATAGTTCCAATGTGGTTATTTTGTCACAAACTGCTTTTGGTCTTCCAAAAAAGAACAGATCCCTAATGTTATGCATGATTGTGATTGTGGCAGTCCGCCTTGTGAAGGTCAGGATGATCCATGTGAGGATCCGGCTCATACCAATGGAGGTACACAATCCCACATTGATTGGGAGAGTGAAAAGTGAATGGTTTATAAGTACGATTATCCTCCCTACCTAGTACGACGTGTTTTAGGCTAACCCCAAAAACAAAATCGTGCGGGATTCGGTCCAAAACGGACAATATTGTACTGGGAGGATTGAGGGATGTAACAAATGATATCAAAGCCAAATCTCAACCAGAAGTGAGGCCGACGATGGTGTTGGGTCCCCAAAGGGAGAGATTGTGGCAGCCCGCCTAGTGAAGGTCAAAATGACCCATGTGAGGGTCCGGCCAATATCAGTAGGGGTGCACAATCTTATATTGATTGGGAGAATGGAAAATGTATGGTTTATAAGTATGGTTCTTCTCTTTACCTAGTACAACGCGTTTTAGGCTAACCCCAAGAATAAAACCATGCGGGCTTAATTGTACTGGGAGGACTGGAGGACGTTACAATGATAAATTTTGTTTCACTTGCTCTTGTAGATTATGTGAAATTGGTGTCTTAAGCTTGCTTTAGTTTTCTTAAATAGGTATGTGCAATTGTAAATACGTATTGTCCGTACATTGTACAAGTATGCCGTAATATGATGATACACAGACTCTGGATGAGATTGCTTTGAAGTATGATAGCCATAATCAGTTAATGTTTGTTAAAGAAATATTGTTCTATCTGTAAACCCATCTTTGATGTTATCACTTATTTACCGGCCCTGATCACGAAAGAAGGAACCCAATATGGGGCACCATGCTTGTTTCATTATCACCCATATTCAAGTGTATTGAATTGTCAGTTTCCTTTGCTCTGGCTTAGCTTATTATGTTTGAGCTTGGTTTCAGTTAGTCTTTTCTACAAATCTCATGACTTCCAGCTGAGACATCCATAGAGAGGTTCGTGACCATCGAGCCAGAGTGTATAATTGGTCACCATACCATTCTTATGGAAGGTTCACTTATGATGCACCCCGAATCCGGATGCTCGAGCCTGAGCCAAGGGGCTCATTTCTTTTCTAACATTTTTATTTATCTTTGTAGGTGTCTCTTTCCTAACTAGCTTGGAGGAAAATTTTAGTTCATTACACAAAAAGGAGTCCGGGCATTTGGATTAGTGGAAGTTGAAGGAAAAATATAGAAGAAATTGTGTGCGTTACAAATCTGCCTACAACCTGATCATGGTGGAGTATTTGGCATTTTTATAGACCCAGGCAATCTTAAATGAAAAAGTGTTCTTCATACGGTTTATAGCAGACATCCATAGCTTTCTAGATTAGTATTTTGCGTTACATTTGGGGTTCATTTGTTATGTCAAACGTTCCATTTACAGAGACAAAATCCAGCCAATGACCTATTTTGTGTTTTTATTATTTTAAAGTTACTTTTGTAATTTGTTTTTTAAGACATTTTTGTAATTTTGTATTAGGGTTTCTTTTGAGGGTTTCTTAACCTCTCTTAGGGCAACCCTAATCTCAATGTAGAAGGAATTAGAAGCTGAAGCTTTGCTGGTTTTCGGAGTTCTCTCCAAAACACCCAAATCGGATTCTAGCCAAGGAGACCTGCGGCTTGATTCCATCGAACTTCTCTCCTCAGGTTTGTCTACTTTTTGAGGTTGGATTTTATGTTGCGAATCTCCCAGTAGTCTACCATAGCTGCTAACCCATAGAGGAGGTCCAGAAAAGTAGAGAGAGCGAAGTGGAGAGGTTTCTTCCAAGAGATCCATTGAAGTAACAACTACCGGGCATGGGGTTTCCGTGGACCACTCACAGGTTTACTGTTATTTCCGTTCTGTTCTTCTCGAGACTGGTTCTGTAAGTTTTAGGGGTTGAAACTCTGTTTAATAGGAAGATCTGAGCACAAAGTTGGAGTCATTTGGTTTTATATTCAATCGTTTATGTTCGTTTCTTTATTGGTCGCGATTCTGTTTCTGCGAGCATAGGTTTAGAGCCGAATCTTGTTTAGTTCATAACTCGCGTTCCACAACGTGTTTGAACGAGATTTTTTAAACTGCATTATTCTCTCCCGTACTTTTTGAATCCTTGAAATTTTGGTGGCGTTTGGCTGGAGATACGTTTGCTTGAAGTTACTGCACTGTTTTTGGATTGATCGATTGGGCTCCTTTGTTGAATTGATAACATTGCACTTGGAAGTGCATCAACTTGTAAAGCCGCACTCTATCCTTGAAGCCGGGTCTGTGGTTCGTCCAAGGAGGAGAATACCCACGGGTGAACTAGAAATCTCCTAAGCTTGCCGTTGCGATCAATGACCTCAGCCGAGATCATTTCTCAGAGTTTCTACCTTACTCTACCGCTTACTTGGAGGTCGAAAAGCTCGAGAAGTCCCTGGGTATATATGTGCAATGCTCTTTCTCGCACCACTGTGTACAATTAAATGTGAGTTTTCTCTTTCCTTTCATGATGAAATAAGTGCCTCTCAGACAATGAAGCCTTTGAACAAAATGATGAGCAGATTCCATGAATGGCTTTCCCATTTCATAAACTGATGTCTGAGAATTAGACACATATAAGCAGGGCAATTAGTGATTTTACTGTCGATAAACTCTGTGATGAAAGTAGTCTAGATCTTTGTCGTTCCTTTAAACTGGATCATTGCTTTCTTGGTTACTGCAACGAACTCAGTCTGATCAACCACTTAGTTTCGTCTGATTACAGCAAAGATCTAGGCGTCTCGACCATTCCAATCTCCTTGTTGTTCTTCTGTAAATTTCGGATTGTGCCAACAGAGCCGGCAGAGTGAAAGAACAAGAGGTGAAATTGTTAATTCTTGTTGAGCTTCCTGTTGAGGTAGAGGAGCTCTGCAGGTTGAGGAGATGTGCTCTCTCCGGAGGAGGAGGAGCTGTGCTCTCTAATTCCTAAATGAGGGTTTCTCTCCTTTATATAAAGAAGTGCAGAGAGGGAGAACTTCTGCAAAAGGAAGGAAGAGCTTCTACAGAGAGTGAAGAGGAAGAAAGAGATGCCAGGATTGAGGACGCGTGGGGAGCATTGGAGGGAGGTAGTGGGGAACACTGGCAGGTGTTCCCCACTAACAATTCTGAGTAGTCTTGTTTAATCAAATCAAATCTCCCATGGGAGAGGCTTAAGGAATTGATCCTTCGTATTATTTTTTGCTCATGCTCTTTCTCTTATGACTGGTTGATTGAGGAAATCTTACACTTTTTAGAGGTGGAGCTCCCATTCTCTGTGCCTAACTCCCACTCCCTCCCTGTTTTTCTCAAGCTGTTGAGCTCTCTTTGATCCCTATTAAAATTACACACAAGTATTAACGATTGTCGGGTGTTCAGTCTAGTGCACAACTAAAATCATCTCCACAACTTTGGGGGAAGCTACTTCATGCTAAGAACTTACCAGTTGTGGCAACAATTTGATTGTAGCCTGTGATTTGATTTGAGGGGGTCGTTTGATTTTCGATAATCTTATGATGAGACTTCAATGATAAGACATTCTTGAATTCAAAGAACAATGTCTAACGACGGGTTAAGATTCCCAAATCGATCCCCGTCAAGATTCCTGAATCAATCAATGAATCAAACTCTGTAAATTTGGTGTCTATCCAAGATTTCAACCCGAAATATCTCGTACTCAAATGTAAATCTTATAATATTGAAGAAAGTGCTACAAATGCATCAAACAAGCACAGATTTCAGCACCCATACAAACATCATCCTAGTGAAAAATCAAGATTGATAAGAGCTCAAAGAAAAAACCACTAAAAATTGATACTTTTTTCACTGCCAATGAAAAGGAAGGGTCGGAGGAGGCTCATCCCCGACTGAACCGAGGTCAAACGGTCCACCAGGGCATATCATACATCCATTGCCAATGCCGGAAACAAGAACTGTCTCCATTGGCTCCACGCCTAGCGGCCGCTGGTGAGGTAGAGAGATCGAGCTCCGAGATGTCTGTGATTGAGGCGATGACAGAAGAGAGAGAGCACAGTCCGACTCGCGGACTGCCGTCGAGAACCTGTCATTTAATATTTTGGTCCTGTCTTCACCACTTTCCGAAATGACTCCGTTTTGGAGAAGTGGCTGGCCGGATGGAGCTTGGAATTGGAGTATCTTCCCGTCCGGGTAAGAGGGTGATCCAAGACAAAGGTTGTGTTTATCAAGGAAGTGTAGTTGCTGATTGTGAAGGAGAGAATCTGGCTCAGGCCAATTATGGACAGCCATGTGGGCTGGATTGTGCGCGTGCAAGCTCGAGAACGATAAAAGCCGCGATCCTGCAAAGTCGAAAGGGTAAGTTTTTCCAAGACAGACCCGAATTAAAAGAAGCTAGCAATCAATACTAATCATTGCAAATTACTCACTCTAATCGCCCCTAAACAATCATAGTCGACTAGTGTTGATTTTGCGTCGGTTTCGAAAATACACCAACGATGAGAATTTCAATGGGTGACCAAACAAACCTTGATAATTGGAGAAAATGTTGGCTGCACCCTGAACAGATTCCGGCTGAGGCTTTCTTCGCCTGCGATTGTGTCCATCGAGCCGTTTTCTGCAGCTTCTCTTCCCTTCATCAAATTCTTCAAGACAATGGAACCTGCAAAACATCGATCAGCGCCGCTTTCGGGACATTCCCATCTTCCATTTCAGACTAATCAAATTAAAGCGGTGAAATAACCAAATCCAAATTCGGAAAAGAAAAAACGAACCCTGAAATTTACGTAGAAAACCCAAACGGGTAAACAAACTAGAGAAGATAGAGAGCAATTCATTAAATCGAAATCGAAAACTCGAAACGAGACTTGCAACTCAAGCATAATAATCTAAACCTGGCCCTAACAACCTGCTATCTCACTACTGCAAGTTTTCGGGTCGGCTCGAAACAGAAATCAGAGAATCAAATTCTAAGAAATGAGTATGGATAGAAAGGAAGAGTAGCATAAGATCTGCCATTTTCATCAGTCTGAGCTGCAAGAGTTCCTAAATGGATAAACTAAGAAAACAGCACAAGACTAATCCTCAAGGAAGCAATCATAGAGCTATGGCCACACAATGATCTACTCTGATATCAATCATATCATCCAGGATGAGTAGCATTAACTAAGCAATGGGTGACAATTGAAAAATACCTACTGCACTGCTGGCAAAACCTTTGCTTTTGGCCTCCAATGGACACCTGGGGAGTCTTGGAGTGGAGCTCACAGACCTTATGCCGCCTGTGATAATCCCGACAATTGCTTAGGTCGGATCTGCACCCGTCGACTAGGCAAGCCGCCGGGACATTGCCATTGCTGCCCCTTCTTGCCCTCTTCGACGACTTCCCCACTGCACTTTCCTTCCACTTTCCCCCACACTCATTTCCGCCATTAACGACCTGACCGAGCTTCAAATCCACAGAGAAATCCCCTCCACCGCTAGACCCGCCGCCCGTGTTAACGCTCTTAAACGATTCTTGGTTGAGATGAGTGAAATCCCAATTAGTTGAGGCCGTCAAATTCCAATCCATTCTAAAGCTCTCACTGATTCTGCTTTAATTGATCAGATTTAACAAAACCAGAAACAGAGAAAAATCTGGAAAAAAAAAAGTGGCCTGATAGAACAACCCCAAATATGGAAATAGCTAGAACGTCAAACAAGAACAGACACCCCAAATAATTGACCCAGAAAGTTGAGGAGCTAAAATAGAAATGCTGAAATGAGAATCTAAGAAACAAAGATTGGTTTTTTGCCAAAAATGGTAGCGAAGAACCAACACGAGCAAATTAAAAATGAGAAAACAGAAAGGTTTTGAGAGGTAACTCCAGAAACTTTGGAAACTACAACGAGCAGAGAGAAGAGTACAACTCAATATAATAGATTATTAAGAGAAAAGTAATGAAGAAAGGGAAAGGTGAGAGAGTAGGGGCGGAGAGCAGAGAGTAGTGTGACCCTTTACAGACATTTATTCACTGACATGGATTCCATTAAAACCAGTAAAGTTAAGTGGAGAAAGAAAGGGGGAAAAAAGTGTAGCGAGTAAAGTTACTGAATTTGGTTCATCAATGGCAGAAACAGAGTAAATGGGGAAATCTGAGGAAAACCCAGAACGAATTTGAGTTTCTTCTTGGGTTTGGGACTATTTTTTCACTTCTTTTTCTCACTTCCAAGGACTTGAACGGGGGATAACAGAGACAGGCTGGTCGTTCGTTGCTTTCAACTTTTTAGAGCAATATTTTTATAAAGTACAAAAATTGGATGCTCGAAGACACGGCATGCGACTTTATGTTTCATATTTCTTGGCATGTCCTTGAGATTGATTTGTTTACTAATAACTTGACACTCTATTCAACTTACAATCGATAAAACAATTCATCTCGAAATGAAGATCAAACTGTTCTTCGATCCAACAAAAACCCAGCATCAAGATCATCAGAGGGTGCCGAAAATTCAAATTATTCTCTCAAATTAGTTCAAGAAGAACAAACTCCGATCTCTGATCCGCCATACCCACAACTGTAGGGGTAAGTCACGAGGGTTAAAAAACCAAAAAAGAAGATGGGTAGTTAGGGGGCACTAACCATTAACCCCTACCCTCTCTGCACACTCTGCTTCGAACAGGAAGCAGCAGTTGAAAAGCCAGTCCACTGCCCTCGAAAATGTAAAAATTAAAGGAAATGCTGTCCCCAAACAAGACGTAGGGTAGACGACAAGTAATGCCAAACAGTCTTATGTTTTGCCCGGCGAAGATTTGTGTTTTATCCTTAATCATCCCTCTAATTACTCTGTTTAGCCCACTAATCTTTTCCACCCTCCTTCAAACATCATACCCTTTTCCACTAATCTTCCCGGACAGAGATGAGTTCTTCACTTCAACCAATTTCCATTGTTGGTTCCCGTTAATTAATCTGGGAAAAAGCTATAAAATTTCTGTAAGCGGCAACAGGGAAGTGGTGGGTGAAAGCCAGTTGCTGACTTTTTGAGCCTCCATTCTTTGATTAACACGTGCCCATTTCTCCACCATTTATTTTCTCACTTTATTATCTTATCTTTCTCCTGCCCTCGCCTATTGCTGGTGTCGGCGCTACCATTATTTAATAAAAAAAATAAAACTTAAATCAAAGAATAATTATTAATATTAAATTTTTAATAGACACGCTAAACTTTTATATTTAGTACGTAACGGCTTAAACTTTAAGACATTAGTAACAAACAACGAGTGTTCATTAATTGACAGATAACAATGTTTTTGCAGACAAGTTGTTTTTTCGTAATATATTTGTACATGAAGTAATTATAGTAAATAACTTACTTTTCACAGTGGAAGACAAGTTTTTGTTTTGAAAAAAGTATTTTCTGTAGTAAAATTGTGTCTTCCACTGTATAAAAAGTATTTTTCACAACGAAAACGTATATGATAGAGGAATTACGCAAATAAGTCTTCTTTTTCTATAGTAGCAGATCTGTACATGAAGTAATTGTAATTAATGACTTATTTTTTGCAACGGAAAGTGCGTATCTGTTGTGAAAATGATATTTTTTATAGCAAAAACGTGTAGTCTACTGCAAAAAGTAATTTAAAAAATGAAACTTGAATCAAATAGAGTGATAGAAGGGAATTGGGTGGCAGCTACAAAAATAAAAATTAATTTTTTATTTAGAACATGTGCGTCACCAAAAAAGAATCAAACGTAGATGCTATAAGATTCTAGTAGTGAGAGGGCCACCCTTTGGCGAAGGGATGATGGGGGTAGGCCAGGGTTTGATAGATGCAGCATGTGCTTGTGTTGTTGGGTCTTGGAGAAGCAAAGCACAGCACTCGCAGCCATTTGGATTAATCACTGTTTATTTTGGCATTTAAACCCCAAATAGCGTAGAATTTTATTTGGGAAAATAAAAAATTAACCATCGTAATTTACGATCAATAACAAGTCAATCACTGTCCTTCATTTTTTAACAAATTAACTACTGACATATGAAAAAATAGCAAAACAAACAACGCTGTCACGTTGTTAATTTATTAAAAAATAAAATATGGTGTAAACTACGATGGTTAATTTATCGTTTTCTCATTTTATTATTACATTTTGTTGTGAGTACTAAATGCTACCGATGGGATAGTTATTGCTATTGCTCAAGTGTAATTTGATAAAATTAAGGTACGAGACAACTGGTCATGTCCTTCACAATTGTTACATGTGAATGCTAGATAGACTTAGTTATTTCATCATCAACCGTTACCCTTACCAGGACACAGCTGAGACAAAATAATATGTTTTGTGATTGCCATTGGAAGAATTAAGAATGTTTATATATAAATCAAATTTCTATTTTAGTATTTATTAAAATAAAATATTTTAATTTTTTTTTTAAATATATCTTTAAAACTTGTTTTATACAATACAATATATATTTAAAATTTTTTAATGATGTCATTTATCCTATAATCTTTCATCATATTTTTTTTGTTTATGGAAATTAACAACAAATCATGAATTCTTGGATTCAGTGACAAACGGAACCTTAAAGAAATTTTCGAGGCAACTAAAATCTTGAACTATGGAAAATGAATGACGCGAATCTCGCAGTCACAAATGTCAAGGCAAACACTGCAGTCACATTTTTCACTTAAAAATATCAAGGATGTCCGACTGGGACGTCTAATGAACAACAACGGATGTTCTTCAACGACGAGAGACGTCCAAGGCTGATTCATGAGGAGAGGTGTCCTTTGGGCCATCGTAAGGCTAAGGGATGTCTAGGTTGACCGCTGGATGAAAAGATGGATGTCCAACAATGAGGATAAACGTCCAGGATGGGTGGAAGGGCACTGGCGAACAAAGGTTCATGCCCGTTGGAGGAAAGGGACAGACATACTTCAATGAAGATGGCGGCCAAGATGGAGGATGGACATCCTCCTAAGGACCTGGCGGACGAAGGTTTCTGCCCGTTGAATGAAGGGACATATGTTCTTCAATGATAATGGACGGCCAAGATTGTCACAACTCAAAAGGGACCCGACATAGAACGGGGAACACCCCGACTCGAAAGACCAAATCGCCCAACCCTTTTTCTCTTAAATTTTTATCAATTAACAGCGGAAGACTTAAACTATTTGTTAATAGCTAGGACCCAACGAAAATGTGTTTAATAGGTCCAACAAGTGATATCAAATAGTAAAACAATATAACCCAAAATGAAACAATTGTGTAAAAATTAAAAATAGAGATTTATAGGTTACAATTATCTAAATAAATGAGTATACCTCACTAAAAATCTCTCAAATGTAATTATTAAAATGATAGAAATTTAATAACTCTGTCGGATATAATCCTGACTTGGCAACTAGAAGTCTGGCTGATAATTTCCTAAAAATTTCTTGAAAATTTGTTATTGGGATGAGTTGACTAAACTCAGTAGGGATTTACAATTTTTCAGATTTAAAAGATTATTATTAAGAATGTATAAAATTTAAAATCACATTTCATAATTTTGTTCTTAAAAAAAATTGCACAAAAGAGCACGTGTTTAAAACGACCCATTAATATGTGGTATGTAATCAAAATACGCCCTTGTTGCAATAATTAAAGTCACAGTGAAAATGGAGCCACTCACGGAATCCGAGCACACTATGCTATAGGCATATAAGAGAATAAAAGCAAGACTCAGCGATCGCAAAAGCCAAATAATACCTGATTAAGTTTAGGGATTCACAACCCAAGGACACGGCACATACAACTATCCTATTACCTATTTGCACTTTAGGGATTCGAAGCCAATGACATTTGAAAAATCTCCTATTATCCAATTCAATAACAAACAAACACATTCTGTACGAGATAATGTGTGAAAATTTATTTATAAAAATAATCTGACGATTTTGAAAATGATTGCGTCGTTAAAATCGGAGAGTCATCTCAAAATAATTATTTTAAAAAAATACAAATGTAGTGCAGAATAATAATCTCTACCTCGAAGTGAGTTTTTCTAACTCAAGCCCAATTACTCAAGATGTCCAATTATAGAGTCCACAATTTAATTCAATATTTGGGTACCTAAAATGAAGTTGGGAAAATTTTGTGAGTTAACTTTAAATTCCAATATTATTTAATTTCAATTGGGTTAGAGAGAATCCTAAAATAGACCCAAAACATATTTAATTTCGGCCCAAAAGGCCTTAATTCATTTTGGCCAGTAGATATAGGGCTTAAGCCCAACCCATATATCAAATTACAGCCCACGGTCCAAACCCGTGGGTCTATTTTGCAATTGCAAAGAAAGAGATCCTTTTTCTCTCCTGATGCAAGTGATTACGCCATTCTCAATACCCACGTAACGATTCTGATTTATTTAGCGAACAAACTGTTTCTGGCCAATAATATGTGCAGCGCGACTCAGTGCTAGCTGAGTCGCTATCCGAGGCATTTCATTGACGGAAATTGGCACAATGTAATTAGAAATTCTTTCGAGATTATCTCATTGACAACAACTTATATAGAATTTCATATTTCAACTCCAAGGAACGAAATTGATAGACAAAAATTCATATCAAATCCTCATTCCTATATTAGCAAGCAGAAACATAAATCAATTGGAAGAAATTTGATTTTCATACCTTCAAGTTTTGCTGTTTCCAATAATTTGAAGAATTTTTGCACTGCTTCAAGTCTCAATTGGTCAAAACAAACTCAAAACTTCAATCTTTAGAAAACCTATGTCCATTAGAACCAGTTTTACGAAGAACAGAACATAACAGACATTGAAGAAGAGAGCTTAAACTTACTCATCGATGTACACAAATGAAATTAAAATCCATATCTTTTACACTCGCTAGAAAAAGGACCTCCCAATGCCCTGCTACATCTTCCGATCCTAGGGGAGAAAACCTTCCATTACTATTGTGTTTCGAGGAGCTAAATCGGATCAAAGCTTGAGGATGGACTTATTGCGGATAACTCAACCGAGAAGAAACACTCACCTTGACCCGTTCCCACGTCCTAGAAGGAATCACAAAGTCAGAGGAGAGTTGAGTGGGGTTCAACCTCTTCTCCCTCGGTAGCTAATATAGGGGAGTCCTTCCCCCATTTTCGGCAAACACCCCCTAGATGGGGTGTTTCAAATAATCTGATTTTTTTTTGCCTTTTTGGGCCAGACATTACAAGGATGGAGGATGGACATCCTCCAAAGACGTTGCCAGACGAAGGTTCATGCCCGTTGGATAAAGGGACAGACGTTTTTCAATGAGAATGGATAGCTAGGATAGATGATGGACATCCTCCAAAAGTGCTAGCAGACATCACTCAATGCCTTGGACGATGAGAGAATGTCATCGTTAAGTATTACGAGATGTCCCTCAACTTTCCTCAGACGTCCCTCAACCCACAACGGACATCCCTCAATGTCTTGGACGATGAGAGAACGTCGTCGTTTAGTATTGTAGGACTTCCTTTAACTTTCAACAGACGTCCCTCAACCCACGACGAACGTCCTCAATTTACAGTTTCTCTCCTCTCTCTCTTTTTAGGTTATGTGTTAACATTGAATTAATGTAGTTTTCTATTTCTTCATTTAGATGACGTAATAAAGTTAATTCACAACTTATGACTTACAGTTTCAATTCATAACTCAAATAACGGTTTCACTAACATAATAACATCTATTTATAGATGTTTTCAATACAATATATTTATCCATTGCATTCATCGGCATCCATATAGAACTATCCAAAACTTAATTTACAATTAATTAACAAAGACATATATACTTACAATGTTCTTGTTATCGCTCTTTCATTACAACCATATATCTACTTGTTTTCCATGTTTTGGCAAAGCTCAAGATGTCTGGAGATGGATTGGAGTTATTGTTGCAAGTCTTTAAGGGTAAAAACATGCTCCAACATATACTTCAACAATAAAATATCACTTCATTACAACCATATATCTACTTGTTTTCCATGTTTTGGGCAAAGCTCAAGATGTCTGGAGATGGGTTGGAGTTATTGTTGCAAGTATTTAAGGGTAACAACAGACTCGAACATATACTTCAACAATAAAATATCACTTCTTTGAGCCACTTTCTAATAACTCTCCTTCAATTTAATAATGTGCTCTAAAGCATATTCCAATTGAGCAGACCTACTCTCTGACCAATCATCATCTTTTGAATCGTATAATGAACGAAACTCATCGTTTACAAATGTCAAGATCAAATGCAACTCTATAACAGCTTCGTGATCAAACGTACGTTGGTCATCGGCCTGGACTACCGAAATAGACTCCACCTCCATTTCTGATACTTTTTCGCTTCTAGACGTGTTTAGAGATTTAGAGTTGTCGTTTACTCTTGTAGAGGACTTCCTTGCCACTTATATAGATGGAGTAGAAGGTCGCTCAACGTCATCGTTTAGTATTGAGGGACGCTTATGACATTGAGGGACATCCATGGTAAGTTGAGGGATGTCCATTGTGGGCTGAGAGACGTTTGTTATTGGTTGAGAGACGTTTATTGTAAGTGGAGTGACATCTGTCTTAAGTCGAGGGACATCCGTTGTGAGATGAGGGACGTCCGTTGTAAGTAGAGGGAGTTAAAGCGTGTGGCTTGCACATGACCTTCTTCAACATAACGTCTGCCAACGCCTTTGGAAAATGACCATCCTCCATTCTAGACTTTCATTCTCGTTGAGAGACGTCTGTCTCTCGATTTAATGGACATGAACCATCATTTGTCTTCGCCTTTGGAAGATGATCATCCTTCATCCTTACTGTCCATCTTCGTTGAAGAACATCTGTCCCTCTATCCAACGAGTATGAGCTTTCATCCTCTAGGTCCCCATCTTCCATCCTGGTAATCTTTTCTCGTTGAAGGACGTCCGTTTATTCAACCAGTAGCCAACATAGACATCATTCGGCCTTACGATGGGCCTAAGGACACCTCTTCTCATGGATCAACCTTGGACATCCCTCATCATTGAAGCACGTTCGTTGTTGATTCTTGAATGTCGCCCTTGGAATGTCCTCAACATTTTTAAGCAAAAAACGTGAATACGACATTTTCCCAAACCCTTTTTCACAAAAAACGTGACTAAGATTTGTATCTTTCATTTTTCAAAATTTAAAATTTTAGTTGTCCATGTAATTTCTTTAAAATTTAGCTTGTCGATAACTCTAGAATTAAAAATTTGTTTTGTTAATTTTCTTTTCATTTATTTCTCTAAATCAACTTTTTTGTTTTTTGTTCTTTCTCTAAATTTTAATATACTTTTATCTAATTTAATAATTAAATATCATAATTTATTAACTACTAAAATTGATAAATCACTTTTAATAAATATTTTATTTTCAAAGTGGTTATTTTAAAAACACATCTAACAACAATTAGTAAAAAACTACAACAATATCAAACTAACAAAAAGGCAGATGGTCAATGGAAATAAGATTTTAACAATGTGAAGCAAACATGAGAAAGAACAAGGGATGAAAGACAAAGCTAAAGAGACGATCATTGTCCCTCGTAAAAGTTTCGCTTTCCTTCAAAATGGGCCAAGTGTGTGCCAAGATTTTCAAATGTATGACTTAATCTTGTCTCTCCTCCAAAGAACCTGAAATTACTGCGTTGTCACCTCAGGCAGTGCCCAATAAGAAACGCTTAATCAACTCCAAAACCTGCAGAAAGAGAAGAAACAAAAGTGGAAGGTTGCTTGTGTTTGGGGAAAAGGGAGATGGCACCGCCCCATAAAAGTCAATCAATGGAAGAAAAACACAAAAAGAAAAAGGCTAATTGCACTTTCAATAGGCTTTGATGATAGTTAATGTGCTGCGTAAATTCTTCTTCCTACGGCCAGAATCCTATTCTATCTTCCTCTTTCAGCAAACCTCCTCACTCTGCATTTTCCAACTAGTTATAAATAGCCCCCACTTTACCCTTCCAACCATTTCCGGATTTGTATTTCCCCTGTTTGAAGGAAGAGATTCAATGGGTAAATTTCTTACGTTAGTCAGCCAACTTCATTCGCTTGCAGGGTAACGTTTTTCTTTCATATTCATTCACTTCCTCCCGTGTTTCTGTTCATACATTTTTCTACGTTGGCTTTCAGAATGGCATTGTTTTGTTTGTTTTTAATCCCATCCTGTTTGGGAATTCATTCGCAAAGCTCTAGTTTGATGTGATTCTAACTCAGTAGTTCTTTTTTACTGTTTTTTCAGGCCTGTTTTGATGTTGTTGTATCCCCTGTAAGCATTCCTCACGCTCTAAATCCTTTAATTTACTTTTACTTCCTACATGGGATTGATTTCAGATCGATTTCTAACTTCTTCTGGCAAAGGTATGCTTCTGTGGTAGCCATAGAAAGCACATCTAAATTGGATGATGAGCAATGGCTTGCCTACTGGATCCTATACTCATTTCTCACACTCATGGAGATGCTTCTTCAACCTATCCTACAGTGGTATAGAAAGATTCATGTCATAGATCCTTCTTTTTGTTCTCTAAAAAAGTGAAGGAAATTTGAT
This sequence comes from Begonia loranthoides, assembly GCA_022433065.1. NCBI lineage: Eukaryota > Viridiplantae > Streptophyta > Magnoliopsida > Cucurbitales > Begoniaceae > Begonia > Begonia loranthoides. The sequence goes on along the minus strand of CM039482.1, from coordinate 2,085,884 downwards.
GCTATTGGATTGTATGTAGGATACCCATTTGGTATTCGGTGAAGCTAATATTTGTGGCATGGCTGGTTTTGCCTCAATTCAAAGGGGCAGCTTTCTTGTACGAGAGGTTTGTGAGACAGCAAATTAAGAAATATGGGGCCAAATCCTCACAGTGACGAAGAATATACACATGTTGAGCTAAACTCTCCCATTTCTCTAGTTTTTCTATACAGGTTTTGAAACTCGACCTTCTATTTCTTACGGGATTTTATGAATTTGATAGTCAGGGAAATGAGCGCAAATGTTTGAGTCCTAGATTTCAACACACAGTTTGCTCTATATTCCAGGCTCAAATCTTTGAAGTTTACAACTATGATTGGAAAAAAATAACATTATGAGACTTGTTATTTCAATACCGAGTTCTTTTGATACTAGTTCAAGCATATTCAGACTAACTTTCGTAAATCTGAGCTTCGTTTACTGATTTCAACAAAAGGGTTGGCTTATGACCCTAAAGAACTTAAACGCACCTAGAATGCTTTGAACTTTAGGCCCAAAAGGAACAAGAGGGAAATCTATCTGAGGTATTGACGAAAGGCCAACTTCTTGAATGAACTATTGGTGAATCAATATATACGAATGAAAGTAAGCATCTGAATAATAATAACAAAAGACTTATCCAAGGCGGACATAATAATGGATCAACTTTGAATGACACAATAATATGAATTCATCAAATATTATGATCATTTATTTTCTAATATATTTGTAGGCAGAAATTTTTAAAAAAATCATATCAAATATTACGTTTCAGCCAAATTTACAGAAATTAATGACTTGGAAAAAAATATGTACCATATAGTACACGGCAGACATTGCTTTCCAAAATCTTGGCTCAGCTTGAATCACATTTCGTTGGCCTGCCACAGCTTCATCTGGTTGCCCATCCGCACAAATGAGCAGTTCCCATCTTGTTCTAATTAGTGAGCTGTAATTAGTTTGTACAATGGGGTGTCTGACTCCAATGAACTTTCAATCAGTTATGTAGAATCAAAAGAGCCATTACGAGAGCCAGACATATATCAATCTAGCTATTCAAACCTTCTTCCAAGTACAACTTGTAGAGTCCATCAAGGAGATATATCTATGGGATCTAATGGCAGATGCGCTGCTCTTTGAGAAGTCCTTGAAGATTTGAGTCTTCTAAAAAGCAACCAAGCATCAGACTCAGGACATCCCTGGTTCAGCTCAAGTGCAATTGGAAGAGGGGATGTATTATTCATTTCAATGAGCATCATGCCCTAAAATCATTTTAGAAAAATTGAGTGATGAAGTGACATGGAGAAACGTTCTATTTCATTAAGAATATTCACTGTTTATAGATTTGGATCTATTACCTCAAAGTTAACTAGGAAAACTTGGAACTGTCTCAGGTTCTCCTTCATATCACTAGCTATTTTCATGTTGGTAGATGAAAGAGCTAGAGTAACATCTCTGGGAGAATGTCCTACTGCTTTATGTACAACCTGATCATGAATAAAGAATTAGCCAACTCATCAATTAAATTTCTGTTTTTTTTTTTTTTATGATATCTGGAGGTGTTCTGGGCTAACTTACGGACACCTTGATTAATCCCACAAGGTCCTGAAGCTAATGAACGGTTAAAGCTTCTAGTAACCTTGAATGTGCTACCACATGAGAACAAATCAAGGAGCAAAATGACCTCAAGGCTAACTGACCAATAAAAATACTAACAAATTGGTAACTGACTTACGTTGTGATCAATTAGTATCTCTGAGATGAGGCTACCATCATCAACAAATACCCTAAGTTCGTATGTTGTCCTTTGCTTATACTGAAATCCCTTTACACCAGTCAAGAAGCACTATGAATATCTTGAATAAGTCAGCAGCAATTTAACAAGGGCGTATAGTAATTCTAATTAAATAGTAAAAGATATAAAAAATTTGACAAACCTTAATTTTCCCCTGAACTGAAGAAGATTTCTTGCTTGTTGCAGCCCACTTAGCAGACAAACTAGCTAAGTACATGAAAGGGACTTCTTGATTCACTGATGATACGAGTGGGCAATCATCAACGATCATATTTACAGCTTCTGATGTCAAAACAACATTTGGTGACGGATTAGGCAAGCTATTGTCTTCATCACTAGGTACAGATACTATGAGGATTTCATCAACATGCGCAACAGAATTTGAAGATAGATTTAGGACAGCACTTTCTTCGGCATCAGGGGCAGAAACCTCGTCACTTGTCCTCTCAATTGTATTAGTGCATGGCAGAACTAACACAATATACCACAAAATTTTAATATATGCCAAAAAAGTGTTCGCTAAAACAATTAACTCAGTAAAAAATTAAAAAAGTTTCTGTTCTTAATCAAATTTAGGGTATGTTGATCATTGATGTTACATAGAACATAGGCCATAATAGGATATGAAAACACTCTAACTGTACAGTTTGGCTGGATTAAAAAAATGAAAAGAAAGAGGGAAGGCATATATCTGCTTAGTTGAATTCCTCAGATGATAAGTTTGCATGCAATAATTACAAAGTCAACTGGGTAAATAGATAGACACAGAATCGAATACCAGAGTTACTTTGCTCAGAGGCTGTACGACCTTCCAATACTGCATTATCAACACGCTCATTACTATTTATGTAGTTAGACGGCCATGCAGCAAGAGTTGCCCTGGTTGCCAAAAGAGGAATCCCTTCAGTCCTGGTTCTACATAAGGCAATCAAAACAATGGGTCTATCAGTTGCATACACAGACAAGAGAGGTTTGACATATCAGATTGATTATGTGAAAAATTTCAACCTCATTCTAAATTTAAACATGGTTGATTCTAATTCAAAATTTATTTTACATAATTAAGTAAATACCATATCGTATATACATACCAAATAATATAAAAAAACACATGCTTAACAAATAAAAGAACAAATTAAATATGTAGAAAACTAAATTAATTAGGCTGCCTAATCAAATTTACAGAATAAGCTTCAAATTTTTTTTGAAAAAGCACTTATATTAATGTAATAAAAAAATACAGTCTGGTTGCAACCACAACAGGTGTTATAAACAAGAATATTTTCTTATATCTATTAAAACTTTTGACGGTAGATTAGACTTTAGGGTTAAAAGGAATGAAATACTCGACAAAATGTTAATTCTCGGAGTATACCTTCTTCCCCTGGCTGGCTTGTTTACTTCTTCAACAAGCCGCAGCCGTGCTGCATCAAGTTCCAAAACTAGTCCTCCTAGAACTTCCAAGGATTCAGGAACTAGCATTAAAAGTCCATGCCGTATGTGTACATTGCGAATAACAACCTGAAAGTCAGCAGCATCATGCAAAACATTCATGAGCATTCATATGTTCAGGTTACTTTTGCAGTTATGTGAAACTCATCAATAATCTTAATAAAGCATAGTTTTTACAAGAGTTTAAAATCAATGAGTAGTCAATACAATGCCAACTAAACTCTTCCCGAGTAACATATTCAATGTCATGGAATACGAATCTAACATAAAACTACTTTCCTAAATCATGACTATACTCAGAATATGGACAATAATACTTATTTTCTATCAAAAGACAGATATTAGAAAAACTAAAATAATATTAAACCTTTAACCCAGCTGGACCAAGAACTTCGAGAGCCCTAATGGGCCTGTATTCCATGCCAAACACACGTTGAACCCCATCAGTCAGGGACAGCTTGAGGCACCTCTTGAGCGAAGATGCTGCTGCTGCTGCCTGGTATCTACCTCGGAGCGGGCAACTGATGTTGACTGTCTCATCAACCTGAGAAATGGAAAAACATACCAACATGAGCAAAATCATTAGAAAAAGAAACATGACATTTGTGATTTAACTAGTATTACATCCAATTTAATATCAACACGAAAAATTCTCATACTATGATTAATATGACCATGTAAGCGATCCAATTGTTACAATTGTTATTCAATTACTAATGGGGGTGGTTAAACTACATAATCCAATAATAGCTCCAGAAGAAGACAGATTCGAATATGAAAGCAAAAAAACAAAAGCACGTCCTGTATGGAACTAATTATTGTAAAAGGTTGCATATTTCGCACTCTTATTCAAATCAAAAGTACTTGAATGAGAAAAAAAAATCAACAGCAAAAAAAATTACCTGCAACACAAACGGCCCTGGGAAATTAACAAGATGCATAGAATGAACATTTTCAGGGAGGATACCGGCACCGGCACAATTCATATCAGAAATCAAAAACTGCGAGAAACACATTTTCGCTTTCGCCGCAATATCAAGGCTAGTAAAGTTCGGTATTGAGCTCTCTAAACCGTGGATGCAAGCATCTAACCACTCTCTCTTCAACTTCAAACCCAACGACGAAAGAAACTCGCTTATAGGACAGCCTGAAGCCTCATTAGAGGCTTCGCCAGAGGTCGGCGAAATGCCCTGTGAATGCAAACGCGAAAAAGAATCCGTGTTCAGATCCGCTGGAGGCGAAAAATGGTCAGAGACGTCGACGAAGTCTTCTCCGCCGTCGCCGTCGCCGTCGGATATTTGAATTGAATCAGAAACGTTGGGAAGAAAATCAAAATTTTCAGGTTCGGGAGGTTGAATTGGATTCTCATGCTCCTCATATAGTGCATCGATTTCAGGAATAGATTCTTCCTCGGAGGAGTAGCTCAGTTGGAGACGTCTTCTTCTCGCCATTGTTGCATTTGGTAGAAGGTAGGGCAAGGAGAGGGCAAAAATTTCCCTCCACTTCCACTGTTTCAAGGTCTTCCACTCTTCCCTTTGGTGGGAAAAGGTAAAAGACGAAAAAGCCCAGCTAGCTATATGAACTTGGGCTCAAACATTAACTGGCAATGGGCCAAATATTAATGGGCCTCTTTTTTAAATTAAAACAATCATAAATGAGAGCAATTTATGAGAAAATGACAATCAAATCATCATCATTTACTGTTAGTGGCAAATCAATCATCATCTTTTTTTCTAATAAATTAACTATTGAACTATGAAAAAATAACGCCGCTAACATCACTGTCACGTTTGCTATTCAAGGTGATAATGTCGAACCACGACGATTAGTCCACAAACCATTACGGCTCTATAATTTAAAAAAAAAAAACAAACGACAATTTTGATGGTCCACCGCAATTTCATACTAAACCTCAGCGGTGTGATGATAAACTGCTGTAGTGTCATATGAAGCCGCAGTGGTTTATCGTCACACCGCTACGGCTTCATATGAAACCCGCGGCGGTTTATCGTGTTTCGTTTTACGTTCTCATAACCCTAGTATATAATAATCACATGTAAGGACTGGCGAGTTTACTGTGAACCACAGAATCTTCGGCCACACTAGAAGCAATGTTGGAGTAGAGCTCAATGACAATGTTCTGAGGGTTAAGTACTATGGTTTTCTTGGCGAGCAAGTCAAAAAGTTTTCGTCTTCGATTTTTTGAAATGCTAGGTTTCGACCATTGTCGGTATAGTTACAGGACCACGAGTGCTCTAAGCTGATCTCATACAACGGAGCGCCTTATAGCACTCGGAGTCATGTAACTGTACCAACAATGGCCGAAACCTAGTCTCCCAAAAAATCGAAGACGAAAACATTCGCCTTGCTCGCCAGGAAAACCATAGTACTTAACCCTCAGAACATCGCCATTAAGCTCTCCTCCAACATTGCTTCTAGTGTCGTCGAGGACTTCGTGGTTTGCAGTCAACTCGTCGAAGCATCGGTTGAGGGATACTGGCTAGATGAAATTCAAGGTCAAATGACGTTTCAAATAAAATGTTATAACAACGTTCACACTTGCTCGAGAAAGATGGAAAGTTGTCATGCCTGGTAGCAAGTGAAGCATTGGTTTTACATTACGACAAGTCCATCGAATAAGGAATATCATATAATGGGATTGAGTGAGCAAACATGCAAGGATCATCTACAACAGTTTCTTCGAGGTAGAAAGTTGGATGTTCCTAAAAAAAACAATACAAATACTTGATGTGGTTACAACACACCGATTCTTAGTGCACATGTATGTGATATGGTTGAAACGGAATTTGGTTTGTGTCTGTCATGCATATATACACGATATGGTTGTAATGCACATGTACATGATATATTTGTAATAGAATTGATAATTTGGTTGTTGATGATGAAGTGAAAATTAATTATTATGAAACTATAAAATTAGCAACATTTCCTCGAGCCAACATTTCACTTATTGATCTACCGCGTTTCAATTTGTTTGAATCTGTGAAGCATATTTATGCACATGTTTCTTAGATTGTTGAACGAAGCACGTATTAAACCGCAGCGGTGTGGCGATAAATCGCAGTAGTTTCATATGAAGCCGCAATAGTGTAACGATAAATTGCGGCAGCTTCATATGAAACCACAACGGTTTATCGTCACATCGGCACGGTTTCATATGAAATTTTCGCAGTTTATTGTCACACTATTGTGGTTTAAGCAATGGGCTATTAAAATTGTAGTGTTATTTTATTAAAATAAGGAACCATAGCGGTTTGTACACGAGTGGCCATGGCTCGACATTATCATGTTGAACGGCAAACGTGACAGCGATATTAGCGGCGTCATTTTTTCATAATTCAGTGGTTAATTTGTTACTGAAAAAATAATGATGGTTGGTTTGTCATTTTCTCGTAATTTATTATCACACATAAATATATTAAAATAACAAATCAACCATCATACTTTGCTATTAATGACAAGTCAACCACTAAATTATTTTTGTTAATAAATTAACCACTAAATAGTGAATTATGGGAAAAATCGCTGCAAACATTGATGTCGCATTTGACATTAAACGTATTGATTTCATTTTGTGATGGAACAAAATTTTAAAAATTAACGTTCTATCACAGACGATCTGTCACGGGACGTCAACCTTGTGCTGCGGAATAATAATGTTCTATCACGGATCATTGTGTGTTGTCTGACTTGTATAAATTCACACTACACTCATTGCGATTTTCTCTGTAATTTTGTTAGCGATTATGAAACCTAAAGATTGATAAGAGATCTGTATTTTTGAGCTCTTTAAACAAAAGAAAGCAATGTTCCGTTCACACAACCCTCACATACGTATCCAATATCTTAAGCATTAGTTGTTTTTCGCCGAAATTTCCTCAAAATTAGAACAAGCTCTTCCTCCTTCGATCGGTCTCTCTTCGAGGCAACCTTCCTCTTCAGCCTTGTCGTCAATACGCATGTTACTCTAGTCACCGCAACCCTCCTAAAAAACAAACAATGAGGCTGTAATGACCCAACTTTTCGTAATCTTTTGAAAATGTTTGAAATTTAAATTTTTTATAAAACTATTGAAATCTCTTTTTAAAACAATATCAGAGTGTCTAAGTCAGATCGTTAAAACTCTTTTGTTCTACCCGCTATGAAAATCGTTATAAAATCTTTTACCAAAATACAGCGGAAGTCAAATCAAGAAATAGAGCGGGTTTATCAAAATATAGCAGAAGCGTAAATAATTTAATGAAATAAACTAAACAATTAAATACAATTTAATTACAATTGTTTTCTCTTTTACAATCTTTAGTCTGGTCAGCCACAAGTTCTCGCTCGTGCAAATCCTTCATCTCTGCTTTATTATCTGTTCGTCGTTTGTCTTCTTATACAAGTACCTACACCACAAGTAAACTGTAAGTCCAAAGGCTTAGTAAAGAAAAGATTTATGCAATATGAGATGTCTCACTTAGTCATTTTTGGAATGGGGGCCACTCAAACCAATCTTTTCATTACATTCGTTAGTTTGTTTGTTCTTTACTTGTACATCGAGTTGGAGATTGGATGTTATCCTTTGAAATGACATAGCTTGATCGGCTTCTAACCTTCTGTGTGCACACTAGTCCCTTTCTCGACAAGGTAGGAGTGTATCCTAGCTGTCAGGCTAGATCCAAACTACCCATTTACCCCAACTTCCTTTTCTTTTCTTTTATTTCATTTTCTTAACGTTTTTTCCCTCACTTAATGCATGTGTAAGTACCACCACCAAGGTGGCACTCCCTATTGGTTTCTATTAACACGATGCATGACGATACATTCTCCAACTAATATGATGCATGATACAGTTGACATTGCGCATATAAAGAAAATAAATGACAATAATGGACCATTGCTTTGAAATAAAAGCAAAATGTAATTGAAATTGCGCATAGAAGTGAAAACGAACAATTATTGAATAACGCATTAAATGAAAGTAACAATAATTGAGGATGACAATAATTGACTAATGCATTTAAGGGAAAGCGACCAACTAAAATTGAATAGCATTTATACGGAAAATAATAATAATTGAATAAAGGCACATATCAGGGAAGAAGTATAATATCAATTTGAAACAGTGAATGTACAATATAGAGACGGTAAAGAAAACATGCGATGAATTACAATTAACTAAACATGTTCATTAAACTAAGCTAAACTAAGCATGCTCACACACTTAGGACAATTAAACTAAACACGCTCACAATGAGTAGTTTAAATGGAAACATGCTTTAGGCAATAAATAACTGAAACATGCTTGTAAATTGGTAATTCTTATTCTAGTTGATTAAGCATGCTTTTATTCTAATTAATTAAATATGCTATAATTAATCGTCTAGTTTAGTTAATTAACTAGTTAATCAATTTAACATGTTCAAATAAGTTGGTTATAGTGAATTAGTGATTAAACATGGGATCACTCAGTTAATTAACATGCTAGGAATAATTTAGTTGATTGATGTGTTATTCTAGTTAATTAATTAAACATGTTAATAAATTAATCCTGCTCAATTCTAATTAATTACTTTAGTTAATTACTCTAGTTAATTAACTCTAGTTAGATTAACATACTCAAATCTATTATTGCAATTAGGATTCTAATTGATCAACATTTAAACATGTTTGGCCTAGTTAAGTTAACATGCTAGTTAATTTAACATGGATATCAAACAATGGTAATGGTAGAATGATATATGCATTGAATGAAAGAAATGACAGTTTAATTAACACAAAGAATTTAAACTAGATAACAAGTACATAAAAATAACAGAACGTTTAAGGGAACTATTAACTCATTCATACTCCTCATCATTCACACATTCATCATTCTACACTCATCACATTCGAAATTTAAACATTCATCATAGCAAATCAAAGTAAAACATTTGCAGTAAAGAGAATAAACTAACAGTAAGGAAATGTTTACGAAGTATCAACAAAGTAAAGTATTTAATCACAGAATCAACAAAGAAATATCACAGAGCAATTAATAATCTACAGAGTACTAGCAATCAACAACAAAGAAAACACTACTCACGCACTCTACTTGTCGATAGAGCCTCCACTCGCCAAGACACACTCATTTTCTTACCTCAAAACTTTATCGCGCATTAGCACAAAATCTTTATCCTCTATCTCTTTCCAATACCTTCACAATTAGAAACATTTATCATTAACAACTTCTCATCGAATCTTATACACCTTAATACTAAACAATTCCAATATTCCGAGTCCCACCGTGAACAAAATCTCAAACCATCAGTTGAACTCATATCCATAGCAACACTAAATCTAACATATTCACGTTTCACGGATTATCTAACAGACAACAAAACAATCTATACATAACAATCCTTTTCCAGTGCATAACTTCACTTTACAGATTGAAACACAACACCACAAACAATCTATTCCAACTGCTATGTCACCCATCAACATACAAAATCAAACTCCATTAACAGGTTAATCATTCTAACTCGTTACAATTTATGCATAACACAATAACTCGTAAGGATCATTCAACAACTCCTCCAACAGGGGTATGAACTTATCACAACAATGATAATCCAAAACAACAACAATATCAAGAATTACCATGGCTAAACTGTAATCGGCCAAATGAAACATAACCCATAAAATGCGAGAATATTAAATTATTAATCTCAATGCATTTTGAACCAACAACAAAAAGGGGAGGATTTCATTATCTGTAGCATTTTCGAGAGTTGAAGTAGACTTGTGAAGGATCTGAGGAGCAGAGAGCTCCAACTTGAAACTCTTCCTTTCTGTTTACAGCTCTAGAGAGCATCCTCATCATCTGCCTCCATTTCACTCTCGGCACAGCTTCATCCCAAGCTCTCCCGAGAGCCTTTATGTTGTGTCTCTAACCACTCATGAAAAAGGATTGCCGGAAGCTAAAAAAGGAACAAGGCACAGAAAGTGCAAAAGTTGAGACGAAGAGTACAACTGCAACTGTTTCTGATGGCAAAAATGTAATTATATGTGAAAATGTTGTCAACCTCATGACCCATGAATCATGTTGGGTGTGTAACTCCGGAGTATCTTATCATGTTACCCCAAAGGGGAAATATTTTACATCTTATACCAGTGGTGATTTTGACATCGTTAAAATGGGAAACAATCATGTTTCCAATATAGTTGGAAAATATGACATTTATATCCAAACCAACAAGGGCCTTGAGTTGGTGCTCAGAGATGTAAGAGTGCAATACCAATTGGAATAACAAATTTAAGAGCGTAATACCAATATGGATGAATTACAAATTTAAGAGTGTAATACCAATTGGAATAAAATTTCTATTCCCCTTTAAAATACCAAATCAAGTCATTGGGTGTAACACCCCGACATTTTAATTAGGTAATTATAATTATCGGGGTATTACGAATGACGTATTCGTAAGAATTTCATTAATTTCATTTAATGAGATCAAATGGAATTTACTGTAATTAAATAAATATTAATCTAATAAATTTAATTTATAATGTTGTTATTAGTTATAATTATTTCTTATTAAGGATTAAGTTAATGGTTTTATGTTAAGAAATTAATTAGGTTTTATTGGGATTAATCGTATTTATTTCAATAAAAGAATTAATAAAAACATAAAATAAAATAAAATTAAAGAAAAGAAGAAATGGCATCATGCCATTTCTCCTTTCTTCGCTGGAGATCGGATTTGAAGAGAGGGAGAGGGAAGAGCCGGCGACGCGAGGGAGAGACGGCGCGGGTCGATGGCGAGCAGACAGACGACGGCAAGCGCGACGGACTTCGGTGCGCGGCGGCTTGCACGTCATTCTGGCGAGCGTCTGAACGGCATCGCGGGTCGCCGTTCAGATCGCAATCCGGCGAGCTTCTGCTGGCGTGTTCTTGGGAGACAATGCTTCTGCCGGCGACAGATTCCAGCTTTAGGCGAGGCGCAATCAAGGTACGTCGCTGATTATGTTCTCCTTTTTGCCGCGTTCTGTTGGCCGGCAGTGTTGGTGCGGCATTGTTCGCGATCGGCAGGGACAGTTGCACTTGGTGTGTAAACTGTTCCTTTGGTTTGCTAAAGTGCTGAACCGGTTCAAGTGTCCTACTGACACTCACGATGGGGGACAGTATTGTGTGGCCCTCCTTCCAGCTGGATTGTACACTGCCGACGAGGAGATGCCAGTGGGTGATGAATTGCAGTAAAGAATGAGGGACCAGAGAAAAATTAAAAGATTTATGAGGGCTGTCGGTGGCTGGCTGCAGGTGAGGAATTATGAAATTGTCGGGTGAATGAATGATAAAATGACAGAGAGCTCTCTGGAGAGCTGGAACGCTGGAGCTCTCTGTCCATTAGTTGGAGAAGCTGCCGAGAACTTCTCCTCTGGTTTTGTTGAAGGCCGACTGTGTCGGAGCTGTCCTTGCCTGTGTTGGAGGAGCTGAACCATGAGCTGCAATTCGTGAAGCTGTTGGAGTGTTATCTCTGGTTGCATGTCTTCGACAGTGGTGAGGAATTGGGTGTTGGCATTCCAAAAGCCCTACCCACAAGTACTCTTGTTTGTTTTGTTAGATAGAAATCTTGCTTTGATTGAATGATAAGTGCTTTATAGAATTGTCTTCTCTTAACTTCTTGTATGTTATACTGTTAACTTCTTAGCTCCAATTTGTGATTCGTTTTTATTGCATGCAACTCCGTTTGGAGTTTGGGACTGGTTAGAATTAGATATTGATTCTATGATTGTTATTTTGGTTGTTCAATTATAAGGTATTGCTTAAATCTTCGTAGTGTTGTGCTTATAAGTTATTTTGCCTTAAATCTTCATGTTCACATGTATTAATTTCCCTAGATTGCATGATTAAGTTGAAGCATAAAATAGTTGTTAGTTTTGTATTTAATTGTAAGCATGTTTAGCACGTTTAGTGGTATAAATTCCCTGTTTGCTGCTGCATTTAAATTCCGTCAATTTCTAAGCATAATTGTATGAATTATTCACTGCTTAAATCGCTATTAAATCGTTGCTGTTTCATAGTTTGTTTTCGTCAACTCCGAAGCATATTTAACACGTTTTAATTGTTGAATTCGCTGTAGAAGTAGCTGATGTTCTGTATTTTATTTCCGTCAATTTAGAAGCATGCTTAGCACATTTTAGATGTATAAATTAATGTTTAATTCGTTGTTGTTCCGTAGTTTGTTTCCTATAAATTCCAAAGCATATTCAGCACGTTTTAATTGTTTAAACTCGCTGATAATTGCTGTTGTTTTTGTTGTTCTTTTCCGTCAATTCCGGAGCATGATAAGCATGTTTTAAGCGCTTAAATTGTTGTTGAATTCGCTGCAGTTTCGTGTTCGATTTCTATCAATTTAGAAGCATGTTCAACATGTTTTAATTGCTTAATATTTGCTATTACTTCACTGTTGTTCCGTAGTTTGATTTAATAGAATGTTGTTATTCTTCCGTTAGCTTCCACATAATTCGATGTTCGTTAATTTAGTTGTTGAAGCGTGATTGTATTTCCGTGATGGTTGCCATAGTTCAGTTCTTGATAAATTGGATTGTAGTTCAACGATGGCTTGTAGAGATTGATTTCGTGATTGTTTGTATAGATGAATCCTATGGCATCTTGGGTGTTTATTTGCACAGATTGCTTGCTAGAGTCACTAAGTTAAGGGTTCATGGTCTTAGAAACCCTTAGGAAATACCAAGGCCGAGTTGGTATTCATGATGTGAGAAGAAAATGATTAATAAAGTACGTAAGGGAATTAGCGACCGAGTTAATGGTTCAGATCTAATCGGTAGACTCGGTAAACCAAATGTAAGAACTTCCCGCCCATGGGATTGAAAAGCTTGTCTACTCTAGGGTGTTAGATGCCGAGTTTCACCCCATTGTCCGCTAGGGTTCTCTAATCTCCCAACTCGATCCACGAGTTATAAGATATAATAATGAGTAAAGAACGGTTGGATGGATTCTTTTCCGACATAACCAGTTAGAGGCATTTGTTGTGTTTTGTTTGTTTTCCAATTCCTTACTAAGCCTTTTTAGGCTTACAGTGTCTACTTGTGGTGTAGGTGTTCGTGATAATATGCTTTATTTAAAAGAGAAGCGGTTGATGAGGAATTTACACGGTCGAGCAACGTGGTTGGCAAAGTTCAAAGCTAAAGGTTAAAGACTTAATAGTAAAGAGCAATTAGTTTTGTAATTATAAATGTAATTTAGTTATTTCTAAAATGGTTTACTTAAGCTTCCACTACGTTTTTAAGGAAAATGATTTATACTCATATATATTCATAGTTTAAGTAACGATTATAAGAGAAAATTTAACGGTTCGGTTTTTAGAAGAAAACTCTGATTTCATTTAATAACAATTTAAGTTATTATTATAAAATTTTTAAATTTATCGCATTTTTAAAGGAAAGGAAAAACCGGGTCGTTACATTGGGGAAACTCAAACATCACAACAAAATAATTCAATCAATTTTATTCTCCCATTTTTTCATTGAACAACATATAATAGTTAGGGGTATCAAAACATTTAAAAGCAAGTATATTTCTCCCCCTTAAAAATCCAATTGTTAGGAGAACAAGTAACAATTTTGAAACCAGTTGAAAAGGAAAACCTTTTAGTCTTTGATCAAAATACTTTTACAAGTTAAAATCTACTTTTCTCCTTATCTCAATATTTAGGTTTAACTCAATGAGGATACTTAGCATTCAATCTACTTAAAGTTATTTTTATCTCCCCCTTTTTAATTAAATAAAGAAAATATGAAGGGAAAGTCAATTTAAAAAACACCAATTGTAATAATAACAATTTGTTAACAAAAAATTATTGATACCAATTATAAAAATGAAAATAAATCAAAGTTAATTGATATTTATCAAAATATAAATTGAAACATTCATATTTATCAAAATCAAGTCCAAGATAAATACCAATTGTAGATTTATACATTTAAAAAAATACTTAATTATACCAAGAAAAAATCATTTAATTTAAGCCACTTGTTAAGAAATGAAAACCTTTAATTAAAAAAAGAAAAATCAAGATAAAACTATTTTCTCCCCCTATATAGATAACCAATTTCAACTCAATGGGGAGACAATCTTTCAATATATGCAATTTATATCACCACTTGTTGGATTAATAAAATTTTCAACATTAAATAAACCAATTGAAAAACAATTGAATGATTTATAGAAAATTAAAACCAATGGTACCAAATGTTGGATTAAAAGAATTTAAACATAAAAATACTAATTGAAGAATTAACCAAAATAAGTCATATAATACCACAAAAGAATATCTAAACAATAAATCAATATTAATCAAAAGTATGAAATTTTAACTTATATGCATATAATCAACTCAAATCAAGAATATTATTCATTAAATTATTTCAACTAACTATTTGCATATTTTTGATTCAAAAAATTGAAAAACACGTAAGTGTTTTTCTTAGCCACCCAAACATTTTTGGTTTCTATATCCTTAGTAATAGTTCCTTTTGGAACCCAAACCATTATAGAATTTATCATTTTGCCGTTTGATTTTAAAGAACAACAATATGATTTATGTCCAACACAATTACAGGTAGATGGACCAACAAAAAAATCATTATAATTTTTCTTCTTTGCAAAATATTTATAACCAATACTGGCTTTATCAAAAGTGACATTTTGCTTACCTAAAAGCATGTTCAAATTATTACTACCATTTGTAAATTTAAGTATAGTAGAATTCAAATAACTATTTTTAATATTTAATTCACAAATATCATTTTCTAGTGATTTCTTAGTAGCAACTAAGTTTTCATTCATGTTTTTTAAATCAACAATTGTCAATTTGTTTTTCTAAGGATTTAACCTTTTTAACGTGCTCCAACATCAAATTGTTTTTCTCTTTTTTAAACAAGTTATATTTATGTTTAAGCACATTGAAATTGTCAAATAATTCACTGAAAGCATCTAGCAATTCATTATCATCATCACAATTATCCGAATCGTTAAAAGAATTGTGTACCTTTTTCTCATTGGCCATGAAGCAAAAATGAGATACTTCTTCAATCTCAGAAGAAGAATCTTCATCGCTATCGTCTCATGTGGCCTTAAATGCTTTCCTCTTCTTTTAACTTCCTTCAATGAAGATACTTGTATCTTATAATTAATTTTAAATTTTAATTTCAGCGCAATTTGAATTTTTTTTTATTTCACACTATTATATTGTCACTTCTGTTCTTTTGCTGCTATCTATGAATTAAAGGAAAGGGTTGAACAATTCAATTTCTTTTGGGTCGGATTGTTCCACGTTCTATCTCGGGTCGCTTTTGGAGCGTGACATATCAAACATTAATTGTTGAAATTAATAACTTATTTTAACTACGTATAATTTATTACATTAATTGCACTTAATCAACTGGAAGTAAGAATTAGAAAGTAAACGTATTATTACTTTTACTATAATCTTATTAAATGTGCTAAACAAAAAATTGGAAAATAGAAAAATAAAAATTCAGAAATCTCTGAGTGCAAAATCTAACTAAGAACAGTTGCTAAAATAGAAACCGAGAACGGGTTCAAGAGTAAAATTTGAAATCTTTGGCTTGAAGAATAAGCTGCCTCAGTCCTCCAATGGGAGCTAAGACCATCAACATCACTCCAAGAACGATGCATATCTGCATCGCAAAAACAACATATAATAATAATAATTAATAGAATAAAAGAATATTTATAATTAAATTGGGATTTAATTTACTTGCTGGTTTCATATTTTAAGATAATTAGTCAAAATATCAAAGTCAACACTTATAATAAACGCAAAAAATTTGTAGCTTTAATCATAACCTCGAGTAAAAAAGCTTACCCAATTGGTGAACCACGATAGGCTATATCGATTTGGCTTTTTAATGGCCAGCCACATAATGCAAGGCAGCTGCAATATAAAAGTTAGAGAAGTTAGAGAGAGAGAGGGAGAGAGAGGGAGAGGGAGAGAGGGAGAGAGAGAGAGAGAGAGAGAGAGAGAGAGAGAGAGAGAGAGAGTTCTTACGTAGTATGTGGTGGGAGCCAAAGCAAATCCTCCAAAGAAGCTAATAAGGGCTCCAAAGAAAGGGAAGGAAATAGCTATAAACATAGTAAGTGCTGCATGCATGAAAATATGACATTTTAGGAGTGCCCAAAAGCTAGCTATGGCTAGAGACATCTTTATCTAACGCGATACTTCTAGAGTACATATAAGTCTAAACTTACATGTTAGCTTAAAGTAACGTATGAATATTGAATTTTTTCTTAATCCAATAATTGAAGAGCAAGAGTGGTGCCCTAATCAAATATTAAATGATGTGATCATAATCCTACATAAAAATTTTGTGATCTTGGAGTTCACTATATATGCATCATTTCATCACTAACTAGTACAATGTCCATTGGGATAAAACCTATGAGCAAAATCGCACGAGACTCGACCTAAAATATACAGTATTGTACTGCTTGATGAAGCTTAGGGAGATGTAAGTCGAAATTTCGCTAACAAGAACATTGTGTCTCCAAAAGTGAGTGATTGTGGTGGCTCATCCTTGTGAGGGTTTTTTGGGGCCCTATATCAAGCGATATGATCACAATCTCATATTGAAATTTTGTGATCTTGGAGTGTCCTATGTGTATAGCATTTTATGTCCAACTAATACAAGATATTTGGAAGTAAAATCTGAGAGTAAAATTATGCAAGTCTTCTCTCAATTAGGACAATATTGTATTATTCGGTGAAACTGAATCCATATTTGATACATAATTCCATTTAAAGAAAAAAAATTCATGTGTAATGATCAATAAAGAAATTGATCTCCCTAATTCAATTTCTATGAGTCTTTGTGGCATCTTGCCCAGTGAAGGCAATGACAACCCAATATATTGTTGATTATGAGGACCCAACCTATAGTAGTGGGAGTACACAATTTCACATCGTTTTGGAGAGTGAAAAGTAAAGAGTTTTTAAATAGAGTTCTTTTTCCTACCTAGTACAACGTGTTTTGGATTAATTCCAAAAATAAAATTGTACAAACTTCATGGACAATATTATATTAGGAACACAGATGAAATCCGTAGTCTTAAAATCTTAATCTCCGGGGTAGTTGATACTTTAGAACAGAAGTTAAGAAATAATAATATTTTGGTGATAACTAAGTGTAAAATAAAAGATATTATCTTCTGCAAGATGGAAAAGAGGAAGTAAAAAAACCTTACCCACGTATAGATTTCGAGTAAAGAAGCGAAGGGTTTTGCTGGGCTTGAACTTGAGCTTCTTCACCATGAATGATTCCATCATATCAAAAACTGGAATCGCATAAATCTGCAGCAGAAAAGCTGGATGTAAGTAAGATTTAATGAAGTTTTACCTTAAAATCATAGAATCTTTAAGCATATATTCTACTTAAAAAGATGATCCAGATGATTTGAATAGTTTCAAAACATGTTGTTGAACCTGATAACTTCCGATGACATGAACAATGACGAACAAATTAGCAGTAACAATGAGCCAAGCAGGTTTGTTCAAAGAAATAAGAATGTTGTCTTCGATGGAGTTTCCGAAAACCCAGTAGCCGACGAAAGCCACCGGAAAGTAGCACAGCGCCACTACTAAGTAAGCCACCATCACTCCCCTCCACATGGGTTTCTTTGATGGCTTTTCCGGCGTGGATGGTATGGTGGCCTGAATCTCCAGCACCACGTTGTGGCCGGCAAACGCAAAGGCTACGTCCCCTAACGCACTCAAAAAGTTGAACGTATTTCCTGCTGTGGTTGAAGCTTTTGGAGCGTAACTTACATCTGGTTGAACCCCTTTATGAACAGATGCAACCCAGGCAATGGTGGAGTAGCTAAAATTAAACAAAACTATCAAATTTAATCTTCAAGGCAATAATTTTTCATTGATTTTGCTAAAAAAAACTAGTTTTTAATATCAAAATTTGTAATTTATGTCCATATTTCAGAGTTCAGTGGACGACGTGTACCTCAGAGACATGACGGCGGCCGCCAAAGAGACGCCGGTGATGGAGTTGAAGCTGGGGAGATGGGAGAGGACGAAGTGTACAGAGGCGAAGATCATGATAAAGTAGGTCGTTTTAATGGATTTACAGTTAGGGCAAAGGATGTCGTGGATTTTCTTTATCGAGTTTCCGCCGGTGATCATGTAAACAATGTCGGTGCCGATCTCCACCAACAGCTGCTGAGGAACCACCACCCAAAGGCCAAGCTTTTCTCCGAAAGCATGCTGGCCCAGTTCGTGATACCGGTCGAACCGCTTTCCCGGCACCATCTCGTGCATCTCCACCATTTGCCATAACGTGTAGAGAGTGATAATCCATGACAGAACCATCACTGTAGCTCCAGGGCCCCTAATTTTACACAACACACCATCTCAGAACCCTAATTCTTGAAAGGAATCAAACACGGAAAGAAATATAATCTGATAAAATTACGAACTGTTAAAAAGGAAGAAGAAGTACCATCCGAGTTCAGACATTGCGTAGGGGAGGCCCAAAACTCCGGCTCCGACCATGGCGGTGACGTTATGGAAGGCGGAGTACCACCACTTTGCGTCACGGGATTTAGTGATCGGAAGCCAGTCATTGAGATCTACTTCCTTGGACGATTGCTTGGCTTCTTCTTCTTCTTCCTCTCGCCGCTCCATAATTTATTTTTTTGCTCAAACGATTACTGTAAATCTCAGGTTACAGAATGAGAGAGGAGGAAGTTGGTAGGAGAAGACTGAAGGGTGTTTCACGATGAGGATTGCTTGCTGTTGAGATTTTTATTTGAAGTGGTCGCAGATACGATCGTTTGAATCTATCTTTCCGGATAGATTTCCCATTTAATTAAGATTTAATATTTATTGACAATTTTTTTTCTTTTTTTTATTCAAAAGTTTATTTAAACTAATTTCGAGATCACCATTGATCTCAATTAAGATAGTGTTAGTATCTAAAGATAGATAAATTTGATCTGTATTAATCTTTGAAACAATGTTCTAGATTCTTCTCAAAATCAAATAATTTTCAACGATTCATTTTTTTTAACCGAAAAATGATAAAGAATTCAACAAATAGGGCAGAAAAATATTTTTCACAGCGAAAAGAACTTGTTTGGCCATGGAAAAAATAGTTTTCCTTGCGGAAGCAATTTTTTTTGCTACAAAAGCAATTCTTTCAATAGCGGAAACTAGCATTCTGCTGCGAAAAGTGAGTCATATTTTAATAACTTACTTTCCACAGTATAATTAAAATATTCCACAGTAGAAGGTAAACTTTTCGTAACGGAAACTAGCCTTTCGTTGCAAAAAAATAATAATAAATTTTAATAGAAAACGTGACAACGATACTTGCTCCGTATATTTTTCATAGTTTAGTATTTATTTGTTAGCAAAAATTGTCAATGATTGTTTTGTTAATTTCCCAAAAATAAAATAATGATTCGGAACTATCCAATTCAATTGGTTCGTGAATTTGATTGTTTAAATTATTTTGTTTTTTTTTTACATTTTTATTGAATTTTTTATGGACCTTTTATATTTTTTTTTTATGGAAAATTAACAAATCAACCATCGTATTTTATAATCAATGACAAATCAACTACTAAAGTATTCTTGCTAACAACTTAACCACTAAAATATGAAAAAAATTTGACGCAAATATCGCTATCACGTTGACTGTTAAACGTATTGATTTCGTTCCCCGGCAGAATGTGAGTGTTCCACAATAGAACAAAAATTTTAAAACTAATGTTATAGCACTGACGATCCGCAAAGGAATGTCAATATTTTTTAAAAATTACAACGTTCTACCGCGGATCGTCAACCTTCTGCCACGAAACGTCAACTTTCTGCCACGGAACGTCGTGCATCCTCTACCTTGTATAAATTCATATTACACTCATCATGATTTTCTCACTGATTTTTTCAGCAATTAGCTAACCCCAGAGATTTTTTAGAGCTGAAGTGTACCGCATTTTTGTGAAGTTGAAGCATTTGTTGAATACCAATGGAGTTTGGGGGTGTTGATGAATCTGTTAACTGTCCAATTGAAGTGGGGCTCAAGTCCACAGTTTTGGCAAATGATGTACGTGCAATTGGAGATGAAGTTGTTATAGTAGTGCATTCCGTCTCGGCAACTCTAAACGAGGAGGAGCTCTGTTCATTATGCGAATCAAGTGACGAAGACATGGACATAACCAATAATAGGCCTTGACGACCACCACAAACATAATGTACGTTCGCTGGTATGGGTCTTGGCAAGAAGTATAGTTCATTGAATAAAATTGGTGAAGAAATTGTCGAGCATGCGTTGAAGAATGGGTACGAGATAAAACTCACCCACAGTGACGCTAATCAGTTAAGGGCTACTTGCTAAGAAGGATGCGCGCCTCGAAAATACAATGTGAAATGACATTTCAAATAAAGTATTATAACAACGTTCACACTTGCTCCAAAAAGATGGAAAGACATCATGTCTCTGCCAAATGGGTGGCAACACATTACTTAAATAGATTTAAAAGTCACACCGACTGAGACCTTACTTCCATAATTGAGACAGTGAGAAATGATTTTAACATTAACATCACACCCAACCTTGCTAGAAGGGTAAGAAATGCGGCAAAAAAATGAATGAAGGGGATGACAATGAGCAATACAAGATCATATGGTCCTATGCCGAGAACATTCGGAGGTCTAATCTTGGAAGCTCGTTGCGTGTTCAACCACTTGCTCACTGTTGTTAGCATTGACAAGAACGATGAAATTTATATGATTTTTGTAGCAGTGGTTGAAGTATAAAATAGGGATTTTTGGAGCTGGTTTTTGGAATTGTTGCTCGAGGATCTCAACACTTTGTCCGACAATTGGTGGATAATCATTTCTGACCAAAAAAAAGTGCGGTGAATTGCTTTTGTCATCTATGTTTATGTTATGCGTTGTATACCGATGTTTAACTCATACTGTTATTTTTTTTAAGGGGCTCGTGCCATCTGTCAGATAGGTCACGGGGCAAGTAGAACATCATTTTTGCATCCGACATATGTATGCAAAATTTCAAAAATAATATAAAGACAGGTTGTTAAATGAAGTAATGTGGGCCGCTTTTAGAGCCATAACATTAGCGCACTTTGAGAGAGAGATGACAAAGTTATTTTTGCTTGACTCGGCAACCTACGCATATCTAAGATGAATAGATGTGAGATATTGGGCCAAACATGCCTCAGCTTCATCCCAAAGTGCGACATGTAGATAACTCAATCGAAGACGTACCACACAGAGTTTTTAGTGGTGGAGGCTGTGATCCATCCGACACAGCTGTTGATGGAAGAATGAGAGCAATTATCTCCTACACCTTGGCAAGCACGATAGGAGTAGAATGTTGGCCTACAAGGGCAATGGCGTTACAAATTTAAGCCACGTTATTACATCGCATACAAATAAAGTAAAGTAAAGTAAATAATGGAAACAGACCAATGCACTTGCTGCTAGTTGTTGTCAAGGCTAAGGTTGAGGTTGAGGTTCAAATTGTGTTTCAACCTCGACTTGTGCTTCAATTCAGCTAACAGGTGCAACCGTGGGTCCTCTAACTCGACAATGAAGTCAGTTGCAAGCCGACAGTGCTGACGGGCAGAGTCTGTAGTTTCTGCCTGTGGTTGCAGTTAAGGCTGCGATGAACCTCCATTTCGCTTTAGCGTCAATTTTTTTGCCCTGGAATCCATTGGAATCGATTAAACAGTGGGGAAGAAAGGTTTGAGAGTATGAATGTTCACCGAGAATTTTGTGGTTCACGGTGAAATCGTCGGAGCGCACAGTTGAGTCTTATATGATAGGGCACATGAACGCATAACGATTCATGATGTTCTACGGCAGAAAATTGACGTTTCGAGGTGGAAGGTTGATGATCCACATTCCGCGCGGAACGTTGTAATTTTAATAAATATTGACGTTCCGCTGCAGATCGTTAGTGGTAAAATGTTAATTTTTAAATTTTCGTTCCTCGGAGGTATGTGTAGTGTTCCGTCGTGGAACGAAATCAATACGGTTAACAGCAAATGTGACAGCGATGTTTGCAGTGACTTTTTTTCATCGTTAAGTGGTTAAGTTTTTAGCAAAAATACTTTAGTAGTTGACTTATCATTAATCATAAAAGGATAATGGTTGACTTGTTAATTCCCCTTCTTTTATTATTGAATTTTATACTTAAATGATATTCAACGAAATATAAATCATAAGAGTATAATTTAATGTTTTTCTATGGTTGTTTGTATTCTTATTAAATTTCCTTGAATACCATTCATTATTATTTTATAATAATAAAATGACAATTTAATATTATATTCGTAATAATAATTATTTAAAAACTTTTTGTATTTATTATATTTCATCCATATAATTTAAATTAATACTTATTATAATCGAATGCCAATTGAATAATATAAATAATAAGACTGTAATTTATTTATTTTTTTCATAATTATTTGTATTGAATCTAATGAACACTCTTCATTATTGTTTATAAAATTAAACAACAATTTAGATTTTTATAATACTTACTAATCATTATTATGTATACTAATAAAATAACAATGTATTATTATTTATAGTAATTAATTAACAATTTAGATTTTTATTATATTTACTCTCGCTATTATTTATAACAATCAAATAACAATGTAAATTATGATTATATTTAATATTATTTTCGTATTAATGAAACTATTATTATTTGAAAAAATCACTTAATTCACGTTTATTAATAGATTAAAAAAACATTAATATTATATTTACTCTTTATTCATACTTTTTAATATTTATTTCTTCACGTAATAAACATTAATTGATGCAATTAATGTAACAAATTATAAATAATTAAAATAAGTTATTAATTACACCTATTAATATTTGTCACGTAACATTATTCTTAAAACCATTATTGAAAATAACAAATGAATTTAAAATTATATGTATTTAAAAATTATTTCTATTAAAAATTTGCTTGAATTCTCTAATAGTCCATGCATTTTCAAAAAAAATCATTTATGATATCTTGCGTGTATTTAAGTATCCAAAAAAGTGTTGGAGCAAGGATTCGAAAACAAAATGTCATATTGATTTCTCGAATCCTCCTCACGTCTATTTTCGATAGCAGTTTCGTGTTTTTTGGTTTTTCAGTATATTATGTTATAGGTACAAGTATTGTCTAAGTCTCAATTATTATGAAACATTTTTATTTTCATCATTTGCAACATTTTATTTTCATTTGTCATCTACCTTTTTAGTATGTTATTTTTACTTGGTTTAATGCATTGATGGTCTTTATTTAGTAGACGATAGCCATCTTCCATAATTTCTAGTCGATGGATTCTTACGTCCAAGTTGTTTATGTAGAACTTTGCATTTCCGACGTATTCTGACATTCTGCATTATTCTTACATCCGTGTTTTTCTATTTTTAATGTTCACGCCTAATATTTGATTGAAAGTTTTGATATTTTCGCGAGTAACGCAGTTAATACATCTACTTTACAGTAGAGTGATATTAGAGTATGATATTTCATAATTATCGTGTAATGAAGAGTCATAAGATATTTAAAAAAAATGTTGATAGTATATATATAGTTACAATTCAGCGCATTACAAGACAACACACACGCGTCACACTTACCCCTAAAGATTGTTACTTCCAAATATTCTTATAATCGCTAAACTGATTTTGAGATCTTAAGATATAACCATTATATTTAATTGTGTTTATATTTTTTTAATTGCTATTGAGAATTAATATTTAAAAAACAATAATGATAATAAAAAATTGAATCATCAAATCTACAAACAAATGAAGGAAGGATAGGTGTGAAATCATTATCTGTCACTCTTTATGTTTGGTGATAATAATTAGGGTAATTATAGGTTTAATTCATAATTATGCATTTTAATTTTACTTCTGGCATCATATATGCGTCATTCATTAAAATCATTATAGTTATAATAAAATATTAATTATAATAATCAATAAATGATATATCATGAACTAAAATTATAATATAGAATTAGAGGGTAAAATTACTATTACTACAACACCATAAACTCTATTGAATATTACAATATTGTTCATTTGAATCGAGGTCTGCACAATTTGATCTTAGGTTTTACCCAAAAAAAACTTGTACTGATTAGAGATGAAATGCTATAAACATATTTGGTGCACTCCACCTAAAATTTTTAATGTGACATTATAGTCACATCACTTTCTATTAGATTTCAACAAACTCTCACAAGGATTGACCCCCACAAATACCTCCCTTTGGGAGCCCCGATGTCCAGAGTCAGCCATATTCCATCTCGACCGTGATACTACTAATGTAACATCTCAAACTCCACCAAATAATACAATATTATCTGTTTTGGGTTGGGATTTGCATGACTTTGCTCTTGGGTTTTACTCAAAAAGACCTTATACTAATTGTAAATGGAATGTTACATATATATAGTGCACTCCAAGACTATAAAATTTCGAATGTGAGATTGTGGTCTTATTAATTTGTCTAAAATCTCAACAAACTCACACAAAGATGGGCCATGACAATTACTAGTCTAAAAAATATGTAAAATCGAAGGAGAGAAACTACAAATTTACATAAAAAAATTAGGCTAAATTACATGAATATCTTTATAATTTCGGCTTTCTTGTTAAATGGCATAACCATCCATTTTTACAATAAATTTAACAAAAAAGTGCCATATCCTTATTTTTATTCACGACAAATAATTTTATCAGTATAATTTATCATTACTCATTCATCGACAGTAAAAGATTCGATATATCACCCGTAAAGGTCTAAACGACCAATTAATTTATTTTAGTAAAATAAGATGCTCACACGAACATGAATAAAAATAAAATCATATGATATTTGCTAATTTGATTAGCAAACAATAAAAATGAAATTGAAATTATAAGAAAGGGAAATTAACAAAATAACCATTATACTATAGGATCAATGACAAGTCAACAATTGAACAATTTTTCGTAACAACTTAAACACTGAACTATAATAAAAAAATTGAGCAAATATCGTCATTAACTTGAGGAAAATAACTCGACCATATCGTTGACTAAACTTATAGTGGACGTACTACAGAGAGCACACACCAATTAGAGAGACTGACATGTGCCAGTAGTAAAAAATGCACAACACATATTTTTATCGGGTTTTCTAACGCAAGGTTCTATTTTGTTCACTATGTAAAATTTGAGGGTTGTATTGTTCACACAGTTAATTTTGTGTACCAATTATAATGGCCTTTTAAGTTCGGAGTGTATTTGAACTTTACCTTTATTTTATATTTTAAGAACCAAACCCGTTTATTTCTCTATCAATTAAAAAGTTGAATTGAACCAAATCGAATTAGACCAGTCTCGCTTCTCATTTAACATTTATATCAGGAACGAAATGAACCTCAAATTGATTTTTTTTTTAGTTTTGCTTGGTTTTGCTCCAGTTCTGGTTCAATTTTGATTTCTGCTGGTTTGGACTCAGCTTGAATCGATTTGAACTCGATTGTAGTGGATTAATGCGGTTGTCGATTTTGTTCCATTTTTTTAATTTTTAAAATAAAAATTAAAAAAATGTAAATATTAGAATATTAGTTCGATTTAATTATGATTAGAGTAAAATCAAGCAGAGTATAATTTATTCACGATCTAAAATTCAAATTTCATTTCGTTGAAAAAAAATTCACGGTTAAATTGAATGAATTTAAAATTTTAAAATTCATTTTGTTCGAAAATAAAGTTTGGGGTTTAAATTAACCGGCCATCAAAGTTCAGCGTTTATTTTGTATTTTACTAAAATTAAAAAAAAAAGTAAATAAAAAATAATAATTAAAGTGCTCCCAGCGTTCTGGTATTTTGGGATCTAAAATTTTGAAAGACCGCTCTTATTCTCAATCAGCCCGCCCCCGCCCTAAATCAGATTTCACTTCCTGGCCAGTGGTAGTAGACTTAAGCTCTGCCCAATCACAGAATTCTTTCTTTCTTTCTCTCTCCGACTTTCTCTTTCTACGAGTTAAAGCTGCTCTCTCGGCTATTCGCTTCCGTATCTCTCCGATTTCTAGGGTTTTCCAATTCCCAACTTTAGAGTATTTCTTCTGTTTTGCGGTTTGTTTTTGTGAATTTTTTGATTTCGGCTGATTTTCTACTTTCATGGCGTCGGAAACCGTAGAGGATAAAAATTGTGAGGAAGAAGCTCCTGTCGAGGAGATGAAGGAGCTCAAACCGCCAGAAAAGGAGGAAACCGAAGAGCTAACGAAAAGTGAAGAATTAGAGCATGGTAAATCTGAAATTTCAGAGAAAGAGCGAGAGGAGGAAGTTGAAGGGGAAGGGGAAGGGGAAGGGGAAGGGGAAGGGGAAGGTGAAGGGGAAGCAGAAAGTGAAGCTGATAGTGAAGCTAAAGGGGAAAGTAAAGGTGAACTGGACGAGAAAAATGCTGTAGAAGGCGAAGAGAAAAAGGAGGATAGTGAAGGTGACGATGAAGGAACTGAAAAAGCAAAGGAACTCTTGAAAGAGAAGGACAAAAAGGAGAAGAAGAGAGGGAGAAAGAAATTAGGAGAGAAAAAAATGGACAGCACTCCTAGTTTGAAGGAGCCGGTCACCCCAACGAGTGACAGGCCGACGAGGGAGAGAAAGACCGTTGAGCGGTATTCAATAATGTCCCCAGGTAAGTCTGGAAGATCATCAGCAGGCAAAGGATTGTCAATTGAGAAGGTATCTTAGTTTATCATTTATTAATGGGATCGGATGGGTCTTTCATCTTATTAACTGATAATTCCATGTAATGGATTTTCCCAAATTTCAGGGTCGTGGTACACCGCTTAAAGATATTCCAAATGGTATGTTTGAATTGCCTTTTCTGTTAGTTCTACATGTTAGATTCTTTCTCGTTGTTCGTTATGCACTACTTTCCAATTACCATGGTCTAAGTGATTTTTTTTATTCCCTAGTCTGATTTATAGACGCACAACTACCAAGACAGAGCGAATGAATTCTTTTCCAAGAATATGACTTTCAAGTTTGATTTATTCTTTTAATTGTTCACTTTAGTACTTGTTGTATTTGTTTTTATTGACCTATTATGTTTGGTATCACTGATTCTTGGCTTGTTTATCGAGTAGAAACTAGTTCCCCAAAAAGTTCGTTGTTACAAGGGAGTATTACTTGCGTTGTATTAGGCTTAGGAGCGTACAGATTATTTTATTGTTCATATAATTCTAACAATAGGAAAATATTAAAACAAATTATGACAAATTTACGTACTCATATTATTATGTTTTGTATGTTTATTTACTAGATGCTGGAATCTGATCTCTTGGAAATTTGATTTCTGTTAGTCATTAGAATTGATAGTTATTATTTCATCCATCTGATGTGCATTTGCGTGCCCTTTTTTGTTTCTCTCATATTTTAAGTTGTTTCAGTGGCTTTCAAACTTTCAAAGAGGAAAGCTGATGACAATCTTCAAGTGCTTCACACTATACTTTTTGGCAAGAAGGCAAAGGTGACTAAGTACTTTGATTTGTTGTCAGACTTTGTTGCTACTGCTAGTGTTTATCTTGAAGCATTTTTATGGATTGATAAGCATGCAGAGAGCACTGATCATCTCTCTCTTTTTTTACTTGCAGGTACATAATTTGAAAAGAAACATAAACCAGTTTTCCGGTTATGTTTGGGTTGAGAATGAGGTATATTCTTTACTATTTTACACTTTCTACTTGATTTGTTGTTTTCATCATTACTTAGATCCATTTTCTTATTATGTAGATGAGAGGTATTTATTTTTCAGTGAAATTTGGATTCCATATGCAATAGTTAATTTTCCAATATCATTAATTGATATCTTTCATTCTCAGAAAGAAAAACAGAGATTCAGGATAAAGGAGAAACTTGACAAGTGTGTTAAAGAAAAATTGGTGGACTTTTGCGATGTGCTAAATATCCAAATCAACAAGGCAGGGATAAAGAAGGTAATTAATAGTGGACTGATTTTTCTATTGATTTTACTAATGCACCTGCTTAGCTAATTTTGGAGCTCTATCAATGCTTCCAGGAAGAACTCTCAGCCAAATTATTGGAGTTTTTGGAATCACCGCATGCGACGACTGATGTTATACTTGCTGATAAGGAGCAGGTTCCATTTTTCATTGTTTTATGTTGTCAATTCTAATGCATGAGTTTTTTTTTTCAAATTTATTCTTTTTTGTTATTGCAGAAAGCTCAAAAGCGCAGAAGAAAAGTCACACCAAACAAAGCTGTTGACTCTGCTGAGACATCCATAGAAACTTCTGGAAAGGTTTGATGTCTTACTGCATATCATAACTTTTATGTATTTGGTGGCAATATTTTTAAGCGAGATAACATGTTAAAGGATTTGTTTCTGAAGAAAATGCAGTGTATTTTGGTGTATTGATGGTGTTAAATCATTATTTATGAGAAAATAGTTAGTTTTAATTTGGTTTATTTTCTGTATATTTTTTTGTACTCTGAACTTTCAGAATTTTTTATGGACATGAGTGCATCATCATTTTTTCTAATTGTTGATATATGATAAATTCCATGGTTGTTTGTCTATGCTATTTGTGCAAAAATAGTTGTTAGTTTTAATGTTGTTTATTTTCTGTATATTTGTTTGTACTCTAAAGTTTGAGAATTTTTTATGGACATGAGTGCAGCATCATTTTTTCTAATTGTTGATATATGATAAATTCCATGATAGTTTCTCTATGCTATTTGTGCGGGGCGTTCTTGATTTGGGTATCTTGCAATTTAGTGTCATTCTCTCCTTCCGATCAGAAATTTGTTCTTTTGATACCAAGGTTTGCATGCAAATATAAGTTTTGAAAGTCATGTGGAAAGAATTTTCTTATTTTATGGTCTAGACTCTGAACTGTTAAATGTCTGAATGTTTCTAAGTTCTTGGACATATGATGGAGGTTTTAAGTTGTGCTTGTTTTGGTCTGAATTTCTCACAGATCTTATTGGTTATGATGAAGATTTGTCGTGGATGAATAAATCTTCTCTGATTAACAATGGAACAGTTTTGGCACATGTGTTTATCATCCATTTAGGGCACACTGTACACTTCTGCTAGTCATTTTGAAAATTGGAAACTAGTAGTTTATCTCTTCCAAGTTTCTGTTTTGTGCTTGTAGAATCACATAGGAAGTGATCTTTTTTTTATTTATTTTTTTACATTGAAGAATAAGCTTGATGATTTATAACAATTCAAGTGTCATAGAAAATAAAGCAATGAGAGAAGTTGAAGGCATTAAACATTGTTCATGAAATCATCATTTATATTCAGAACTTACATGTCTAGCTCAATAGTTAGCTTATTTTCAGTATTTGTATCTCTATCTAAACTTTTCCATATCCTAAGTTTTATAGAAAAATCTGCTTTTCTCAGGAGGTCACATGGCCCCATATTTGGGTCATGTTGGTGGCCCAGAAAGGAGAGAACTCTTTCCTTTGGGCTAGACAGTAAATTATACATGAGTTTGGACTAATAACTACAGCACTTCAAACCAAACACAACCGAGGTTTTCTACTCAAATTTTGAACTAATGAAAAATTCAACCATGTGATCAACTTTGCTGCCAAATTGTCTCCACGTCACAATAAAAATATATATGCTTATGCATCATAAATCAAACACAAGCTTGTACTTATGACTACAGTACCTCAAACAATACAACCTTGAGGTTCTCTACTGTAAAATTCTGATCTAATGCAAAATTCAAACGTTTGATCAGTTTGTTCTCCAAATTTTGTCTCCACAAGACACTACAACCATATGGCTTATGCCTCATAGGCCTCTAAGGCTAAGCCTTTTACTCTAGCTTTAGCCTTGATGCTGTCATGGAGAGCTTCAACTTAGGGCAGGGCTGATGGTGTAAGCTTCAAGCACATTTTAGAACAATGATGAAACATAAATAGAGGACCATTTTGTAGCCCTTACTGATTAGAATATATATTTTTTTGGCATGAGAAACAAATTGAAGTGAACTGATGATTGTTGCTTTTTTTCACTATCAACTATGCCATTTTGTCGGCTGCAGTGTTTGCTAATTTTGAAGTTTGATGACTGCTCATGGCTGTATATCCCGTGGAAAATTTTAATTAACTTCAGTGCTTGAGTTCACTGTTTGAATCATTCATTTAGTGAGACCTCATTAGCTTTGTATGTGGAGTTTATTCATGTTGTTACTGTTCTTTCCTGATTTCAAGCGATATCTATCTTGATTTGACAATGATTGGAAAGTATTGTTAAGCATTTGGAAAAAGATTCGTCACCTAAAAAGCTATATAGTTCTCTGTTTTTGTGCATGTGTGGGTGGGTGTTGGATGTAGGTTTTCTGATTGGTGCATGCTAATATGCTATCTTTGTTATATGATTTTGAAGCCCCAAAAATGAATTAGGAGCATTTGCTTCTGATAGCCACCTCATCTATGTAAATTTGTTTCGTTGTTTTTTTCTAACTTTGCCTTGTACAGGTGATGCTCTATATTTATTGAATTATTTTTTGTTGTTTCTTTATATATTTAACCTTGTACATGGGATAGTCTGAATTTTATTGAATATGTTTTGGTTGCTAGAAACAAAAATCCCAATCTGGGAAATCAAAAAAGAATGTGCCCATAGTTGAGGAAGAAGATGAGGTTGATGAGAAAGTAGAACCTTCAGCCGAGAAATCCAGTTCTCATGAAGATGATGGCAATGACACTGAACAAAATGAAGAAAGTGATAATGAGGAAAGTAAATCGGAAGATGAAAAATCACCAAAGCAAATCCGAAGTCCTGATAGTGCATCCAAAAAGATTGTAAAAGTAGCTCCGCGGTCTACCCCTAAGGAGAAAGCTACATCAACCAAAAAACATTCTGCGAAAATTGATAAAGATGCTACCAAGTCTAAGGAAAAAACATCTCTTTCAACAAAAAGGAAAGGAGATCCTGATAAAGCATCTGATTTAACATCTAAATCAAAAGCATCCAAAAAACAGAAGATAGATGAACCCAAGCCTAAAAAAGAGAAGCCTAAAAGCAAGGAACACTCAACAAAGTCCCCGGCAAAGGTAGCCAAGGATCAAGGTAGTTTTCTTTTCTTCACTTTCCTGATTTATCTAAAATTTAACTGCTGTATTCAATGATTACGGTGAGATGAAACTTATAGCTGTTAGATTTACTGATAGAAGATTGGTTTTGTGAAAATGAAGTCAATGTAGTTCTTTCTAGTTAAAGGAAAGATTACCCGCATGTTTCTTGATTCTTAAAACAGGAAAAGGTAAATCTTCCAAGAAGTCCAGAGTGGAACCTAGCAAAGAGGAGATGCACGCGGTTGTGGTTAATATTTTGAAGGACGTGGATTTTAATACTGTAAGTACTACTACTGCTACATTCAACAGATTGGTTGGTTGTTTCTCTGAAAAGGCGAAAGAGAAAGTAAGATTTTATTGGAAAGTAGAGAGTTGCCTTTGTCTGACATTCGTTCTTTAACTTTCACACGCAGGCAACCTTATCAGACATTCTCAGACAACTTGGTATGACCGATTTCCTTTATTTGCTTGTCCATGCACTTACACAAACACTTTCCCATCGAACCTTATGGGCAAACTTTTCATATGTATTTGTTTCAGGCTCTCACTTTGGGGTCGATTTGATGCATAGAAAGGCAGAGGTGAAGGATATAATTACAGAAGTCATCAGCAACATGAGTGACGAGGAAGAAGGAGACGAAGCTGAGGAAAATGCGGGAGGTGATGATTCAGACAAAGACGACGACAACGACGATGCTTAGTTGAGTTTATGGATGAGGCGGAGTGGGCTTGGTTGATTCTAATCTGAGCTCCCATTAGTTTGAAGGTATTAATTATAATACTGGTGGAGGCTTGGGTGTTGACCGTTACAGTAGATATGTGGTGTTATCGTATTGTCTGTACAATATAGATTAACATGTTTGTTGTCTTAGGCCATAGTTGCTTACCTCTTTTTTTACCATTTAATTTAGCTCTCTAGTTTTATATTTTGCGGGTAATTTTAACTCTGAAATTGTCAATCTCCCCATAACAGTTTTATCATTGTATTCAGTCTGTTCTCTAAATTACTAATGGATTACTCTTTTCTATGCATCTAACTTTAGCCTAATTTTAGTTGATATGAGTCCTAGATGATGGCTTTAGCCAACCCAAATGGTTCGATCCAGGTTCTATTCTTCTGGAAGTCTGGGCACGGAGTGTTTTTGCTGGGTGAGGCTTGGACCTTTTTGGCTGGGCTAGGTTTGGGAGTTTCTTCCAGGATGGGCTTAGATTTTCTGCAGGGCTCGACCTTTTTGCTTGAACTGGCTTTAATCTTCTTCTGGGCTGAACTTCGATTTTAGATAGATCTATGGGCTTTGATTGTATTTTGGGTACTGGGCTGAGCTATGACCCATTTAATGAGTTACTATATCTGGGTTTTGACCTTTAATCTGAGCTCTGGCTTTGACACTTCTACTTTTATTGGACCATTTAACTGGACTTGGCTATAAATTTCGACATTGGTTGGTGTTGGGCCTTTGTTCGGAGACATTTTTATGGGCTGAGCTCTTCTTCTCCCTCTTTCACTCTCCTCCCCGAGAAAACCCAACCCTACAGCTTTTGAGGTGTTAGCCTTTAAACGCTGTGGCTTTCTCCATGATCACTTTGGCATTTTCTTCGTGTCTTTCTTTAGTTTTCTTGACTATTAGTTTACAAAACTCCTTTGATTTTCTTGCAGTTTTGATCAGAAATTGAATGTTCAGGCAAAACTGAGAGGCAGAGAGAGAGAGAATGACTGTGTTCTCTTGTGAAATTAGCTTTTCCAGCGCCGTCAACGAATAGGAACTTCCTGTAGACTTCTCTCTCTAAAATCCCGATAATTTCTCTCTCTCTCTCTCTCATTCTCTCTCTTATCTTTCCCAAACTTCATTTTCTGGTTTTACTCTGCTCCTAGGACAAGGGAGAAACTGTCTGTGTGTGTCTCTCTCCTCATACATGAATTTCGATAGAGGGCCAATGCAGTCCAACCTCGATCGTGTTACAATTGGAGACTAACTTGTCCAAGATATTTTTTGCTTTGGGTCCAAAGACCCTCACGGGTTTGTTCTCGGGCAAGAGTACCATTCCCCCATCTCAAAACGTGTCTTACATGCAATATGAATATTCACTTGTAAACTAATCCTACAACCAACCTCTTGGTCAATGTGGGATTGTTAGGTCCCCTTGCAATCCCCCGTGGGCCAAGACTTAATCGTGATAAACCACCACCCTTGGGGCCTAGCCTCGTCCCGGATCGCTAGTAATTTCCACACCCAGACAAGCAACTGATGACTCTGATATCAATGTTACAAGTGAACACTAATTCGTCGCAAGATATTGTTTGCTTTGGTCCCAAAGGCCCTCACGAGTTTGTTTTTGGGTCAGGGTCCCATTCTCTCAACCCAAAACACGTCTTACAGGCAAGGATGAGTACCTATTTATAAATCAGTCTCACAACCAACCCCTTGGCCGATGTGGGATTGCCAGGTCTCCTTGCAACCCCCCAGCGGCCAAGGCTTAATCGTGACAGATCGCTTTTTCTATTGCACAACGCCGATGGTGCAATCCAATTTTCTCCTCAAGGTTCATTCTAATTCTCTCTTAAATGCATATTTCTTTAAACTCAAACATTAATTTTTGCATCTAGTTTTTAAAATTGTGTGAGATTGTTATTTTGATAATTAATCCAATATTTCTCTAGATCGAGATGGGAAACCTTAATCGATTATGACATCCATTGGAGAGAGAAATTCTACAATCTGTTACATGTGCAGGAATTCCCGATTTACGACGATTAAAGCTATGGATCAAGAAACATTTTCTTGATCTAATTATGACAAGTGATAATTTGTATTATTTCATATTTTTGGCAATTAATGGTATATGCATCATCGTTATTGTTTTTCATTTGCATATTAGATTATAGTTTACAGATTTTATAATTTACATGTGATATCAGGGCCTACATCCAGAATATATAATTATCTATTAAAGTTTATTTACTGCAAATATGATTTTGACAACTCATAAATAAGTATTATCGTTAAAATATGCATAATTGATTTAAAGTATATATTCATTATAATAATACTTATTTATTGAATATAATAAATGAATAAATACAAATTTAAGATTGAATTACTTTCGATAATAGATATCAGAATAATGTTTTTGATCTTTGAGGAGACTTAAATTAAAGTTTCAATTTTGAAAATTAAAGATTGGGTTTGTTGAAAAGATTAAACTTTCCATTTCAAAAATTAAAGTTTTATGTTTTTCAGTAACTAAAGATTCGATTAATTGAAAAATTAAAGTTTTAATTTTTGAAAATTAAAGTTTCGATTTTGAAAAATTAAAGATTCAATTTTGAAAATTAAAATTTCAATTTTGAGAACTAAAGTTTTAAATTTTTGAGAACTAAAATTTTGATTTTTAAAAACTTTTGAACACGTACTTCTCACCAATATAAATATTACTTAGAAAAAATCAAAGAGACAAAATGAGAAAAGTCACTTTTGGCTATCTTTGACTTTATTTGGGAATGGATGAGATAGTTGACGTGAGTGACTAACTTAATAACTTAGTTATACTAAATGCAATGTATATAAAACTAGTTTTATTTTTGGGTATTTATCAATTTGACCCATGAAGTTTGATAGTTCTTTCAACTGACACCTTAAACTTTAAATTTTTAAATTTAACACTTCAAAGATTGAGACGTTTTCATCCAATACCCTCTTCGTTACTGCACCGTTAAAAATGTCGAACATCCGAAAAGAATCTGTTGGTTTTTCGGTTTTTCCTCAAAAGTTAAAGTTTGTCCTTAATTATGTTTCTTTTTAAGATGGTCGGGTTCGTTATTGGAATAACCCCAATTCTATGAAGGTTGTTGATAGGCGATGATGCCCCCTTACGAGTAATCCAAGACTCTGCTTCGGATTATCTACTTTTCACTATGCTTTAGTAGCATTTTCTTACTGATGGCACCTCTATTTGAGTGCAGGGATGCAGCTACTCCATATGTCACCCTGGTTGTGGGAGGAAACCTTCCGAAAGGTGATGTCCTTTATACATGGGAGAGATCTTCATCTCTTACGCATTCTCTAGCAGAAAAATGTTTTATCAGGTTTACGAGCGCCTGGAATTAGAAAGTCGATTATTGTCAGCATCCTAATCGCTCGCTATGTTGCTCTGCCTCAGTTTGTGCGAACAAAGGTTGTTGGCGAGGCAAAGGAGGGGAAAGACAGAGACGGAAGTTATATTTTTAACGGTGCAGTAACGGAGAGGGTATTGGATGATAACGTTCCAATCTTTGAAATGTTAGATTTGAAAATTTAACGTTTAGAGTATCAGTTGAAGTGATTCTCAAACTTCAGGGGCTAAATTACCCTTTATCTTTATCTTTTCACTTCAAAACTATGATGAAGAAAAAAGTAATTATCGTACTTGTGCATAAGTTTATAATTGTTTTAAAAAACATTATTTACCATCAAACATGCTCTATAAGCCACTGAAGGAATAGTAGAAAGGTCCTATATTAAGACTATAAATCCAATTGATGTGTAAACGACCAAAAATTGCACAAAATTACACTTTGTGGTCCACCAGAGCACTATAGAGGTCGACCAAGAATTGCAGTAGTCGACCTGAGCACTGGTGCGGTCGACTAGTTCAAGCTGTGGTCAACCTACCAGCTGCGAGGTCGACCTTTCTCTAGCTATGGTCGACCTGTCCGGTCGACAACGAATCAGCGCAAAACTTGCCAAACTCTTAGCTTTTTCCACGACCGACCGGAGGCAACCTTACAACGCGTTATTTATGACAAAAACACGTTGTTTCCTCTATTTTTTTTATCCCAAACAGGCAATGTATCTGTAGAAACTCTGAATCTACAGATATGTTCTAGAAATAACTCACAGATTCGAGTTTCCAAGTTCGAATCCAAAACCTATATATATTCTAAACTTCAAACTTAAAAACAAAGAGGAGTAAAGACTTATCGACAACGTGTCTTCACAAATGCTAGAGACCTCGATGCTGCAAACTCAAAACCAGAGCATAAATCTTTACTCGCACACTTTGATCTCTCTCCCTTTCTCCCTCCTTTTCTTGTCGTGTGGGAAATGAGGAGAACTCACTTTTAATAAAAATTATTATTTATTTAATATACATGTCTTCTTAAATTTATGATATTTTCATATTTTTGAACGCCAGTCAAATTTTGTCACGAGATAATTCTCATTTAACGAATTTATTTATTCAATTTATTTACTATTTGGTGACACCAAAATTCATTGATTTGACCAATTGCGTTCAAACGTATCTATTATACAACAAAATAAATCAACTCTCAACAACTTGACTGAATGTAACGTACAAAA
Organism: Begonia loranthoides; assembly: GCA_022433065.1. Classification (NCBI taxonomy): domain Eukaryota; kingdom Viridiplantae; phylum Streptophyta; class Magnoliopsida; order Cucurbitales; family Begoniaceae; genus Begonia; species Begonia loranthoides. The sequence goes on along the minus strand of CM039482.1, from coordinate 2,049,072 downwards.
TTTATTATTATAAAATAACCATTTTTTCAAATTATAGAAACTCACAAGCTTTGGAGAGTTTCAAAATGGGACAGTAGATTATGAAATATTTATTAAACACAGCCCTCTCATAATCAAATAAAATTCAATTTATTTAAATGAGTCAAACAAATTGGAACCGACCAATTGACAACTCTAAACAACTTCTTAATCAAAATTACAAAATTAAACAAAAGTCAGACTTTGGTTAAAGGACATCTATGTCGTGTAAGATTTATCAATTCTTCACTTTTAAGATTTATCATTGATTAGACAATGATTAGAGCAAAGAACTTTTAAAACGTTACAGAAGTGTGGTTTGTGAGGGAGAAAACGTTACGCAAAAGAAGAGCTTTTCACTTTTGAGGCAGGTAGTTTTATGATTAATAATTAGAGAGAGAGGTCAAATCAATAATTATTAATAATTAGAGAGGTCAAACTTTTGATTTTACACATGTACTATCGCATCCTCATTTCGTCCGAGACAAAAATATTATAATTTATCTTTAGTCTGGTCGATCGTAAATTAATTTGAGAGCTTCTAAACATATTTCTATGGTCATTCATGTTTTTGTTGTCATCTACGCTTTTGCAGTCACTTGGAATTGTCTTAGATCTCAGTCGACAGCACTCTCAATGTTGGGTAACTGCAAAACTATCCGAGAGCAACACATTTTTCACTGTCTTTGGATCAGTTGACCGCATCCTGAACATCTGTCGACCACGATACAACTCGAGAGCTTTTGCACGTATAATCCGAATGTCCATGCCCTCCCGCAGGTACACGAATTTGTCATGGACAGGTGACATGCCTCGGGGGCCGAGGCCTATTACTCGATCGCAAACAAGGTCCTTACTTTTACTTAGCCAAATTACTGATGATCTTGTTTCTTTTGCAGGTATTAACTTCGAGGATGGTTCTATTTGGGATGTTGTCCCAACGGATAGGGAGCAGCCCGTGCATCTCTTGACTTGAGACACACGTGAGTATTGTGAGCTTCATCAGACGGGAATTTGTCTTCCCGGCATCCCAAACGTGTAACCTTTCAATTCTGCATTTTTATTTCTTATTTTATTTTCATGGCAAACATTGAGCCTATTTTGTGAGGGTAAGACATGGTTATAAGCTTTACTCATTCATGCATTTAGATTGTTGGTTAGGTTAGATGGTGATGATTCAGTTATGGGTTGATGGGCCAAGTCCAATCTATTTCAAGCCCAAGGAAAGAGCTGCCACGTGTACGCCATGCATGTTATCTCCCACCAGTTTTAATCTTGGCCATTCATTCCACATTCATCAAAGGGCCTGCATGTTGCCACCCAAAGAAAACAACCAGGAGCTGCCACGTGCACGTCATGCATATTGCCACCACCTGCCTCATCTCGGCCGTCCATCATCCCTCATCTCAGCCGTCCATCATCCCCTACTCATCATCACCTAGGCCTGTAAATATTCATGGATTAGATGCATTGAAAAACTTTTGATCAAATTAATATAATAGTAGCTTTCTCCTCCGTGAGAAAAATCTCGACCCTGTCGTGAGTCAGCCCCGGATTTTCGAATCCGAGACGAAGTAGAGGACTTCCTTGTTAGCAAGCTCGTGGTGCTTGAGCTAACTCGTAAGTTTTCCCTTTTCAAACTTCCATTGGGAGTTTGAGCGAAGGAAAACTGAACCATTGCCTACGATTTGTAGATTTTCTTCGAAAATCTAGAATCCGTGAACCTCACGTTAGATAGTTCCCGGATCCGATCAAGGGTCTACATCTCCTCCCCTGTCGCTCATCGTGGGTTTTTAACACGTGTTTCCTTTTCTAGGTCGTCTCGTGTCAACAGGTCAACTGCATTTTAACCTTGGTTGACCGCAATTGCATACGAGAGTAATTCTAATGAATCTTTATATATTAAACCTCAAATCTTACTTTATTATCAATTAATCCATAATAATACACAACTTCCACTTTTACAACTCAACCAAATTAACATCAAATCATTGAACATCCTTATAGCATAATTTTATAATTAATATGATAAAATTTCAAGTGTTACACATTAAACTTTATTTCATGTATTAAGTCATATGCGGCAAGTGGGTGAATGTTAGTGTGGCATCCCGCCCTATGAAAGCCAGGAAAGGCCCAGATGTGGGTCCGGCCTATATTAGGGGGGTACAATCCCACATCGCTTGAGAGAGTAGAAAATGCATGGTTTATAAACATGGAGATCTCCTCCCTACCTAGTACAACTCGTTTTGGGCTAACCCCAAGAACAAACCCGCTCGGGCTTCGGCCCAAAGCGGACAATATTGTACTAGGAGCATCAGGGGACGTTACAAATGGTATCAGAGCGAAATCCCAACATGAAGTGTGGCCCACGAGGACATCGAGTCCCCAAGAATGGGAGATTGTGGCATCCCGCCTTGTGAAGGCCAGGAAAGGCCCAGGTGTGGGTCCGGCCCATATCAGAGGGGCATAATCCCACATCGCTTGAGAGAGTAGAAAATGCATGGTTTATAAGCATGGATCCCCTCTCTACCTAGTACAACGTGTTTTGGGCTAACCCCAAGAACAAACTCGTGCGGGCTTCGGCTCAAAGTGGACAATATTATACTAGAAGTACCAAAGAACGTTACAGTTAGATATTATTTTATTATAATAACTTATTATGTGGCTTAAGTGACTTAATGAATTAGATTTAATGAATTAATGAGCCAGATTCATATTGGTTTTTAATATGAGATTATAAATGTAACATTATAGCTCTCTTTGATGGTTGAGAGAATTATAGTTCCACCTAACGGATTCTAGTCTTCTCTCTACCCTAAGATCGAGTTTTCTCACCATTAAGGAACTACATTGATCAAGAGAGAGAAATTGAGATTCTACATTTTGTTTCATGTGTAGGAATTTCAAATCTACAACAATTAAAACTATGGATCAAAATATATTTTGTAGATCTTGTTAGGGTAAACGATAATTTATATTATTTCATGGTCATGACAACAATTAATGATTTATACATAATCATTATTCTTATTGATTTGTGTATTAGATTACAGTTTTACAAGGGATTGGTCGAGTGATTCATTTAGCGAGGAGAGTGAAAACGAGAAGTTGTGGAGATAGGACGGAAGCTCATCGGACGATGGCCGATTAGAGCAAGACAGCCGTTAAATGGGTTTTTTGGGGAGGAGAGTGAAGGAGGAGGAAGACGACAGAGAGAATTAACACCCATTTGTACATGGTACTAGTTGCACGGACCTTAGCTTTGGAGTCCATAGTGATATTTCCCCAAAATTAAATGTCGAAAAAAGGTGAAGAAACCCTTGAAGACGACGACTTCCACTGACCCTCTGGCAAAAATAAATAAATAGAGACGCCGGAGACCACTCTAGGGAATGGGAAAACCATGGCTCCAGCTTGGGTCCTCTTTTTCCACGGGAATCATTCTATGGAAGACATTGAATCTTGGATCGATTCTTTAACCTAAAAACCTCAAATCCATCTGCTAGAGGCTTATTTCTATACAGAATTAGATGAGACATCCTACCCAGATTTTAATTTTCATTCCATACAGAATGCTTAGATCATTTTTGTCAGATTCAATCCTTCCGTAGAGATTCAATGATTTAATTAGGGAGATGATGTTGTCTGTTTTTGATTTCTGGGTGAAAAAAACAAGTTAAGAAAATAGTTTGTACACAATTTTCTAATATATCATACAAACTCGAGATTAACGTTTCAACTTAACCATCGGCGACGAACTCAGAAGTCTATACGCACCCGTCTCGTTCCGACTGACACATCTAGAAAGACGAGCAGGGCTACACGGGATCAACGATCCCCAGCCCTGGCCGTGGTAAGTAGGACTGCGATCAATCTCATCGCTATTCTCTATCTCCCCCATTACTTTATAGAACAAATCAACATCACAGGGAAGCAAAATGGGGCCATCGCTATTATACCCATATTCAGTTTCAGCGTCCTCTAGCAGAATCTTGAACAAAGGGTGGTTAGCCATTTCCATCTTCACCAGAAATCTTTGTTTTTCAGGCCCAACGCACACCCAGAAACAACCCTCTGGTGCAATTCGCTTCTTCCGCGTCTGCTCAGACTCCTTGTTGTTGCCTTCTTTGAACGATCTGCATCTCCTCCAAACTTCTCTGAACATATTTCCTTTCCATTTGATCCTTTCCATCTGCTTAACTAGGCCTGATCTTCTCAACTTATCCGCCGATCTCCATTGGGGTACATTCAGAGAAGATGGAGTTCACAATAATTTAATGAGGCGTGTATAAATAGGAGAGGAGAGATGCATGCATGACTGTAGTGGTGTGAACTGGGGAGTTTCTGAGTAGGGCAGGCTACATTTGATAAAATATCAAAAGTCTGGTGTCATATTTTCAATGCAAAACAGTTTTAGATATAATATTAATAATCATTATTTTTAATATATAGGTACATGTGGGTGCCAAATTTACGTCATATTTTCGACTAATCTTACATTACACGGCTTTATTTTAACAATTTGAAACTCAAAAATCATAGATTTTGAAAAAAAAAGAAGCATGCTTTGAATTTTGAAAGCTAAAACTTCGATTAATGGTAAAAGTTAGAGTTATGTAGAGTCTCCCAGTACTCTTGATACAATATTATTCGTTTTAGACCGAAAACTGCACGATTTTATTGTTGGGGTTAGCTCAAAATGGGTTGTGTTAGACAGATAGGAGAACTCTACTTATAAACCATTTACTTTTCGCTCTCTCAAACGATGTAGGAATTATGCACCCTTACTAGTATGAATTGTACCCTCACAATCAACATTATATTTGGTAATCATTACATTCACATGACGAGCTCCAAAAGGCTATACCCTCTAAAATAATTATTTTTCAAGTGTCATGAGTGAGAAAGTAAGATTGAGCATAAAGTTAAAGAACACACTTGCGTTAATCGTCATTGATAGCTTGACAGTAGAAAATAGTTAGCAAGTGGGTTGACAAAATGGATCGTGGGAACGAAAACGATGTTCTTGGAAATTTGAGCACCATTTTTTGGAAAAAAAAAAGAAGAGAAATTATGAAGAGTATGACGACAACAATGAAAGTCAAAGGATAGATTAAGGTTGAAAAAGGGGACAAGAAAAGAAGAAATGGTCAGACAGGACAGGCAGCTCAGTTGGAGAAGAACACCATTGATTATGTTTGTGTATTTAGTATAATATTTGGTTGACATTTTATCCTAACTTAACCCTCTTATTCAACAGCCCTGTGGAGCCTCTAAGTAGAACATACACATCGTGAAAGGGATAAATTTATTGCTACAGATAAAGACAGTATGACTTTCTTCTTTTGCATTTGCATGTGCATGTGCACGCAAGTGTGCGTTAAAGCCTATGAACAATTATTTGTTATGTTTGGTTCGATGGGGTTCGGTTTTAATGCGTTTTTTAATCGATGCCACAATTTAGTTCTCGGTTTTTGAAGGCTAAAATCGATGGAACCGAACTAAATCGATCTGTCGAATTTTGATATATATAAACTTTGATCCAGACCCATCCATATCGATTATAGCTCGAATTGGATTTGAATCTGACCTAACCCAGTTCGAAACCAGCTCAAACCCAGCGTAATTTCGAGCCAAATCAAATTTAGACCGTATTAGATTTGAATCCGAACCAAACCCAGTTCAATCCAGCTCAGACCCACATATTCTAATAACATAAAGTTTTATTTATTTTTTTGGGCTAAACTACCTAATCAATCATAACAGTGACATCGCCTAGTCTAAATCCATAAAAAAATCAATTGAAGAACATAACCAATAAACAACGTGTACTATCTTTTCTACGTAGGTGACTTCACGTCACATAATTTGATGACGAAATGACAAATAGAAATGATTACGTATACATTTGTTTACCGTTCACAAATTTCGTTTGCCACTAAGATCATGACACGTGTCACATAAGTCTAGTCTCCTCCTAATGAAAGATCAACAACCAGAATTTGTCATCTTTCCTTTCTCATGTTTCAGGCAAATCCACAACTTGAATTGAAAGCTCAGAAGAAGAAAAACGAAGCAGAGGGAAAGACACAACGCAATTTCTAGGAATGTAACTATAGATATTGCTTCATTTGAACCATGAAACCTGTACAAGGGCGTGATAAAAGAGAGGTATGGAAATAGACAGTTTCCCTATACAGCAATCCTATATACAGACATCATCCCTACTATGCAGTATGCACTATGAAGGTGTGAAATGAGACGACAACAACCCAAAGACTGCATAAAGAAAGCAGACTCTCTAAACAAAACAGTGACAAAGATTAGCAATTCTCCTCCTTCATAATATGGAGCACGAGCACACAACCCTCCGGCGTGGTTTGTCAATCTTTTTATCTGTCAATCGCAGATCATATACACTTTTAAGTATCATTTACCAATCACGTTATCTGCAAGAGCCATCTTCTAATTGAAAAAAAAAAAACCCAAATAGCAGCAATAATAGCACTGAACACAGTACATATAATTTCATCAGTTAGTGGTTTACCACTAGCTGCTACAGCCAATCTAGAGGAATAATTTGTAAGATAGAGAGAATCTAGCTCATCACTCAATCCTCCAATCTGAAGTCAATTACAATTTATTTTATCATGTATTGGGTGTAGGATCGGATGCAGTTGTATTGTCACGACCCGAATGCGGGCCTAACAGAAATGCCGATTTATATGTATTGAGTGAAGCCAAGGTGAATTTTGATGAATTCTGGAGAAAAGCTAGAATGTAGGGAGATTTGGCTTTCATTTTTTATCACACAAGAGTTCTAGCTTCAGATTCACTTTTTGATAACTGACCAACAAAAAAATTCTATAAAAATTTGCTAAGGATGATTCTTGAAAAAGATGCATGATAGCTAATTGGTGCTAATATTGATTCATCAAGCGCCTGAATTTTAAACATCAAACAAAGTAAAATTACCTGATTTAGGCTTTGCGAGAGTTGGCTGCACAACAACATGCATAATGATAACTCCTCCAGCAATCTCACCAAAGAGTGCCTTACACTGACCAACAGTCTTGCTGTTTTCAAAAATTTTTCCACAACCAATTAGTTTTACTTCACTGGCAGCCTTGGGTATGATTGACTTATCTGTATGGAGCAATAATCATTGAAAGCTGTTTTATATGACTAAAACTATAAGTAATTAATAATATGAAAATATCAAAGGGGAACAAAATGATAAAGGTAAATCAAATAACTGTAACACTTCAACTGGGATGAAAGATTCCATGAAAAAGATGAATGAAAAGACTAAACCAATCATTTTGGATTTATTTTATTTATAATCAAAGTTTCTATGAAAGGGAAATAAAAAAAATAGAAGCAAACGAACTGCAAGTAAAAATTTGCAGCTTCTTAGAAATCTCATAAATCAAACTCCAAGAACGCAGCAATCAATCATGGGACAAGAATTCAAACAGAAAATTATGGATAAATTCACAGAAACTACCCTCTGAACTTGAATGAAAATTTTGACAAAAGGGTGAAAGGAGAATATGTAGTAATTTTACCATAAAAGAGAAAAACTATAGAAGTAAATGATATGCGTGTATAATTCCACCGCTTGTTAAAAAATCTGTGAATTTACACTCCCAGAAAGTAATAAAAATGCACAGGAAATCAAATTGATAGATAACTTCACATAAATGTGACACTAAACTAGAACAAAAGTTTTGTAGTTATCTTCATCGTTTATTTAACTCATGACCATTGTAATTTTCCGAATAAAGGGAAACGATCAATATATGCAAATGAAGATGCCTGAATAATTCTGCCGATTATTATGAACACGATAAAATCAAACCCCTGCAAAGCAGCGACAAATAAAAGCAACTAAACTCAAACAGAAGAAGTCTAGATAAATTCATGTAAATTTAACACAAACTGAATGGAAGTTACCTAGTCGTCATCTTCACATTTCTTTCCACTCCCAATAAAAAAAATTGGGGGAATAAAACAGAAGCAGATAAAAATGAATGTAAAAACCCACGGCCAATTAAAGAATCCCACAGAGCCCCAACTAATAAATGCACAGGAACTAAAACTGGAAAAACATGGATAATTGACCACCTTTGGGCCAATCGGAGACGATTCTCTGCTTAAGCATATCAACCGTCGATGCCGACGAGTACCGAAACGGCCCGATATCGGAACCATCATACAACCTGAACTTAATATCAACCAAATCCTCCTCCAGCATCTGAATAGCTTTCCCTTCAATCGACCAGAAATTCAGCTCCGCGTTTTCCAGCAATTCGGTGGAATTCTGACGGCCTGACCGATTGGGATCAAAGTCAATGACGCTAAATAGTTGAAGCGAAGAAATATGATGGGATTTAGAATTGAAAACCTTACCTAGGGGAGGAAATGGTGGAGCGGTTTGCTTCGCAGGCTTTTTATTCTTCTTTCTGGTTTACTGTTTCTTTCTTTTTTTTTTGGTTAAAAGAGAAAAGAAGACAAGATAGGCGAAGCGAACTCCACTGCAAAACGACGTAGTTTTCTTTCGTTTCGTCTTGTTTGCTGTAATGATACGACTGCGTTAGGACATAAAACGGGGTGGTCGGTTAAGAATTACACTCCATGAGAGAGAGTTGGGCCGCAAGTGGGGAATCCGATTCAGAGGATCAAGCCCGAGATTGTGCCGGAGGGTGGTGCAGTCGCGGGTCGGCGACTCGGCATAGGAGAAATTGCATGGAAAAACCCAGCCAATCCAACTCGAGGGTAAAGACTGCCCCAACCTGAATCACAACATCAACTTCAACCCCAAACATAATTAGTATTTCAATTGGTCTGTTTCCAATCTATATTTAGTCGATAAACGATAGGTACGAAGTTGAAATTGTGTTTCAGGTTGAGCTTGTGCTTTTACCTCCGAGTTGTGTTGTGAAAATTCATTTATATTATAGAAGACAAGTATCCGCTGCAGAAAATACTCTTTATCCAATGGATACTTTGTAGATTATTTTAAAATTTTAACTTCTTCACTGTTCGTGAAATTACTTTTAAGATTTGATTTGTATATAATAGTTCAAGGTTTTTTTTATTAATTTCTCTATTTTTAATGCGTATAACTTTTTTTTTTTTTTTTTGCGAATATGAAATGATATTATCATACAATCTTAAAATTTAAAATGATTTAATTATTTTAATGTTTAATTAGAAGGAATTGTTGTGTTGTGATTAATTTTGTCTTTTTTGATTTAAGTAGAATTAATATTTTATTAATTGTTTTCACGTGTCAAAATTTGGCATGAAACAGGTACATGTTGAAACGCACACGTTTAGATTGCCAAAGCTACCTGTAATGTAAATGGAGATAAACAATAAGCTTTGCCTCGGCTGTAGACAGCTGTTCACGCCTACTTTTGTCCCTCTCCCTCTCTTGTTGAGTTGACGCCCAGAATAATAAACCAGGTAGCTCTGCGCTTGTTGTCGTCTTCCAGCCTATGTTCTTGGCAGCGGAGCTGATTGAGAATGAGCTGTAAATTTAATTTGAATGCATCAAAAAGGGAAATTAAAAAACACTAATCATGTACTTTTGGGTAAGAAACTAATCAAATTGGGAAGAAATTTTAAGGGTAATTAAAATCTTGAATTATGAGAAAATAATGAAGTAAATCTCGTAGCCACATTTTCCGTCAGTATAAACGTTTCTCAATACTAAACGATGTCGTCTCTCAACATCAATGGACGTCTCCTATCATTCACGGACGTCTCTCAGTGCTAATTGATGTCGAAATTGGAGGGACGTCTGTTGTGGACTAATGGATGTCTATCGTAAGCAGAAGTACGTTCGTTGTGGGACGAGAAACGTTCGTTTTAAGTCGAGAGACATCCGTTATAGGACGAGGAACGTCCATTGTAAGTGGAGGAAGTTAATCCTCGTTGAGGGATGTCTATCCTTTTATCCAATGAGCATAACTCTTCTTCTGCCAATATCCCTCCTCCCATCCTGGACGTCCATCTTCGATGAAGGATGTTTGTCTCTTCATCCAGTGGGTAACAAGGATGTCCTTCGGCCTTACGATGGCTCCAAGGACACCCTTCCTCGTGGATCAGTCTTTGACATCCCTCGTCATTAAATGATGTCCGTTGTTGATCATTGGACGTCCTTATTAGACAGTCATTGACGTTAATGTGAATGTGGCGTTTACCACGTCGTTTTTTGACAGAACATGATTGCGAGGTTTGCGTCGTTTTTTTTTTCATAGTTTGAGGTTTTAGTTATCCTTAAAATTTCTTCAAGGTTTGGCTTATCGCTGACCCCAAAGTCCAAAATTTGTTTTGTTAATTTCCCCATTAAAAATTTATTAAGATTAATTATTTCTTCTTTTTTAAGTTTGAAAAGGGCATTTTTCTTGAGTATAAGAGTAATTCAAGACCTTGGTTTGTCCCTATTATATAATTGTAAGGTTTGTTTGAATATCTCTAGATGCCAAAATCAAGTCAAAAAATAACATAACTAATATTATTTTCATTTTATAATCTTACTTTCACCGTAATTATAAGAAATGGTAAATAATTAAAATTAAAAAAAAATATATCTATAAATACGTTAGAGTGTAAATTAAATTGTCCATCGAACTAGTTTCATTGCATATAATGGCTAGAAATTTAAAAAGTAAAGTGCGTATTAGTCTTCAAATTTAGAGATATAGAGCAAGTTTTTGAACCTTTTTTAGGCAAATACTCATTGAATTTAGAGGTATTAGCAATTAAGTTATCGTGGATAAGAGAATCGTCAAATAAATCATGTTTTCTATTACTTTATTTTCTTTAATAGGCGATTTCTAAGCAACATCAATGCTCGTTAGAACGATTTTGGTGATTTTGATAGTTCTAAGTGTGTTTTCCTATTTTTTTTCTCTACAAATCATTAAAATTGTCAAAATCGTTTTAACGAAAGTTATTTTTTTTTACAAATAACTCAATATAAAAGATCATATGACAAAAACATGATTTTCTCTGACCCTCACTCTCCTCCCTCTTTCTCCCTTTGGCCTCCTCTCGTCTTCCTCCTTACGACGGTCTAACAGTGTGCGTGAGGTGGTCTCTCTGCCGAGTTGACAACCCCGTTCATCGCCGAGGTTGTTGTGTTGGTCATCGTTGTTGGAGGGTCGACGTCGACAAGGATTGTTGGCGGAGAGGTGCATCTTTCGGTTTCGAGACTTAAGGGAATAAATTGGGCGTATCTACAATTGGATTTCTTTGGATTTTTACCAGTTAGACTTTAGTATTGGTAGACCCAAATTCGAGGTAGGGTTATTTTATGATCAACGTATATTAATTCCTAAAATGAATATTTTGACTCTTTTTCTTATTAAATGACTTGACATGTTACATTTATAAAATGTACAATAATCTTTTAAACTAAATATGTTTAATTTTCTGTTCAACTCAGTTATAATTATTTTTACATTTACACATTGTTATTGTTAACTAAAGTACTGAGATAGTTGTATGTGTCATGTCCCTAAGCGCAAAATCCTAAACCTGATCATGGTTTGTTTGGTTGTTTCGATCATCTGAGTATCGCCGTTGTTTAATTTTTTCATTTACTTTATTGTTCGTCATTATTTTTTTAACATATTGACTTGTTGAAAAATAAATATTTGGAATGCATGAATATTTTCTAAAATATAATTGTTGAATATAAAAGTTAATCTTTACTGAACTAATTTAACTCATCCCAAATTTGACTCCATTCTTCATGAAATAATCAAAGTAATCATCAATTGCCATCACAGGAGTAGCTTTTGGAGATTTTCCCCCCAAAAAATTATTTTGTTTTCTTTCCTAGAGTGACTTATAACATTTTTTTAAGATTTGTACCTTTGCTTTTATGTTTCAATTATTTTTCTAATTTTAGGCCTTATTATTTCGGGGCATTTGAATGTTATTTTTGGACATTTATATTAGGTTTGGTTTGTAAAATTAAACTTTAAATCTTTGATGTTAGTTAATTAAATACAAGAAATTCAGACGATTCGGTTCTTTTGGACCTGATCATTTCCTATTTTGTATCGGGTTCTCATTGGAGCATGACACCCTAACATTTAGGGAGTTATTTGTCATTTGTTTTTAAGTTTAATAACTAATATCAATTTTACCCAAATTTAATATTACATGTAAAAAAAAAAACATATAATTAAAATGTAGTACTAGACTTTTACACGGTAAAAGAAACGCTGGAGTTCAGATCGGTTCTTTCCTAAAAACATGCTCAAACAACACAAGCTATAACGGGCTGGCCTTGATTTATCATCATATCCATGCTCCTGCAATTAGGTTGAGGAAAATGAGTATGAATTGGATCATCTGGTTCATCTTCTTCGTCTGCGATAGGGTTAGAATCTGAACTTTTCCGCGTATCATTAGTGGTGTTGGGGTTCGCCATTTCCACATCAGCTTTCTGCACCGGAGACAGCTTCTGCTCGTCCACCATACTGGGTTTTTTCTTTCTGTAAATTGCGTAGAGTATCATCTGAGCTGTTCCAAAGACTAAACCCAGTATATTTGGAAGCTGTCACGATAAGAGTTCAGAAAATACAAGCATTAGGGTCGTGGGGAAGAATCATTTTATGGGTATGCATGCGTGTTTGCTAGAGAGAGAGAGAGATGAAGAGAGGGAGTGAGCAACATACAGTAACGTAGATATCTTTGAGAAAAACGCCATAAAGAAGCCAAGTAACAGCGCTCAGCGTGAGGAAGAAGGAGAGAGGGAAGGGCATGAATTCCACACTCTTGGTTCGTATCACCACTCTCTTTCAAATACACAAAAGTCAAACCAATAAATTTAGTGCTAAAAACAAGGGCAAAGATAAACAAACGGTATGAAAACTTAACCTAATTATTTTTAGGTAATTATCAATATTAACCCCAAAGTATGAAACATTAGTAACAGACACCTTCACCGATAGAGAGTCAATTAAATGGCGGATACTAACGCTTCCGCAGCCACTTGTCTTTGGAAAAATACTTACTTTCCACCCCGGATACTTGACTTTTACTGTAGAAAGAAAGTTATTGGAATATGACTTACTTGACGCACTGAAAAGTACATTTCTGCTATAGAAAATATCATTTCCGCATCGGATATTTGTCAAAATACTTACTTTCCACAGTGGATACTTGCCTTCTACTGTAGAAAGAAAGTTATTGGAATATGACTTACTTGAAAAGTACATTTCTGCTGTAGAAATTATCATTTTCGCATCGGATATTTGTCTTTTACTTTGTTACTAATGCCTCACATTTTGAAGTGTTAAATAATAAAAATAAAGGTGTAAAAATAAATTATTGCAAGAAAAGAGAAAAAAAGGAGATGAGGTAACTTCTTTACCATGATGCTTAAAGGAGCTGCAAAGACAATCGCACCAACAGATACAGCAAGCCAGCCAAGAACTTTGATTCGAGTGGGGCCTTTGGCTAAGAAGTGGGAGAGTAGAAGAGTCAAACCAAGTGCTCCAAAATTCATCAAAATCAGCAGGGTTGACGTCACAATCTGCAGACATTCATAACCAGATGAGGAACTTTAAAACTCAGAAGAATTTAAAGTGAAATCACAGTGGAATGACTGCACACCCTTGATTTCTTTGGAGCAAAAGCAATGTAGATAGCAATGTAAGTAAACTCCAGAAGACACCCCATTGAATTGACAGTGATGAGAAGGATTTGGGACTGGAGGGCTGCGTACTGTATCCACACTCCAGCGCTGAACAGTGAAATCAAGTATGGAAATGGCTGAAATCCTTCGGTTGATTTCTTCCTGTACACCCTTATAAACGTGGGTCTGCACTTATCTCACAGACCACCCATCAGATTGTCAAAAAAAGATTAAAAGATTTAAAATAAAAACTGGGTTTGAGTATGAACTTACATTGGAGCAAGAAAAACGATGAAGGAGATCAAGTTACCTGCAAAAAAAAAATTGCAGAATTATCAGTACTCAGTCAAGGAAGATGGGAATCCGCCATGAATATGCATATATACCTAGAAGGCCAAATGCAATAACGTATGGGTTTCCAGTGGAAAACACAGACATTTTTTTTCCAGTTCTTTCTCTCTCTATAATCTGTATCTCTATCTCTCTCTAAAAAAACGAAAATGAAAGCAAGCAAGCAAGAACTTGTGTAGAAAAGAATGAATATTCCAGCTCCTTCGTCCTACCCAATACCGTATATATAGGAGTGAAGAAAGATACTAGTAAATAATCTTGCAAAGCAAATGCACTAACTGCGCACTTGGCAATCAAACATTGGATTAAACGATGGACCAGTTCTTAATATGTTATGCCTTCATTACAGATCATTACAGACCAAGAATACAATATTTTAAAAGTCGTAATGCTCTGCATGTCCACGCCAACGTTTGGATAGAGGCGCTTTTTTTTCAGATAATGAATTTATGGTAGATTGAAACCCTGGCTGTCTGTTTTGTCAGCCATACATGTGGTGCTTGAGCCCTAAAAGAACACCATTAAAGCGATCATTATTTCTGCACTGTTACGCCATTGCAGAAGAAGGGTTTTTCTATTTTTGGTGGAGTTATGAATTGCTACTGCCATCTATCATTCTGGTCTGCTGGAATTCGAAGCCCGCTTTACAATTGTCGCCATATTAAACGTGGGACTGGCGTAGAACACCTCATCTTTGCTTCTTCTGGAGAGGGGAGTTTCTGTAATTTTGTTTCAACCAAAAGTAAAAGTGGAAGACCTAAAAATAGAAGTCTTGAGTGGATGATAAAGAGAAGACAAGTGTTACTGCTACGATGGTTCGAATGAAAACATTATTTTATGTTAGCTTACCTTCTGCTGTAAGATTAGATTATAAACTACGTCAAGAAACCAGGCTTACTGAACAAAGAAAACAAAGAAAGAAATTAATATAACTGAGTAATATTCAAATGCCGCCATTGTTCTTGCTCCTAAGTTCAACCCGACTTTGTGTAGGGCCTGCCCATTGAAAACCTACAAGCAAACCCGACCCGACAGACACTAAATTCAGCTATGAAAGATATGAGACTTCTATTTTGGGAGGTTCGGAGACTGGTTCAAATAAAAGATAACATGACTAAATTAAGCTGGAGTCAAAATAACAAACACTTCTGGAGATTACAAAGCCTGGAAATCCAGCATATTCATAGTCAAAAACCACCATTTTCATTGGCAAAAACAACCTACAGTTTCTTCCTTTTTTTAGACAACGAATTACAACTAAAGCAAATCCATTCCTGTTTATTTATGTCCTCTGCAAAACCACCATTATTTTTCTCTTTCAACTTTGCTTTCCATCTCTCACGTTTACGCCTTCAATGGGGTGCGGTAACTCGAAGCTCGCCCCAGAAGGAGAGGTGGTTCCTCCCAGAATCCGCCCCCTCCTCCGCCGTCGTTTTCTGGAGATGAGGAAACGGAGAAACGCAAACGTGCTTAAAGATGGCGGGTTATCGAAAAAAAATCTGCTTAAAGACGGAGAAGATGAAGACGATAGTCACTCCTCACCTCCTCATTCGGAGATTGTCGACAGTAAAAGCACTTCTTCTTCCTCATCCTCTTCCCCTGAAAAAAAGGAGAAGCTACCGGAAAAACCAGAGTCTACAGAGAAAGCCATTAAAGATCTCAAAAAGCAGAACAAGAAGGAGGCTGAAAGTGCCGACGATAAGAAGAACGTAGATATCACAAGCAGTTCGAAGAAAGAGGACAAAGAGAATGTTAAAGGAGGGGAAAAAGACAAACCGAAGACCGGAGGAGAATTGAAGGAAAAAAAGGTAACGGGAGAGAAAGAGGAAGAAGAAAAAGAGGATGAAGATGACGACGACGGCACCGGTGATGAAGATGACCGGTTTATTTGCCCTGGGTCGCCTAGTTTCAGAGTTTATTTCCTCGATGCAGCAGAAAATGAGAAGAAAAAAAGTGAGTATAAGGGACAAAAAATAACTAAATTATTTTTATACGTACGATAGGAGATCGGATGAAGAAAATAGCATAATCAAATATTGCATTACTGGCAGGTGTAGAAGAGGAAGACGAAGACGAAGAAGACGACTCTCCACATAAGAAAACTCAAAGCGATGATAGCTTTGGTAGCAATGAATTCGCAGCTTCTAATATGGTACGCTGTTTTTACACTCTAAAAACATCCTTCATGTTCAAAATTTAAACATTTTAAATTAAACTTGGCTATCAATGGCGTAAAGTAGTAAAAATCATCATTTTGTGAAGTCGGTGTAATGGGTGTGCTAAATTATGCAGGGGGAGGAGAGGAAGAGGAGCAAGAAGGGAATGAGAGGAAGGGCGTTCAGGAGGGCCATAAAGAAAGGAGGGCCAGTTGCAGTGAAGAACCTACTGAACGTCAAATCATGCTACCACCCAGGCAGTGCATCCGGCCATGATAGAGCCTCTCTTCTACAAGGAAAGGCAGCAGCAGCTTGATTTTGATCAATAGGCTTCCCTTTGTTCACCAAAAAAAATGCTTTACTAGATTTGTAGATCTCGATGAACTTATCCTGCAGATTCTCTAATTTTTCTCCCTGCAACCATACTCTTATGAGCCTGTGAAAAAATAACATCAACTTAAAACACAAAAATCGCATGAACTTTGTTTGTTTCGCAATTTTGTTTTAAGGTTTGGTTTTGTTTTGCTTATTTTAGATTTGGTTTGACGAAATAAAACGTGGGATTCTCTGGGTTTTGAAAATCATGCATAAAATGCAACTCAAAGCATAGATAGTAGCGGATAATCAAAGTAGATAATACGATAAAATACAAAGCATCAGCATACCCACAACTCAATACTCAGCGTCCTCCTCAGAATTCAACAGCATCTTCGTCGAATTCTTGAGCAAAAGCCAACCTGATTAGCTCAGAAAGAGAGCATATTGTAAGTTAATAAATCCTACGTGGCTTTTGGATTTATAAGTGGCCAATGGAGTCAGTGATCTGGTTTTCAAGACAGTTTTCTTTCTCGAAACTATCCGTATGTTGCATATTTACCTTTGTAACTTTTTAATGGGAGAAGTTTATAAATAGAGGTGTATTGTCATTGAAGGTCCCCTAATTCGATAATCTAAATTCAGAACAAAATTATACCATTAATTCAAGATTAGAAGGATTAAAAAAGATTCTCCAAAGAAGGGAAAGCAGTTGTCTCGATTTTAACGTCAATGGCTAGAGGTATTTCGAAAAATTTTGCAATTGATATAAATGCTTTAATTTTGTTTTGTAAAGCATGTTTAGATCGTTTAAGATAAACTTATATTTGGTATTAGAGTCATATAGCCTCCGTCTTGACGTGTTTGAAATCAAAGTTTTGAAATTTTTTTTTATTTTTAAAGGTTACGTTTTAAATCTTAATATTGAGCAACCAAATCAAACACACTAATCTTGAAAGATAACAAAATCGTAAGAGAGAATAAATCTAGGGTTACCGAAAAGTGCAGTTCCATTTTTACCCTAGCCTGCCATTTTGGAGCTCTCAGACGGCGATCGCCACCGTTCAAAATATACTCCTTGATGTCGCGAACCTACTGTCCAAATTTCAAGGTGATCCAATAGTGATTCTTGAGAAAACGCAATTCTCGTATGACTGCCCCTGAAAATCAGAAAATCCCTTTTCGTCTTTCTTCTCTCTCACTCTGTCTCTCTGTCTAGGGTTTCATTAAAACCCCATTTTATACTCAACCCACGAAATATGGGCCGAGCCCAACAAATCTCCCCCTCGGCTCATATATCGGGCTCGAGCGCGCCCGCTTTCTGCCTGCAAGTTTTAAGCTTCTCTTGAGACAAAGTTTTTATCATCATGTCAGATCCATTTTCATCATAGTCAATACCTTTTGTCTGACTGAATCCTCTCACAACTATTATTGCCTTATACCTAGGCTGTAAGTTGTTTTCATCTGACTTCAATCTAAACACCTGCTTATTTTTCAAAGCTCTCTTACCTTTTGGTAGTTTCACCAAGTCATAAGTGTTGTTTTCATGTAAGGAATTCATCTCATCTTGTATTGCATACAACCACTCATTTTTCTTCTCATGCGAAAGAACCTCCTCATAAGTCTCTGGTTCTCCACCTTCAATGAGTAACACATAATCACTGGTAGAATATCTTTTAGAAGATTTCATGTCTCTGTTGGACCTTCTCAATTGAGGCTCAACCGGTGGCTCTATTGGGTTTTCTTCAATTGATTCATTATCAACAGGAAGAGGATCATCTGTCTGTGTATCTCTGTTATTGGGCACTGTAGGTGGATGAACCATACCTACATCAACTTGCTCTTCACTGCTAGACTCTGGCTTCTTTGTCTTATCAAAGTCAGCAATGGTTTGATCTTCCAAAAAGACCACATCTCTACTTCTGATAACTTTCTTGTTGATCAGATCCCAAAATCTGTACCCAGACTTCTCATGACTGTACCCAATGAAAATGAAATGCCTCATTTTACTATCAAGTTGAGATCTCTCATCTTAGGAATATGCATAAATGCCCTGCAGCTAAAAACTCTCAAGTGCCCATATGAAATATCTTTCCCTAACCACACCCTTTGAGGTATATCATGATTCAAAGGAACTGAAGGCGAAAGATTTATCAAGTCAACCGCTAATCTCATTGCCTCCCCCCAATAGGGTTTCGGCAGCTTTGCATGAGAGAGCATACAAACGGATCCTGTTATTAATCATGCGGTTCATTCTCTCTGCAACTCCATTGTACTGGGGCGTTTTTGGCTCTGTTTTTCTAAACTTGATTCCATGAGTTCTGCAGTACTCCTTGAATGACCCTCTGTATTCACCACCATTATCTGAGCAAACACATTTTAATTTCTTGCCAATTTCTCTCTCAACTGACGCTTTTAAAAGTTTGAAGAAACCTAAAGCTTGATCTTTAGTCTTCAAAGCATGGACCTATACCTTTCTGGAATGATCATCAATAAAGGTAATATAATAACGAGTACCACCAAGACTCATAGTATCCATAGAGAAAATATCCGTATGCACCAAATCTAGCACATTTGGTCTTCTCGTCGGTGGCAAGCTTTTAAACGATACCATGTGTTGTTTACTAGCTAAACAATGAGTGCATACCTCTAGCTCTATAAACTTCAAACCAGGAACTATCTTTTTCTGAGTAAGCTTCTGCATATCATTCTTACTCATGTGTCCAAGCCTCATATGCCATAGTGAGTAGACGAGTCATCAACTGTCTTCACTTCTCCCCTGTAAGAAGTAGCTTGCACCAAATAAAGAGAATTGTGTTTCTTTCCTCTGGCAACCACCAACGACCCCTTAGTGAGTTTCCATTTACTTTCACCAAAGTGGCTATGGTATCCCTCGTCATCAAATATACCAGTGGAGATCAAATTTAGACGGATCTCAGGAACATGCCTCACATTCTTCAGACGCAATCGGCATCCGGCATCAGTATTCATGTAGACATCACCTATGCTTACTATCCTGCACTCTGCATTGTTCCCCATCTTCACATTACCAAACTCACCAACACTGTAGGTAGAAAATACATCATGCTGAGAAGTAACATGGTATGAAGCACCAGAATCTACTACCCAATGAGGATCCTGACATGTGAGATTAATACGGCTATCATCTCAAATAATAGTCACACCTCCATCTACAGTTGTTGTTGTATTGTCATCATCTATCTTCTCTTTATCTTTCTCATCGTGTTTTTGTTCTCTCAACCATTTTCTGCATTGAGATTTCTTGTGCCCTAGCTTGTCACAATAGAAACATCTGAAGTCATTCATTGTCTGAGACTTCCCTCGTGATCTGTCATTATTGTCACGGTTCTTCTGATTGCTACTCTTGCTTTTACCTTGTCTCTCTGAAACTAGCACTTGACTTTGTGCAGTTAGCTCTCGCTCTTTCCTTCTGTTTTCTTCATTCAACTTACTTTCTTTCACCATCTTCAAGGTGAGAACACCATCTGGAGCAGAATTGCTAAGAGAAACAACAAGAGTGTCTCAACTATCAGGCAATGAACTAATCAAACACAAAACATGTATCTCATCATCTAGTTTCATGTCAAGTGCTGCCAACTGATTCAAAATTCCCTGAAAAACATTCAAGTGATCAGAAACTGGAGTTCCATCTGTGTATCGAAGATACATCAATTTCCTGAAAAGAAAAGTTTTATTCTGTGCATTCTTCTTTTCATACAACTCCCTTAGAGTCTTCCAAACCTTGTTGGCGTTTGTCTCATTGGTAACATGCTGATAAACACTATTATCAACCCACTGTCGAATTTTGACAACTGCTTTTCTGTTCATCTTAACCCAATCCTTTTCTGACATTTCGTTTGGTTTGCCCTCATCTCCCAAAAGTGTGTTTTCATAATCCAGACAACATAATAGGTCTTCCATTCGCGACTTCCATATCCAGTAATTGGTAGCCGTGAGCTTAATCATAGTATTGCTACTATTACTTGACTCTTCCATTTGAAAAACACAAGAATAACCACCAATTCAACTTGGCGCTTTCATACCACTTGTTGAGAAAACGAACCAAAATACGCAGCGGAATAAAAATATTTTTTTTTCTCTCTTTGTGCAATCAAATAGGCAAAGCAAACCAACAAAAATAATGAGATCAACAACACCAATTTTTAGCGTGGAAAACCCTCAAAAAGTGTGAGAGTAAAAAACCACGGGACCCGTAGGCCGCTTAATCAAACTTCCACTATAACAGAAATAATGGGTACACCAAAGTTCTCTCTAGCTTCAACAAACTAGAGGCATACAATAATCATTAAGATTGAACACACTAATCTTGGAAGATAACAAAACCGTAAGAGAGGATAAATCTAGGGTTACCGAAAAGTGCAGTCTCATTTTTACCCTAGGCTGCCATCTTGGAGAGCTCAGACGACGATCTCACCGTTCAGAATATACTCATTGATGTCGCAAACCTACTGTCCAAATTTCAAGGTGATCCAACGGTTGATTCTTGAGAAAACGTAAATTCTCGTATGACTGCTCTTGAAAATCTGAAAATCCCTTTTCATCTTTCTTCTCTCTCACTCTGTCTCTCTGTCTAGGGTTTCATTAAAACTTCCTTTTATACTCAACCCATGAAATATGAGCTAAGCCCAATAATAATTTAATTATACTCCAACCCACAATCTTAAGTTTTATAGATTGTTATTGCTTTAGAATAGAATCATGTATGGAGTTTAAATCCTGTATGGAATTGTCAAAATTGTTTTCGAATTGGTTCTGCGTCACATGAAATTGTTCCAATCGAGAACTTCTTCCGTCCTATTTCCTCAACGTGCCCTTCTCGCTGACGCCATTTTTGCTGCCAAAAAAAGAAACCTGAAAAAGGGACAACTGAGAAACAACCATCCAACAATGTTTGGAAAATTTAACAAGCGAGGTTGTCGCGACGAGATATCTCAAAATCAATTCTCTTCAACTCCGCTGGTAAAGAATAGAAAAGGTTCAGTTGTTGAATAAAGAAGAGCAGTGATTAATGGGTGGGGAGAGGAAAAAGGTTCTCCCCGCAGTCACTTGCAGGGATTAAGCAGAAAAAACAGAGGAAAAAAATGACTTTTTTCAACTTTGTTTTCATTATCTCCCCTTTCTCTCTCCTCTTTTTCTCTCTCTAAATAATCTCCATTTTCATTCCCTCCGCTACAGAGAAGGCGTTGACAATCGAAACACCGTCTCTGACCCAGGTCCAAACACAAAAATTCCTTTCCTTTTTCTGTTTTTTTCTTCATTTCAATAAAATAGATTATTGCTCTGCAAATTTCCTGTGAAGTTTCCATTTGAGTAGTCAATAGTGCTCCCATTAACCATGCAACTTATCGTCTACATCAATTTAATACGCAATTGCCGAGACCATTATTTTTGCCTAGGAGAAAAATGGTCTCGAGTTTCTCGACTGAAAGGTCGACTCCTCGTTGAAGGTGACAAGTCATTGTTAGCTTCGCATTTTCAGATGAATCCAGGCAAGCAAATGAATGCACTGCACTGCCTATAAATTTGGCGAAACTAGGCAAACCTTCCTCTTTC
Organism: Begonia loranthoides; assembly: GCA_022433065.1. Classification (NCBI taxonomy): domain Eukaryota; kingdom Viridiplantae; phylum Streptophyta; class Magnoliopsida; order Cucurbitales; family Begoniaceae; genus Begonia; species Begonia loranthoides. The sequence continues at coordinate 2,026,971 of CM039482.1, read as the reverse complement.
TTCTGTTGATTTCGGCTAGCAGAACAAGGAGCTGAATTCAGAGAAAGAGATGATTTACGTCTTTCAATGATGGTAAAACTGCAACTTAGGTAGCCGTTTAGACAATTCCATCTCTGCAAACATAAGCTGTAATTGGTGAGTTGGTGAAGAACAAGATGGTCATATCCTCTGCCAAAAGGGTTAAAATTTCTTTAAACTAGGGTGAGTTAATTTCTAGAAACTAAAAAAGGGTAGGCTTTAAAAACCTCAAAATGGCAAGTACAGAGCAGTTGCTAGAGAAAAGCGAGTTGTTCTATCTTCTTCCTCAGAAAAGCATACTAGTTTGGGGGAATCCTACAGCATTCGATGTTGTAGCTGCTGCTGCACATAGTTTTTGAAACCAGGACTGTTAAGTTTGGTTTACTGCAAATCCCATTGATCCTCTGTTTATAAACTTTGCTATTACTATAGATCAGCCAAATTTTGCCTAAAATTAACCCTTATTTCGTTGGTCAAACTCGTGATTTTGAATGGTTGATCGTCACTAATCGAGATAACGTCCGTAAGAACCTCCTCTAATTCTGAATTCATACCAAATAATCAGCTTTCACAGACAGTATGCTAGATTTCCCCCTTCCCAATGTTTATCACTCTCGTCTTCGTCACTATAACCATAATTGAAAGATTCCCATCTCTCTCTCTCTCTCTCTCTCTCTCTCTCTCTCTCTCTCTCTCTCTCTCTCTCTTTCCTCTATAAATTTTTCGGGCATTTCTTCCTATCAGTGAAAGTTTCTTCTCTTCGTTTTCCGGCGCTTTCCTTCTCCTCTGTTTTTCTTTTGTTTCTGCTCTGTTTTCTGAACCTCTCTGATCCTCTTCAATGGCGGCAGTTCAACCTAAGCTTCACCAAACCCCACAACCCAACACTTCAAAACCTTTTCTGTGTGTGCAGATTTGCTTACGTTTTTTGGTTGTATCTACCACATTGGCTGCCACTTGTGTGATGGTCACTGCAAAACAGACGACGGATGTTTTTGGCGCGAGCATGAACGCCCGATTTACCTATTCCTCATCGTTCAAGTTGGTTTAGAACAGAAAAACAAAATTCAATTTCTTTTGTAGAATTTTCTGTTTGATGAAACCCATTTTTTATTTTCTTTTTTTTTTTGGTAATTCTTGGAGGTTTTTCGCCATTGCAAATGCAGCTGCGTCTGCCTTCTCTCTCCTGTCCCTCTTCCTTCTCTTCGTCGCATGTCATCGAGCTGCCAATCCTGCCGTCTTCTTCTTCTTCTTCTTCATCAATGATGTAGTAAGTAAAATCTTTCTGACCATCAACTTAAAATGATAGGATCTAAGCTTAAAATTGCTCAATTTGAACCCGACAAAAAGAATTGACCGGTTCTACTTTGGTTTTGCATTCTGAAAACCAAGTGGCTTGGTTTGACTTATTTTACGTCAAAAAAACCAAACTGAACCGAACTAATTCTTCTTCCAATTTTGTTTGTGCTCTCATTGTAGCTGCTGACGTGTTTGGTGTTGGCTGGATGTGCCAGTGCGACTGCAATAGGGATAGTGGCAAAGTACGGAAACGACCACACGGGTTGGCTGGCAATCTGCAATCTCGTCGACAAATTTTGCGAGCGAGGGACGATCTCTCTAGCGCTCTCTTATTTGGCCATGGCTCTCCTTCTCATACTCACAGTCCTGTCTGCGGGAAAGTCTAGATAGATTCAAGATTAGATCTTTTTATCGTTGAATTCTCTTGTAATGCAAGAACATTAGAAAACAGACTTCAATATTGTGTTCTTGTTTTCCGAATGACCTATGATTAGGTTTTTCATCCATTAATGGCTAAGCCCTTTTTAGAGCTCCTTGTGATGGTAGTCGGGAAAAAGGCTCAATTCCAGGATATGACCGCCAAAATAGGTTGCTGACTTTTTGGGTTTTGATTTTTATGGTTTATACGCAGACCAGTTATTGTACATGTTTGACTATTAATGTCTTACCACAAGCCTTTCCAACTGTTAATGTATGCCACCGGTGGGTGACCGGAAGAAAACCAAACGGTTGATCTTCCTGTGAGGCGTGAACATGTTTGGTATTTTTCCAAAACTTCCATAACTTCTGATGGCACAACTTCTTCCTTGTCCTCATCCATTGTAGTTGGAATCAAGATATAGGTCGGATCCTGCTGTTTCAGCCCTTTCTTGAACTGCATAGCTGAGATCATCTTTACACCATTAGCAGCAGGTTGTTGGAGTGTTGCAGGGACCATTGTCCGATTGTTTCCTATGATTACCAAGCACTTAGTTGAAGGAATGGGAATCACCTTGTGCTTCATCAAGAACTCCATCCCTAAGATGATATCAAAGTCGTCCATCCGTGCAACGATAAAGTCAATTGGTCCTGTCCACGAGTTTAATTTTAGCTGAGTCCTTTTTACTACTCCCACTACCGACATTGCTTTAGCATTCACGGTTTTCATCTTGCCCGCATTTTCTTCCCACTTTAGGCCTAAGCAGCGAGCTTCCTTTTCAGTGATGAAGTTATGTGTGGCCCCCGTGTCAATCATAGTACTTTTGGTAGCCCTATTATTGACAATGCTTTCCACATACATGAGGCCTTTATCTGGGGTCTTTTTAAGCTCCTCCATTTGTTGTTGGACTGTCGACAAGAAGGTCATGGTCCCAACTTCTGCCACTTCTGCGAGCGCCTCCTCGGAAACTCCTTCAGTTGAACTGTCACTTTGAATGTACGCTCGTGCAGCTGCTAGAGCTGATTTATGGGGGCACTGGTGAACTCTGTGAGGCCCTTTACACAAGAAGCATGACATTGGCCACTGCGTATTATTCTCTCTCCATGTTTCTTGGCCTTCCCTCGGGGTTCTCCATGCTTCCTGGTTTTCTCTGGGTGCCTTCCACGTTTCTTGGCCCTCTCTTGGGGCATATGGCTTCCTTTCTGGAGGACCCATGTTTGGCCTTTGTGGTCTCGAATTATTTATAGTAGGAGGATTTTTCTGGGGACTAGGATTCTTACTAGCATAGTCAAATAACCGTTCTGCCGCTGCAAGCGCGCTTGAGATACTCTGGACCCTTTGTTCATATAACTTAGTTTTGGCCCATGGTTTGAGTCCCTCAATGAATGTGAAGATTTTGTCCTTCTCAGCCATGTCATGTATGTTAAGCATTAGGCCCAAGAACTGCTTCACATAGTCGCGGATGCTACCCATCTGCTTCAATTCTCGTAATGATCTACAGGCGTTGAACTCAACATTCTCAGGGAAGAACTGGTCTTTCAACTGTTTCTTAAATTCGTCCCAAGTGTCAATAACACATGTGTCATTAGATATGTCGTTGTACTTTGATCTCCACCAAAGTTTTGCATCTCCAGTAAGATGCATTGTGGCTAGTGTCACTTTAGACTCATCACTAGTCTTGGTTGCCTTAAAATATTGCTCCATATCAAAGATGAAGTTCTCTACTTCTTTCGCATCCCGAGTCCCACAGAAGTAGTTCGGTTCCGGTATCTTTACCCGACTAGACTCAACTACAGTCGTAGCTTGAGTTTGGCTTCCCATTACTTTCATGGTGATGTTCAATTTTAGGTTTATCTCAGCAATTTCAGCTTTCAGAGATTCGAACATCACTTTGAAGTCTTTTGTTGCATTGGCTATAGTGCTTGCCAATTGAACGCAAGCATGGTCTACTTCTTCTACGCGTTCTCGTAGCCCAATCATCGTGTTTGTGGAGCTCTCTCCACTTTCTATTCCCTTTCCCTTCTCTGGTCGGGATTCGAGGTTTTCCATCCGATCCATCAGCTTTTGGATCGGGATAGTGTCTATCCTGCTATGAACAGCAGCAATCTCACAAGGAAATTCAGCCATTTCCTTCATTCGTTCATCTAGGAAACGCATATTATCAGGGATTTCTTGGAGATATATCATCTCCTCTTCCAGCGCGACAAGCCTTTCGAGCTAGTCCATCGACGAGTTCGCCTTCTCTGACGAAGTCTTTCTCGGCATGACTTTTCTTGCAACTTGAGCCAACCTGGCTCTGATACCAACTATCACGGTCCTACTTTTAAGAGACTTTTTAGGAGGGCCATGCAACACTCATTGTTAGGGGGAACAACGAGTCACCCTACTAAGTGTGCCAACGGCACCGGTTGCCCACAACGTTAGAACGAGCTTGAGAGTCTAACGAGCGAGCGAGATTTATCGAAAGCGTCATTGACTATAAAGAGTATTGTTTGAATGTAAAAAGCTTTTTCATTGATTGCTAGCAAATTACATTGGTTCGGGGGGTCAACGTGCAGTCATGCCTCTCCCCCTAAAGAACATTCTGGACCATCTCCACTATGGCAGGAGTGAGCATGCTATAGTGGTGAGGAGTCACTTGCCCAAAATGGAAATAAAAGAAATATAAGGAAATTGTCATAAATGAAAATAAATCTAACTAAGCAGTAGGGGTGGCCATGGACAACAAGTCCTTGACAAGCCCGGATTGTTACATCTGGCAAATACACCCCAAATCCGACCACGACCGAGGCTTTCTAGTAGCTTCTTAGACCTGTCTACTTCCAATTCAACAAATTTCTGCAAATGTAAGCAAGCGTCGGCTACCACCATTTGTTTCCTGCAACTTTTTGACTCGACTAGATAAGCTAATAATTGTCAGGAAAGGAGAATTCCAAAGACTACATTGTATATTCCCATCACATCTATTACAACCGTGGTTTACAAAATATATAAAGGTGGTCCTTCCACAAGGCACACAATAATAGGGAGATACTATCACGCCTATGGTGAGAATATGGAGATAGTGGAGCACTCTCTGACATGTTAGAATGATATCTAGAATATTCTCTATGTAACAAACTATATAACCATCACCATTAATGGTTGTTCCCACCACCATTAATGTTTGGGTCCCACCAATAATTTACATAACATCCCGAACCAAGAAGGATCAGAAGGACAGTTACCCCATTTTCCTCCACCAAATTCTCTTTGATTTCACAGCATGCATTGAGATTTCTAAGCACCCTCGCCGCCGAAGCTTGGGCAGCCGAAGTTCCGACAAGGCAAATTTCTAACAGAGACGAAATTCCACCTCTAGAGCCGATTGCTCTGGCATTCTCTTTCGAAGTAGCTCGGAGATTGAAGAGCCACACGAGCTCTCTCTTTAGCAAAACCTGGTCTCGTTGGTGGGTCTAACAGAAACAGGTCTAACAACTCAGTCTACGAAGATGACCCGATCGTTCGGTGAAGACTAACTTTACAGCGAAAAATGTGAACACTAACCAGAGCCGTAAACCATACGAGATGAACTTATATCCATGTAATAATTTCAAGAGATAATAGTACAATAATATAAATTTAATCTAAACTATTCATCCAAATCCCAAATATCCATGATAAATCCAAAGGGTCATACAACGTCCACGCAATATCCTTTCCAAAGAGAGAAATACAAAGTAAAGAAAAGTGAAAGAAAGGAACAAAGTTTCAAAACACCAATAATCCCAAGTGTTTTTATCTTTACCTAGAGGTAAGGGGTTGATGAGGTGAGTGAGTAACTCAGAAAACTTATATTAATTATAATGTGGATATAAATTTATTTTATTATTTTCTTATTAAATCTAAAATCTTGGGAAAACATGCATCAATTTAAAAAATGTTTTCAAAATCTTTTTCATCATTTTAAAGAGAAAAGGTCTTGAAAGCCTTGAGGAGATATTGATCAAAACATTATTGTATCCATAAACAACTATAACCAAAATACTCTTGATGACGACATCTCCTTTTATTTGAAGGAGTACCAACCTTAGGTACCGACTCGAAATCCACAAACTCGTCCGAGCCTATACTATGAAATATGAACTTCCATTAAGACAATTTGTGACGCCCCGTGTAAAAAACCGTGCTTTCTTAATTTTCTTCTCTTTAAATTTTTTAGTAAAATTTTTCTTTTTCTTTTTATCTACTTAAAACAAATCTCAAGTTTAACATAAAAAACTAAAGAGTACAAATATATCAAAGTAAAGCAGAAACATTTTATTTTTAAATGCATCAATCAAGTTCAGGGTTCAAAGCAGAAACATAGATAATAAATATCTAAAATAAGGTTTTACAAAACATGTCAATTACCAAATCTTTGCAAAATAGTTAATTCAATTATTTTCTTCTTGAGTCATTCACCTACTCGAGTCGTGGTTTGTCTAGATACACTGCAGGCTCGACGGGAAATGCATCCTCCTCTGCTTCATGCATTATCATCTCATTACCTACACCACAAGTAATACGTGAGCCTAAAGGCCCAGTAAGGAATTAAGTTAGCAATATGCTTCATGACTCTTTTTAGTTCTTTTTGGAATAGGTACTACCCTAAACCAATCTCTTCTTTACTTTCATTCTTTCATTTATTCGTTACTCGTACATCAAGCAGGAGAATAGAGAAACTCATGTTGGAGGTATAGTCTTGGTCGACTTCTAATCACCTAAGGTAGCTGGTCTCGTTCCCAACGAGAGAGGGGCTTAGTCCAGTCCACCTGATTAGATCCGAACTACCTATCCGTCCCCTAATTTCCCATTTCCTTCTCTTTTCGTTCCTTTCATTTATCAGTTTTCCTTTTGTAATGCATGTGAGTATCACCCCAAAGGTGACACTCTCTACTTGTTTTTATTATCATGATGCATGTTCATACAGTATAACAATCATAATAATTGAACAACGCATATAAAGGAAAATAACGACAATTTAACAGTGCATACCAATAAATAATAGAAATTAAAAACGCATAAGGAGAATGAATAGAGCAGCGAATTAAAACGGCGAATATCATGCTTGAACTTACGAAACATAGCAGTAAAGAAATGGCCATTTAGCATGCTTCTAATGGTGAATTATACAGTGAACATAACAACGAATTAACATGCTCTTATACTGAGAGTTAACTAGTAAATCATGCTAACAATATCAAGTAGGCATAAAGAACTGTAAAACGTGATTTTAATATTTTAACTAGAGTTAACTATCCACTGGAGGTTACCAATTATTAGCACGAGTCATATTAGCAATTTATCGGGCATAGTTGTGTTAACGAGAAGTCACAACTCCTAATCAGTACCAAGAGATAACAATATTAGTTCCAAGTCTGAAATCTTGACATATACTTAGTAATAGACCCTGAATCAAGCAAGTGTTTACAAAATTTAATCTAGTTACTACTACACATGCTCAAGACTAGACAACAATAGATTCTAGTTAACATAGAGAGATTTAGACAATAACAATGACATATAGAGTTTATCATGACAGCAAGTATGACAAATAAAACAACATTTTCACACAACATATTCACCAGAACAGAATCTTCATAAGTAAAGGAAATCATAGTTCATTCGTTCTTACTTCGTTCATGCTTCAGTTCATCATTCTATGCAATGACAGAGTTAACATAAGAGACCATTATTCCAGCAACATACATGACTAACAGTAAACATTCTTCATTTAGTAGTCCTCATCAACTTCTTTAGCTGACAATTAAAACATTGAATGACAGTAGAGAATTTACAGAAGATTAACAACAAAGAGATTTATACACGCACACTACTTGTGGGTAGGGCTTTGACGGCCAAGACTCTACCCAATCCTTACCTCCTTACCTTTGTTGAAGAATTCTAACATGGACAGCAAAATCCCAACCTACAGAGTTTCACATCACCCATGTAACACACTAAAGAAATCACACAACTCACAAACACTCACGCATGGAGCTTGCTCGCTCGCAGGAAAAATGGACTGGAAAGCAAAGGAGAATTGGCTTAAATCGTGGAGCCATACCTGGACGTAGAGAGGAGACAGGGCAGAGGACAGGGTCTAAGTCTTGGGGCTTTTCTCCATGTCGGGTGAGTGAAAGTAAATGATAAAATGACAAAACTTCTATTATTCAAGCCCTAATTATTTGCAGATCTGGGAAGTTTCAGATGCGAGTTTGTGTCCTCACCACGTCCGCATGCATCCGGATCCGCACTGTTGCAGCCAACATTACGAGTTGGGACGAAGGACTACGTCCTGACCTTCGTCCGTACACGTTTGAATGTGACATTTGGAGGCAAGATGGCGTCCATATATAGCGTTTGCACTTGTATGAATGTATCCCTAAATAGGACAGATTCAAGCAGTATGTGTCCGTGTTCGTCTATTGTAGTCCGGAAACGTCCGAAAAGTCCTGTTTCAAGGCAGAGGACGAATTAGGATGTGGGGTCTTCGTCTTGCATCATCCCAAGGTTCAGGGACGGCCTGCTAAGCATTTGCGGAAGCCATGTCTCGTCCTTATAGCGTTCGTATGCGTCCGAAGTCATCATGTCCAGCATTTCTTCATGTTTTCCTACTTAAATTTCGTCTCATATATTTTTCCCACAAAGACACGTCATAATTTAACATGTATCGATACGCAACATAATATTTTAATCATCCCAAACTTGTTTACATCGCGTATACGGGAAAAAAGATATCAGGGTGTTACACAATTAAATAGAAAAAGTGGGAGAGTCCTAACCAGGGATTAGAAAACCAAACTAGAAGACTCATTAAAAATCTAGGGAGAAAAATGTCCACAGTGTAGGATAGTACCTCTGCGGACGCATAATAGTGCACCCGTGGACATAGGATAGTGCATCAAAGGAAGTCGAACTTCCGCGACACTATACAGCCAGGATGTTTCATGAAAATTTTCATTACCACAGACACATGTGGAACACATGGGTCATTTAAACTTGGTTCTGTTGCGAAATGCAGTTCCTTTCTGTTGCGGAGCGAGAACTCATTTCACTACGGACTGAGATCACTTTCCCCTGCGGACCACAAATTCATTCAGTTGTGACCCAAGATCATTTCGCTATGGACTAAGATCACTTTTCGTTGCGGACCTAGATCATTTCGCTATGGGTTGAGATCATTTTCCGCTGCAGATCTCGAACTCATATGCCATAGACTACGAGTTCATTCCGCCATAGACCGAGAGAGTCCTCGTTACAATGTTCCTCAGTGGACGTCCCTCGAGTATCCATTGCGGATTTTCCAACGCCATGGCGCATTCCCCACATCAACACGCTAAACACACAACAAGGAAGAAGAATATCCTTCCTTAGTTGGTTTGCTAACTCTTACAGCTTAAACCCCTCCCCAGAAATCTAGGAACTTTTTTTAGCTTACAAGTTCAAATCCGAACTTAGTAATCAACACGATACACAACTCGAATAAATACATTAAAAACATATTTGCACTCAAAATCCTTTCTCCAGAGTAGTAGATCGGCACTCTGATAACATGGATCTATGGTCAAAATCTCTCACTTACAACTTTGATTTTATTTTCTCCCTCATTTTGCTCTCTCTTTGAAGCATTGCTTGTGAATAGATATCTGGGAAATGAGGTCTCTCCTCTAATAATATCTTTGACTTATTTTCTATTTAATATATTTTATTATAAAATATACAATAATTGATTTGACACTTTTGTACATTTTATCAAGAACCTAAATTTTTTACCGAATTGATTCATTGACAAAAAATTTATAGGCATACACTACACAAAAAATTTGACCAATTCAACATGAAAAAACTTTACTCTTGTTATTTTATACATCAAAATTTACTGTTCTTCCAAAACCACCTCCCGAATCAAGAACCCTTAAGCAAATGTTCAGAAGCACCAAACCTTTACCTACAAGTACGTCTTTGCTACTTTCAGAAATCCTAGATATTGCAGCCACAACCTTTTCTTTCAAATCCAAAGAAGTCGAATCAAGTAAACGAATGAGAACCTGAACCACACCTTGAGCCACAACTATCATCATGTTCTTATCGTCTTCTTGTAGCAACCCCAATAGCAAGTCCATGGATGAGTTCTTTGACTCATCAGTTCCAATCTGTATGTTGTGTTTGAACCACAACCTGATCGCATAACAGCCAAGGAGAAGGGATACAGTTTCTGGAGAAGTAATACTCCATTTATAATTGATGATTTCAACAAGTAAAATGGATTACAAAGGAAAAAGAGAAAGAAGGAGATGGAGATTTGTAGAGAAATAGAAGAAGCATAAACAAAATAGAATACAAATTCACATCTTCGACCATTTTCTCTCGCCTCCTCACCCCCTTTTAATCTTCAACAATGCTCTCCTCTAATTGGTGACATGTGGACGGTGGAATGAGTTCCACGTAGACAGCAGATGGCTCTACCATAATAGTCCTCCCCCTCACAATATCCTTGTCCTCAATGATATAGCGTTTTTGGACGATCACTAGCACATGGAGCCATAAAAGAAAACTCCTTTGATGGTAACATCCCGAAAGGCTCTGTCATTTTGCCCACAGCCAAACAAAATTTTGAAGTTGGATGACAGGGGCAAAATGAATGAATAAAACTCCTTTAGTAGTTTTTTGCAAACCATAGTTGTGCAGCATATTGTTCTGTAAATTTTTGTCATCAAAATACCTCTTACCTACTTTTACCATGCCAGCAATAATGACTCTAACATCTTCTATCTTTCTCTGGACTTCAAAGGACACAACAAGATTTCTATCTTGAATCTCCAACTTTTCATCATCAACACAAAATATCAAAGCATAGATGTCAGTGCTCACCAAGGAAATTATACGAGTATGTGGTTCTTCTTCATTAACATAAAAAACAGTGAATGCATGTGCAAAATCACAAAACAATTTTTCTAACTAAAATAGTCTTCTTACTTTTATTTTTGTGAAAGCAAAAAGAGGTTGGTGATTGTGACAATAATCAGTATTGCCCCCATCCAACTCTTCATGAACAAATCTATTAAACTTGGTCGACATGAGCTTGGTTAAATTTTCCCATTGACCATTGGAGATACCATTGTATAATTCATTGCTATTTACCGACTCATATCCAGAAAATGAGGTAGAAGTTACTTTAAAGAGACTGCCAGGAGATTGATGTAAACAACTGCACTTTCCAATAATAAGTTCCCTCCACCAAGATCAAATAAAAATTTGTAATCTATTAAACTTGTAATATTGTTCTCCTTGCTTTTTCTACAATAAAAATCAAAACAGACTTTGAAATGTTCCTCAAAATCCAAGTAAGACTTTGAATTCATTCCAACATCGTCAAATCCACTTAGTCCTAAATCCACATATTGAGCAACCAAATTATTTTCTAAAATTGACTTATCTATTTCTACTTGGATTGTAAACTTTGTAAAAGGACAATATCTGTCTACTGTATTCAAACTTCCAGTGGTTGTTCTCCTTGAATATCTATTAATGGTGAAAGTGTTCTGCCGCCAAAAAAGGACTATCTGGTCGAAAACTATCATGTTGCCTTGAAACTATAGGAACCATTGGAGTAGATGGCTAGCCTTGAGTTGGAATATAGGTCTGCTTCTGCCTCACATCCATCTTCGACTGTAATAGTTTGTTCAACAACATCATAATCTCTTAATGCTTAGCCTCATATCGTTCCATTCTCCCAACCAGCTGGTCCATCTTCTGATCAGAACAATCTAACAGAGAATAGAGGGAAGTAACAGTGGCCTTCAGCTCCTTCAAATCCCCATCCATACACCACCATTCACCTTAGAACGTGTTTCCGTCATAGTTAACTGTGCTGACTTTGATACCAATTGTTGTGGTTGGACCACAACTTGAACAAATGACAGCAAAGGAGAGCAGAAACTGTATTCGATGAAGCAATATTTCGTTAAAATTGAAGATTACAACAAGTGAAGAGAAATGACAGTGAAGAGAAATGACAGTGAAAGAAGTATTGGAGAGATTGGAAACAGAAACATAACAACAAACAGATTCCCATCTTTGAACCTTTTTCCGCCCGCTTCTTTTCCCCCTTTTAATCTTCAGCAATACTCTTTTTTAATTGGTGACACGTGGACGGCATGATGAGTTTCATGTAGGCTATAGATGGCTCCACCATAACACGGTAGTCGAGCTATTAAATTCATCGACTTAGCTCGGATGGCCGCCCTCCTCAACGAAGAGATAAAAACACCGTTGGCGAGAAAAAACTCCACTCTTAATCAAGATATCAACATCTTTGATTAGCCGATCGAGCATGGCAATGATAAAATCAATATCGCTCTGAGTCTTGAGCTTGTCGTCAGCAAGATTTTGAGTCTGACATTTTCCAGCGAGAGAGATGGCATCATGAAGAGTGTTGGAAATGGAGTGCAGGAGATCAAAAGAGAGGGAATTCGAAGTTGAGCAATGGAACTGAGAAAAATCGAAGAGGTGAAATCGGAGGTCGGAGATTTTGCTTCCGACGATGGACCATTTGTCTTTGAAGCTTTGGACGAGGGAGACTTCTTCAAGTAGAGAACAGAGATGCTGGATCGATATGGTAACAGGGTTATTTTATGAGGCTTTCAAGAGAAACTGGGGAAAGGATGGAGAGAAAGCAGGTGAAGAAAACAACAACTTAAACACTTAACTATGGAAAATGAAGGACACAAACATTGTTGTTAACTTGAGGGAAATGACCTGACCATATCGTTTCAGAGAATTCACAGTGAAAAAGAGGTAATACCCATGAAAAAAATTATAATAACTCGTGATTTTTAAAGACTTTTACTAGAAAAAAGCTATTATTATCCATGTACAATATATTTGAAAAAATTTCTGCAGAGGGAATTTTTCTCAGCGAAAGTCATTTTTTTACAGAAGAAAGTTATTTTTCAGCATCGAAAAGTTGTATCTTTTATTCGAAAAGTCATATTTCTTGAGTCTTATTTCAAATATTCACTTTCTGCAGTGAAAAAGTAATATTTCACGGTAAAAAGAAAATATTTTGTTGGTGAATGACAATATATTTAACGAAAAATTCTTTTTTCAGATATTTTATAATATCAATGGTTTTAAGTACAATAATTGTTTTCTTATTTTAATTAAAAAATCTGAAAAGTAGTCAAAATCTTTTGTTCAAAAAATAATATTAGAACCCTAGCTCGACGTCTCCCGCCGTTGGAAAAAGCTCCTCTGCAACGCCATGTCTGTTCCACACCTCCACACCTTCCGCTTCTTCGAGCTTCGTCTTCTGCGCTGTACAATCCCTTCTACTCTTTATTCTTCCTCCTCTGAGTCTTCTCCCGACTCTCCCCCTTCCAGTGACGCTTCCGCTCATCCTCTCCATGTCCCCCTCCTCCATCTGCTCCAGTCGATCGAGTCCGGAAATTATTCCCTTTCTCTCTCCTCCGAGGCGTCCCGCCTCCTACTCGAACCATTATCTCTTTTGCCCGAGTCCTTCGTGGACTCTTCTGAGTGCGCCGACCGGGTTTACTCGGATTTGCTGGAGGGACTTGGTTCTTTCTTGCTCGATGAAGCTGCAGATGACGTGGACAGAGCTTATAGAGTTATGATTGTGCTGTGCGTGGCAGTTGCGGCGTTGCTGGGGTTTAGTCAGTGTAACATGACCGGGTGAGTTGGATTTCAGCTAAGTCGTTTCAAAATTATAGTGAAATAAAATGTCAAGCGTTGTTTAGTTAAAGCTAAATATGTGAATTTATAATCACTTGCCTATCCTTTTCTTTGCCGATCGATTTTCAAGGGCAAGTTCTACACAATGTAGTTGTTGCATTTGATATTACATTGATAAATCTCTTGGTATAAGCACTCACTTGGGACTACCTCGTTGCAGATAGTGCGACCTATGGTATAATATCCTGCCATAGGAATATATCGGGTCAATATGAAAGTCAATTCTAATAAGTAGAAAGCAGTGATATGCAATTGGCTCACACGTGTGTAGGATTATAACAACTTTTCCATTTTTCCTTGTAAATCAGTTTTAATCTTGAGCTCTAAAAATGTAGTTGTTACAATTGGTATCAGCCTAATAGTTAAAATCAGGCTACCATGGATGTGAGTGCCAAGGGGGTTGGAATGTAATGACATAAAATTGTCATTTCCTAGTTAAAACTAGGTAAATAAGTTTATAAACACTTGGTCATTCTCTCCTCCTCTACTTACAAGCAGGTTTCCAAGTGTGTATGATAAGTTTCCCGCAAAAATAGTCACTGACACAGAAAATCAATAGGAAAATCAACTTGATTCAGAGAGACATTTGAGAGTCTCCAATTCTCCCCACCTTGAATAAGAAAAATATAATCCCAATTCCTCCCCATAAACACCATAAAAATGTCAATAATGTCTATTAAAATAAATAACATTATTCATAATAATGAAACTAATTAATTATTTCATAATAATTACGAAAAGAACCTTAATAATTATTCGCTGTTAGTTTACTTGTCGCGTCCAGAAAAGGTAAATGTAGTTGTGGGCCTATCACTAACCATGTCCCAAAGTTTCACCTTATCCTCATGGTGCAAATTGAAAAATTGAAGTTGAATTGTAACAAAGAAATCCCAAGTCGCCTTGAATTTGGGTGAATCCTTTCAACAAATTAGGACTTCAACTGATTTAGATGGTCAATTGTGCCTTGGCGAACAACTGGAAGTTCCTCAGGTTCCACTTGTAATTCCATCTCAAAAGACAATGAAATAGGTGAGTGAGAAGAAGTTGTGGCAGTGTGAATTGCCTTCCGTAGCTGAGAACCATGGAAAACTGGATAAATGTTAAATCCCTTAGGAAGGTGGAGTCGATATGCTGAAGAGCCAAATTCTAGTTAATTGAACATGGGCCATAATAGTGAAGACATAACTTCTCGTTGATCCTCTTAGCTAGCGATTGTGATAGGGTTGAAGTTTTAAGTATGCTAGATCACCCACTTGAAAATTAAGGTCACAAAATTTGCTGTTAGTTGTCGACTTCATTTTGCTTTGCGCTCTTAGTAGGTGATCCTTCAACTCATTGCATCCCGCTCTTGCAAAAGAGTCTCAACCAATGACACTCATGTCTTACCCATCCCATATCGAATCAAAGGCAATGGATCGTGACCATATAATGCTTGGAAGGGTGACGTTTTTGCAGATGCGTGGAAAAAGGTATTGTACAAATATTGTCCAAGGAAGCCAAAAAACTCATGCCTTGTGTTTGTTAGCAATAAAATATCATAATTACGTCACCAAATTTCAATTTACTACTTCTGTCTGTCTGTCCGTCCATCGATTTGTGGGTGATAAGTGGTACTGTGCTATTGTGCCTTGAACTTTAAATAATTTGCTCTAGAAGTTTTTGAGAAATACTTTGTCGCAGTTAGTAGCTATACATCGTGGAACCCCGTGAAGCTTTATCACCTCTTTTATGAAAATAGTGGACATCGACAAAGCGGTAAATAAGTGTCATAACGCAACGCATATTTGTTGAGTTGATTCATAACCTATATAATAATATTCATACCATTTGACCTAGGTAATCCCTTAATATTCATAACCACTCCCTCATGGTTGTAATTTTATTTTGGTTATGTGATACTCCATCTGTAGATGCTACATGCCCCAAATATTCGATGTGCTACTGATCAAAACTACATTTACTTTTATTTGCATAGAATTTATGCTGTTGTAACATCTCAAAAACCATCTCCAAATGAACAATATGCATCCCATGTCAGTTGTGTAAATCAATCTATCATCAAAGAACAAGAGCACAAACTTATAGAGGAAGTGTTTAAACACTTGATTCATCAATGTTTGAAAAGTCGAGGGTGCATTTGTGAGCCTAAATGACATTACCAAAAATTGATAGTGCCCTTTGTGCGTCCATAAAAGTGTCTTATGCACATCTTCAGTCTTAACTCATATCTGGTGATAGTCAGATTTCAATTCCATCTTTAAAAAAATTTGGGCTACATGTAACTCATCCAACAATTCCTTTACAACTTGAATGAGAAAATTGTTTGGTATGGTAATTTTGTTTAAGGCCTGGTAGTCAACATAGAATTACTGCAATTCATAGTGCCTTTCGTGCATCCATAAAAGTGTCTTGTACACATCTTCAATCTTAACCTGGATTTGGTGATAGTCAGATTTCAATCCCATCTTTAAGAAAACTTGGGCTCTATGTATCTCATCCAACAATTCCTCTACTACATGAATGAGAAATTTGTTTGGTATAGTAATTTTATTTAGGGCTTGGTAGTCAACACAAAATTACTAATTTCCATCTTTCTTATTGACAAGTACAATTGGGTTTGAAAAAGGATTACAACTTATCTGAATTATCCTTATTGCTAACATGGTATTAACTAGTTTCTCAATCTCTTTCTTCTAGGCATGGGGATATCTATAGGGTAGTATGCAAATTGAGTAAACACCTACCACTAGGGTGATAACATGGTCATGTGCTCAGTTTTGTGGGAGCTCAGTAGGTAACTCAAATAGTGCTGAAACTTTTGTAATAGATCTTGACTTGTTACTAGTAAGTCTCCTTCTTGGGTAGTCTCCGTTACGACTAACTCTCTTAATTTAAGTAAAATTCCTTTCGCTCCACGGTTAATGGCACACATGATAATATTTAAAGATAGTAATTTATGGCACAAACAAGGATCTCCGTGACTATTTTATCTTTGACAACCAATTTCATCATCAAAATCGACCAATTCACATGCATTCCTCCAATAATTGTAGCTACTGCATCCCTAAAACTATATTAAAGCTCCCCAAACTAAGATGCAAAAAGTTTCAACTATCTCAATACCTTGAAACACCATTTTAACTTTTTTGCAAATTTCTTCTAGTTTCACTATTATACCAGTTCCCATTAAAACTCCAAAGCTCCTATATTGTTAGTGGGTAAATTAAACTTCTTAACTACCTCCTTGATACAAAATTGTGAGTTGCATCACAATCAACTAACACAATGACCTTTTCTCCTATCAGTTTGCCTAGCACCTTCATCATCTTTGGTGGAGTTAATCCCACCACATAATTAACCGACAATTCCACTACCTTTTCAAAGCATTCAGTTTCTTTTTCCATGCCTTGAAACTGCATTCCATCGGTGTATGCCTCCTTCTCCCATTTTTTGGCATACCAGAACTTGTAATTTTTTCATTTTACATTGATGTCTCACATTGAATTTCTCATCGCAAAGATAACGCAACTTTTTTTTTTGCTTGACCTTCAATCCAGCATTCGTGAGACATTGAATGTATTTGTTATGTCGTTACTGTAGTTTCCCTTCTTTCCATAACCTCTCGGTCATTTGTTCACTACCAGTTGCTATCCCATGACACCATGCAATGGTGAGGATGACGAATAAGAGGTGTTTTGAGCTTGCACTCAAAGGATTATTCTCTGTTTCACATTACCATTTTATCTTCAATTCGGTGTGCCGCTTGCATTATTCGATTCAGGCTGTTAGGTCGAATTACCAATAATTATGCTCTAATTTCTACTTGTAACCCATTCATAAATGCGGCCTCCAAGATGTATTCATGCAAATCATTAAGGGAAGAAGCCATCCTCGCAAACTGTTGCGGGAATTATTGAACGGTTCCTTTTGGCTTAAGAGCCAAAAAGTTCTTTGATAGTGTGCCATCTTGCATCGATCAGAATCTCTCTAGCAACTAAAACTTAAAATCTCTCCATTCTCTAAAGGCTCACCATAACAGCTTTCCTTTTTCCCCTCTCAACCCACTAATTGATGATAAAAGAAAATCTCTCTACCCTATACGCTTGTTCATCAAGGTTTCCTCCTTCAAAAATAGGCATTTTCAGCCATCTACATCTACCATCATTGAGAAAACCAAAATTGCTGACTTCTCAATTTGCAAATGTCCTCCTTCCGAGTCACCAGTGTCATAAAACCCTCCTTCCCAACAACTAGCGTTTTGATAATCGCCATTTTTTGACGGATCAAGCAGCCCTAGATTGTCAAACTTGCCTATGTCAGTCGGTCGGCCGCCACGCTCATCCCCTTTGGGCAGTCTCGTCTATGCCAGTTGGCCGCTGTCCAACCATATTTGTGCTGCCTTTTGGGCAGCTTCTGTTGCTAGGGTTAGGCTTTCTAACTTCCTCAAAGTTGTTTTCATCCATTTTTCTATGTCTTCTCTCATCACCCGCTGCTCACACTGAAGTACTTCCCTGACAACTACTTTTTCTCGAACGATTCTGTTTTCACATCAATTTTGTTGCCTGCCATGTCGGATCCTTAACCACTCTGATACCCATGATGGGTTCCTTGCAAAAAATAGTTACTCACAGGAAAATCGATAGAAAAATCAACTTGATTCATGAAAACTGAGCGACATTTGAGAAGCCTCCAACTCTCCCCAAAACCTTGGATTACAAAAACATAACCATGATCCATCTCCCTAAACACTACAAAATACTAGCGATGTCCTTCAAAATAAATAACATTATTTATAATAATTAAACTAATTAATTATTTAATAGTAATTATGAAACGACCCTTAATAGTTACTCTTTGTTAGTTTTCTTCGTGCGTCTAGAATTTGGTGAATGTAATTTGGGGTCTATCAGGGTATTCTACCTATAACATGGTTGGTACAAAAGTCATCTTTTATTCTTCCTACAATCTATTGGAAAATCTATAATTTTAATTTTATATTTCTTACAGGCCGTTGAAGGGGTTGCCTAGATGTCCTTTGGCAGACATGGAGACAAAAGGGGAAGAATTTGTAGAGTGGGATAACTGGTCACGAAATCAGCTCATGTCTGCAGGGTCTGATTTGTTGGGGAAGTTCTCCAATCTTCAGGTACCAAACGTTTCTGCTTGATTGAGATTGTCTTTGGTTTTGAACGAGGTCTTCTTTCCTCAATGCCATCAGATATGTGGAACAATAATGTCGTATTAACTTGATTGATTTGGTTTATTTTGATATTCAAATAGTCCTTTTAAAAAAAATAGATTTTCAACACTCTTTTTTTCTTTTATTTACGAAATAAATGTTTCTGTTGCTTTCTAGTATATAGTGTTTGCTAAGGTGCTGCTCATGAGGACCCGGGATTTACTATTCGATGGAAGGGTCTCTTCATTGCTAGGAGCAAGAACTATTTCATGGTGGCTTGCTAGGACCACATTTCTTCAACAGAGAATTTTAGATGAGATGTCTTCGTCTCTGTTTGATCTTTTGCAAGTTTTTATGAATGAAACTTTTGATGATTTTGGTACTTCCGAAAGTGTATTAAATTATTGGGGTGGAAATTTACATGAAGAAGAAGCCCTGACCATCGTCTCAATGGTTAATTTAGAAGCTGGGATAGTCAAATACTATTATTCGCGAGTTGATGCTTGCAGGTAAGATATTGAGAAAGCGTTATTCATTTATTTCCTTTTTATGTTCTCTTGTAAATGCTATTGGTAGCTTTTCTGATTGTATGGTCTTTGTTCATTAATGTAACAACATCATGTTTTTTTAACCCTAAATATGAAATATTTTGATTTTGACAGTGATTCTTAATGTATGTGAAGGCTGATATTATGTGTCGATAAATATAACTTACTTTAATGTGATTGACTTTAAATATGTTAGAACAAAATACTTCACATTTATCTAGAACGGTAAGTTATCAGTCAAGTTCTTTGATCTCATTATTGTTGAGCATGAGTTGGCGTTACAAGTGTTGAATAAATTGTGGAAACCTAGTACTCCACCTAGTTCGGTCTTTTTTGCTTGAATCGGTTGCCAGGAGTCGATTCTCATAATGCACATCATTCAGAGGTAAGGATTTGCTTTTGGAATTATTTGTTTTGTGCTGGAAGGAGGAACAGGAAGGGAGCATCTCCTTCTTCATTATGATGATGCCTATACTCCCTTTGCTTTGTTGATGTCGATTTCTATTTACAGTGTTCTAGTTGAATGGAAAGGGTTGGGGGGTTGGGAGAAGAAGATGATGGCTAAATTAAGTTCCTCTTTGTTTATTTTTGGTGTTTTTGGAACAAAAGTAGTAGGTTGAATTTGATGATGAGAACTTTAATTTAGATGAGGTTAAGAGATTTGTTTATATTCAACTTTTTTTGGTGGGGGAGACCGAAGGGTTAGATATTGTTGGTGGACATTCTGTCAATAATGAGGTGTGCTTTTTTTTTTTTTTAGCGTCGTCTCATCCTTTCCTATTGTTGTTCCTGTATCTATTAATCGAATCCCAGCTTGTCGTATTTTCATTAATTGTTTTCTTACTGGGTATCTTTTCTGTTTTGAGGCTTCATTTTCAGCAAGCTGAAGCAGCGTCTGGTTTTCAACTCTCTGTTACCGGAGCACTTGGTTTTCGCACTGTACATCAGGTAAATACATTTAGATATCCTTTTGTTATTCTTGTTCAAATGTTTTCTTGCTTCATACAACATGAATTATTATATAAATAGATTGAACCCAAGGCGCAAATGGTTCTTGTTGGAAATGCAAACTCATTTAGCTGTGATCCTTCAATTCATACACCTGATTCTAGTGTTGGTAAAGACAACAGTCATTTACATCATTCTGAAGACTTTGAGTCTGTAGATATATTGAAGGCGCCAAAATTATTGGACAGTAGTGCTGCTCCTCCTCTAAGGGAAACTCAACAAGCAGTTATTCTTGCCAATTGTCTGTTAATTGAAAAGAGCTGCCGACTTGATGAAATGCAAAGTAAGTGTCTTTTGTTTCATTTGAATTGACTGGTGCTTTGAGATCTAGTTTTTGTTTCAATACGATTCATCACTGTTTTTTTTTTTGTCTTAGTTTGATTATTACTACTCAAACCAGGTTAAACTTCAGTATCTATCCAACTAAATATAGTGGACAAAACATTTTTGCATTAAAAAATTAACTTTATTGAAGCATGACACGACCTTCCAAGAAGACTTAGTGGTTTTCGAAAATAACTAAAGTTTAGTTGTCATGTAAATAACGTCCATAATTTGTCCACCCAGCCTCATTGTTCTCTTTATTTTTTTATTTGTAAATAGTCTTTTAATACCCCTTCGTTGAAGGGTGTAATGTACTTTACATCATTTTGTTTAATGTTAAAAGTGGAGATTTGCATGATAAGTTTCCTAGAATGTGTAATTATAAAATTTCCTATTCAACTTCAGTGAGATTTGCACAAAAGTTTCGCACCTGTGATGGCTTTTAATTTCGTTCTTTGGGAATTATTTTATTGCAGGATGGGATATGGCACCGTACATAGAGGCAGTAGATTCTCAGCCTTCATTGCAATTTACAGTTAGTTAACTAGCTAATAATTTGTTTTGTTTTATTTCAGTTAAGTTTTCTGCTAAAGACATCTCGACTCGTTCACATCATGTTCTTTCTATCCTCCACATCATGATATGTCCTCACCCTCTGTCCACTTACCATGGTGTTATGAATGTACACTAGATGCTGCTTTTAGTGCTTCTCCAATTGGTGCAGAATCCTCTGTGACATTTCCCAATTCATTTGAGTCTGGTTTGTTTTTCTTTGACACAGATTTTCTCGCAACCACTAAGACATCTTGCATCGGGTGTCTTCTAATTAATGCAAGATCTTGGCTACATTCTAAGCCAGGTGCTCAGTCAATCTTTCTAATTCTAGTAAATGCTGCAACTCGTGCTTAAGAGCTTCCGATTACTTGTCCATAAATTCCACCATTCGTCGGTCTTTTTCTGAGCCATCAAAATTGACTCCTGATAGGTATCTGATTTACACTAACTTTGAAAGTGCTAATTACCTCCCCAATTCTATTCCAAATTCTTCCTCCTCTCCGTTACTCCCCTCCTTTTATTTTCGTCCAAATACTCTATCTAATCATAATTAGCAGGAATTTGAAACTCAAATCTAAATATCAATGTAATCTATCAATTTAATTTATCTACCTAACTAGTGTCATTTATTCATTTTATGCCATTAATTTAATTTAATTGGTGGCTTATCAATTTCATGTCCTTCTGTGTTCAATAGTTGTTCTCAACCGTGAACTCTAATTTTGGCACTTCGATTTTTTAGATAAGGCGATTCTGTGATATTTTACGGGTTCGATGGGAGTCAACTCGTAGCCGAACAAAGGAACGAGCACTTTTGATGATGGAGAAATTGGT
This sequence comes from Begonia loranthoides, assembly GCA_022433065.1. Taxonomy (NCBI): domain Eukaryota; kingdom Viridiplantae; phylum Streptophyta; class Magnoliopsida; order Cucurbitales; family Begoniaceae; genus Begonia; species Begonia loranthoides. The sequence goes on along the minus strand of CM039482.1, from coordinate 2,005,016 downwards.
ATGAGGTGCATTGTTTTCCACATTACATCTTGATTAAGATGGAAAGAAAAATATCCCATATTTTTGGCTTTATAAACTCCTTTTGCGATTTGATTTTATCCTTTTTCTCTATTTGTTGTTGCATCAATCCTAGGATGTTTTATGAATGGTGTAGTACAGTAAGTTGCATTGGAGAAATTCAATTGATTGTTAGTTGATAATTTAGATATTTGAATGGAAATAACTTAATTTCTACAATATTTGATAGACTTTCTTGTTGACGTCAGATGTTTATGCTCTTTAATTATTTTATATATTAAGTGACCATACCAGGAAGAACCCAATATGGATAAAAGGGGCAATATTGTGCGCGAGACTTGTGTAGTTAATTCCTTGCATACCTAAAAAACCCAAGTCTTATTTGGACTACTTTTTGTTGATCTTTCACCAATAGTACGTCTATATTGTACAACTGGGAGTAAAAATCTTAGGTTAGTTTTATATTTTTTAGGGCAGGTAGATTGGACTTGGTACATATTTATTTGGCGTCATGTTCTTGCCTCATGGCTTTTGCAACATTGGATAGTGATCCAGTAGTAGTGATATCTAATGTTCAATTGAATAGTTTATGCTTGCACCATGAAAGCCGTGTGCAATCTTTCACATATCTCGTCCAAAAGCTCCTTAAGGGCAACAAGTGGATTTGGACGGCTTTTATCTCGTTTCACATCTTTGTTTTTCAGGTTAGGGATTATTATTATTTTTTTCTTGGGTTAATAAACTAACTTTAATGCTAGAAATCATATTATAAAAGTGAACTAGAAATCACCTTGTAACAAGTTACAAAGTCATACCAATTGGCACGAACCAAAAAAAAAAAAAAAATCCAAATTATTCTGAAGTGTTAGCCGTAGATGCTAATATATGCAGTCTTTCAAAAAATAGTAATTTCCTCGTGTTCCTTTCATCCTCTCCCAAAAATTGGAGAACATCATCACTGAGTTTTTAGCTCAATGATTAGCTGCTTGAATTGTCATGTTTTTATTTGGTAAATTGTCTATCAAACATGTTAAATATCTCCAGGTTCAGGATGTCTACGACGATTACCCAGGAGTGATAGCAAGAATTCCCTTTAGCTATGTTGTCTATATACCTACTTTTCCTGCCTTGCGGAAGTAAGACAACTGCTCTTGTAACGTCTAACTGCAAATGATTTAATTTTTGAGTTGGATTGTTATCCTCTTACATTGTTTCCTCAAAGTGCATTCTCTTTCCACATACTCTCTCTCTCTCTCTCTCTCTCTCTATTGCCATCTCTCTTATGTACAGGGAATATGGGGAACTCTTGGTACGCTATGGTCTCATAGGGGAGGCTACTAAAATTTTTGAGGAGTTAGAGTTGTGGGATAATCTTATTTTATGCTACCGGTATGATAATTCTTATTTTGCTGCACATTAAGTATATTATTAAGCATTGCTGACATTGGCGTTTAATGTGACATGTGGGGCTAGCTTATTAGAGAAAAAATCAGCAGCTGTTGAACTCATCAATGCACGCATATCTCAAGTGCCCAATGACTCCAGACTCTGGTTAGTAGCTAACCTCTTTGTGACCTTTGTACTGAGAAAGAAACGGTTTATTTTTGTTTTTTTTAAACCTCCTTAAATGCTACTAAAACTTATGCTTATAGGTTATATTTTGAACTAGAAGGTGTATTTTAGCAGTAATCTCAAAATAGCATTCATATTTATGAGATGCAAATTAAGAATGGAAACATTTGAATTTGGTTGTGTATGAAGTTGTTGTAGCTGAAATCCTTGCAAGAAATAGGAGATAAATTTTCTTTAATTATAATATTAAAGTAAAGAACTGTGCATAACCTTCTAATATTTACTGAAACGAACTTCCTTGCTGTTAAACCAGCTTTCTTATTCTTCTTGAAAGTAGCTCTATGAAGCATTCTTATAGACCTCATAGAATTCCTCATAATTATTTTCAGTTGTCATCTGAATGAAGATGGAAAAGCAAAAGACATAAAAAATATTAAGAAAGTAGGACAAAATACTCTTGATCAATGACTCTCCCTCTAGAAAGAAATAGGTCCTTCCAGTTTGTCACGACCTATAGGCGGGCCGGACAGAAATGTCGGCCAAATAACCCGGTCCTTGGAGAGGACCCAAGTTAAAATTTGTTGAAGAGTTATATAAAATTTGCAGTCATAGTCCACTTGTGATGGGCCACGGTCCATATAGTGATTGCAAGAGTATATAATGCGGAAACATAAAATTACATGATCCAAAAATAAACTGTGCGTACAAACCAAAGTCCAGAAATTGATCCAGAATACCATAGAATTTATCCAACAGTTTACCAACTAGGAAATGAAGACACAACTAGAGAAATGAAAGAGGAAGGGAAGCTAAGTCTTCAATTCGATTTCGCGCAGGCCTAGTTTTCTTTTCTTGACCTAGAGGGAAGGGGTTGTTGGGGTGAGTGATGCACCTCACCCCAACAACCTGTAAATACTTGAAGAAATATGGAAATATCCTCTACGAATTAGAAAATATGCTTGAGAGAATTTAAGTCGGCGGAAATAGTAAGTAGTGTAGCTTGCCGCTCCTGTATGGATGACTTTGTGAATGAAAACCTTCTTGATGGTTGAACACCTTTTCACACACTCTTCCTTCAAAGAGTAAGAATGTGGATGCCAATAAGAGAACTTACTTAACTCCAAATAAGTCCAATCTTGTGATGCCACTCACACATGGATGACTTTGGATGCAACTCACCTAAGTGTTAAAAAAATAATCACTCCAATTTCGAAATAAAGCAAGAGCTTTTATTAATCAAACTTTAATGCCTAAAACACAAGCATTATGTGGCTTTATATAGCTATTTAAAAAGTATGAAATGGGAAATAACATAATAGGAAACATACTAAGTATTCAATCTACGAAATTGATGATTTTTGGCAGCTATTTTTCTTCAAGAATTGCCATGAATTTAAGCTAAATGACATGACATGAATTAGGGTGGGCTTTGAGCTGAATTTAAGTGCTTTCATTTTTTGCATTACGGAAAAAATATAGGTGCTCACTGGGTGATGTTACAATTAATGATGCTTGCTACGAGAAAGCCCTAGAGGTTTCAAACAATCGATCAGCCCGAGCACTGGTGACATTTTTCTCCATTATTTCTTTTTACACCAATCTTTGACAAATCTACTATTAGATTTATTGATCATGTCATGCTTCATAGAGATCCCTCGCTAGAAGTGCATACAATAAAGGGGACTATAAGACAGCTCAATTACGATGGTAGGTTTTGTTCGAAGCATTTGGAATGATGTCAAGAGATAATGGACCAATTTAACTGGTTTTTATCTTAAGTGCATTTTCTAAATTTTTATAGGGAGTCTGCATTGGCCTTGAATTCTCTTTATCCAGACGGCTGGTTTGCTCTAGGGGCTGCGGCGTTAAAGGTAACTTTTTTGTGTTCTTGTTGGTCATTTATCTTTATGTATATCAATTTATTTTCAGTTAGAAGTGTAGACAAATGAGAATTATTTTATCATACTTTTGTGAACAATTTGATGGCAATAATTGCAGGCTAAGGATATTGAAAAAGCATTGGATGGGTTTACTCGTGCTGTTCAACTTGATCCTGAAAACGGAGAGGCTTGGAATAATGTTGCTTGTTTGTATGTTACCCTGATTTATTACTTTACTCTCTCTGCTCTTTTTTTCATAATACAATGCTATAATTATAATTCATTTTTAGAGTTGATGAGACACAAACTATGTAGTTATGTATTGGGATGACCTATTTGACTAGCAAGTAGGTGTGTCATGTCCTTGATAAGTTTCTATGAGGAATATCGTATATGAACATACATATTTTGTGCTAATTGTTTCTTTATTTCTAAATCCATTGAACATTAGAGAACAGTATGTTAGTGAGTCGTTTTCACTTTTCTAGAATATAAGAAGGATGGTTTCTATGAAGGTGAATGAAAATTATCTGTTCTATTCATTATGCTGAGTTAAGTACAATCTATTTTTGTTTGTGGTACAGGCATATGATCAAGAAAAGGAGCAAAGAAGCTTTCATTGCATTTAAAGAAGCCCTGAAATTCAAGTTCGGTCTTCATTCTTTATTTTCGTAACAATAAAAGTTTATATGAAAAATACATCCTTCAATTTCTTGATTAAGATAATTACAGATAGTAGACATAAAAGAGGACTTTTAGCTGTCATTGCAAAGATGAGACTTTGTATTTGAGCTAACACTATTTGTAACAGACGAAACAGCTGGCAGTTGTGGGAAAACTATAGCCATGTTGCTATGGATGTGGGCAATATTAGTCAGGTATGCTTATCTCTGCCTGGATTCTGAAATTACTTCTGGTAGGAGATTGAATGCCTGCCCCTTGATGACCTTTCCTAAAAATATAAATACACTTAAGTAGAGTAGAAACATAGAGAACCATAAACTGAATTTCTGTTCAAAATAAAACTCATCTAATAGCTAAATGCAAACTGCATCATTGGTTAGTTTCCATCCAACTTTTTGTCAAGTTTTCAATGCTCCTTTACCCAGAGGATTGAAAACCCCAAACCAAACTTATTTATTTTTTCTGTTTTGCTGTAGGGATGTGCAGCATGTTCTTGTCAATAGTTCTTTATTGTTGAAATATAGTCTATTGTTGCAATGTCTTCATTGTTGAAATACATTGACTTTTCTAACATTCTTGAATTCATAGAACAAAGATGGACAAAACAAGAGGGAATTGTATTGACGATACTCCTTCCATCCAAACGGTTAGAGGCTCACGAGTTTTTCAGGAGACTCGGTACTCCCACTAACCAGATTCTCCACACCCTCCTTTATTTTTCCTCCTATTTATATCTTCTCATCCCCCACAATCTATCCCCTAACCAAACAGATTCCTGCTGCCTCCCCACTCCCCTTCGCACCTTCCTGCTGGTCCCCCTTTTGTTTCTTAGGTCTTTTTGCATGTGTATCTTATCGGGGGCCCATCACATTCCTCTAAGTGCACTCATGCTTTGGTCAAATGGGTTTATAGGCAAGGTTCCTATTGCATTTTCAAACGTAACAAAGCTCAAATAGCTTAATTTGGAAAGAATATGCTTAGTTGAAAGCTTCCATGGAAAATTGTGCTTGAAATGCAATTTTATGGTTAATTTGTCAACATGATTTCTACATCAAGGGAGCGAGGGAGAATTTTAAAGCATGAATGTGAGAGCGAGAATTTTAGAAGCTTGAGTGTCACCTGAAAAATTAGACAGCATTTTGGATGGAACCCATTATGTGATACAACTCTTAGTTGAGAGAGTGTTTATGAAATATAGTTTAGGTTATCTTGGGCCACTAACCTTTTGAGAGGTTAGTGTACTATTTGCATATCCCTATCTGCGTGTTTGTTAAAATTGATTGTTTGCCGATTAAAGATTGCTCTACTGTTTGGTATGGAAGATGAGATGCATTGTTTCTTGTTCATGGGCATAATTTTCTCGAACTTTATGATAGGAACTACATTTTTATTGAAGAAACTCACACTTTCACACACGTTTTCAGGCTTTTGAGACCCTGAAGTCTCCCCTCTCTTCCTCCTCAAAATACTTGATAATCCCCTCCCCAGCTACACCTATTTTTTATATAATAGCCTTGACTTACAACTAACTAAGTAACTTCTTTTATTAATTTTTTAACATATTATTACTTCTGCCCTAAAAAGATATTTTGTCCTCGAGGTGGAAAAAAATGAAAAATAAGCTTCTAATCTACATCTTCACGATCTGCTTCTCCAATAAGACATCTTCTCTAATGAATTTGAAATCGTAAAACTGTCTCTATCAATTCACTCTCAATAACAAGCAACAATGGTTGGATGGTGACTCACTTTTTCAAAGAAAAACCTCAGCCCTTTTTCAGGATAGTCAGCTTCATAGGTCTCCCCAAAGAGTGGATTAAAAGGCCATCAAAGTCTGCCTTCTGTTGAAGCATAACCAGAAACAGCAAAAGCAGCTATGTTTAGAATTCTCATCAAATCATTCCCATGCTTTCCCAGATCTAGTGCGTGATCAACCAAGTATGAGTACTATTGATGATTGACCACAAACCACCAGTGTTTTCTTTCTCCTTTGGTTCTGGCAAGTTATCTCTTCTTTTAACTAGTGGATTTTTTCTTCTACTGATTTGCTTCTCACATCCATGATGATAACCAGAAAATGAATAGTCGTTATCATGTATACAAGTATTTTCCAAGGATTCCCTACTACGGAAGGAAGCGCTTCTTAAAGCTTATGAAGATGAGAAATAATTTGCGTCAAAATAAATTCCATCATCTTCATCTGTGTCAGCATCTCCACACCATCCTGACTTTCATTCCGTACTTCATAATCTGCATGCTGCCCTTGGACATCACTGAGTAAAAATCCATTAAATGCCCAATAGCTTTTGTTGAAATGCTCTCCATTTTTTAACCAATTTTTATCTAAATGGTACATAGTTGGAGTTGGCCCAACAATTCCCTTGGAGTTACAGTTTTCTGGAAACAAGTTACTTTTTTTTCTTCTTCTTTCATTGGAGTTATAGTTTTCTCCTTTGCTGGCTCCTCCATTTCCACCGGTGCCAGCTCCTTCCTTCCCACCGTCACCGGCTCCTTCTCACCTACAGTCGCTACTTTCCCACCTTTTTCCCAGATTTTTTTTCGTTACTAGCTCTTCGTGCGTGACTGTTTGTTCGCAACAAATTTCCTCGACTGCTAAACGATCCTAAATTTCATTTTCCCCAAATTGTAAACCCTAAAATTTTTCTCAAATTGATTTACAAATTAAGTTAAATTAGGTCGTTATAAACCCTAAATTACAAAATTTTGTAAATCTTGAAAATACTAAAATCATTATTTTATGCGGAAGTATTTCAGAAAACAACTATATTTATTTGCAAAATAGTCTAAGTGCACTTATTAGAGTTTGTCCAATTAATTCTACTTTATAAAGTAAATTTTATAAATTAAACATTACTAAATAAAATAAAACATAATTTATTTAAAATCCAACTGCAAACAAAATATATTTAAATCACCTTAATAATTGAAACATTAAGTAGAGTTTATTTTAAAATATTAAACTTGAAATATCAATAAAATTTAATCCTCTGACCCAATAATGATATTCTTAATGTCTTCCTATATATGTTCTTCTGTTTCGAGAAAATCCTGGATCAGCGTCAGTTCATCTTCAGATAAAAATTCACATACATTACAAAATTAAAGGTCAGATAAGTCAGTAAGTAAAAACACATGCATACATGAATTAAGTCCATGCATTATCAAATTTCCATGCTTTAAGTTACATACTAGTTAGGTCTCATTTTCCAACCTTACTATGTGTTCAGACTTTCATTAGTCATTTCAACATTACTATGCGTTCCAGCTTTCATGAAACCAACAGTTTCTTACTCTCATAAGGTTTCATTAGTCATCACGTATCGTGCTTTCCGTCAATTCCATTTGATTCATGCATTCATACTCACATAAATAATGTTCTATAAATTTATCTTTTAAATATCATATGTCAATTCCTAACAATGCATGTCCAAGTAAAATATCAAAATTAAATAACAAAATGAGTATAAGGAAAATAATACAGATCTTGTGATGTAGAGCCTATGACCAAAACGTTGTAAAACTTGTGTTTTACTTACCTGGACTCGAGAGAGTAGGGGTTTCGGGAATTTTTGGGCTTTAGAATAGCTTTCCTGTTGGAATAATTTTTGTGATTAAATTCCTACTTAAATTCTAAAGAAAACCTTGAAGAGTTTAGGTAGAAATTCTTTATTCGTAATAATCTTAGATATATCGGAGTTCAATTCGGATCGGGAGTATTCAATATGGCTAGACCGGTTTGGTTCAGTTCGTTGGACTGGGTCTTGTTCGGTTTGGTTGGTCGGTGCGATTCAATTCTTCTAAATCTGTTCGGTTTGGTTTGGTTCGGTTTAATGAAATGGGTCTGGTTTTGTTTGGCTTGCCAGTTCACTTGATCTGGACTGATTCGGTTGGGCACTCCAACAAAAGAACTCGATTCCGCCGCTTTTTCTTCGTTCTTCAGCGAGTGACAGAGAGCTTTTTCTCTGCTTCGCGAGGAGAGGGCTCCTTCCTCTCGTTGAATGTTGTCGGTCGTTGCGGTAGGAGGTAAATTTCGTCGCGCTAGAGGAGCTTGACCGGAGAAGAACATTGTGGCCGTGAGGAAGGGTTTCATTGCACTGGAGTTATGTTTCAGAGCTCAAGAGAACTCTGCGTTTTTTGTGTGGATTCTTCTTTACGGTGAGACCCTCAATTTATAGGAGAGGTCTCACCATTCTTTCGTTAAAAAGAATGGTCATGAACCTGTCCTTTCATCGTGGCCAGATTCAGCAACGGAAAAGGAAAGAGGATTGATTTCCTGATAACAATCAATCCTGCTTATAGAATTTGAAAATCAAATTAATTTAGGGTTTGATTGATTTTAATTTGGGAAATTTATTGTGAATTAATTCTCGATTTTGGCAAAATTGCTGGAATTTGGAAATCTTGCATTGATACGTTACAGCTGCTGATTCTCTTTCTCTGTTCAGCTTTGTGGTTATTTTCATCCTCTTATTACTTCGCCCAAAAACCTTATCCTCCCCGACAATCTTCGGTGCCTTCATTCTTTCTTTTCTGATGATTATTTTTTCGTGTTCTTCCAATTCCCTCACTCCGAAATTGATTTTGAAGTTGGTATTTCAAATCTCTCCAAGAATTAAAGGATCATCTACTAGTTTCCCATTAATACCTAGACAAAACAAGACCTGCAAAACACTTTCTTGCTACGTCCAATTGTCAATTGATTGATATAAAATAACCTTTCAGCACGTAACAGCCACCACTCCGGATCCATTCCTCTGTAAATCGGTAACTCTAGTTTACAGTGTAAGAATTCCACCATGGAAAATTGTCGAGCCTCATTGTTCTTTCCATATCTGTTTGTTTAAGAACTTCTTGGATTTCTTTCCATTCCAGAATTTCTTGGTAATTCCTTCTTCCCAACGAAGGTTGGTGCTCTTATTGCTAGCAATCTTGCGAATTGCTCTTGGATAATCATAAGATTGTGTTCCATCTTATCCATCTTTTCTAGCTCTTGATTTCTACCATATATCTTTACCACTCTTGCCATTCTACCATGCTTTCTTCTTGAGGCTCCCTCACCGTTTGAACCCCCAGAATTATAGCTTTGAAAGCAAATTGATAGGAATTACACTTTTATTGAAGAAACTTACACTTACACACACTTCTAGGCTTTTGAAACCCTAGAGTCTCCCTTCTCTTCCTTCCCAAAATACTCGATAAGCCCCTCCCCAAATACATGAAGTCTTTATATGATAGTCTTGGTTTACAACTAACTAACTAAATTTTCTTTATTAATCTTCTAACCTATCGCTTTCCTAAGTGTCAATGCTGGACACTTTAACGTCGTAGGTGGGGACTTAACTGTAATATGTCCTGGTATGTGTCCAAAATTAAGTCTTGTGGGAGTAAAATCATAATCATAACGATTAGAAAGTATCCCGTACCTTGGATACGGGTGGCCACCCACTCATAAAAGGGGTTTTTCTAAATAAGGTTGTAAAGGAATTGAGCACGAAGAGTGTGGTCCCAATTATAGTCATGGTTGATGATGATGAAGTGATTAAGTATGCACCTCTACCGTCAGTTGCAATTTTTTAGAAGAATAGTAGCTTGTCCATGTAAGTTGGTATTAAAACTGGAGGTTGATGCTCAAATCCCCGTGATTGCAGAGATTTTTCCAGGTGAGGGAGAATGATGGGGAAGCGTCACTTGTACAGGGGATGGGCCGTCCTTGTACAGGGAATCTTAGGGCCTTCAATGGGTTGGGATCAGGGAATTCTTCTGTCTCATTTAATACTTAGCAGAAACTTACAGCCTTCTTTTATAGACCTAACGACTTAGGAGAGCTGTAAACTTTGAAAGATAAACATAATAATCTAGAAAGGAAATATGTAAATGATACATTTGAATTTAAATTGAAAATATACACTATTAATGGAATCAAATCTGATCCTTTTAGCTGGAGCACTGGTCAAACCTGATCTTTGGTTTTGGTTTGATATCTTTGCAAATTTTAAGCAAAATTGTTGATTTTTGTTTGACCACTACAGGTTATATTGCTTGCTATCATATTTTGGATCATTTCTTCGAGTTCCTGTTTCTTTGTCTAAATGTTAGTCAGCATCTTCTGTTTTTTTTTTTTTTTTTGCTTTTTACGAAGAGAGTGAAATTTAGGCACTGGTAATCTTCTTGTCTGCTAGATACTTTAAACTTTTTGCGAACTTTTTTAATTAATAGTGCAAATATATTTAAAAAAGAGGTGCAATGCTTCAAGTTGAATCTGAGCTCTACAAGATCAATGTCATTTGTGTTCCTTAAAGTTAAATTTTTTGTAGTAGAACTTTGTTGCCTTTATGAATGATGTGATGCTTTCCCTTGTAAGGCTATGGAGGCTACACATATGGTGTTGGATTTGACAAGCAATAAAAAAGTTGATGTTGTGTTACTGGAGAGAATAATGATAGAGGTGGAGGGAAGGTTTTGGAGTAGTAATTCTGTGTCTACTATGGGGAAGCTTGATGATAATGGTATCAGCCAAATTGATCCCATTGATTATCGAGAAGATTCATTGAATGACAAAACACATCTAGAGTCCGAAACAGGAAAAAGACGGGAAACCGAGCTTATGGTGGAGTTATTGGGTAAAGTTCTACAGAAGGTGTGGATTTTTTTTTAATTCATTTTTACTTCATTTTTTTTATTTATTGTATGCAAGCCAATAACTTAGTTGTGAGCTATAACACATTGGTCTCGTAAATAGCAACATAAAACTAATGGTTTTGGTAGAAATATCACATAGTGACACAGTAGATGTAATGTGCTTCTGATCATACATCAATTGTTGTTGCGTGCCTATACTAGCCTACTAGAGGTGTGAACATTTAAGTGGCCATTGTTGTTCTTGTGAGTAATGTTAGAAGAACACATTATTTAGTATGATCAAGGGAATTTTCTGATTGAAAGATTACATATTTTTTGAGTATTGATAACATGCAATCAAAATAGAAAAAAAAGGAAGGTTCTAACTATCTATAACTAGCGAGTACATTGATTGCTTGAATTAGTAAATAGTCGCTACTTGGATTTTGTATCCATCGTATTTGTTTCCTGGAGAGAATAGTCAATTTGTTGTTGGAGATATTTTGTATACATTCGGATTTTTTTTTTTAACCAGAATACATGACATTTATTTTCTTCCAATTCTACTTTTAGTTTTCTTTAATTTGAATTGGAGATATTTCTAGGTTTTTTTGTGTTTGATGTTTAATGGTTTAGGTGGATGCAAAATTAGGGGAGGTATAAGCCTAATGCTTATCCTAGTGGAACCAAACTACTGTTTGGTTCTTTTTTATATTTTCTGGTAAAATATTTAAAACTATTTTCAGTAGCGGGTAATTTTATGTTATGTGATTGCTGAAACTATGCAATGGAGTCATCACTCAAAGCAAATATATCAATGCATGTTGAAAACACCAAAAAGAGTTTATCGTTGACTGATTTGACTGACTAAAGCTTTAATTTCGTTCTGAACTTTTACTGGATTTCATAGTTAGTTGGAAATTTTTTTTAATGGTCGTGAATTTGTTTTTTGAGTTCAGTAGTTAATACATCAAAATACAATTGTTGTTTCTTATTAAAAATATGCTCTATTTGTCTTTTTTCTTTTCAAAAGTTTTTCTTAAAGTTAAGCTGTGTTTTAACCTCGTAACATTTCTGTGATATGAAACATGTGCAATCCTATCTTGCTTCTGTTCTGAATTATCAAATGAGTGGTTGACAGAAAATGACACGTGAGGAAATTGATACTGTTTTGTTTTATCATATAGATAATTCGAAGTGGTAGTGGAGCTGATGTCTGGGGCATATATGCAAGATGGCATAAAATCAAAGGAGATCTTACAATGTGCTCTGAAGCCCTTCTAAAGCAAGTTAGATCATATCAGGTAATACCAACCCAAATTAAATCTTGCCATTTGTAAACTATGTGCCTAATATCACTGAGTAACAAAAATGCGTTCAATGTAAAGAAAATTCGGTGTTTATAATTTCATTGGTATAGTGACCATGCTTACCCTTTTATCAAATAAAGCATTGTTGTCTAAATGATAAAACATTGCAAGCTTAAGAAGGGAAGGTGGATTATCTGTCTTTAAAGTTAGTGAAAACATGAAGTTCTTTTATATTGAATAGTCATTGAGGTTTCATCCCCTTCTCTTTTTCAGGGAGTTGATTTATGGAAAGATGAGAATAGATTTAAAAAGTTCTCTCAAGCATCCTTGGAACTTTGCAAGGTGTACATGGAAATTTCGAAATCTAATGGTAGTCAACGTGAACTGTTTGCAGCTGAGATGCACCTTAAAAATACCCTTAAACAGGCAAGAAACGTTTGCTGAATTTGACTGTGTTTAGATTGAAAGACTTGGGGTGTGAACTCCCCTCCAGCCAACCTTATTCTGCCATCCCGTCCAAAGGCCGACCTCTAGCCAGCCTTTTGGTAAGAGCTAGGTCTGGGTTGGAGAGCCGGGACCAGTTTTGTAGGATTTAGGTTAGGGCCAGACCCTGCGCTTCAGGGTCAAGATGGTATAGACGTCATTATGGTATTTATAGAAGAAATATATAGGTTTAAATTAGTAAAAAAAATTGATGGTAAAGAAGCTTGAAGTTTCACATATTAGTAATGTAAACCTTGTCTTATGATTGTTCGCTAAATGATTTGAAGTGTCGCTCACCCACATTGGTGATTAATGCACACTGCATATACTGTTTTCTGATCTATTATTAGGACTTTTGATAAGATTTAAGCGATGTTAATGGAATTGCAGGCAGATAATTTCTCGGGCACAAAAGAATTCGGAGATCTTGAAGCTTGCTTAAACGAAGTGAGAGCAATGCTCCGAGATTGTACGAGGTAGCCTTTCGTGTAGTCTCTGGTTGCTGTGGAGTAAAATGATCGTCTGATAACTTAAGATCTGCTGACATTTTTGTTCAAATTTTAGGGGCAGATGTCGCAAAATTATGCCAAGTTTAGTAGTGAATGTACACAAGCTAAATTATACAGTCTTAAAACAGTGTTAAAGTTAGTTTCCAGTCCTGTACTGTAGTTCCTATGAAATGTTGTTTGCTTTTCCTGGTCGTTCTCGAGGGCTATATCTTATGAGAGTTTATGTATAGCAAAATGTACTTTATCTTGAAGTTTGATTCTCGGTCATAAAATTTTAGTCAGTGAGTTTCATAATGTTCTTTCTTTCTTTTGATATATTAGATAATTTATGTATCTTAAAAATGTATCCTATATATTGATATTTGATTGTCAGGTCAGTGGTAATGTAATCGAGACCGAATTTGTAATGTTCTATGATGTTTTCAGTATAATATTGTCTGTTTTGAGTTAAAGTTTGCCCGGTTTTGTTCTTAGGGTTAACCCAAAACACGTTGTACTAGATAGAGAGAGGAACGTTATTCATAAAATATATATTTTTTACTTTCTCAAACGATTTGAGATTGTGCACCTTTACTAATAGGAGTTTAACCCACACTTGGTCATTTCTTAATCTTTAAACGGTGGACTACCACAGAATTGCTACTAGAGAAAGGAATGACTGTCTGTCTTGATGTTGGTAGACAAAAAGGTCAACCAAAAAGGCTAAGATTTGACTTCAACTTTCAAAGCTTTCACAAAATGTGCATGGATTGATTGTTTAGTAATAATGGTATGTAACAATAGCCTACATTTTGCAGTTTCTAACCCACAACATGGTATTTGATTAGGCGTGATTTGTTCCAAAGATTCAGTGCTAAGATCAGCGCGCGTATTTTTGGAAGTTTGAATGCATTTAACCCGTCTTGGAACATAGTGGGAATGTCTCTTAGCTAGTGGGCTTATCTTGGATTTATTGGACATGGATATTTTTGTATGTCACGCCCAAAAAAAATATTTTTATTTATTTATAAAAACAAAATTAACAAAATAATCACAATGTCACGTAATAAATGTCAAGTCAATCATTGAATAATTTTTGCTAATAACTTCAATGTTAAATTATAAAAAATAGACGGAACAAATATTACAGTTACTTTTTTTGTTAAAAAAACGTTGTCTTTTTGCTACATAGCGTTGTCTTTCTGCGGCGGAACGTTGTTTTTTCTCTAAACAAATTTAAAATATTACTTTTCGCACGTAGAACGATTACTTCCCATTGCGAAAAGACAACATTCTGCTCGCATAAAGTAATTTTTCCTCTAGCAAAAAGTGAGATATTGGTGATGAACACTGGACGACGACGATGAACCAAGAAGAGAAGATGGTGATGAGAACTGAACGACAACGATGGACTAAGAAAAGTCATGCTAACGTTCAACAACGTTTTCATAAAATCAAAAACATAAGAATTCTTTCAATATGTAATGGTAATATTTGCATTGTTTTTTTTTTTTGTAGTTGAGTGTTTAAATTGTTAGCAAAAATTATTGAGCGATCGAATAAAATCATGGTTGACTGGTTAATTTTCCTTAGTAAAATTAAATAAAGCTTATTTTAAGCTAATTAATAATAAAAATATATTATTTCCCTCTCATTTCTTCCCTCCTTCCTCCCAACCCGTTCATCTTCATCCCTCCCGGAGTTCAGATCCCATTGTTGAAGAGCTTCGGGATTACAGCGAAGATTCCTCCTAATGGTTACAATCCCATACTTCACTGCTCTCACCACCTACTTCAGCTATGGCTTGCTTTTCGCCTTCGGTCAGTTCCGTGATCTTTTCAGGAAAGTCGTCGATTGGTGGAGTGCAAGCAATCTTCAGGTCTGTGTTTTTTCCTTTCATGATAGAAAAAATTGTAGATGAATTGTTATCTAGCCTCGATCGTCTATATGCTAGAGTCTTGGCTGTTTCTGATGTTTAGGGATACGCGCCTATCTGCTTAGGCCTCGAGGATTTCTACATTCGTCGTTTGTATCTCCGTATTCAGGTATTGTACTGATCGTTTCTACTCGAGAACTTCAGATGTAACAATTTTCAATGATTTGTTTTGTGCGGAAGATTGGAGATCATTATTTACAGATGAATGATTGTCTCATCAGGATATTGAATGCTCCCTGAAAGAAGATAATTTTTTTTTCTTATTGTAGCCACTTTTTCCAAAAAAAAAAAAGAAGCAGAGTAGCGTATGCAGGCCATGTTATTACTTTTAAAATATTAATTGAGATGTACGGCTACGGTTTTTAAGTCTTGCTTGCATTAACTGCATCAAATCTCACTCAAATCGGTTTTCTTGAGCTGATTGAATTAAGCTCCAATGTTTCGTGGAAGTTAGAGCCAAATTCATTTTTTTTGAGACAGATGGTTCAATGCATATTGGCATGATTTATTCTGCTCATTGTTTTTTTCTTAATGTTGTCATCATGAAATCTTCGTTTAAATAATATTCTAAGAGCATATAATTGTATTGTTTGGTAATCATACTGTATTTTTTGTTCTGCAGGACTGTTTTGGACGACCAATTGCAAGCGCTCCGGATGCCTGGTTTGATGTTGTAGAGCGTTACTCTAATGACAATAACAAGACTCTAAAGTGAGTAATTTGTTACATCATCGACATAAAGTTCTTTCTTCTCTTTCCCTCACCCAACAAACAAAAACGTAGTACGTTAGCTTTACAAGATTTCTATGTTCTTGTGCTGTCAAATAAATTTTTAGTACTGATCTTAGATGAACATTATGCAGGCGAACCACAAATGTTAGCAGGTGTCTTAATTTGGGATCATACAATTATCTAGGTTTTGCTGCCTCGGATGAATATTGCACTCCTCGTGTTATCGAGTCACTGAAGCGGTTTTCACCAAGCACCTGCAGTGCCCGTGTTGATGGAGGTACAGTGGATGTTTTCTTTTTCTTTCCTGATTGGCTTTGACGTGTGTATTAACGCAATTTTATCATCAGGAACTACAACACTACATAAGGAATTGGAAGATTGTGTTGCTGACTTTGTTGGAAAGCCAGCTGCAATAGTTTTTGGTATGGGTTATGTAACAAACTCCGCAATACTTCCCGTTCTGATTGGAAAGGTAGGTAGATAAACTAAATCAGGCTACTGTTGGACTTACAAGATCAGCATGTCAAACATTTTTCTTTGATGCTTTTGTGTGCAGGGAGGTCTAATAATTAGTGATTCATTGAACCATAATTCAATAGTCAATGGTGCTCGAGGATCGGGAGCCACCATTCGTGTTTTTCAACATAATAGTAAGCTCTATAAATCATCATTATCTAGCACCTAATGGTAGTCAATATTCATCACTGAATTGACATTAGATCTCTTATTTGTGGTTTTCTCTGCTTTGTATCAGTCCCATCAGATTTAGAAAGACTCTTGAGAGAGCAAATTGCCGATGGACAACCCAGGACACATAGACCTTGGAAGAAGATAATTGTCGTGGTGGAGGGAATATACAGTATGGAAGGAGAACTTTGCAAACTTCCTGAAATTGTTGAAATTTGCAAGAAATATAAGGTATTCCATTTGTTAAAGTAAGATGTTTTGAGATCATTATCTTGACATTTTTGTGTTTTTAGTTCCATTAATCACTGAGTTATTCTCTGTTCTTAGAGTTAATACTGTAGCTTTCAGATTGGTACCGCACTTGGAGAAAATAATCAAGTTATAACTGGCATCTCGAAGAAAAAGGAATAACTGGTTGCTTAACATAGTAAAGTTAAAATGATTCTAGTTTTAGAGTCAGTTTTTGAAAGAGCATTTATGTGTGTGCTACCAGTCAGACATGCATCCTAGCAAAAGTCCGTGCTCTGAAATTTTCTTTCTTTCATTCATTTGTATATCTGTCGTAGGCGTATGTCTATTTGGATGAGGCACATAGCATTGGAGCAGTTGGAAAAACAGGAAGAGGCGTCTGTGAGCTATTAGGAGTTGATACGGCTGATGTAGATATCATGATGGGAACATTTACAAAATCATTCGGCTCATGCGGTGGTTATATTGCAGGATCTAAGGTATCTATATCTGCTCCCTTGTTGTTTCAAATTGTGATTTTCTTGGTCGCTGGTCTGTGGTAAATAATAGAATTAAAGAATTTTTGTAACTTTGCCGTTAGTTCTTCCATTAAAATACATGGCTACATGGGATTAATGGTTAGTCCTTTTTCCCCAAAAAATGTCATGACTAATGGGTTCTAGCTTTCATCTGTGGCATAATATGATATAGATATTGAACTTATAAATTCAGCAATTGTATCGTCATTTGCAGGAACTTATACAATATCTTAAATATAATTGTCCAGCCCATCTGTATGCAACCTCAATATCACCTCCAGCTGTTCAGCAGATTATGTCGGCCATACGAGTTATTCTTGGAAAAGATGGTTCTAATAGAGGTTTGTAGTGATCTCTCCCATTTGTTACCTTCCAAACAGATATTTCTGATCTTTATTAACTCGACATGTGTATTGATTTAGGAGCTCAGAAACTTGCAAGAATTCGTGAAAACAGCAACTTTTTCAGGTCAGAGCTGCAAAAAATGGGATTTGAAGTTCTCGGAGATACCGATTCTCCAGTGATGCCTATTATGCTTTACAATCCATCAAAAATCCCTGCATTTTCTAGGGAATGTCTTAAGCAGAACGTGAGATAAATACCATTGGTGTGATCATTCTGTGGTATTATAAAGTTGATTAAAGAACTAATTCTTTTTTGCTTGACATAATTGTGCTTTGTAGGTGGCCGTTGTGACAGTTGCTTTTCCAGCTACCCCTCTACTTTTATCAAGAGCACGTATATGCATATCTGCCTCACATACCAAGGAGGACCTTCTCAAAGCCTTGGAGGTAATAAGTTCATATTTCAGGTTTTCATATTCTTACCTCTTTGTCGCACATCTTACATGCTCTTTATGTTGTGTCCGTTGTATATCAGAATTATTTAAAATCGATGTCATATTTGTCGCATTTTGAACATAAATAGATACTGTTCAGTTTAGGTTTCTAGTGTTTATTTAGTTCAACCACAACCTTATGTAATGTGGTAGAGATCTTAGAGATGCTTTTCAAGGCTTGTCGACTGCCAGGAGGGCTAGATTTGATGCACCTGCTTAGAAAAGGATAAGATTATTAATCCTTTGAACACCTGACTACATACGAACGAAAAAGGATGACATTGATGCGAAGCTTACTTTTGTTGTGGTAGGTTATCAGCAAAGTTGGCGATTTGGTGGGCATCAAATACTTCCCCGCTGAGCCCCAGAAGCAGCATCTTGGTAAAGATGCCATTAAGGTGGAATGAACAACTTGAAGAGGGAGACTGCGTCATATCAGCGCCTAGCCTGAAAGTTATGCATTTGGTATTGATCAACTGTTTTTATGATTTGCCATGGATTATAATTATTCAAAGTACAGGTCCCATATCATTTAGTGAACCAGTTTTATGAGATACAAAATCGTTATAGATAGACATAGATATTGAATTTTGTTTGTACGGAAAAAACTAAGCCTCACACGATATGGAATTGATTGCCAATTTCTCTACTTTTGTTAGTACAAAAGCTTTGAGAAATTATCAATATTAATCTCAATTATTTTGTTATCTTATCTCTCAAAATTTGAACACTAAGCAACTAATATTTTCATTGTTATAGAGTCCATTAAATGATAAATATTATATATAGAAATTACATTTTTTATTGCGGAAAACACTCTTTCTGCTGCAGATATTTGTTTGCTGCTGAAAAAAATAAGTCTTTAGAAAAAGACTTACTTTCTGCAAAGACCCATTTTCGCTGCGAAAAATATCATTTCCACAGCAAATATTTATTTTCTGCTGTAGAAAGTAAATTATTGACTACAACAATTTCATTTACAGGTAAGACTTATCTACTGTGAAAAAAAAAAACTTCAATACCTACACGCACAGTCTAGGACAATGATATTTAATTTTAGAAAGTCACATGATTGTGGATGTGTTGGTGTCTGCAAAAGTATTGATATTCGTCGTATAATGAATTCCACAACTGAGAAGGTGTATATAGTTAATGACTTGGATAATAAAAATAGAAATTCAAAATATCATTTAAATAATTACCCAAAAACTATCATAAGTAAACTGTGTCCGATAAATGTGAGGCCTCATTGTGTTATTGACCTCATAATCATTACTATGACTAACCCGCTATTACTCTTTCTAGAACTAGCAAAATTTGTGTGGCTAAAAGAATGTTCTACGACCATCCCTTGTATGTCAAAGAAAATGGCGACCCCAAATCTTATCAACAAAATCAATGATTATTGATAAATTCATCATCTAAACTCATCACTCATCTCCCCAGTCCCCACCTACAACAAAGATTATGAGTAATTTGTAATTTAATCTTCCCTAACCAAGACTTGACAACACAACAAAAACCCATTTGGGAAAATTTGAACTTTTTGATTCAAGACCCTAAAAGTAAAAAATCAAATTCAAACCCAGCAAACAAACTACTCAGTCTAACACTAGAAGGTGTGGGAGAAGAATTATATCAGACAGGTTCAAAAAAGCTAGTTTGGACCAGCATCTTACACTGCCATGGCTGAAATTTTGTGTCAAAGCACTCGAAAAAACTTCTATGAAAACCCCTTCCCTAACCTCTGAATTGCACAATACATTTTCCTTCTAGACCCAACTGCATTTATACCCATATCCTTCAGATCTTCTACTGTCAGCATTGGCAATACCTCTTCGTCTACCTCATGTATTTCGAATACTGGAGCATATCGACTTAGCCCTAATCCGTCGAGCCAAATCCTCACCCCATCTTCTCCGCATCTCATTCTCACTCCATTGCCGGTTTTATCTTCTCTACAATTCCAATTCATCACATCTGTATCAGATGGTCCGGATAATTCGACACCGTCATTATGGTCCAGTCCCTCTGAAACCCTAGCCCTACTTGGTCTCCTGCTATAGAGCACCTCCCTTTCACTGCCATGGCCTCCCCCTGCTGCTAGATTTTCATGTGAATTAATTGGACTCTGCTCTTTCAAGGGACTGCCCGAGTTCTCCATGTCAAAGTCTCTGAAACTGTCATCGGCTTCTTCCCCGCCGCAGTATTTTTCGTTGACTTCGTCCCCTACACCTCCATCTCCTTCATCGAGTTTAGAAGAAATCCAATTTGATCTGACTCTCTTAGTAGACATCGATATCCTCTTTTTGGAATCTTTGATTCTCCAGCCCCCAATCGTGACGCCATCCAAATTTCCCTCTTTCTCTTCGCCGTCTAGGGTTTCTTGGAACTCACCCCCACCACTCCCTGAGCTCAAATTCGTCAACTGACGAGTCTTTGAGCTTTTCCCGGAGACATTGGAGTCCCTCCGGTGATCCATAGCAATCTTCCAGTGCTTGCTGGAGCGGCGAATATGAGAATCGTAAGGTTGGTCTCCTCCAATATCGCCTAACCGGACGCTGGGCCGTCGCTGCCGCTTCGACGCGACTGTCTCAGAAGAGGCTATCACGACAGGTCCAGCTACGCCGTTAATCTGACCCTCCGGTGGCTGAATCTCCGCCATCGGCAAATTTTAAAGCTTCTCCCACTAACTTAAAAACCCTATCAGCTGGACTTAGGAAGAAAAATGCAGAAAAAGAGAGGGAGAAAGAGGAAACGATAGCATTGAAGAGCGAAAAGATGACGTTTGGTTGCTTTTCCGAGAGAAGAAGAAATGGATTCAGATTCTCAGGGTAGAGAGAGAAAAAGGCTTGCAGATACGAGAGGGAGAGGGAGAGGGAGGGGGAGAGGGAGTGAGGGAGAGGGAGAGGTTGAAGTTATTCTCCAAACGCCGCGTGTCTCTGCTGCAGGACGGGGAAACCATTGGTTCAGCCCACATTCAGGTCCGCACCGCCCCCGGCAAAGTCCAGCAAGGTCTAGCCCTCAACCACGAACCAATTGTAACAGCCCAGCCTAAGGCTAAGTTCACAGAGGAGTCAAGCCCAAGGTTCAGGCCACATCAGGGTGTAGTCGTCCCGAGCAAGGTCCATCTCAAAAATAAGGTCCAGTCACATTCTGGTCTTAGCCCACATGTTGTCGTGCACCACATTAGTGTCCGTTGCAGCCTAAATCCCAAAAGCTCACGCCCGTCCAGCAACAACCAAAGGTTCAGCACCTGGACAGGTCCTGCCCATATTTGTGTCCACCGAAATTTTGTCCGGCCCACACTAAGGTTCCAGACTAGAATCAGTAAGCCTACAGCCATAGGCCCAGTCCACATTCTCGTCTAGCCAAAAAATTAAAGTGCCCACAATTGGGCCCGTTACAGTCTCCATCCTACAAACTCAGGTCCAGTTCACATTCTAGACCAGCCTATAATCTATTAAGGTCTAAGCCCAAGGAGAATGTCCACCCTACTCAGCCCGCAATTTAGGGATGACCATAGGGTCCGGCCTACTATAGGGTCCGTTTCTCGATGGGTGAGTCTATTAAGGTCTAGCCCAGAACAACATCCAGATAGTTCCAGTAGTCATCCAGGTCTAGCCCAAATTCAGTTCACGCTCAGAACCACTTCCAGCCCACAATCTTTCCCAAATTCAGGTCCATTACAAAGTCCAGCCCACAATTTTAGTTTCCTTTCACATTCTGGATCAGCCTCACCACCTCTAAGCAGCCCGCATTAGAATCCCTACACAATCTGGTCCAACCACTTCGGTATAGTCCAGGTCCAGCTCACATTATTGTCCAGCCTAAAAGCCCACAATCTTAGGTACACTAAATCTTCTAGTCTTAGTCCATATTCTTGTCTAGTCAATAACATTAGGACGACAACGGTAAAGCCCATAACCATGTTTAGAAGATCATATTGTACAGCCCCACATCCAAGTTTATTAGACAATATGTCCAGCGCAAACATTGTGGGGCCAGAGCCATCACTTTCTTGCTTTGAGATGGGCCACCGCTTTACCTTCATGCGCCTGTAATTTAACCTCCTATCTGGCCGCCTTGGCCTTCGCCTTCGACCTTAGGCATCAACCTTCTTGCTTAAGGCCATCAACCACTTGTTCCTGGACTTTCCCTATTAGCGCCTGGACTTTAATTTTCTGACTTGAGGCCGTTTGGCTAGAGGCCTCTGCACATTCGGGCCTGGAACTCAGGCTTGACATTCGGCTCGCCCTTTATTCATGGGCTACCTCTTTTGCGGCATCGGACAGAACCATCACATTCGAGTCTGAATCATCACTTCGGGTCTGCACCACCCTGGGGCACATTCGACTCCATTCTTCGTGTCCAGGCTAACATCTTCGTGGACTGAGTCTGGGCATCAAATTCGAGCCTGGATCATTACGGTCACGTCCCTTTGACCCAATTGGGGTCTTGACCGCTCCCATGCTAGATTTTCATGTGAATTAATTGGAATCTGCTCGGTCAAGCTACCCTCCGATTTCTCCTCACCAAAATCAATTACCCACCTATTGCTCCACAGTCGCATTGGAAAAGATACTGAGAAATCAAAAGAAAGGGTGAGGCAGGCTATAGATATGACCAAACTACCCATTTTCCAGTCTCTTCTACTTTCATGTGCTGTTCTTAAAAACAGGTGCAGTAATCACACCAGAAATGGCAGGAGATATAAGACCCAAGAATTTTTGCACTTTGACTTTGAAGATAACGAAGAAAGTTTCATAAATATTTTTTCTTGAAATAAATTCTCAAATTTTGGATATATTTAGTCTCCACCAATCAGGCTAGCAATCCAAATATTAACCAGCAGCTTTTCAAGGTCTAAACATAGTTGATAGACGTAAATCTTCCAAACAAATTCAACTTTCTGATCAGTTATGGGGCATGTGATCTAGCATCCTGAAATTTATAATAATCCCGAATACAAAACAAAAACACATCAACAATGTTGAGTACTGACCAACAAAATCGCACTTTTCTTATAGAAACTGTCGCATTATGTAAACTCTGGCTTAGATGATGCCAATTTTGTTTGCCACATCCAATGCATCATAATCTGGGGTCAGCCGAACATACGCCTTCTTAGTACCGTCGGGCCTGCAATCAAAAATCCATTAGAGCAATTACGTTCCTCACACATAACCAGTTGAAAGCCTCTGTTTTGACTACAAAATGAACTGCAAATGGAAAGTGATGACCCTCTAAGTTTTCCATATCTGTAATGATTACTGAGGCATTAACTAATACTGACAAATGATAAAGCATAAGCTGTTACAAGGGATCTATGAGAAAAATCCATATCATACACCAAAATTCCCTTACTACAAAAAATTTGGTTGTATGACTTATAGTGTACCTTATTAAAGTGTTCACTTTCTTGGTCCGAATATCATACATCTTTTTCACAGCATCCTTAATCTTTTTCTTGTCTGCACGGATATCAACAATAAAAACAAGGGTGTTGTTATCCTCGATCTTCTTCATTGCAGATTCTGTGGTAAGTGGATATTTAAGTATTTGATACTGGTCCAACTTGTTCCTTGGAGGCGCACTGATCCGAGGATATTTAGGATTTCTATCTTTCTTCAAAGTCTTTGGCCTGTGGAAAGTGACTGAGGTTCGGATTTTTTTAGCCTTCTTAAAGGTTGGGCCAGCTTTAACTGCCTTAGCAGTTTTCAATGCTTGAGCTTTTGGATCATTTTTTTTCATCACATCGCCTACAGAAAAGAAGATCTTAAGCTCAAAGGATTCTGAAGACAACTATCAAAGCATCACTATTTTAAGTTAATGAAAAGGACATGACAACTAGAAAACATCTGTACGCTTGGATACTGAAAAGAGCTCAATCTTAGGACACGAATTTATATAATATGAAGATACAAATCATATTCTTTACAAAAATAGCATTAATTTAACAGAACAAAGAACATTCAAAATCAATCCCTCTTCATTAATCGTGTATGTAACAAGAATGCACAGCACCATACATATTCAATCCTACTCGAATGTGTATTTCTACATATGATGGGATTTACTAACGATAATAAGGCAATTTTGACAAAGATAAAAACCATTATCTGAGTCCAGAAACAAACCTTTTGGAGCCATTGCTGAAAACTTGCTCCGAACCCCTTTCACTTGCCACTGCCAACCAAAAAACGAACAGAAAAATCAAAACGTAATCGACGAATACACAAAGAAAGATAATTGAACCGTACTCCAATCCAAAAACCATAAAAATAAACGAATATAGAAAATGATGTTCAGATGCCCCAGAAACTTCGAGGCATCAATTATAGTGACTTGAAACATACAGAAAATCAAACTAAAGGTCCATAAAGGGGGTCTCCAAGATAAAATATCCATCGAACCATTAACAAAAACACACTATGAACATAACGGTAAGCCATGGAATTAAATAAAATGACCTAACAAGGAATTGATCTCGTACAGTATATTATTGAGAATTAAAGCGTGGGGAGAGACAGAGAGATAGAGAGGGAGAGTGACCTCGGAGAAAATGGCTTCTCAGCGGCGGCACTTCGAGTCCGGGTCTAGGGTTGAGGAAGTTGATATACGATTAACTAGTTGATGCTGCGTCTAAGACCAAATCAATTTTTTTAAAAATTATTATTTAATAAAAAAAGAAATTACAATAAGATAAAATATTATTTTCAGTCATAAATTAGGATAAAGTTATATAAAAGAGAAATGGCAAATCAACCATCATCCTTTACTATTTGTAGGGGTGGGCAAGTCGGTTCTCAGTTTCGGTTCTGGACTTTTTGGAACCGACCATTCGGTTATCGGTTCCAAGATTAAGGAACCAGAACCAGAACCATGCGATTCCAGACCCGGACCCAGAACCGAGCCTCGATTCTGGTCGGTTCCAGTTCCTAGGCAAACAAAGTTTTTCTCTGCATATCAAATTCTCTTCAGAACCTCACAAATCACATATCAAATTATAAAAATAGAACAAAATTTTATATTGATACTCCAAGTACAGAATGTGATTTTATTTTGATAACCTCTAAGCTCGTTGAAGAAAGCCAACCCTTGTTGACAAAGATAGAATCGAGTTTACCTAATTTTCCTAGCAATGCAGGTGTCCCAGAGGGCACCCAATTCATTCCTGCTGCAGCCAAGGCTGTGAATACGATTTATCTATTGACAAGGAACAACTGGGGGAGTTCTCAAGTGGTAACTGAAACACATAATGATGTTTTCAATTCTAATGCGAATGTTTTGGTTGACTCAAGTCAATCAGGAAGTTGGAAAAAAATCTGATAATGTAGCAAGTAGAGATAGCATTACTAAGAATGAAGAAGTTATTTTTCAGAGAAATCCAGAACAAGGCATTCCAGAGGAATCTATTCAGGAATCATCTTCTCAAACCAGTAAAGTTTCGTTGCAGCAAGAAATTTTAGTTCACAAGAGACTGGTTGTTACTTTGAAGAGAGAAGGAAGATTAGCATAAGAGCAAAATCGGAAGCCACTCTTAAATCAAAGTCTCGATCAGAATCACAAACCCTAAATCGGTAAATCCAGTGATTTTTAACTGACATACCTTCGAAATCAGAAGAGCAAGGGTTAGAAGCACCGATTTCGTTGGTTCGTCTACGCATATTCGCCTTCGCAATAGCAGTTTCATCTTCAAGAAAGCAGAATCGTAGGTTCTCCATTCTCGCCTCTCAGTTCCAAGGTTCCAGCTGCCCAACCTATCACTGCCCAACCTATCCCCTTTTTCTTTTACTTTTTCAAACTTCTCGGTTCTCGGTTCCTTGGTTCCACAAATAGAGAACCAAGAACCAAACCAAACCTTGACTCAAGAACCGAGACCGAACCAGTTATAATTTCAGGAACCAAGAATCGGAACCGACCCAGAACCGAAGCTCGGTTCCTGGTCGGTTCTCGGTTCTAGTCGGTTCTTACCCACTCCTAACTGTTTGTGACAAACCAACCATCATCCTTTTTTTTTCAAACAAATAAATCACTGCACTATGAAAAATTGAAGTTGCAACCATTGCTGTCACGTTTACCGTTAATACTTTAATGACGAACCGCGATAGTTTGTTAAGAGACCGCGGCAGTCTCGTGGCAAACTGTCGCTGTTCGTCAAGAGACCACAGCAATCTCATGTCTTGCTGTTTGTTTAAAATTAAGAGGGTGACATATTTTAGTACTCATTTTGATTGTTTATATGTCAATTGATAATTGATGTAATTATTTTTATTTGAATTATTTATAATTTATAATAAATATTTTATTAATGAATTGATCATAGTCGGGTTGGGTTCAGCCAAACCGGATGCCCGAGCCCATAACTCCCAACTTGCACTTGAAATGAATTGTGGGACCCGGTTTGCAGGAGACATCGCAGGCAGTGGATAGGGTTCGATTAGAACGACGGCCACCCACCCCCCATTCACCACCTTTCGAAGACCACTTGTAGGATCTGTTGTTCCACCAGAGGCATCCGATTTCTCCGCTTCAATGGCCTCTGTTTCAGCTTCTTCTCTCACCTTTCAACTCTCCCTCTCCAACTCTCACCAGGTTTGGAAACTTTTATCTTTGCCATTTCCTCATTTCCCCTTCGCTTTTTTAGCTACAAGACCTGCTTGTTCATTCTATTTTCTCCCTCTGAATTTGTTGGATCTGATTCGTTCCCCTTAATCCTGTCCATTGGGTCTTCATCAGTGACTGTGTTTTTTCTGGGTTTCTGCAAATTCAAATGTGACGCAGTTTTTCCCTCCCGTCTCCATGATTTCTTTTACTAAACTAGAAGAAAACCAAAACATTTTAATGGAGAACTTGAGTGGATATCTTCCTTCCACTTGGGTTTCGTATCTTTCAGATTTAGTCTTCAGCGCTGGCACCATCTTAGAGTGTCATACATTGTGCTTGCGACACTCTCCAAGCATGTTTTTACTGGAATAATCAATTTTTTCACTCAAAAATCACTAAATTAGCACTATTAGACATCTAAACCAATTAGTCTAACTATATATCCCAACGACCAACATGCACTTGCATCTCTGTGCGTACAATCTATGCCCAATTTGCTGCACTTTTCATACCTAAAGTTGTGGAAATAGACAGTTCATGATTGTTCATAAATGCAGGTAAGCAGGAGACCATCAAACTCGAAGTTATTTTCTGTTGGATTGACTAAAAGTGGATTCCCAGCTTTGAGGACCTCCCGCTTCCATATCTGCTGTGCAGTAAGTGTTCTTTTCCCATGGCTTATGAATTCATGGTTTAAACTTTAGACTAGGAGGGTAGAAAAGCCCATGATTCACTCTTATGGATTGATTTGGTTCAGTAGAAAAGCCCTTTTATTCAATCGCTTTAATTTGAATCTTACAATTTCATTATGGTCGATGAACTACTCATTGAGCCGGGTTGGCTTAAATTCATGGTAATGAACAGGCAAAAGCTGAGACAGTGGAAAAAGTATGCAAGATTGTGAGGAAGCAACTGGCTTTGCCTCCTGAGTCGGAGCTCACTCCCGAATCCACCTTCTCGGGGCTCGGTGCCGATTCGCTTGACACCGTAAGCCTGACCTTCTCACTTGCTCACAACGACTGGCTGTGACAATCAAAGGGTGCGAATTTAGGCATTATTCTTTCCATATTTACAGCAAATTCACTTTGATTGTTGATGTAGGTAGAGATAGTGATGGGGTTGGAGGAAGAGTTTGACATTAGCGTCGAAGAGGAGAACTCCCAGAACATAACCAATGTCCAAGAAGCTGCGGATTTGATCGAGAAACTCATTGAAAAGAAACTCAATTCTTAGGAAATCAGCATTCGGGTGGCGAGATTGAATAGTTCCAATCTCAGTGGGCGAGACAGAGAGAGACAAAGTGCGTGTCCGCGTTTGAATGTAGGCTAATTTTATCCGTCTGAATGATTGTTTTTTTGATGATGGACGTCTTTGAACTCGAGCTTCTCCTTCCTCCAAGTTTGTCCTCTCATGGCTTGATGAAGATGAGACGCCTGCCCATCCCGAGTGGGAAAGATGGGAGCATGCTTAGCTAATTACGAGAGAGTAGCATAATTTTATATAGCCCAGGAAAGGAGAAAAATATGCGTTTTGGGATGGTACTCGAGGACAGATCTCTAAGCGGCTCGATTTAAATCGAATAATATTAATATTTATAAAATTAACAAAACAATTATTTAATTATGAGGATAATAACAAGTTAACTATTAAACAATTTTTGCTAACAAATAAAATACTTAACTATGAAAAATGAACAAAGCAAATATCGTCGTTAAACTGTTGAAAGAAACCTTAAAGACAAGAAAATTTTTCAAAATAGAAGATTTTTAGTTAACTTATTCGAAATTGGTATAAAAATGAAACCGTTGTTTGCTACTCTAAAGAACAACAAAGAATTCAATAAATGGAGTGCAAATAGTATTTTTCATTGCGAAAAATAATGGTTTTCTCTGTGTAAAGCGTTAAAAATGATAAGACTTTTCAAAATAGAAGATTTTCAGTTAACATATCCAAAATTGATTTTGATATCAAAATAGAAAAGTACTTGTTATTTGCTACACTGAAGAACAACAAAGAATTCAACAGATGGAGCGCAAAGAGTATTTTTCACTATGAAAAGACTAGCTTCCTCTGAAGAAAGTTATCTTTCTGCTGCGAAAAATAATATTTTTACGACCTAAAATAATATTTCCTCTGCGAAAAGAAAATATTTTTTAATGAAAAACGTGACAGCAATGTTTACTCCGTTTTCAATTTTCATAGTTGATGTTTTCTTTGTTAACAAAAATTATTTAACGGTCGACTTGTCGTTGATTCCATGATTCAGGAATTATTTTGTTAATTTACCTTTATATTTTGATGTATACTTTGCTTCAAAATCACTATACAAAAATCAAATAAAAGCATTCCAATACCAATTTCATTTCACTATCCAGTACCTGCCCGGCCCGGCCCGTTCTAGAATCAGACCAACCATACCCAACCATTAACCAAACACTAAATAATCTGGTGGAGAAGTACACTAAATAACGTTGTCGATGTTTACAAGGCGATCGACTCGGATAGTGACTCCTGGGCCCCACTACCACCGTTGAGCACGGTGACGTTTCCGTCGGAATCGACGTCCACAATGACCGAATCGCCCTCCTTGATCCCTCCCGCAAGCATCTTCTCCGCCATGCTGTCCTCCAACAGTCTCATTATGGCCCTTCTCAAAGGCCGGGCCCCGTAGCTGGGGTTATAGCCTTCATCGACCACTCGATCTCTAAACCTCTCCGTCACTTGGAGTTCGATGTCTTTGCTTTTGAGCCTGTCGAAGACCTCCTTTAGCATTATATCCGCTATCTCTTTCACCTCCAACTTCGTCAGCTGTCGGAAAACGATCATCTCGTCCAACCTGTTCAAAAATTCCGGCCGGAAGTATTGTTTCAGTTCCTCGGTCACCAAGCTCTTGATTCTGTTATAGCTGCTGTCCTTCTCATCATAATCGAGATCGAATCCTATTCTTCGGCCTCCCTTCTCTATTACGCTACTTCCGACGTTTGACGTCATTATGAGAAGAGTGTTCTTGAAGTCCACAGTTCTTCCCTTGCTATCCGTCAACCTTCCGTCCTCGAGAATTTGAAGCATCATGTTGAAGACGTCGGGATGGGCCTTCTCGATCTCGTCAAAGAGGACGACAGTGTATGGGCGACGTCTAACTGCCTCGGTCAGTTGGCCACCTTCGGTGTAACCGACATAGCCAGGGGGTGATCCGATGAGCTTAGAGACGGTGTGCCTCTCCATAAATTCACTCATATCGAGCCGAATCATTGCTTCCTCAGACCCAAAGTAGTAAGCAGCCAAAGCCTTGGCCAGTTCAGATTTTCCGACACCAGTTGGACCAGAAAAGATGAAACTGGCAATCGGACGGTTGGGGTTCTTCAGTCCAACACGAGCTCGGCGAATGGCACGGCTGATTGCTTTTACAGCTTCGTCCTGTCCAATGACCCTCTTGTGAAGGGTCTCTTCCATTTTCAGAAGTCGATCAGATTCATCAGTTGACACTTTCTCGACGGGTATGCCAGTCCATGAGGAAACAATATGCTGGATGTCGACTTCAGTCACAACAGGGCCTACATCCCCTGCTTCGCTCTCTGCTTTACTCATCTCCTTGCCCTTATCCACAAGAATGGAGATCTGTGCCTTCAGATCCATTTCTCTGTCGCGCAACTCTCCAGCCTGTTAAACCAAAATATGCAAATCCCTTTTGTAAAAGAAAAAAAAAAGGTAAACTTGCTATAATGTTTGCCTACAATTCTTCATAGGAAGAAGGAAACATAAACTATATCTACCTTCTCAAAGTCTTGACTTCTAACAGCCTCATTCTTTTCTTTGGTGATCTGCCTGAGCTCTTTCTCAAGTTCCCTGGCTTCCTCGGGTAGCTGCAAAAGAAAACATAAAAATGAGTATCAATCGGACGACAGGCATGCAATGGAATGATCTGTGGCAAGCTTAGTTTGAAGAGGACATGCCTGTGCATGGCGAAGCCGAACCCGAGAACCAGCTTCGTCAATCAAGTCAATTGCTTTATCAGGCAGAAATCGATCACTAAAAAGTCAATCAAAAAGTAAACTCTTGTTGGAGTATCTTTTCAAGCACCATAACATTTGTTGTATGTCTTTGATGATATACCTAATATATTGATACGACAACTGTGCAGCTGCTACTAGAGCTTCATCTGTGTAGCGAAGCTTGTGGTGAATCTCATACCGCTCCCTAAGCCCTTTCAGAATCTGAATGGTTTCATCTACAGTTGGTTCAGGTACTTTGACTGGCTGGAATCGTCTTTCTAAGGCTGGGTCTTTCTCAATGTGTTTTCTATATTCATCTAGGGTCGTAGCTCCAATACACTGAGACAAAAAGAAATTATCGAGCATTTCTAGTAAAGTTTATATTCCTAAAGAAGAAGGATAGACCATGGTTTACTATCAATCTTCATAATTTATAATATATCACGCTAAAACCACAATTTTTACTGGTCTCGAGACTCATAAATCTGAAGAAAACAGTCAAACATGAAAACATAATCGTATCTGACTTTCATCTGCATAAGGATTTACCTGCAGTTCACCTCTAGCAAGGGCAGGTTTTAATATGTTTGCAGCATCAATAGCTCCTTCAGCAGCTCCTGCGCCAATTAACGTGTGGACCTCATCTATAAAAAGTATTATTTCATCACTTTGCTTGACCTCTTCCATTAGTTTCTTTAGCCTTTCCTCAAACTCTCCACGGTATTTTGTGCCAGCTACAAGAAGCCCCATGTCCAAGGTAATAACCTACATAATATCACGAAGAAAAAAAATCAACCAAGGGACTAACTATTGTGTGACATCTTGTGAACATTGGATTATAGGAAAAATACTATAAGAATATACAAAAGATTTACATTTGTGCAGCAATTTCTCTCAGTAACAGCTAAGGTAATACACAATTTAGCAATAAACTATAGAGGACGTGAGAAATGTTAAATCCTTTTACATCTGTAAAGCTCTAAAGGAACAGGAAACTCAAAGATCCAGTCAGCTAATGACAATAAACTCGTTCGCATGCTAGTTATGTATGTTTCTTAGACAAGAAGAACCAATTCTTTAGATTCAAGTTAAACGAATAATTAAAAAAAAATGCATCAGCGTCTGTATCAAAAAGTATCCAGTTAACATTGACTGAAATACCTAGGTAAAACACATCTTAGCAAAACAAAGTCAGACATGATCGAATCAATTTAACATAAATAAAAGTCCAAGGAACATGCAGGAATTTCAAACAACAACTAGGAATAAGCTGCAAAAAGAATAGTCATGTCAATGATTAAGAGGAGATGTATTTCACCCTTTGATATTCTGATATAATCACAAATTGTTTCAGTTTTTACAAGTCACATTGAAAATGATACTAGTTTATTAAGCTCGTTACAAATCAAATTATCAATCAACAGAATCAATATTAGTAAAAATTGAATCCCTTTATTTTGAAATTTTTTTTCCCCAAATATATATGATAAAATCTCACCTTTTTTCCTTCTATAGTTTCAGGAACATCCCCATTTGCAATCCTTTGAGCAAGGCCTTCTGCAATTGCAGTTTTCCCAACACCAGGTTCACCTATCAAGCACGGATTATTTTTTGTCCTCCTACCCAAAATTTGGGTTACACGTTCAATCTGCTGCTGCCTTCCAACAACAGGATCCAATTTTCCCTGTGAACACAAGACACAATTCAGAATCCATGCCTTTACAAGCAACACTCACAAAAGAGTTGTATTGCCAGACCTCCTCTGCCAGCTTCGTTAAATTCGTCCCATACTCCTCCAATGTAGGCATCTTATTCCCACTACTTCCACCTCCAACACTAGCCCCAACAGCCTCCGTACTCTCACCAACCATTCGAATAACCTACAAATTTATACAATATACTATTATAGATAGCTTATATAACTAAATTAATTTTAAACATTGCACTAGAAATCAGAATGCATTCCTTGCCTGAGTCCGGATGTTACTGGGGTCAGCGCCAAAATTTTCAAGAACACGGGCTGCAACACCAACACCCTCACCCTGACCCTCACCCTGACCCTCACGAAGTAATCCAAGAAGCAAATGCTCAGATCCAATATAGTTATGGCCTAAACGTATTCAGGAAATAAAAGTCTTCATGCAAATCACATAGGATTTAAAGAACATAAAGAACAAAGCTAATAAATAGGCCCTTTGCAGCTCATTACACAATCGGTCATATGAGCATATTAAACTTAGAAAATATGTTATCCTACTCACAGCCTACTATATCCATACAAATAGTCTTTAAGCATGCATCGATTTTCAAGTTAAAAACTATAGATAGTAAAAATAAAAGCTTAACCGTTTCACTAATTAAATGAGTTTTCAAATCAATTAAGATTGATTTAAACACACCTGACCCATCCAGCTTACTGAATTTGAAGCTTTTTTTAATGAAATTAGAAACAACCAAACAAGTAAAATTTGATTGCATCAATCTTTGACAATGTCTCAAGTTTCTATAGTACAGATGCCAGATAAAGAGAAGATATACCTAGTTGCCGGGCTTCCTCTAAGGAGCGCTCCAACACGCGTTTAGCACGAGGAGTGAACGGAATCTCTACAGCTACAAATCCACTACCCCTTCCAATTATTTTCTCCACTTCCACTCGAGCATCTTTTAGATTAATTCCCATTGACTTAAGAACTTTGGCAGCAATACCAGTGCCTTCACCAATAAGTCCTAATAAGATTTGCTCTGTACCAACAAAATTGTGACCAAGACGTCTTGCTTCCTCTTGGGCAAGCATGATAACTTTAATTGCCTTTTCAGTAAACCGCTCAAACATTGCTTTGGGGACACATCTGCTGGCCCTTCTTTGTCTACGAGAAGAAAGAGAAATAGTTATTTTGGAATGCAAATCTTGCCCAGGCCTGACCATGGTATCTACAGCGTTAAAACCCCTTAATCCTGAGAAACCTTTCATCCTCAATCCAGGAGACCTTAGACTACTCATCATTCTGACAGCCCATTTTGCATTTCCAGGACCCCTCAACTGGCCATGCTTTCGCCCAGAAATTAGCCCCGGAATATTTGTTGACTGTACCAGAACTCTATCCATAATTGTTCACCTACTGTCTGCATTTCAAAGAGATTGTTGATTAAAATTCTTGAAAAAACGATGCCATTGTAAATTCTCAATGACTAGCACAAAATTTGAAAGGGAGTAGAATACATTACTGCAATTAAAATAAACATCGATACAACCCAAAATCCATCATCAGGCGCAAGTGTTCAGTTAAACTATAGTTGTCACAGAACAACGCACGAGTCGATACAGTTTTATTAAAACCAGATAGTCAGATCAAAAACAATGAATAGAAAAGAGCGACCATATGCTTCGCTAAACCTACGACGAGAACAAAGAAATGAATAAACAAATTCCGAGAGCTGCATATGCTAAGCTAAAAAATCGATATACAGAAAACCTCTGGCAGAGAGAAACCAACAATACTTCGGTCGAACTACAAAATATTTTTTCAGAACTAAAATCGAGCTTATTATCCGATTCAAGCGGAGAACACTTCAATTGAAGGGATATGAGACCCAAAAAAAAAACAGAGGGCGGATGTAAATTACAGCCCTAGTAATCCAAATTCAACGAAATCAAAACTGAAAGTCTGATAAATGAAAATATTAAACTCGCCGAAATCCTCCAGCCAAATACGAATTGGAATTAAGAGATAAAGAACAATAGCGAGAGAGAGACAGAGACCTGAGGACTTAGTCGATTGATAGGACTACAGGAACAGAGAAGCCCTTTTATACTCGTTTGAAGGTTGGCCAAAGACTGGAGAGCAGAGAGCTCGTGTGGCGTGTTCGTTCAAACCATAGTAAAGGTTAGGAAAATGACAAATCAACGAACCATCGTACAAAAATCAAATCATCTATTAAAGTTTTTTTTTTAGTTAATAAATTGATTATTAAACTATAAAAAAAAAAAAAAAAAATGACAAATCAACCATCGTGATTTCCGATCAATGACAAGTCAACCACTGTAATATATTTACTAACAAGTTAACCACTAACGTATGAAAAATTGACAAATCCAACATCACACTCAAGTTAATCCAGGCAAAGAAGCAAGCCAAGCCTGGACGCGTGGCGTCTCTGGAGCTCTCTATTTGTCATGCATGGCGTTCTCGATCAATTGTGTTTCATGGTTACTTCGAATTCGTTATGTATATGTTTTACGAATGCAATGTTTTTATTGGTTTTTTGACCTCTGCACCTTCAAAGTAGCATAACTTTTGCTACGGATCTCTCAGAGCTCTATAAATGTCATAGGGTAAACCCCATGACCGCCTTTTTCAGCCCCAAAATAATCGTTTAAGCCCTCAAATTTGCGATCAAACATTTGCTGAGTCTGAAAAAATGTTTGATCGCAAATTTGAGGGCTTAAACGATTGATTTTGGGGCTGAAAAAGGCGGTCATGGGGTTTACCCTATGACATTTATAGAGCTCTGAGAGATCCGTAGCAAAAGTTATGCTATTTTGAAGGTGCAGAGGTCAAAAAACCAATAAAAACATTGCATTCGTAAAACATATACGTAACGAATTCGAAGTAACCATGAAACACAATTGATCGAGAACGCCATGCATGACAAATAGAGAGCTCCAGAGACGCCGCGCGTCCAGGCTTGCTTCTTTGCCTGGACGCCGCTTGTTTGAGACGTTCAGGCAGTTTTGCCTGGACGGCGTCCAAACACTTGTTTGCGGTGTCCAGGCAGTTTTGCCTGGGTTAACTTGAGTGTGATGTTGGATTTGTCAATTTCTCATACGTTAGTGGTTAATTTGTTAGTAAATATACCACAGTGGTTAACTTGTCATTGACCGGAAATCACGATGGTTGATTTGTCATTTTCCCAAAAAAAAAAACTCTACAATCATTATGGTCACATTTGCCATTAAAAATGAATTTCTCTTGTATTTACAAATAATCAATGATAGACGACGACAATAATTTCTCTTGCGAAAAAAAGATGAAGAATTTCAGAATCTGGAGACGTCTGTAGAAGGAATCGTAAAACTGAAATTAGAAAAGTTCAAAAGAAAACTGAGAGAAGATTTATCAAACTAGTTAATTGCGGTAATAAAGATGAGCAGAGAGAATGCGAGCGGGTTTTAGAGAGACTAATAAATTATATGAGAAGAAAAAAACAAAAAATTAGAAGAGAAATGAAGGAAATGAATTTTCCATAAAAGACAGAACAAACAGAATTTCGTTATTCGTCATTCTACTGCGGAACGAAAATGGTCCGTAACAGAATGACGACAGTCCGCAGCAGAACGGCCAAATTCCTCTGCAGAAGGAAAACATAGAAAAAAGTATTGAAGAAAAAAAAAATTTCTTAAGAGAAAATAAGAAATTTTTTTTTTAATTTCCTTCTTTTCTCCTGGAGAAAATAAGAAATTTTTTTTTAATTTCATTTTTTTCCTCGGAAGAAAAGAATGAAGAAAAAAGAAAAATCTAGAGAATACATTCTTTTCTCTAAGAGAAAAGATGGAAATTTTTCTCTTTTTTTTCTAAGAAATAATAAAGGAAAGAAAGAAATTTTCATATAAGGAAATAAGGAAATTTTTCTATTCCCTATATTGCGGTCCGCAGTGGAAATTGTAATATTCTGTTGTAGAACAACAAACTACAAACATTTTTTTTCGAAATATAACGTTCCACGGCAGAAAGATTAACGATCTGCCGCAGAATGACAACGCTTTTTAATGGAAAACGTAACTGAGGTGTTTACTCTGTTTATTTTTCATAATTTAGTAGTTTAATTGTTAGGAAAAATACTTTAGTGGTTAATTTGGCATTCATCACAAAATGAAAATGGTTGATTTGTCATTTTCTATAACTTTTATCCTACTGTTTATTTTGCAGTTTCTGTTTTTTTTTCATCAATGGCCGTCTCTTTTTAAACCGGTGATTGATAACACAACACGTCGTTCGATTATCAATGTCTGTTGCGCTATTATACTTTGAATTAACCAAAATTTTAGCATGTAGCGATGCATCGTGCAATGCCGAAGCAATGCTTATAGTTATTGGGTTAGGTTTAAGCCACAGGAGGGCCGAGGAAAGATTGTCTCTAGCGAGCCGAGCCGAGCATCACTTGGTCCAAAAAGATGGGTCAAGCCTAGTCTAATATTTGGGCTTGCAAACCTGCTTGCAGTGAGCGAGCTCTTTGGCCCGCTATGACGTGTATCTGCAGAAATATTGGTGTCCGCAAAAGAAGGAAAAATCGATCCAAAAGATATCCCTTCATTTGAGTAACAATCTTAATCATAAGTGAAGAACATGTTATAATGAAATCTACGAAAACATTACCAGTTCTTCAAATCGAACCAATTTATTGTTTTAAAACCAGTCGTAAATTGCGCAATTCCTTCAATTAATTATGAAAATACAAACTCAAATCCGTTCTTGATTGGGGATAACATAAGAGACGAATACTTATTTTTAAGACAAACGAAACCAATTTAATCAATAAATCCGTTCAGCAATACTCTGGCCACAAAAACATCCTAGAGAGAGAGAGAGACTAGCCTTTTCCCCATAGCCATAAGCATAGTCTCCATTGTCAGCCTGCAAATAAGCTTTGAATCAACGCTACTAATTCGAAAATCTGCAAAGGGACTCACAATGTATGGCAGCTGCTTCTAAAACACTTGCTCCAGCAATGTATCATGGAATTGCACAGCCAGTAAGAGGGGAGCATCATCAACAAACAACATAGTTCAGCCTGCATTTGCATCGGCAACTCGTAATGAATGTTAAAAAGTGTGTAAAAGCAGTAAAAGAATTCAAGTAAATCAATACAATTAACTGTAGAACACTTATTCTCTTTGTAATTTATGTTTTTCAATCACAATAAGCTCTTTATCAGCAAACTCAACAGATTCTCCCAGTGCTAAAATGTACGAGAGAATGTTGGATAACTCACTATGAACTACTTCTTGCATTTCTTTCTGCCCGTGCAAGTGCATCTGACACCACATCAATTGTCCAGTCCTTCAAATCTTCCTGTAGAAATAATAGCACATGGCATCACCACCAAGTTTGAGCAAGGAAGAAACAGAGAAGTAAAAAAAAAACTGGATTCTAAAAGCTTAATGTGAGAAAGCAGCCTCAATACGTGTTTACCATGGGCACAGGTTCTCCAGTTCTTATCCGTGCATTTGGCCGAGCAAGTTTGGATTCAAATGGGGTCCTGGGTCGCTGTTCTCGAATATTCTCCCACTCCTCACGACTCAACATCCTAACAGTACCTTGACCAGGAGGAGCATTCTTTATTTTGCGCTCTATCATCTCTTGAGATCTTGACTCATCATACTGGCACCAAATGTAATGAAATTATGCTGACTCAATAAATAAATTTGCAAAAACAAGGACAAAATGGATTTGAGGTTAGATGAGAGAGTCTCATTTTAGAAAAACAATGCTTAATAGGATCTTCAATTTTCCCATTTAACTGAGAATATATGTATGCATCAAAAATTACTTTACATCTCTCGGGTTTATGCCAGAAACTCACTGAAATTTGTAAATTAACACAGAAAATTTTATTCGCAACAAATATTGGTAAGAACTAAGGCAGTGATTTCAATATCTTTGCAAGTTTTAGTTATAGAACATGCAATGTATTGATTTCTTCAAGATATAAACAGCACAAAAGTAATAAAAG
Source organism: Begonia loranthoides (assembly GCA_022433065.1). Classification (NCBI taxonomy): domain Eukaryota; kingdom Viridiplantae; phylum Streptophyta; class Magnoliopsida; order Cucurbitales; family Begoniaceae; genus Begonia; species Begonia loranthoides. The sequence goes on along the minus strand of CM039482.1, from coordinate 1,966,649 downwards.
TATAAGTATAAGTATAAGAAAGAGAGTACCATCATAAGGAGCTTAGCGAAGAGAGCTATTCCTGCGGCAGTGAGAATCATGGGCATAGTAGCAGTGTCAAGGTAGGATTTCGACTCAGGAACCTCCACAAATAACTGATCTTTTTTTGGGTTCTTCTTCTTTTTAATCTTATTTAGTTCCAATATCTTTCTTTTCAAAGCCTCAGATGGACTATCACAATCATGTGGTAAAGTATGCAGTTGCCGACAAACTAAACGATATCTTTGGACCAGTCTGTTCATGTTTTATGAACCTTATGCTACCGAATTTCTAGTTTATCACACTCCTGATCCCTGCAACAAAAAATCTCATTGCTTAATGGGAAATGGATTTCGGCAGAAATGGCTCCGCAGTAGAAAGGATAACGAAAAAATCGACCTCTTTCTAGTTTCTAGCAGTCAAGCGATGACAAGAGACCTAAAGATCGAGAACTTTTAAAGAATACTTCTTTCTCCTCTCTTGCCCTACGGGAAAAAAGATCGTCTGCTTTAAAGGTTTACTAAAAATTTTTGAAAATTTTTCTTAGTCAATCGATCTGGACAACACGTAAAATCTCACACAAACAAGCCAGAAAAACTCATAATTTCACGATCTCGACATATCGAGAAAGCAAAGGCTAATTTAATTTTTTCATCAAACACTTGGCATGCACTCACAAGTTTCAAATTTGCATTGCCATCTTACACCCAAGCATGAATCAAATCCCCAAAAACAAAATTTATGATCGCTAATTGCAGGTGAAGCAGGTAGGAGGAATTGAAATATCATTCGACACAAAATCAAGACAACTGGATTCCGTAGAATACAACCCAGCGCATAAGCGAGTGATCTCACTCCAAAAAGTACCGAATTACAATCATAAAACACGTACCTTGAGGACAGCAGGTTATTGAATAAGCTCTTCCGACAACTGCCAGACTATTAATATTTGCAAGTGATGAAGAGGACGACGGTGGCGCCACTAGTTTCGTCAGCATGCACTGAAATTGCGATGGCGAGGACAAAAGAATGAGGGAGAAGAGAGGTGGTTTTATTTTTTTGGATTTTTTTTTCTCCCTCAATATGTATTTTCTAATTTTACTAATTTTTTATTTTTATTTTTCTCCATTTTTCCTCAATTTTTTTTTTGTTTAAATTACACATTAGATTTGAAGAACAAATAACTCTTGCGATTTAGAAATCCAGTTTCCGTAGAGTCTGTTGGGCTGGACCTTATCTCACTGTTTGTGCACCATATGGTATCAGAGCCAGTCAGGTCAGATGTGTCCACAACGCACTCATCTGCGAGGGCGCGAACTTTCCTAGTGGGGGAGGGTGAAGTGCAGAAATGTCATCCCACATCAAATTTGGGACGTAATCAAAGAAATCATGTTTTTATCACGTAATTTTCCTGGTAAATTTTAGAGAGAAACAATTCTAGATATAATAGTTATAGAGATTTTAGCGATTTATAAATAGAAACAAGTTGAAAAATTCAACAGTGATTTTGACGATACGGAGATTCAGAAACAGATTTTCTATACAACTTGTTGTTTTTCTTCGAAAATTGCTTAATAAAAAAAATTATTGACAAAAACGGAATTTCGTTAACGGTTATCTTGACAACAATAACTTAATTGTTAATGTCCATCCGTTTGAAAGATGATTTGTTTAAAAAAAAATACAATGACCTATTTATTCTTCGGCTATAAATTTAAGGACGTATATTCACTTTTTTTTTTTTATTATATATGAAAATTAATATTAATCAAGATACAGTATACAGGTATACCTAAATAAGTAGTCAACATACAATATACAACCAAATATTGATAAAAAAAAAAAAGCCCAATAAAAACAAACAGTCAATATACCCGAACTCATTCAATAAAATTGTCAATACTCAATAGGCACTTGCGCAAAACCAGCACTGGTTGTGAGATAAGTGACTGCGAGTGTTGAGTCTTGGTCTCCCAAGTCCTAAGTCCTGTCATATTTTGTCATGGACTCGTTTAATACATTTGAAACCAAAAATAAAAACAAATAATCCACTTAACAGTGAACTCGACATCGACAAACCTGTTAATGAGACAACACCGGCATTGACACGCATTGCGAACAAAACTTGCGGGTTGCACTGCCACTGCAAGAGATAGGACGAGGACGACTTACAGACTGGAAATAGTATACACTTGCGGATTGCGTTGTCGCTGGGATTTTGCACGATCAGAGAGTGAGTGCTAGCCAAGGGGTTAGGGATTTCGCTCACAAATCGCTCAGACAACAGACGGTAGACGACGCTCACGATAGATTGCTAGGTGTCAATTCAAGTTTTTTTTTTATTTATGAAGTTGGTTTGGATCGGGTTACTTGGTTCGCGCCACTCACGACCGACAACCATTCCGGTTCGGTTGGGTTTGATCATATTAAAAAAAAATTATTGTCAAAACTGAACCGAACTTAGTTAAAATATTTGGTTCAATTCGATTTCTCAGCTCGAACCGAGGTGATTTCCACCCAGCGAGTCGCTTCGAGGTCGAGCTGCGTCGAGAGAGTGCGAATGATGCACTAATTGTTTTAGGTTAAACGGTAGGGTACTTTTGACTTTTCAAACGGCAAAAACACTAAAGCTTGATCAAACTGTCGTTCCTCTTTCTCCGATTTGTAACCCGTCGCACTCAATTCAGTCGCCGAGATCGTCTCCTCAAAATCCTCATTTCAGAGACATCCAGGTATTGGCTGCTTTACATTTATCTTCATTGATCTTTCCTCTGTCCGAAATTCCGATGTCTTCATCGGTTGTTTTTTGTGCTTAGAATATCTCCCTACCTTTTAAGGCATATCTCATTTCGGCTAGGAAAGCCAAATCTCGGCTATGGAGATGGAAATTGACAATTCGAAAAACAATGCTTCTGATCGGGATAATCCCAGATTCTCTATTAATGGTTTGTCCTCTTCAACTCTTTTCAATTGTTCATTGTGCTATCTGAGATGAACATTGAATTCAATTTATTCGTCTTCATTATCTGAATTGCCTCAATCTACCTAATGCAGCTTTTAAGGAGTTTGAAAACGTTTTCTGTCTATGCAGTGTTGCAGCTCTTGAAATCTTCCCAAATGCAGCATGGGTTACGACATGGAGACTATACTCGCTATCGGTTTGTGAAAACTTAAATTTCCAGCATCTTGGTTGGTCTGGGTTGTGCTAAGATCATATTATATTTTCAATTATGGGCTGCTTTATATATTCTATTGTTAAATGGTGGGGATTTGGACCTGTGTAGTAAATTCGTTTGAATCCTTTTACTCCATAGGAGGTATTGCACAGCTCGGTTGAGGAGATTGTATAAATCTTTGAAGTTTACACATGGTCGTGGAAAGTATACTCGCAGAGCCATAACTCTTTCAACTATTAGTGAAGTGAGGTGAGTATTCTCTGTTAAGCTTTTTGATGCTTTTATAAAAACACAGAACTCTAGAACTCTTATCCCTAAGCCATAACCCTATCAATACGTTTTCATCTTTAGGAGTTTTCTTGATTCAAAATAGGTTTCTACACGTAGTTCTTTATACAGCAGAGAGAGCTTGGAGTCATGCGATGGAGAAAAGACAACTACCAGACGGCCCAAATGCACGACAACGTGTCTATCTGATTGGCCGTCTGAGGAAGGCAGCAAAATGGGCCACACTGTTTGCACAGTTATGTGCTGCAAAAGGAGACCCTAGAACCTCTTTGGAAGCTGAAGTGTGTCCATACACATGGCCTGATTTACTCTTGAATTTTTTCATAATTTCTTTTTTAACCTTTATTGCTCTTAATTAATATGCTTTTTTTTTTGCAGGCTTATGCTTCATATATGACAGGGAATTTGTTGTTCGAAAAGGATCAAAGTTGGGATATTGCATTGATGAATTTCAAAAGATCTAGGTGCAACATTTTCGCTCTATGTCAAAATTGTTATCTTATTTTAATAGTTATAAGATTGTATCCTAATGCTGTGTCTCGATGATCTGTTGAATTTTCTGAGTGAAAAAAAAAATGAACCTGTTCCATAGGCATGAGTTTCGTGAATGCTTCCCTCTAATTGATTCCAATAAGTAATAGTTATTGGCAAATCTGACCGCTTTTGGACTTTTTCCTTCTCCATCTAGTATTATGCTTAATCATATTGTTTATAGGGCTGTTTACGAGGAACTTGGGAAAGTTGTAGACATTGAAAATCAAGTGTTGTGTCGAGAGCGTGTTGAAGAGCTAGAGCCTAGTATTCGATACTGCCTGCACAAGATTGGACAGTCAAACTTACAAGCCTCTGAACTTTTACACATTGGAGAATTGGAAGGTCCTGCTTTGGATCTTTTTAAGGCCAAATTGGAGGTTAATCTAATCTTTCATTTTACGCATGATTAATTTTTTTCTTGTGATATCTTATACGAATTGATATGTTTGGTGATATTGTCCATTTGAAACATCAGAACTTCCAAGGAAAATATTTTATCAGTAAAAATGCTTGATTGTGGTATTATTTTCATTTAAAGGGATGAATAAAACTATCCAGAATACTGTGAGGTTTAGAAGGGTTGTAAAACTTGTGATGGAGCGTCCTTGTCATTATATTTGTGCGTCCTTGTCATTTGTTTTCATCTTTTTGGACAATAAACATCCTCAAACACTCTGAGAATCTTCTCTTACTTTTAAAATCCTTATAATATATATTCATTCTTTTATCCTTGAGGGGTTTTCTTTCTAACAGTAGTGTATTGTACCATAGGTTGTCATGTCAGAGGCCAGATCTCAACAAGCTGCTTCAATGACAGAGTTTCATTGGCTTGGTTGGAAATATCCAATATCCAATGCAAAAACAAGAGTTGCCATTCTGAAAGGTTAGCAACTTTCTTTTTCCTAATGTGTTACCGAAAAGGGTATTTCTGTATCAGTTTTGACTCAAATTGTTTGAAGTGAAAGAAAGAATAATTAAAAAAGGCGGATTGATGAAATATAGAATGGTTTTAATTTCAATTTTTGTATTGTGTACTTTCTGTGCTCTTTATGTGCACTTTGGAAAAAAATTCAGGTCTTTATATTATTAATAAAGATGTAGGGAAAAAAATGCATAAGGTACCCACTTCTAAATTTTCAGATAGGAGCTTTATTTTATTTCTTGTTTAAAAAAAACATACAGGGGCAACAATGAAGAGGGGAAGGGACACAATAACTCATTATCTATGCTACAAAACTATGAAAGTTCCCGTAACAAAAAAGATAACTACAAATAGAAAACTTAAAGGCCTTTTCATTTAGAACCCCAGCCTTGCGAATCGTGCTATTTTGCTTATTCCACTCCAAAAAAATGCATTGACGAAGCTGTTTGGAAATTCTTTTTCTTATCTTCCCAGCCATTACCTCTCCATTCCAACAACTTCAAATGGAAAACGACATTTACTAACACAAATCAAGTCATTCCTAATCCAAATTCCTCAAAAGATAGGCAACATCACAAAGCAACAAACATATCATTTGCATCTTGCTTGACCAAATCGCACAACTAGGATATTTTTGGAACAGCACAACCCTTCTTTTCAAATCATACAAGGAAAGGAAAGCTTCACGGCAGGGGAGCCAAGTGAAAAAAACTGCACTTTGGGTGCCTTGGATTACAATTTTTCCTACACAAGTTGCCAAAAAACCATCTTTAAGTCCTTGAAGAAAAAAGAAAAAGAAAGAAGGCCAATTTTATTAGCCCGACATCCTTTTCGTGCTTAAAAATTACTAGCAACACTCACCTTTGTCTCTCTTCTTACTCTCGTGAAGTCTATCTTCTTTAACCAATTCAATATCTCATCAGAGCTTTTTCCTTCACTTTTTTTCTTTACACCTGTCACTATTAACAGATTAAAAATTGCTCTTGCTATTGAATTTTCTGATCGGAGATCTTGGCTGGGGAAGGTATTTAATAATTTGTGTCTAATAGTTTTTGCAAATTTGGTCATGTTGCTGATCTGCTCTCTTCTGGGTTGACAGTTGACGTGAATTAGTTTTGAACTCCAAATGATGCGAGAATAATGAATCCAGTGGTATAAAAGATTTCACTAACACAAATGCCCACGTCAATGTCTTCCAATTTTATGATGAATTGATTACCAAGGATCATATTCTTTCTGTACTTATTCTTTTTTTTTTTTTTGTGAATTATTTAGTGCATTCCTTGCCTTTCTTTAAGGAAAAGAAATTGTCCCCTGATTGAAACTGTTGTGCAGCTAAAGATTTGGAGAAAGACTTAAAAGGTTCAGAAACAGATTCACACACAGCGGAAAAGAGACTATCTGTATTTGATAAAATCTTTGCCGCATATCACGAGGCAAGGAGTTCAATTCGCAGTGATTTGGTATGTGGACATTTGTATGTCTTGTGCTTTCATCATACAAATATGGTTCATTTTCCTTTGCTGGTCTTCTATAATCTACATCAGCATTATGTACGTTTTATTATTGACTCTTATCATTATTAGTTTATGTTGATGATGTTCTTTATATTATAGGTTAGTGCTGGAAATGCTGAAAATGCAAAAGAAGATTTAAATGGTCTTGATAAAGCTGTCAGTGCTGTAATTGGACAAAGAACCATTGAACGCAACCTATTATTGGTGAAAATTGCCAAAAGTAAGCTTTCTAGACTGCATGAGGACAAGAATGAGAAAGTAACAAAGCCTGAGGAGCTGGTTCGCTTATATGATCTTTTGTTACAGGTTACACATATCTATATGTGCATGTTTTCAGTTTTTCTTCTTTTTCTGGAAAGCATTTGTAATTGTTGCAGTTGCCTATTCATAATTTTTCCTTTTAATTCATAGCTTCCTGTCAAAAGAAATGATGACTTGTAAACTATCTTTAGAGGTGACTGTTCCAGAGAGTTTAAATTTGTTACGTATCATTTGCAGAATGTTGCTGATCTTTGTGATTTAGTAAGTTCTGGAAGAGATAAGAAACCGGAAGAGGTGCAATTTGCTGAAGAATGTGCTCTAAAAGGTTTGGTTTTCCGAGGAGAAAGGTTTGCTGCCTCTAAACCCCTAAGTTTTCTTTTATCACTGCATGCTTTTCTCAATGGAGTTCCGACTTTATATTGTGTATAAGGGAATTGTATGCATTTCTCAAAAAAACTGAGAATGGTCTGAATTACGTTTAACTTTTTTTCTTGTATCTGACCTTCTACCTCTTATGCAAGCATAAACTAAACATAACCAAATTATGGCTACGTTTTAATCTTGTCCAGCTGGTGTTGTATCAGCGTGTGTATCATACATTTTCCTAGTCATGACGGGTTTTTTGTACCATGTGTGTTATGATCTTATGAATATGAAGCAGATCTTACTGACTAAACAAATTAGGCTTTGTTACCATATAGTAAATGCAGTTCGTGAATCTCTTTTTCTTTTAAGCCTGTCAAAAAAGGTCTGAGAGCATATTTTAAGTGTCATCTTGTGCGTTTACCATTATTTTGGATTATAATTGGTACTTGTTGGATTTGGATACTTCAAAAGAGAAAAGAGAACAGTGAAATTTGCCATGTAGAAAATTTAGATTTTTTCTCTTATCCTTGAATGTGAGCTTTTAATTTACTTATGTAGAAAATTTAGAATTTTTCTCTTACCCTTGAATGTGAGCTTATAATTTACGAAGTGGATATCCATCCATTTGCTCCTTCTGTTATCACTTGACACAAACACACACTGCACACGCACTTACAGAAACACAGTCTTGTTCACCTTGGTAGATTCCACTTGTCAAGAAATTACTTTTCTGAATTTCTCTACAGGTGCTTTTACCTTGGCAAATCATACAGCTTGGCTGGGAAACGTCGAGAAGCTTATGCACTTTTTAGCCGTGCTCTCTCAGTTGCAAATGATGCGCTTCAGAAATTTAACAGTTTAAATGGCAGTGATGAGGTGTGTGTCTGGACGTGAGCTTCTATTGTGTTCCCGTGATTTCTTTGATATTTTAGCATTTGATCCGTACTGGTCTTTAGAATTATTCTATCGAATGCTTCAATTTCAGTGATGAGTTATAGATAATTTCCATTGTTGAGAAACTCCTTAATCATTATATAAACTTTCATCCTTGTGTCTCAGGAGATTATTAAAGAGTTGAAGGCATTACGCGATGAATGCAGATCAAACTGTTGTATTGAGCATGCAACTGGGACTATGGAGGAGATGAAGACTACAGACAATCTTTCGAAAAAGATATCCAATATATCTTTTGGAGCAGAAAAGGTACTGACCTGCATTTGATTTATTGTTTCTTTCAAACCAAAACCAAGAAAACATAGAAAACTGATTAGGTGCCCATACTTGAAAGAAAGTAAAGCTCGTAAAGTAGACCACGAGCCTTCTTTGGTATGTTGTTTTGTAGTTGTCTTGCAGTTTGCATAGCAAATTGGCTCCAAAAAGTAGAGGCCCAACAGTAATTTTCTAGTGAATCTATATAAAACAGTATAAAATGTATGTTCCAAAGGTTTGATTTTTCCAAGTTAGGAGAAAATTAGACTAATGAAGCCATCTAATTTCTACTTCTGTCAAAACATTTAACAGCTTCTCAAAAAAGTTCATTTTATGTTCATTTGGAAAGATTGTTCCACACCCTACTCAGAGTTACACCCTTTTATTCGCTAATTATGAGGTTGTAATCTATGTTGCACATTGTTGTTGCAGTTGGACAAATTCCTTCTCCAAAATCTCGACGAGTACGAGTCAGCAGTCAACATTTCTAACATCAAGAATGCTCCTCGAATCGAACCATTTCCCCCTTCCTTCCAGGCGATTCCACGCAATCCCATCGTGCTGGACCTCGCCTATAATTTCATCGAGTTCCCATCCCTTGAGAATAGAGTGAAGAAAGACAAAAAGGGTTTTATCAGCAGGCTTTGGAGATGAGCAATGGTCGCCATTGCTGTGCATCAAGAAGACTAGCAGTGAAACCTGAAGAGCTTTGAATTTCTTCTAGGAGGGTCGGTACGGTAACTACTACTTTGTTCATCGCATTTATTATATTCGCTATTTTCTAAGCTTGTTTTTGAGTACAAAGTGACTTGAAACAATGCGGCCGATGAGAAGTCATCATATTATTGGTTGTATTATGATTTAATTTTCAAATTTTCGAAACAATTTTGGAAATACAATTTTCTCAATCAATTTTCAAAAACAATTATGCGAGACGCAACACAACTCACGGCCATTCCACTCTAAGCCAAAGAGAAAACAGGCGCGCTCGAGGCTACTTTTGTTGCGCACGTTTATTTTATTTGATTATTTAGGTTCTCTAATAATGTTGGAAAGGCAAATTAAGAATAATGTAATATTTATTCTCTATTCTTAAATTTTATATATATTTTTTTTACATGTTAAAAGCAATTAATAATTTATTATATTAATTGTACAAATTAATATTCATGTCAATAAATAAAAATTAAGAGTAAATGAAGCTTTCTTCTAAAATTAATGTTCATATTTTGTTTATTTCATGGTGTGCTTTATTTTTTATAATGATTTATAAATTTTTTATTTTGTTGTTTACTTTCTATATATCATATGTTATATTAACTATGTTGATGAGACAATTTGGTTTTTGATGAGATTTTATTTTATATTATTTAATTTAGGATAATTATTAATATTAATTTTGAATTATGGGGTATTTTTAATTCACATTTGGAATTTTTATTATTTAATGTTTCAATGTTTGAAGCTGTAGCAATAAACACTTTTACCGTTAGGTGGTTCGTTAAATGACAGATATTATTTGTAGAAATTATCTTTTTCTCTGTGAAAAATACTTTTTTCCGTAGTAGATATTTGTCTCCTAATGAGGACTTGCTTAAATATTTTTTTGCAGCGGATACTTGCATTCCGCTGCAAAAAGTAAGTTCTTGACTCAGTTACTTCATATACGAGTCCATTACAAAAAGACTACCTAACCACTACGAAAAAAAAAAAATTACTTCAGAACATATATTTTTTCATCTTCAATACCCGCACAATCTAGAACACTACTTCATTATCGAAGTGGGAATATTTAATTTCAGAAGAACACATGTCCACAGAAATGTTGGTATCCGTTATTTAACAGATTTCCTAATGCTGACGTTATATGTTACTAAATCTTCAAACTTTAATAATAATAATAAAAGTTCAAGATGTCAATTAAAAAATATTCATATTTCAGAGTTAATATTATAATTATTCTTTAATTTAATGTTGTTATAATATTTAAATATTATAATATATCAAATATTTAAATTTTGTAAATTTTTTTTATAGGATAATTTATAAAATATTAACTAAATTTTGGTGGCATTTGATTATTTAACAATGCATTAATAATAAGGGAAATTAACAACACAAATTTTATAGTTTGGGGTCATTGAACACTGTAAATCTTGAAGAATTTTTGCAAACAACTAAAACTAAGAGAAATGATTGACACAAACATTTCCATCATATTTTACATCCAAAAGTCGATGTTAAATTCTTAGTCCTCCAAGAAAAATGATTTTTACTATTAAATTCAACATTTCGATTGAAAAAAAAAATTGAACATTCAAGAATTTCAAAGTTTACCACAATGAAAAACGTTTGTCGGAGACCTCCACCCTGCTTTGTATTCCGCAGGAGAGAAAACATGATTGATCAAAATTGACAAAGGAACATTCGTTTTGAGCGATGGACGTTCGTTTTGAAATGAGGGACGTCTGTTTTAAGCTAAAACAGCGTCGTCTTTGTCCGTTTTAAGCGAGAGATATTCATTGTTAACTGAGGGACATCCGTTTTAAGATGGGAACGATGTCGTCTTTGTCCCTCAACCTATGACGAACGTCCCTGCCTAAAAATTGATAAAGACGACGTCGTTCTCAACTTAAAATGAATGTCCCTCAACTAATAACGGATAAAGACGATGTCGTTTCAGTTTAAAACAAACATCTCTCAACTAATAACAGACGTCTGTCTTTTAAAACGGACAAAAACGACGTCATTTTAGCTTAAAACGGACGTCCCTCATTTTAAAACGATTTTAAAGCGAACATCCCTCGTTTAAAACGAACGTCTCTCGCTTAAGATGGACATCCTCCGATTATTTATGTCTTTCGTTGCCAGTTGGATCAGCTCCTTGTCGTTGCAGGACATCCACTGTTGCTGTCTTGGACGTCTGTGTTCTACAATCCTTGACGTTAATGAAACTACGGCGTTAACATCGACGGATTTTGACGAGACGTGATTGCAAAGTCAGCGTCGTTTTTTTTTCATAGTTCAGAGTTTTAATTGTTTACAAAAATTCTTCAAAATTTCCAGCCTTGATGGTTCCAAAATATAGGGTTTGTGGTATTAATTTATCTAATAATAATTATGAAAATTACAATAATACCAAACTGAAATGAAATCGTCCAAAGGTCAGGGCGGGTTGTGTCGGGCCGAATGATGATGAGGCTTAGTTGTCTGATTGGCTAGCCTAACCTTTATCTAGACTGGACTGAGTTGACTCTAAGGCCGGGTCTGCTGTCTCTAACTCGAACTTTTATAATGATCGGCCCATCTTGGACCGGCGGCTCTTTCTGCAAAGTTCAATGCCTTCAGAGTTCAGATTGAAAACATCAATGGCGGATTGCCGTTTTGCCTTTGCTAATCCGCTGAAAAGGTGACCTTATGTTTGAGTTTTGGGTTCAGATTTTCAGATGAGAGGAAGGGATGGATTAAGCCCTGCAGAATCTTATTTCCTTCTCATTCCACCTGCTGGCTGCATCGTCGATAATCGGCAATCCAATATAAATAATATGGATTGTTATCCATGAAATTGTATCTACAATCAATAACGATGCGTATGAAATTGGTATCGTCACTGCAGTTGCTTGATTATCTTCTCGATAGATTCTCCTAAAAATTCAATCAAATTGTGTTTTACTCTACCCAGACTTCCCTGGCTCATACACTTGGATCGTCCTCAGATGATTATACTTACGCAGATGTACCGAAGCCTTGCAGAACCAAGTCCGAGAGAAAGCCCTATCTAACCCCAATGAAACTTCTGATTCAAAAGGCAAAGGAGGAAAGACTAGCTAGAAAGACTCAGCCCTGCAGGATGCTCGAGGAGCCCCCTGACAATGGATTATTGGTTCCGGAACTCGTCGGTGTCGCTCACCAAGTCTACAAAGCCTGGAAATCGCTTCACTTTGGTGGGTCGAAGCTCATCAAGGCCATTCCTGTTCAACGTTGCACGTACTCATAGTATAGATATTGGATTGTGGCCTTCTTTCTATTTGCTTAATTCTATCTTCATTTTTACATTTTCACGTCGTCTGATTTGCCGATTCAATAAGGTCTTCAGCTGAAGAATTGTCGTTCGTCTCAGGTACTGCTCTGAGGTTCACATTGGCCCTGTTGGCCATGAAATCCGAGCCTGCACTGGTCCGAGCAGTGGTTTTCGAAGTGCAACACATGTTTGGAGATTAGGGGGTGTCAAAGATGTGATATTTTTCTCCAAATGTTACCATCTCCTAGACCGCGTAGGAAAGCCAAGAGTCGGGCATAAAGAGAGGTTTGATGTTCCTAAATTACCTGCTATTTTAGGGCTTTGCATACAAGCTGGCCTAGATTAGATAAGTACGGTACCAAGAGAAGAAGAAAGCCTGTGTATAGTATGGAGGGAAGAATTGTAGATTTTGAGGAAGCTACCCAAGCAAATGAAGTGGAAAGAAACCAATTCCGTCAGCACTGTCATCTCTTTGGAGAATCGAATAGTGGAGGGAAAATTGAAGGAACGATTAAAACTTCTAATCTTGGGTTCGATAGAAGTGTTTTTGAGCAATTGAACAACAAAGATGGGAAAGATTTGAGGAAATTAAGCGAAATGACACTAGAATCATGGCTTGAGATGGTTTTTGGGGCAGAAAAACTCATGGACAGATACAGCGTGAAGACGTGTGGGTACTGTCCCGAGGTTCAGGTGGGTCCGAAGGGGCACAAGGTGAGGATGTGCAAGGCATTGAAGCATCAGTCACGCAATGGGCTGCAAGCTTGGCAAGAAGCAAAGGTTGATGATTTAGTGGGTCCAAATTATGTCTGGTATGTGAGAGATCCGAAAGGAACTACCTTAGATCACAACTTGAAGAGGTATTACGGGAAGGCTCCTGCCGTGGTAGAACTTTGTGTGCAAGGCGGTGCACATGTTCCTAAAGAATATAAGAGCATTATGAGATTAGATGTGGTTCCACCTGGCCGTGATGAATTTGATCTCGTGGCTTGAACTGGTCGCATATCTCAACTTCGAAGAAGTGCATTTCTACGGGATATATGCAATACGATATACAATATGTGGGTATTTGCTCGAGTACTTTGCGAATCGTGAAAGCTGAATTGGATGTGCATTCTTAGCTGAAGTTCCTCAATTTGATCTTACGGAATGATCTGTTTATTGGTTTGTAGTGTGTGGGGACCTTTTCTCATTGATCGATTTGCCTCTACTTGATGGAAAGGTCTCCATCTTTACTGCAGATGCAATGTTGAATTCAAAGACTTCTCATTGATATATTCCTTGATTTCATGAATGAGTTAGTAGTAATGGTGCTTCGAATGAGAGTCGAAAACAAAAAAGAAGGGACAATGCCTAATGATGAAGATTCTGCCATTTGGTTGATAAATTTGTACATGCACTTTTCGATCTCTAAAGCCTGTTTAGCATCGAGTGTCTAAGGGACAAGCTTATGGAGGAGGCATCCAATCAGAAAAGGCCAAAGAACCCATATGAAAGTAAAACAAAGAACCAGGTTAGAAGCAATTAAGATGGCTCAGACCATTTTGTTTCCATGGATGCTCGGTAGTTTTCTTCCACAACTTCTGTGGCAGCTCGCCCTGTGAAGACCAAGAAAGACCCAGATGTGGATCCGGCCTATATTAGTGGGGGTACACAATCCCACATCGTTTGGAAGAGTAAAAAATACATGGTTTATAAGTAGGGTTTCCCTCCCTACCTAGCCCAAAACGTGCTCATACGGGCTTTGACCCAAAACGGACAATATTGTACTGAGAGCACTGGGGGATGTTACAAATAGTATCAGAGCGAAATCCCAACTAGAAATGTGGTTGACGAGGACGTCGGGTCCCCAAAGGAAGGAGATTGTGGAGCCCGCCCTGTGAAGGTCAGGAAAGACTCAGGTGTGGGTCCGGCCTATATCAGGGGGCAAAATCTCACATCGCTTGGGAGAGTAAAAAATGCATGGTTTATAAGTAGGGTTCCCCTACCTATCTAGTACAACGCTTTTTTGGCTAACCCCAAAAACAAAAACATGCGGACTTTGGTCCAAAGCGGATAATATTGTATTGGAAGCATCGGAGGACATTACAAAAGTACAATATTGTCCGCTTTGGGCGAAGCCCACACGAGTTTGTTCTTAGGGTTAGTCTAAAACGCGTTGTATTAGGTATAGAGTGGAACCCTACTTATAAACCATGCATTTTCTACTCTCCCAAGCGATGTGGGATTGTGCTCCCCTGATATAGGTCAGACCCACACCTAAGCATTTTCTGACCTTTACAGGGCGGGCTGCCCCAATTTCCCTGTTAGGCCATTGGCAAAAGTGTTCCCGTTTCTTGGGTACTTAATAGAAGTGGCTCTTTAATGGTGATAGATAATTAATTCTTCATGGTTTGCCACTTTGAACTTTGTTCATTGCAAAGATTAAAGCTTTACAAGGATATGGAAGATTAAAAAAAAAGTGATAATAATAAACCAAAGACATTTCGGCTCAAAACAAGAAGCAAACCTACTCGTCAATTTCTCATGTAGTTGAAAGTCAACTTATAAGTTGTCCATTATTAATATGGAAAAATAGGGTGAAATATGAAGATCTAAGTGCATTCATTGGCGTTGATTAGCAAGTCTCCAAACAATAAATATCAGTTAATGTTGAATTTGTAGATTTTGTGAAGCAATAGTCAGACACACTTCTCTTTGTTTAAGGGCTAGAGAGCAAAGAGCATAGCAATAAGAGGTTGCGATGTGGCAAAATTAGTCATATTTATTGGTGAATAATTCCAGAAATTGCTGTGGATAAAATTAGCATGGACTATGGTCACTGTCTCTTTCAGCCTAATATGTCTGGATCCACAAAACTTAGACAATGCGCAATATTTTAGATATCATACTCTGCTTTGCAGTTCACAAAAAGAGCCATCTTGAGATCCAAGAGCAATGTCTTGACAGACTAACCAAGCAGGCAAACAAACCAAACCTATGAATACACAAAACTAGGAATTGCCAGATTAGCTGGCCTCCTTTTCATCATTCCCTGGGCAGTTTTGATAAAAAATAAAAAAAAATAAAAAAAGATATGGGTATTTAGTTAACTTGCCGTGTCAAACCGAAAAAGACGAGTCACTCAACATCAGCATCAGATTTTGCATGGAAAGGACTGCAAGGCAAACTACTATCATCAGCATCCATCACTTGGCTGTCCTGCTTGCAGCTTTTCTTTTATTCATCACATTCTTCAGATAATCCAGATTTCTCCACTTCTGAGTCTACAGCTTTGGCTGCATTAGCATCTTCCCTTTTGTCGATTTTCTTTCGCTTTTGAGCTCTGTTTGGACTCACTTGGCTGGGAAGAGCTATCTCAGTTTCATTGTATTTATTTGGTTCCTCGGATTTTTCAGTAATTTCCTCCTTAGATGACTCGTCTGCAGAATTGCCATTCTCTTCATTCTGACTTTTTAGTGTTTCAATTACATCAAGTAAGTCTCTATTTACCTGTCTCAATTGCACAAATAGATTATGTTTCCTTCAAGGTTATCAATGCACCATTTGAGAAAGAGAAGGACAATGGGATAATCAACATACCCAACTGGCCACCAGGCAGCCTATATGCGCTTCTTTGCACAATTTTAAATGGTACAATTGCAAACAGCTGAAAATGTCGGTGATAAGATGTTAAAAAGACGCACCTGAGGATTTTGAAGAAAATCAGAGATGTCCAAAGGACAAGAAGGACAAATCATGATATTCTTTTGGCATCGAAGGGTTCTTCCACCTCCGCTTCTATCCCTCATGAATGTCTTATCAGCAAACCGGCCTTCCAAGCATGTCTTGCAAAAATTATGAGCACATGGAGTTGTCACAGGCTGAATCATTACCTGTCTGCAGATAGAGCAGCTAAACTCTGCACATTGATACATGGACATTAGACGATTCATTTAGCTTGTAAAATCATTTCTAACTTCTATCCAATAGAAAAAAAAACAGACGTTTTAATTTGACTCTCTATTTGGCAAATACCCATCTAAAGTACTATTCAACAAAATGATAAAAGTTGGAGAGTTGGGATCAAACCTTTCAACAATCTCTCTCTAACATTCATCTTCTGGGCTTTTCTTATGGCTCTTATAGATCTCTTTCCTGAATCAGAACCTTCTATTTCAATTGATTTCTTGCTTGCTGGTGGAGGTTTCTTCCACATCCAGCAATTATCTTCCTCCTATAATGTAAATATTCATACTAGTAGACAAAGCTCTCTAAGAAAAAAATTAATAGTCCTAAGGTAAGGCACAAAATTACAAGCCAAATTCATTGAAAAGCTTCTTTCAGTTCTTAAATAATCGATCTATGCTTAATTTACCATTTATTAGCAGCAATAAAATTTGCTCCATAATTTTTTTTTTTTAATGTCAAACAAGCCCTAGACAATAAAAAAAAGATAATTTTTCTCCACCACTCACATTGAAATCCCATGATGGGCTTCCTTTTCTCTCTGTGATGTCCATTGCTTTTTTCAATTCCGCAATGCCAGGAAAGGGTCTAGGCCGATCCCCATGTTCATCACTAGAGTTCAATTCAGAAATTTTTAAAACGTAGATAAACTATGAGGCTCCATGAGATTTTATGTAAAAACACCAATTAATGTCTCCACCCTTTCTTATTATCACTAAGTTAAAACATGTAACAAAATAATGTACCTGGTCCAAGGAGCTGGATCGTTGTCACATCTGACAAATAGGTACCTACACACCTTAAAGCCCTAACAAAAGGAGCTTACTCAGTAAACTCCCTTAGCACAAACTAAAACGTTGAGTAACAGTGAATACCTGGACTCCTACTTTTCTCCAACACTTCTCAATCCTATATACTCCATCATATCGCAAACCTTTCTCTGGGGCATATGAAGAGCGTTTCTCTTTGTGTGAACTGCAAATAAAAAATAAAAGTCTATCATAGATGGATCTCAATGCAATAATCATCATCTATAGAGATTGAAGAACAAATTTAAACAGATATAATATTATAAAATAATTGTGGAAATTTGTAAGCATAAGATACTAGCTTCTTGAAACAAACACATAATCATCCACTCTGTGTCTAGGTGACTATACAGCATAATCATAGTCTGAGTCTTCCATGTCAAAGTTACAACATTCCAATACCACAAATTTCTTCTTTTCCCTAACTTTTTTTAGTGTGTCACCCACACACCACTCCAACCAGAATTTTATGGACAATTGGCATCACAGCCAGTTTTTAGATTTTGTTGCTGAAAAGCAATAGGAAGTATTTTTACTTTATTGTGGAAATATTAACTTCTGATTACACGCCTCAAGGTACTAGGGTAAAGTCATTGAGCACAACTTGTTGACGTCATTTGTAGAGCAAGGAGTAAACCTAATCTCTTTCTTTTATCCTTGCCTTCTAAATACAATTTGTTTTTTTCGAGTCTTGAACAATGTATTCCTAAAGTTCTAATGAATCTAACTTCCATGATAAAAATTATATTCTGATGATATGCTTCTCGCCTCCCTAATTAACAATTACAAAAGCTCCATTCAGACATACCATATTAGAAAATGTTTAGTCATTCTATCCTTATTCATAGTAATACATAGCCATTAAATATCCCAATTATTTAAGGAATATGTTCTCAACATCTTTATAAAATTAAACATGCAAATCATGACAGAAACAGAGCATGCAGTCCAAGTTTTACCTATCCCATAATAGACTTTCTATAAATCAATTTATATTCTAAGATATTTATTTTTTATAAATACAATCAGCTTTTTACCCAATAATAATTAATTACAAGAAAATTAGATAACCCTATTTGATACTGAGAAACTTTTATATGAAAATTATTTTGCTTCAACTACATTAATTAATTTCATGATAAACAGCTTAAAAAGCACAAACACAGAGATAGACAGACACTACAACATGTATAAGCCATCACCCCATCCAGAAAATGAGAAAACGACATCTTGGGGAAATGCTGACTAGTAAAATAAATAAAGTTTCACATGTAGACAATTGCATTGATCATTTGCTGCACCTGTCAAACAAATACACTACCATTTTTTACATGACTGTGCTTTCTTGTGGACAGCACGTGAGATTATTTAGTAACTGCAATATTGAGTTGTGTTTTCCACATTTTAGGAACCATGTCTTCTTTTCTTTATCATACAACTGAGACTTTTTTTGACATTTGTGTGTTTGTTTAATAGTAAGACTTGCTACTTAGTTATAAAAAAAAACTAATCATCAGAAAGCAAAAAAAGGAAAGTACAAAATTGGAAAGTGTATAACACAGTCTAGAGGGAACATTGATCAGAAAAATCCAACATGCAGAAATGGAAACTCAAAAGTGCAAAAATACAATACAAGACATGTTTGAAAACTTACCGAACTACCCTAACAGGATAACCCATCAAGCAACTAACTTTGAGTGCTTTGTTCATTTTCTCGAATTTCTGGTCAAAGGACTGGTCCTTGCTCGTCCGTTTATTACCACTAAGGTCTCTACCACCACTGTATTTCAACAAAAAATTTAATGAGATGGCACAGTATTATCTGAAAAGGCAAGATATGGTTGAAAGTGAAGTATCAAATTTTCGCCAAATAAGATATTGTCAATAAAAAGACTCTTGTAAAATTGATACTGTTAGAGGCCAAAAATGAAAAAAGGTACAAATAGTGAACACCCTATGGTAGAAAGACAGAACTTGATTATATTAACAGCCGATATAGAGTACCTTAAAACCTAAAGAACAATCTTAAATATCAAAATTAATTAAAACATCCATAAGACAACAAACCTTCCAGTGTAGAGAAACCACTCTCCATGATCTTCGTCATCTTGGTAACCTCCAGAAAGAACTACTGATTGTGCACCATAGTCTGACTGACCTGCAATGCCTGCCACATGAGGAAAGTGAGCTCCCCATTGTCGACACTCCAACCTATCCTCCCAAGTTTCACCCACTAGAACACCCTGATTTCTCCCAGGATCATTTTCCGATGGGATAGGTCCAAAATGATCAGATGGGACTGTAACAAATATTTTCCCACTCGCCGCGTTGGCCTTTCCACTTTTCTGCGCCCGCTCTGTAGTATATGCCTTATCTGGCCTATGCTGATTGTGTACAAAATGATTAACTTTTTGAGCATCACCAGCCGCATTTGACTTTGACATCTTGGCCATACGAATCGCAACTACAAGAGCAGAATTGATGCGAGGCTGACTCGCCATTTTGGAAGGAATCAAGCAGCGACATTTTGCACAGGTTTTTTTTCCTTGCCCAATCCATTTTTGGAAGCATTTTAGGCAGAAATTGTGTCCACAAGGAGTCTGAGGAAAAAAATCTACTGATCTTAAATACTCTTTGGTAACATAGCACAATACAAATAACATTTACACATGCAAAAGTCAAAGACCAGAAAACATATTACAAAGCAAGTATATAACTAAAGGTTTAGAGTTGTGAAAAATGTAAGTGCACATTCATACAGGGTAAGGTGAAAATTAAAACCAAGAAACCATTTGAGTGGGAAAGAGAATGAAATTAATGTTTACCACAATCAAACCAAAAATAAGTTACCAAATCATATAGGGGTACAGAAAAAGGAGCCCATCTCGGGCATTTGAGAGCAAAAGCTTCAAACTATGCAAGTAAAACTCAAAGGAAACTGCATGAAGTCAACTGAAGAATCCTAAATCCAGGATATCAATAATTTAATACCTAAAAATGCATGATTAAATGTATATCTGAGAAAAAAAACAGCATAATGCCACTGCAGCTGAAAAAAATAAACATTTCCTCACACAAAAGCTTAACCATCCAAACAGATAAAATAGAAAGAAAATGAAAAACTGAAGTGCGATTAAACCGTCTATGTGGCAATGAAAAACAAAACACGTTCACAAACCAAATACGGCCATCACCAAAGGAAAACAAACGTCGGGTTCATATGTTTAGACCAAAGGGCGAAGATCAGAATGTCGCTATCACGACAAAAAGTAAATTATATTTTTGAAAAAAGAAAGCAGAAAAAGGAAATGGTTGCAGTTACAAGTATCAAGTAAGCAATAAAAATGAAAAAAAACAGACCGTGACAGGCCTTTCAGGCAACTGCATACAAAAGGAACAGTTCAGACTCTCGTCAAGAACTCCCAAAACATCGTCCCTTCTCTTCCGCTTAACCTTGCTCAAAGTTTCTACCCCATTCTCCGACTGATTCTTCCCGCTCAAAAGCTCCTGACGCCTCTTCGCCTTCTCTCTATCAGTCAGCGAAGCATCACCCTCAATCGCTCGGATAGCGGCGACCAGGCCGCTGAAGCAATCGTCTACGGGGACACTTTCGCTGGCTGCGCAGTCACCGGATGGCGGAATACAGTCGGGGCAATCCCATTGGAAAGTCGAAGCTAGGGTTTCCGGAGGGGTGGAGATACAGGTAACATGCCACGGTGTGGCGCAAGTTCTGCAAGTGAGATTCTCCTCCTCCAGAGGCTTCGCCTTGCAGACCATGCAAATGCCATCTCCGTCGCAGGGCAGTTGGCTGGTGTTCGCCATTGAAGGAGTCTGGAGAGAGAGAGAGAGAGAGAGAATTGAATCGTTAGAAGATTTAAGCGTCTATGATTGGACGATTGAAATTTTGCCCGGGTATGTTGGGGAGAGAATGTCAAGAGACGGCGGGTCTTTTTAAAAATTTCGAGGCGCTTTTATTAGAGAGTAGTGATCCTGTACGGTCAAAAGTAGAGTAGACTAATATTATGTCCAATGACATTTATTTAAGGAGAAGAAATAGTCCAATGAAAATGGGAAGTTCCTCCATCAAACCTATAAAATAATTGAGGCAATTATAAACGAGGAAAATTAACACCAAATACCTCATAGTTTATAATTAATGATAAGTCAAACCCTAAAAAAAATTATGAATAATTAAATTTGTGAATTATAGAAAAATAATGACACTGACCTCGTAATTATGTTTCTCCTCAAAAGAAGACGTCTAAAACAATAATAACACACGTATGGGTGGGCATATCGGTTCTTGGTGCTGGTTCTGGAGGTCTCGAACCCAACCGTTTGGTTCTCGGTTCTAAGTATTAGGAACCAAAACCAAGAATCGCAGGAATCGGAACCAGAACTGGAACCATGACTCGGTTCTGGGTCGGTTCCAGTACGGTCCCGGTTCCTAAATTTAGAAATCAATTTCGTATGTTTCTGATATGCATCTCATTCTCATTTCTCACCCCTTTCGCAGACTCGCAGTCTCGCTCGCTCTATCTTACAGATTCTTTCTCGGTCGCTTTAACTTTTGTCGTCTTGCTCTCTTTCGCCGTCAATTTCTCGCTCGCGGATCACCGTCTTCTTGCTTTAGCTCTCGTCTCGCCTTCTTCTTTTCAGGAGAGTGACGGCTGAAAGCGGGGGACTCGGGGCTTCGATTTCTTCTGTCCAAGAGCATTCTGAGCAAGGAAAACGAAACCGCGACTATAAAGGTTATTTGGAGCACTCCGGCAATAATAGGGCAGCTCCAAAACTAATCTTGTCTTCCGAATTTCGATTTCGGTGAGTGATGCAGAATGCCCTAAAGTTTTTTGGATTCGGTGAAGATGAACAGAACAGAATATGATAGTCTGTTCTGTTCAACGTCGAGGTGCTGAAAACTGGACAGACTATGATGAAGATGAACAGAATCGAACAGAACAAATTGATGAAGATTAACAGAACAGAATCGCTTACTATACGAGGCGAGGCGATGAACAGAACATAATCCAGGAGTAGCGACGCTATGGGTGAGGCAAGGCAAGGAGATAAACAGCACAGAATTGATGAAGAAAGCGACCAAGACTGAGCCGCTAGTCGTTTGTTCCAGAAGAAGAAAGCAAGGCGAGGCCAGAGCCAGAGGGTAAACGAGGTTGAAGGCTTGAAGCGAAAGCCACTCCAGACACAATATAATTATAGATAGTTTGAAGACAGAGTCGGTACTGGTCGGTTATCAACCCAAAGAACCGAGAACCAAACCAAACCAAACTCATAAGAATCATAACCGAAAATAAATAAATTATAGGAACCATTAACCGGACCCGAACCAGAATAGCCCAACGGTTCTGGGTCGGTTCCCAGTTTTGGGCGGTTCCTGCCCACACCTAAACACACGAGAGACATTTGTCCTACCCATTGGCTAGAGGGACGGATGTCCCTCCATCAAAATGAACGCCAAAGATGGGTTTAATGTAATACCCCGATCTACTAAGAAGTTATCACCCATCAAACTCTTAAAATAATTGGATAATTATAAATATTAATAATGAGTTATTAAATTTTTGTAACTCACAACTTTAAATTTTATTTTTATTATTTAATATTTTAAATTTTGAATAGTTAGTAATTAACATCTTTATCATTATGAGATTTATTAAATGGTAAAAATTATCTATGAAAATTACTTTTTTCTACAGTGAAAGGTAAATATCTGCTGTGGAAAAGGATATTACCCTTTTCGTTGCTGAAAATACTCTTTTTGCAGTGTTGATATTTGTCATTTAACGGATCTACAAACAGTGAAAGTGTTTATTACGAATGCGTCAAACTTTAAGATATTAATTTAAAAAAATAAAAATTAAAGGTGTTAGTTAAAAAGACTTATATATTTCAAAGTTAATATTAATAATTACCCAAAATAAATTTATTATCTAATTTTATATTATTATTATAATTTTAAATTATATAATTAACATTTTATTTTAATTATTTATATTTTATATTAATTAATTAATAATTTTAAATTTTTAAAAAGAAATTAACAAAATAAAAATAATTTAAAGTAATAAAAAGATCTTCTCCTTCAAGTTAATATTAATAATTATTTTAAAAAATAAAATAAAATAGAGGACGGTCCCCTCGTACTGCCAAGAGGCTGGGTGTTAGAATCCGGGCTTGTCCAGGACGTGTTGTCCATGGCCGCCCCTACTGCTTAGTTAGACTTATTTCCATTTTTAGTAATTTACTTGTATTTCTTTTATTTCCATTTTGGGCAAAGTGACTCCTCGCCACTATAGCATGTTTACTCCTGCCATAGTGAAGATGGTCCAGAATGCTCTTTAGGGGGAGAGGCATGACTGCACGTAGACCCCCCTACCCAATGTAATTTGCTAGCAATCAATGAAAAAGCTTTTTACATTCAAACTATTCTCTTTATGCTCAATGACGCTTTCGATAAATCTCGCTCGCTGCTCGCTCGCTCGTTAGACACTCAAGCTTGTTCTAACGTCGTGGGCCCTCGGTGCCGTTGGCACACTTTGTAGGCTGACTCGTTGTTCCCCCTAACAACGAGTGCCGCACGGCCCTCCTGAAAAGTCTCTCAAAAGTAGGACCGTGACAGTTGGTATCAGAGCCAGGTTGGCTCAAATTGCAAGAAAGCATGCCGAAAAAGAATTTGCCGGAGAAAACAAGCTCGTCGATGGATCAGCTTGAACGGTTAATCGAACTGGAAGAGGAGATGAAGTACCTCCAAGAAATCCCTGATAACATTCGTTTCCTGGAAGAACGAATGAAGGAAATGTCTGAATTTCCTGCTGAGATTGCTGCTGTTCACAACAGAATAGACACCATCCCGATCCAAGAGCTGATTGATCGGGTGGAGAACCTCGAATCCCGACCAGAGAAGGGAAAAGGGGTAGAAAGTGGAGAAAGCTCCACCAGTGCTATAGTCGGGGTCCTGGAGCGTGTCGAAGAGATCTACCAAGCTCATACCCAACTATCAAGCACCGTGACTGGCCTAACGAAAGACTTCAAGACGATGTTTGAATCCCTCAAAGCTGAGATCGCTGAAATAAACATCAAATTGAACGTTACGATGAGAGCCATGGGAAGCCAAACTCAAGCTTCAAGTTCAGTTGAATCTAGCCGGGTGAAAATCCCAGAGCCAAAATCCTTTGGGGGAGCCCGCGATGCCAAAGAAATAGAAAATTTCATCTTTGACATGGAACAATACTTCAAAGCAACGAAAACTGATGATGAGTCAAAGGTGACCTTGGCCACGATGCATCTTACTGGAGATGCAAAACTTTGGTGGAGATCGAAATACAATGATATTTGCAATGGTGACTGCACCATTGATACTTGGGAAGAGCTCAAAAAGCAGCTGAAAGATCAGTTCTTTCCTGAAAACGTCGAGTTCAATGCACGTCGACTACTGCGAGAACTAAAACAGACTACTAGCATCCGCGAGTATGTCAAAGCATTCTCAGGACTCATGTTGAATATTCGAGATATGTCAGAGAAAGACAAGATCTTCACCTTCATCGAGGGATTGAAACCGTGGGCCAGGACAAAGTTATATGAACAGAGGGTGCAGACCCTCTCAAGTGCTCTTGCTGCTGCTGAACGATTATTCGACTACTCCAACGAGAATCCTAGTCAGAAAAAGAATCCTCCCAACAATTCAAGCAATACAAAGTCCTCTAGACCAAACACGAGCGCTGCTGAAAGAAAACCGTATGTCCCAAGAGAGGGCCAAGAGACATCGAAGGGAGCCAATTACCAACGACCAATGAATAGGCCTATGTCCTGTTTCTTATGCAAAGGACCACATCGAGTGGCTGAGTGCCCCCATAGATCGGCGTTAACGGCTCTACAAGCGTCGATTACTAATGACAACCCGGTAGAAGAAGTTGTCGAAGTAGAACCCACAGAAGTTGCAGAAGTTGGGACAATGACATTCTTATCAGCTGTTCAACAACAGATGGATGAACTGAAAAAGACTCCCACTAAAGGCCTCATGTATGTGGAGACCTCTATCAATAATAAAGCTGTCCAAAGTACTATGATTGACTCGGGAGCTACCCACAACTTCATAACAGAAAAGGAAGCGCGCCGGTTGGGCCTTAAGCTAGAAAAGACCACTGGTAAGATGAAGACAGTAAATGCAAAAGCAATGCCCGTGGTCGGGGTCGTAAGAAGGGTCCAATTAAAGCTCAATTCGTGGTTGGGACCAGTAGATTTTGTGGTGGCAAAGATGGATGACTTTGATACTATACTGGGGATGGAGTTCTTGATGGAGCACAAAGTCATCCCCATTCCTTCTGCAAAATGTTTGGTGATTACAGGGAGCAACCCAACGGTAGTTCCCGCAATTCTCAAGCAACCAAGTCCTAGTAACGTAAAAATGATCTCAGCTATGCAGTTTAAACGAGGATTGAAGAACCAAGATCCAACCTATGTTCTTGTCCCCTCAATCATGGAGAAAGGCAAAGAAGAAGTAGTGCCTTCAGAGATTATGAAAGTACTTGAAGAATATAAGAGTACTATGCCGGAATGCTTACCGAGGTCACTACCTCCGCGCAGGGACATCGATCATCAGATTGAGCTAACCCTGGAACTAAACCCCCAGCAAAAGCGCCCTATCGAATGGCCCCACCAGAATTGGCAGAACTAAGAAAGCAATTGGATGAAATGCTTGAGGCAGGGTTCATCAGACCTGCAAAGGCCCCATTTGGAGCACCTGTTTTGTTCCAAAAGAAGAAAGACGGTAGCTTACGCTTGTGTATTGACTACCGGGCCTTGAACAAAGTCACTGTTCGAAATAAGTATCCCATCCCACTCATCACAGATCTTTTTGATCAACTGTACAAGGCAAAATACTTCACAAAGCTCGACTTACGTTCAGGTTATTATCAAGTCAGGATTGCAGAAGGCGACGAGCAAAAGACGACTTGTGTGACCAGATATGGAGCTTTTGAATTCTTGGTGATGCCCTTTGGACTGACAAATGCTCCTGCGACTTTCTGCACTCTAATGAACCAAGTATTCCACGAATTCCTTGATAAATTTGTTGTAGTATACTTGGACGACATCGTGGTCTATAGTGAGAGCATTGAAGAACATCAAGTTCACCTTCGTCTAGTCTTCGAGAAACTAAGACAGAATCAGTTATATGTAAAGAAAGAAAAATGCTCCTTCGCTCAAAAGAGTATTGGGTTCCTTGGCCACATTATTGAACAAGGCCATCTTCGCATGGATGTAGAAAAAAGTCAAGGCAATCCAAGAATGGAGAAACCCCACTTCTGTTACAGAATTGCGTTCCTTCCTTGGTCTCGCAAATTATTACCGGCGGTTTGTAGAGGGATTCTCCAAGAAGGCGGCACCTCTCACCGAACTGTTGAAGAAGGGAGTCCCTTGGGAGTGGAACCAAGAATGCCAGACAGCCTTTGCCAACTTAAAAGAAGCCATGATGCAAAGTCCAGTGTTGGCTCTGGCCGATGTGACTTTGCCATTTGAAGTCGAAACTGATGCATCAGACTTTGCCCTGGGAGGAGTTTTACTACAGAATGGCCATCCTGTCGCTTATGAAAGCCGCAAGCTGAAAGAAGCTGAAAAAAGATACATAGCCTCAGAGAAAGAAATGTTGGTTGTGGTACACTGCCTTCGTGTATGGAGACAGTACTTGCTTGGATCAAAGTTTGTAGTAAAGACCGACAACAGCGCAATTTGTCATTTCTTTGAGCAGCCAAAGCTAACCTCCAAACAGGCGCGTTGGCACGAACTTATCTCAGAATTTGACTTCCATTTTGAACATAAGTCGGGTCAATCAAATCGGGCAGCTGACGCCCTCAGTAGAAAAGCAGAGTGTGCCAGTCTTTGCTATTTATCTCAACTTCAAGCAAGTAGAGTTACCGGATCTATGAGAGATCGCATTCGAAATTGTCTACAAGACGACCCTGCTGCTCGGGCTGTCATGCAATTAGTAAAGGAAAAGAAGACGCGACAATTTTGGATCGAAGAAGACCTGTTGTTAACCAAGGGAAATCGCCTATACGTGCCACGGAGTAATGATCTAAGGCGAAATCTATTGAAGGAATGCCACGACACCTTGTGGGCTGGTCATGCAGGATGGCAAAGAACGTATGCCCTACTAAAGAAGGGATATTACTGGCCTCACATGAAAGACGACGTGATGCAATATACCAAAACCTGTTTGGTATGTCAGCAAGACAAGGTGGAAAGAGACAAAGTGGCGGGTTTGCTAGAACCCTTACCGGTGCCAACGAAGCCTTGGGAAAGCATATCTCTTGACTTCATCACCAATCTGCCACCTTCAAATGACTTTCAGGCAATCTTGGTGATAATCGATCGGTTTTCCAAGTATGCTACTTTCATAGCTGCCCCAAAATATTGCTCCGCAGAGACGACAGCTCAACTCTTCTTCAAGAATGTTGTGAAATTATGGGGGATACCTCAAAGCATCATTAGTGATCGAGACACCAGATTCACAGGAGCCTTTTGGGTAGAACTATTCAAGCTATTGGGATCTAGCTTAAATATTTCCTCCAGTTATCACCCCCAAACAGATGGACAGACTGAGCGCTTTAACAGCTTGCTGGAAGAGTATCTGCGGCACTTCATCAACACTAACCAGAAGAATTGGCCAAGTCTGCTTGATGCGGCGCAATTCAGTTTCAACTGTCGAAAAAGCTCCTCTACGGGAATGAGCCCCTTTGAAGTCGTCTGCGGAAGACAACCAACTATGCCGCACACCCTCGATCTTCCATACTCTGGAAAATGCCCAAAAGCCTACAACTTCTCAAAGGAGTGGCGGCAAAATACTGAGATAGCTCGTGCCTACTTGGAACGAGCATCTAAGCACATGAAGAAGTGGGCAGACTTGAAGAGACGGCCGCTAGAATTTAAAGCTGGAGACCTCGTGTTAGTGAAACTCTTGCCGGAACAACTTCGTTTCAGAGGTCAGAGAGACAGACGTCTGGTTCGAAAGTATGAAGGTCCAGTCCAAGTCATTGAAAAGATTGGACGGGCATCCTACAGAGTTAATCTACCGGCATGGCTCAAAATCCACTCAGTGATCCACGTCAGCAACTTAAAGCCGTATCACCAAGACAAAGAAGATCAGGAGCGCAACAACATCACCAGCCCAGAAATCATCCTCAGCAGATCCAGGCGTCCAAGCAAAGTGGAAGAAATTCTAGCAGATCGAAGCGTCAAGACAGGCCGCCGCCTACGCACGGAGTATCTTGTCAGATGGGAGGGACTTGGAGACGACGAAGTTACTTGGGAGAAAGCTGAAGACTTGGAAGATGCTACGCAGAAGATTGAAGAGTTCAAGCTGAAGACAAGTTGACGAGGGCGTCAACAGCTCAAATGGGGGAGGATGTTAGAATCCGGGCTTGTCCAGGACGTGTTGTCCATGGCCGCCCCTACTGCTTAGTTAGACTTATTTCCATTTTTAGTAATTTACTTGTATTTCTTTTATTTCCATTTTGGGCAAAGTGACTCCTCGCCACTATAGCATGTTTACTCCTGCCATAGTGAAGATGGTCCAGAATGCTCTTTAGGGGGAGAGGCATGACTGCACGTAGACCCCCCTACCCAATGTAATTTGCTAGCAATCAATGAAAAGGCTTTTTACATTCAAACTATTCTCTTTATGCTCAATGACGCTTTCGATAAATCTCGCTCGCTGCTCGCTCGCTCGTTAGACACTCAAGCTTGTTCTAACGTCGTGGGCCCTCGGTGCCGTTGGCACACTTTGTAGGCTGACTCGTTGTTCCCCCTAACAACGAGTGCCGCACGGCCCTCCTGAAAAGTCTCTCAAAAGTAGGACCGTGACACTGGGCCACCCTTCCATAGGAAATAGCTAATCCAAGAGTTGGCTACTGAGCAAGTCTTTGGGCTCGGTTTGACGGGGCGGCCATTAGAACAGTAAAAGAGGAAGGGGAGAGCTCAAGTTCCATGGGAAGTGGGAAGAGGAGATACTGATTGGCAACTTCTTTCCGACTCCGTCTCTTCTTAGGTGACCTCTCTCTTCCTCTCCTCTTTTTTTCTTGCTTTTACATTTTTCAGTAGCTTCTTCGAGCGTCCTCGAGCGCTCCACTGCCATTCATATGTTATAACGCTTGTTGAATCGAGTAATCTATTGGTTGCCTCTGGCAAATTGTCTCGGGTGATAGCTCTTCTTGGTCGTGTATTTTTTATCCTTTTGGAATTCTTTTTCAATGGAAAACTAATCATCATCTCTTTATGTTTTCAGATCATCGAACTTCTATTGTGTTCTAGATCATGAAGTCTCCTTTTTAAATCCAGAACCGCTACTGAATTTCATGCAGAAATCACTGAATTTGGGTATGTAACATATACATCTCTTGCTGCTTCTCTTATGTCAACTCATTAAAGTTGAAATCTCCTTCTTTATTATCATCAGCTTGTTGGTCTACTTTTTCTTTGATCAATGTAATCTGATCCTTATGAACATATTAGTTGACAGTTTAATGAAAAATGGTGCAAGAAAATACGCCCAGATGGTTTCCCATAAGATGCCTAAAGATATAGTGACATGGAATTCTCAAATTGGGGCTTGTGTTAAGAATGCACGCTATAATGAGGCGCTTAAAATTTTTAGAACTATGCTAAACTCAAATGTTGAACCCGATGGATACACATTTGCTTCTGTGATTTCTGGCTGTGCACATCTTGGATCTCTTAATTCGGCTCAGTGGGTTCATGGTTTGATGATCGAGAAAAGGATCACATTGAATTCTATACTAAGTTCAGGACTGATAGACATGTACTCAAAGTGTGGTAGAATCCAAACAGCCAGAGAACTGTTTAATCATGTTCCTCATAATGAAGTATCAGTTTGGAATGCAATGATTAATGGGCTGGCAGTTCATGGCCTTGCTCTAGAAGCAATTACAGTATTTTCAAACATGGAGGTTGAGAATGTCCCCCCTGATTTTATCACTTTTATCGGTATTTTAACAGCTTGCAGTCATTGTGGGTTGGTCGAAGAGGGTCGACGGTTCTTTGATTTGATGAGATTGCATTATTCGATTCAGCCGGAACTTGAACATTATGGAGCCATGGTTGATCTCTTCTGTAGAGCGGGCCGTTTGAAAGAGGCTCATGCCCTAATTAAGGAAATGCCAATGGAGCCTGATGTTGTTATATGGAGGTCATTTCTCAGTGCTTGTAGAATTTACAAAAATCAAGAGTTGGGGGAAAGTGCTATTGCAAATATCGCCGATCCCAACGGTGGGAAATATGTCTTATTGTCCAATATTTATTGCTCTCTGGAGAGATGGGATAGATCAGAGAAAGTAAGAGAAATGATGAGGAAAAATGGAATTCATAAGAACCGTGGAAAGAGCTGGACTGAACTGGGTAGCGGCATTCACAGCTTTAAAGCTGGTGACTCTTCACACTCTGAAAGTAAGGCAATCTATGAAGTGTTGAAAAGATTACTTCAATTAACTAGAGTGAAGGGTCATACGCCTATGACAGAATTGGTCTTCATGGATGTTTCAGAAGAAGAAAAGGAAGAAAATTTGAATCTTCACAGTGAAAAGTTGGCATTGGCCTATGGAATCCTTAAAACTATCCCTGGAACTGAAATTAGGATTTCGAAAAACCTGCGGATTTGTAATGATTGCCATAATTGGATGAAAATGGTTTCGACAATCATTGGGAGAGTAATAATCATGAGGGATCGGATCCGTTTTCATAGATTCGAGGGTGGATTATGCTCCTGTAGAGATTATTGGTAGCTAAAAATTCACTTGGAAATTAAAAGTTATAGTTATTTTTTTGAGCTATTGAACTTCATCGAAATGAGATCATGACTTATGAGATATTGTTAATTTTCTTATTATCAAGCAAGCCTATAGAGTTCTAAGTATTTTAAATGCTACTCTTTTAACGTGGTTCTTTCCGGCCAGAAGAAAATTGTTTTTCGCTAGTACTTTTTTGATCCGGTGCCCCCCAAAAAAGAAACGCACTTGATGTTCTTGGTGAAAATTAGAACTTGCAAATGTGTTCTTTACTCTATCTTTTAAACCCGGTTCGTGTGATCGATGGGTGGAATCATTGATCCGGAGTATGCTCGCTTTGAAGAAATGAAGTTATTTGTATTCTTGATGATGGGGGGCTGCTTATGTGAAACTGTGGAGGCTTCCAACTGCATTGTAAGTTTTTCTCCTCTCGGTTTTACACTCTGAAATCAAGCTGTGTTTAATTTCTATCATCATAATCTCTTTTGAATGACTATTGGACAGGAGAGATGATCATTTCATGCTTGTTAAAATCTTACTTACATCTTAACCGTTCATTATTTCTTGGAAAAATGACATATCAATCTTCATCTTTTGCACTCAATAATAAGTTAACCACTAACCTTTTTTGCTAACAAATTAACCACTGAATTATAAAAAATTGACCGAGTAAACACCGTGGTTACGTTTTTCGTTAAGGGGTTAAATTGTTAAACCGCAACAGATTTTTATAGTTCAGGGGTTAATTTGTTAAACTGCAACAATTTGTCGTCATGTTCCAGAGATTAAATTGTTAAACCGCAGTGATTTGTTGTCATAGTTCAAGGGTTAAATTGTTAAATCATGGCGGATTATCATAGTTCAGTGGTTAAATTATTAAACCGTAGTGGTTCGTTATCATAGTTCAGGAGTTAAATTGTTAAACCACGACGATGTTAGTGGCGACAATTTTTTATAGTTCAGTGGTTAATTTATTAGCAAAAAAAAGTTAATAGTTGATATATCATTGATTGCAAATGATGATGGTTGGTTTGTCATTATCCCTTATTTCTTTTTCCCGTTTAGTGTCTTTTCTCTCTTGAATGGACGATCATGATTTATTCCAAGTTTTAAAAAGTATGAGAAAAACAATGAGAATATTCTTGCCTATTGGACAATGCTTACGTGTAGTTAGTAATCTATGGTCGTGGACTCTTCTAATACAATGTGACAATCTGCCATGTGAAAGTCAAAACGTCTTAACATTGTGAGAGTCTAGTTCATACTAGTATGGATGCACTTTGAGAGTGTAGAAAATACATGGTTTATAAATAATATTCTCCTCTTTACCTAGTGCAACACGTCTGGAGTTAACTCTAAAAACAAAATCGTATGGGATTTAGCCCAAAATGAATAATATTGTATTGTGATAATTGGCGACAGTTACATACAATCTTGGTTGAGTAATTCTATGCTTATTCTGAAATTGAGTTTAGCAACATTAAGCTGTTTTTGTTGAAAAGATAGAAAAAGAGTAGATTAGAAAGCGTTCTTTAAACCTGTATTAGATTTATTTCATAAGTAATGTTACGTTTATTCTATAATTTTGCATATTAATCTTATACACTGATATGCATTCCATGTCATCTAAAGTAGTGCTCGCATTTGTAATATTTCATAGCTATTCTATTGGCGAATAAATGACATGTTCAAAGTATAAAATGAGACTATGCACTTAGATTTACTCTTAATTTATGGGAAGAATTTTAATTTAGACAAATAATTTACATGATAATTAATAAATTTATTGGATTAAATTTATTCTACCCAAGCAAAGTGACATTAAATCAAATAATAAAAATTTCTATGTATTCATTTCGAAAAAATACATTATTATTTTTTAAATAATTATATTAATTAATATTTAAAAATGTTGAAAATAACTTAAATAAGGGAAGAACCTTTCAATTTCATTTGCTTATTATTTTAATTTTTATTAAATTTGATTTTTTAATAGTTTGAGTGTTGTTTTTAAATAATCTTTTCTATTATTTCTCCAGTTAAAAACAACAAAAAATTCACATAATTATCTTTAGGGTAATTATCAATATTAAACCTAAAGTATGAAAGCTTTTAAAATGACAATTTCAACATTTATATTTGTTATCTAACACTTTAAAATTTGACGTATTAGCAACGAACACCATAACTATTAAGAAGTCTATTAAATGGTGAATACCAAGGACACCAACACTTCCACAGCCACATGTCGAAGTAGTATCCTACACTGTGTCGATATTGAAGATGAAAAAATATCTATTTTGAAGTAAATTTTTTTTCACAGTGGATAAATCGTTTTTTTACAACAAATTTGTATATAAAGTAATTATAGTCAATGACTTACTTTTAGCAGCAAAATGTAAATATGTGTTATGGAAAAATGTATTTTTCACATTGAAAATGTGTCTTATGCGGTAGAAAGTAAGACATATTCCAAGGACTTTGATTCTGCAACGTATACCCTTTCCACATCTGAAACTTGTTTTCCATTGCGAAAAAAATAAGTCTTATTACAAACACGTTTTTTCCGTAACGAAAGACAAGTATCCACTGCAGAAACGTGTCTTCTGCTTTATGAAAGTAAGTTATATTCCATGTCTTGTTTCCCTTATGCTCTATAGAAAATGTATTTTTCGCAAAAAAAAAAAAATGGTAATTTCTTTCTGTAGATAATATCTATCATTAACGAATTTTCTAAAAGTTAGGGTGTTCGTTGCTAGCACATTAAATTTTAAAATATTAGATAACAAAAATAAAGATTATATTTAATTATTTTAAAATTAAATTAAAAAATTTTAATTAATAAACTAAATATTTTAGCTCATAATATTAAACGATTGTCCCGTGATATTTTTATTAAATTAACAAACAAAAATGGATGAGATGACCATTGAAAGAATAAAATTAAGATTAGGTAAATTTTAGTAATTAAAATTAGGTAAATTAACAAAACTCACTGTACTATGAAATCAATGACAAGTCAACTACTAAACAAATTTTATTAACAATTTGAACGCTAAATTATAGAAAATGAACGGAGCTAATATCACTATTACGTTTTTCGTTAAAAACACTTTCGTTCCACTGCATAACGTTGTTTTTCTGCTACCGAAAGCGAGTTCTTGAAATATGACCGCGGAAAGATGACTTTCAGCTACATATTTTCTCTGCAGATAAGGAATAAATCAATTATCTTATTTGTGAAAAAAAAAAAAAAGGCAAATTGTGATTCTCTCAATGACAATAAAACAATTTTAAATTATCTGACATCTAAAACATTATATATTCTTTTACAAAATCTTCTAAATTATAAAACTAAAAAAAATTAAAATCAACTTATATACTATTTTCTCAAATTCATTCTCTATGGGTATTAGCTCTTTTCCACTTAAAGTCTATAAAATCATGAATTCTTGCAGCTTTTTTTTTCATATTATTAACTATTTTCAATATGCGAGATATCTGAAACAATATGGTTGAATCATTTTCTTCAAGTTAACGGTTATATTTGCGTTGTTTATTATCTGTAGTTCAGTATATATGTTTTTAGTAAAAATTATTCAATAGTTAACTTGTTATTGATCCCATAATACAGTGATTGTTTCGTTTACTCATAAAGTATAATAATAATAATAATGAAAAGTATATTGTCGGATATTATTTATTTTTAGAAGGTTGATTAATAATAATAAATTTATGACGTCATCGTTGCAAAAATTAATTGTATAAATGTTGGGTGCGGGAGTCGACGGTCAATCGAACCCGCCAGAGTGAAGAAACGAGACTTCCTTCTGAACGACTTCAACTTTTGTCTCGTAGCTAAGCCGTCTCTGTCTCTTCCAACCCAAAAAAAGATTCATAATTTGGCATTCGAGTTCATGTTTGGTAACGAAATCCCTCAAATTATTCGTCTGCAAATTCAGTAACCTCTATTGATTGTTTACGCCATTTTTGGGGCACTCTCAATTGCCTTCTTCTTCGCGGATTGTTCTCAGATATGTTCCAGAAACTGGATATTTGGACGTTGGCTTTTGTTTGTCTTCTCTGCGTTTTTTCCTTTTCCAGAATCCATGCTTCCGTTTTAGGGAGGAGTCAATCGACGGAACGAATCTCCGGTCTGCTTATTTTGATTATATTCTTTGGCTCATTTCTGATTATTCTTGTCTACTTGGTTCCCTGCGGACTTTTTGTTTTGTGGTTTTGTTTTCTTGTTTGGAAATTGTCCTAGTGATTCGAACTCAGGAGCTGAGATCTGTCCAGTAGTTACTTCGAAGTTCGGAGTTGAGATCAGTTCAGTTTGTTGTGCTTAGATTTACTGAGTTAGGGTTTTTGTGTGATATATGGTGTATTTTCACGTTCCACTACTGATATGGCTGACTCTAAGATAAATATCGAAGACTCTATGGTGCCGATTTAAGACGATGAGTTTGATTTAGGTGTATCGTGCTTGTATTCTGAATTTCGATATGCTTTTGAAGATGTGGCCGTAATTTAGTGATAGATTCGTTAAATTCACAACATATTTTAGAAATGCTTGTCATGTGCCACTGATAATATACTAACCCTTGGAATTCCAGTTTTTTCTTTTTTTGTAAATGAAAACGGAAAGCGAAATTGAGGGGTCTGATTAGAAGGTTAGTTAATGCGTCTGTTATTTCCAGGCTGAATGAAACAGGTTTGTAAATTAAAACCAGTGATACACGAGGAGTAATTTTCCCCGATTGGGTCATAGGTCTATGAATATTCATGTACTTGATAAAACGGGACTATTTTTAATCTTAACATCAAGCTTTGATCCTTCAAAAATTTTGCACATTTTAACTTTCATCAAAGAAATTGACATAGGAAATTTTTACATATGTTCGTCGATGCAATGCAGGTAGTGCTGGTGATGTATTGGAGGATGATCCAGTGGGGAGATTGAAGGTGTTTGTGTATGAGCTTCCAAGCAAATACAACAAGAAAATTCTTCAGAAAGACCCACGTTGTCTCAACCATATGTTTGCAGCAGAGATCTATATGCACCGGTTTCTCCTATCTAGCCCTGTTCGAACTCTAAATCCCGAAGAAGCTGATTGGTTTTATACTCCAGTGTACACAACCTGTGATCTGACACCAAACGGACTCCCATTGCCATTTAAGTCTCCAAGGATGATGAGAAGTGCCATACAACTTATATCGTCAAACTGGCCTTATTGGAACCGGACTGAAGGAGCTGATCACTTTTTTGTGGTTCCCCATGATTTTGCAGCTTGCTTCCACTATCAAGTAAGAAAATTTGTATTTATTTTTCTTCTGGAAGGGCATGCTTTTATAACTTGCATAGCGCCTTAGTATAATTTCAAGATTTCAGTCTTTATCGACTGATGTTGAGAAATTTTTCTCTATAATGTTTGATCACTCTGTGTCGACCCAGGAAGAAAAGGCCATTGAAAGAGGAATTCTTCCCTTGCTCCAACGGGCAACCTTGGTTCAGACTTTTGGACAACGAAATCATGTTTGCTTGAAGGAGGGATCAATAACAATTCCTCCTTATGCCCCTCCACTGAAAATGCATACCCACCTCATTCCTGAGAAGACTCCTCGGTCAATCTTTGTTTACTTCCGTGGATTGTTTTATGATGTGGGAAATGATCCAGAAGGTGGTTATTATGCGAGGTATTGCTGCTTAATCTGCTCATTAATCGATGATGATCAATTTTTAAATGGATTCATTTTGTTACAAAATGTGGGTTATGACAAAAAATCCAGTTTGCTAATTGTCTGGCAGATTCATCCACTCTGTTTTGTGTTAACCTGTGAAGAAAAATGTTAAGCCTTGTTATATGGGATGGTAACTTCTATCATCAAGCTTAGATACACTAAAATACTACTTGGTTTGACAAATTGCAGAGGTGCAAGAGCAGCAGTGTGGGAGAACTTTAAAGACAATCCTCTTTTCGATATCTCCACAGACCATCCATCAACCTACTATGAAGACATGCAGAGAGCTGTGTTTTGCCTCTGCCCGCTTGGGTGGGCTCCATGGAGTCCAAGGCTGGTAGAAGCAGTAATATTTGGCTGCATACCCGTCATCATAGCCGATGACATTGTTCTCCCTTTTGCCGACGCAATTCCGTGGGAAGAGATCGGAGTATACGTAGCTGAGAAGGACGTTTCCAATCTGGACTCTATCTTGACATCACTCCCTCTCGAAGTCATATTACGAAAGCAGAGATTGCTTGCCAACCCTTCGATGAAACAGGCGATGCTATTTCCGCAGCCTGCAGAAGCAGGAGATGCTTTTCACCAAGTCCTCAACGGACTTGCGAGGAAGCTACCGCACGGCGAAAGTGTATACCTTAAGCCAGGCAAGAAGATTCTCAATTGGACGGCTGGCCCGGTTGGTGACTTAAAACCGTGGTAGATACACCAGACTGTCTTGTCGTCCTGTCTCAAACGTAGTTGATTGTGTTGTTGTATTTGCTGCATTGGAAGTTAACTGTGAAGAGATGTAGGCAATTGAGCTGCAGGGTCTAAAAACTTGCACATCCTTGAGCAATTGGTGTCACACCATTGGTTGAAAAACCTCATATATATCGCCATAAAATTCTTTATGCTATCTTCGCCTTTTATTTGCGTTTTCTGTGCAAAGAATATAAATATTGCATAAACTAAATTTTTAATTTCATATTGAAGAAAAAGTTGAATTGCAATTGCAGTATGCCCGACTTGTTTAGAAGTCATTTAACTCTTTGTGTGGAGGACTCTCTCTAACTTAACACGAAAATTACCATTATATGCATTATTTTTTCAATTCTTTTGGGATGAGTCAAGAAGACTGCATTAAATCTTTCGTGTAGAATTTGTGTAGAATTTGTGTCAAGGTGAAAATTAAGTTCAGTGTAAAGCGAATTTTAGTTGATTCCATATCTAATATTAGAGTCCATAAGAGTTTTTCACGTAAATCTTGATGTTCATGTTTCCATGTATTTTCTTTTTTTGATTTTGCATTCGATCCTCGACCCCAAACTTTCTGTCAATTGAGGGTTGCACTAGCCCCATTTTCTATCCACACACGGACCAAACAAGTTTTATTTATCTCATCATTGGCAAAACATTTAAATGTAAAAGAAGAGCAATTGATTCTAAGTTTAAATGTTTTGTCAGCACAATTTCCCTCTCTGGGTAAGAAACTAATGCCAAGAATGATTAGTTCTAAAGCAATTAAAAAACATAAAATTTGAAGGGATTTGCCTAATCACACATGGCTTAACAGCAAAAAATACTCTGAGCACCAAAATACTATCGTCCAGGTGACAGACAGAGCCTAAGACGAAGGAATGTAAGTTTGTTTCTCCGCCATATCCATCCCCATCTCTGTCTCTACAGGTGAGGAGCTAAAATTACCAAAAATACGATGCCCATGACAGAACCTCGGTTGAGATTACTGCCCAGAATCTCCTTCTCAGACAGTCTCCATGATTTTTTTATTATTTCTCCAAAGTCTTGTAATCATCCTATGAGAAACAGTAAATTAGAAACTTATCTCGTGCCTCTCTGCAAAAATTTTTCCACTCACAGCCTGGTCTGGAAGTAAGGCAAGCCAAACGCCAGTGTCAGCCCCTTCCTCAGCCGAAATATTCCCAGCAAATCCTGTCATAGCAGTCTTTACCCAGCCAGGGCAGTAACAATTGATGTAGATTTTCTGACCCTCTGGTCGGTCTGAGAGAATCTTCGCCTTCAACCTGGTGTATGCATTGACTGCAAGCTTCGAAACTGAGTAGTCCGTGAACAATTGAGGCCATCCGCCTGATGTCCAAGTGCCGTCTTCTACTTGTTTCAAAAAGTTAGATACAGTACTATCAATCAGTTCTTCTGAAAGTAAATCGATGTCGCTGAGTTGTTCCCTCAAGCTTACATTCTCCAATCTCTGAAAGGAGAAGAGATTGATTGATAAAGCCAAATTAGAGAGATCAAAACAATGAACTTCTCATAAAAAAATAGATGTTCTTCAAACCCAAAATCCTCCCCAAAAGTAAACAATGCAAGGAATGATGAATATTAAACTTCTACTTACATTTCGTCTGCCATTCAGTTTGCCTAATCGCGAGCTCACATTAACAATGCGACCACCAGCGGTAGAAGGTTTAACCAAGGGGATCATAGCATCAATCATATTTTTTGTGCCAAAATAATTGGTCTCAACGACCTTCTTGGAAAATTCAACCGAATTATCCGACCCAAGATTGAAATTTACACCAGCATTATTTATCTGCAAAATGGACATCGCCAAAAAGTTTGGCAACAAATGGCACAGGGAAGAGAATTTATCAAATATGCCAGCAATTTGTAACATTATTTCAGAACCAAATTACAGTGACATATTCAACATTTTAATGATCAGATTTGTGAAATACAATAAAATTAGCAGCTACTTACCAGAATATCTAGACCACCATAAGTTTGGTGTAACCAGTCAGCAAAATTCTTAATAGATAAAGGGTCAATAACGTCTAGTTGATGAAAGGCTACATCGAGACCACCTTCCTGCAAAACCTTAGTAGCTTCAAGGCCAACGCTGCTGTCTCTTGATGTCAATATAACCGTCAATCCATGCCTTGCTAGCTGTGTTGAAGTCTCAAATCCAATTCCTCTACTAGCACCGGTGACCACGGCAATGGTCTCCTTCGACCACCACCTGGAAGAACACCCAGGCAATGTAATTTACATCTTCTCAGTCAAGAGCGTCATTATTAAGGTCCCAATCGATCACTCGATGAACCAATTTCTATCACAATACTGGATCAAATCAAACTATCACACTCCTAAAGTTGAGAATTGATTTTGAATTTGAGAAACGCAAATTTAGGAATAGCCTAAATAGGTCAATAGACCTTAACCAACGAAAGATTCCCTGTGGAGCTGGTGAAAATTGAAATGTAAGGACGGCTCGTCCCCCAATCCCAAGCAAGGACGAAGAAGTTTCAAATTACATGCGTTTCACCCAAATGTTTAAGAGCGGTTAAAATTTTTATCATAAATCACAATCCCAAACAGACACCAAAATCCAAGATACTACTGATTTTTTTTTTCGAAGAATGAATTTCCTCCAAATCTAGCGAAGAAAATGAATTCCAAATCACAAATGTATTCATAGGTAATCTGACCTCTGATGATCGGAATACGGAATGGTCCGGAGAAGCGAAATTTCTTGCAGCCTCTTCTCCCTTCGTTCCTTTGCTCGTTCCTTGCGCCCCATCTCTTCTCAAATCCAAGAAATTAAACACGAAAGATTGAAAATCGGTATTCAAATGAAGAACACTAAAAGGAAATCCATCGGGGAATGCCTCTAAATTATGATCAACAACAAAGAACGAGTAAGAGATTCCATAATTTCAGTTTAAATATCTTCCCATTTTTGGATGCTGATGATACGGATAGACAACCAGCTCTTTCTTACTGCAATCCTAATTGCGCAATTAATTATTAAATTACATTAGAGTCATCTTCTAATCTTCCTACGCAATATTTTCTTATAAAATATAAATAATTAAAATGACAAAGTAAAATTAACAAAACAACCACTAACCACATAATTATTGGGTTAATAATAAATCAACTATTAATAATTTTTGTTAATAAATAAAACACTCAACTACAAAAAATAAATTGAGCAAACATCGCTGTTATGTTTTCCGTTAAAAAAAATGTTTACTTTTCACTGTGGAAAGTGAATAATTGAAATAGATATTGGAAAAGATTACTTTATGCAGAGAAAATATTTTATGCTGCCAAAAGTGAGTAATTGGTGATGAGAACTAGGCGACGACAACGAAGGATTATGAAGAGGAAAGAGAAAATGTTGATGAGAACTAATAGATAAAATCGAGAGGAGGAATGAGTCACCGGAAGATGTTTTGAAAAATTGAAAACGTGGGAATTCTTTTTTTTACGACTAGAAGACCATGACGGAGCTTCCCGGCAAGGAGCTGAATTTTTGGGAGGGTCCACAATGGGATGCTATCGACTTTTTTGTTCAGGATTTATAGGTTTTCGGCATCGTTTTCACCGTAAGATTACTTCAATTACTGCAATTTTAGCATAAAATTAAAGTAGAATTTGAATTGCAAAGCAGATTCAGCACTACCTTTTTCTAAAATTTAATGTTTTTTTCGACATGTTAATGATGATGTTTGCGTCGTTTATTTTTCATAATTGTAGGGGTGGAAATCGGTTTGGTTCGAACTGGATAACCAAACCAAATGATTTTACTCAGTTCGGTTTGGTTTTAAAAGAAAAAAAAACTAAATTTAAAACCAAACCAAAATATTCAGTTCGGTTCTCGGTTTTAATGAAGAAAAATCGAGTAAAATCGAACCGAACCGAAATAAACTTAAACAACTCATTTATATTTCGTTTTGTATTTTTTGAAGTTTAGTTTCTCGGTTTTGTTTGGTTTTTTAGAAAATGCAGCTTTTTTAATAAATCAAATTTGGAGATGAGTGTTTAATGTTACTCTAACTTAACTAAATACTCTTTATTTTGCGTTCCTAAAATTTTCTCGTAAAGTTTTTGTACTTTAATGAAAAAATGAATAACTTGAAAGAAAAATTTCTCAAAAGACTAAAATTTATATGAGATTTATCAAGTCAATTTTTGTTGAAATCTGTTAAAATTTGAGTTGAATTTCACTGAATTAAAATTTGTTTAGTCAAATACTAAGAAAATCTAAATTTTGTGATTTTTTAAAAATCAAACAGAAAAAACCGAAAATAAAATTGAGGAATATCGAAAACCGAGATTCGATTTTTGAACGGTTTTCCAATAGATTCGGTTTGGATTTGGTTTTTTTTTTTTAAAACCGAACTGAGTCGGTTCGGTTCCAATTCACAATAAAAATTGAACTGAATCGAATTGATTCCACTCCTACATAATTGAGTATTTTATTTATTAGTAAAAATTATTTAGTGATTAACTTGTTATTAATCTTATGATTATTTTGTTAATTTTCCAATGATAAATTAATCAAGACAAAAAGTTTATATTCAGACTTCAATTTCACATTTTTATCTTATATGCTCTTATGTGACATAATGTCATTCATTTAATAGAAATACTTAAAACAAAACTTATAATCCTAATTTATTATCCTTAATTGAGTATCATTAAAGTATAAATTTGGGAATACGTCTAAAATTAACAAAAAAAAAAACAAAAGTTTTATTATTTTATTATTTTTAAAAAATATTAAAAAAGAAATGCGTGATCGTGTAAAAGCCAATGTCTTTATCTTCATAATTTCCCATCAATTCTTATTCTTCTTTCACACGTGACTCTGTTTCTCTCTCCAATTATTATTTTTCAAATGTAAACTAAGTTTCTCTCTAATCTTCTCGTCCCAGTTGAAACTTCTCATTCCTTTTGTTGGTTTTTTGGTTCTTTTGGGGCAAATTATTGATGTTCATAGCAAAATTAGCTATGAAAAATAATTTAATTTAAAAATAAAAATAAATTATTATTATAATATATTAGTAATTATATGTATTAAAACTATCTTATTTTTATATTTAATATAAGAGATTAAGAAAATATATCTTTATAATTAACTTCACAACGGGTACAAAATTGGGAAGCTTTAATAATGATTTATTCAACCTTTGAAACCTTTAATTTACTCTGTCAATCATTTTCACCTCGATATAAATATGTGTGGGCGTGATGAACGCAGTAAGACCACACTCAATTTATTATAGATCATATTTTCAACTCATGAGACAGTCTATTTAATTTAGTGAACGATTCTCCAAGATCAATACGGAAAACTCACGGATTTACTCTCAAAATAGATTATACAATCTCAAATATTTCCACCACTATGCTAATGAGTTTGAACCTCGATTTATATTGGAATAACTTCATAATGGTCATTATAACATTTAGAGAAATCCACTACAAATATTAATCTCTCATTTAAATTTAAATTAATTTCATAATAGTATATTCATAATAAAAATTTTATAGAAATCAAAATATCTTGTCACCATAGTTCAACAATTGACATTATGTTATTAACTCAAATTTAACATAAACCATTTTAAAAATCATTTTAAAAAATTACTTTATATTTCTTAATTAATTTAATAATCAATAATTCAATTATTTCATTTAATGAAATATAACAACCATATTAACTCTGACAACTTTGATCATTTTGTCATAATCAATTGAATAATCAACAATTCAATTATTTTATCTGAGGGAAAATAATAAACTTATTGTTGAATATATTAAATAATTTATTCATAATTAATTATTTCATATTCTTTTTTCATTTTTTTATTATTAGAATAATGATAGAAGGTGATGAATGAACCGATGGACTTATAGTTTTAAGCTTAAATAATTTTTTGTTAATTATTATAAACTATTTATATTAATTAATATAATTATTAACTCTAAAGTATTTCCACTAAATACTTAGAGTTGTACTCTAAAAAACTCTAAAGTAATATTTTCTTATAAAATATAAAAAATTAAAATGACAAAGGAAAATTAACAAAACAACCACCAAACACATAACTATGGGGCCTATAATAAATCAACCATTAAACAATTTTGTTAACAAATAAAACACTCAACTATGAAAAATGAATGGAGCAAACATCGTTGTTACGTTTTCCGTTAAAAATTGTTTATTTTCTGCTGCGAAAAATGAATAATTGAAATAGGTCTTGGGAAAGATTATTTTCTGCAAAGGAAATATTATTTTCTGGTGGCAAAAGTTGATAATTTACCAATAATCCCAAAAACTTAAGTTTATGGGTTGATGAATAATTTAACCATTTACATTTATCTTAACATTCTCCCTCACATGTAGGCCAATTTTTTTTTATTGATCCTTACATGTGGATATTTTTTTTAATGGGGTTAATTTTTTATTTTGCCGAGATTCAAACTTGGGATCTCTAGCTCTGATACCATGACAAATTACCAACAATCCCAAAAACTTAAGCTTATGGATTGATGAATAATTTAATCATTTATATTTATCTTAACAAAAGTGAGTCATTAGTGATGAGAATCGGACGAAGACAACGGACCAGGAAGACGAAAAAGAAGATAGAGATGAAAACTAGACATGTGAAATCGAGAGTAGGGGTGAGCCATCGGAAGATATTCTGAAAATTGAAAATGTGGGAATTGTTTTCGATGACAATAAGACTATGTCAGAGCTTCCCGGCAAGGAGCCGGATTTCTGGGAGGGTCTGTAGTGGGACACTCTCAGCTTTGTTAAGCTTTCAACATTGTCTTCATGGTAAGATTGCTTCAATTATTGCAATTTTAGCATAAAACTGAAATAGAATTAGAGTTGCAGAGCAGATTCAGCACTACATTTTTCTAAAATTAAATGTTTATTTCAACATGTTAATGACGATGTTTGCATCATTCATTTTTCATAGTTGAGTATTTTATTTAGGGGTAGAAATCGGTTCGGTTTGAATATGGGTAACCGAACC
Organism: Begonia loranthoides; assembly: GCA_022433065.1. Taxonomy (NCBI): domain Eukaryota; kingdom Viridiplantae; phylum Streptophyta; class Magnoliopsida; order Cucurbitales; family Begoniaceae; genus Begonia; species Begonia loranthoides. The sequence continues at coordinate 1,922,228 of CM039482.1, read as the reverse complement.
GAATCGAATATTTTTGGTCGGTTCGGTTAGGGTTTGATAAGGGCAATTTTCTGTGTTAGAACTGAAGGTTCGGTTCGGTTGTTGGTTTTGAGAGGAATGAACCGAGAAAACTGAATCCAAACCTACTGAACCAACCATATTAAAAAAAAAAAAAACAAAATTGTGCATTGTGCCCTACACAGACTCATTTTGTACTTCATTAGTTCTTTAGGACGAAATTCGAAATCACAGTGAGTTCATGTCGTGAAATCAGAAATCACAGTCTCTCAACGCTAGGCGGAAATTGAAATCACAATGATACTGCGAAACCGAAATATCAACGGAAATAGCGATTCGTGAAATTAAATTTTCCCGTCGTGGCGTCACTTGCAATAAAGCGAATTGACAATACTGCTTGTAAAGACCCGGATTTCGTAAATCATAAAAAAAAATGCATTAAATCTTAAAACGTTGATTTATCAGAGTGCCTAAAAATCCGAATCGTTAGTAAAATCATCCTTTCACTTACCATTCGTAAAAGAAATTATTTATAAAAGTTTGCGGAAGCATAAGAAACACGAAAAACTAAACTTGTGCAAATCATGAAACAACTTATAAAACATTGTCCAAATTTAAAGGAAACACATATGAAGGTAACATTCATTTCCATCATTGTATACCGTACGATACTACTACTCCTCTAGTGCCATTGCTGGACCAACCGCAGGCTCCACCGTAACGACCTCTTCCTTTATCCCTGTCATAAGTCCTTCATTACCTACACCACAAGTAAGGACGTGAGCTTACGCTCAGTAAGGTATGGGAAAAGAAACACTTATGCATTCTCTCTTTAGTCTTTGTTGGATTGAGGGCCACTCAACCCAACTCTTTCATTTTATTACATTCGTTTTCTACATTCATCCGTTAAAACTCGTACATCGAGTTTGGAGATTGGAGGTTTTCCTTTGAGATGGCATAGCTATACGGAAACTAACTACCTGTGGGCTACTAGTCCATTTCCCGTCTTGGTGAGGGTGTGTTAGAATAAAAATTATTCTATTACAATATTTGAAAAAGTTATTTTATCTAGTTTGTTTTCTTTTTATCCTAGTTTGTTTTTCTTCTCCCTAAAGTTTAGGAAAGTTGTTTTTTCTTTGTAACAAGATGCTAATTATAAATAGCATCTTTCACTTCATCAAATAAAAGTGATTTGAGATTTTCAATTAAGTCTTTAGGGTGTATCCTAGTAGCTAGGCTAGATCCGGACTACCCATATACTCCAACTCCTTAGTTCCGGCATATACCCACCTTTTAAGGTTCTTCTTATCCCGGCATATACCCGCCTTTAGGGTTCTTTTCATTTTCATTTCCCGGCATATACCCCCCTTTTAGGGTTCTTTTCATTTTCATTTCCATTCATTCTTCCTCACTCATGCATGTGAGTACCACCGGGGTGGTTACTCCCTACTTGGTTTCTATTAATCATGGACTCAATCTAATTTTTCCTTAAACAATATTACACAATAACAAAACAATGAGCATATATAAAAGAACTACAAAACAAGGAGTTTATATATATTTAAGAACTAAGAGCTTGCAATTCATGTTTTTCACTCAATTTCATTTGCATTAGTGATACGATTCTAGCATGTTGATAAACTTTAAATCATCTCTACTTACCATGTAAAAAGGGAAACAACATATATATATATGTGAGCACTTCTACAATAAGCATGATGATATGCAAGGAAATAATGACAAGTAGTGCATTCATGCCCCTTCCCATAATTTAACCCTCTTAACATTCCCAACATGCTTCAATGTGCTTAACATCTCCAAGAGGAATTCTAGTAATTGAACACTTTTAAACATTGAGCATTTGATCATTTTCATAGCATAAATCAAGTTATAAAAACCAGAACCCAAACAAGAACATAACCATAATACAACCACCCAAAATCTCATGCTCTACCTACAGCACTTCTCATACTTAACAAATTTTCATATTAAACATGTTAAACATGCTAAACTAAGAAAGACTTGCACATCAGAACATTTACTGCATAAAACCAGAAACTATAAAACCAGAACCTATATATATCACATCTCCCTTCCTCTTTTAACTAATCCCATTTTTCCTTTCTTTAGTCCTTATCTTCATGGCTTTCACATTTTCGATTCATGTCATAAACATATGAGTCATGTAACATTTGTACAAGTTCAACAAGGAGATTACAATTCATGCTATACCAGAAAATAGTTTAAGATTCTACACCAGAAAATTTATTCATAACAACCACTTGGCTTCACTTTCCATCACAACCATTATCTTCTTCCTTCCATCATACTTATCAAGCATATCCTTGAACATTATTAAATCATTTCGTGCTATTGGTTTCCACTAAGACAAGTGCAGGAAATTATAAATCTAAGAGTTGCAGAACAATTGTAAAACAAAACCATACAACAATACTTGTGGGTAGGGCATAGAAAGCCAAGACACACCCATTCCTTACCTTTGAAGTTGAATATCCTTAGCAGCTCCCTCCCCACTCTCTCAGCCAAAATACCACGCTCAGCTCCCTTCCCAATCACTCCCCACTCAGCAGAACACTCGTAGTAGAAAAATGGAGGGGTGTCCATCACTAAATAGGAAGGGCTTACCTAAGGAGGCAAGGAGGAGACACGACGTGGCGTTCTGGCGGCTACCCAGTAGCTACCAGGACTTTCATGCGAGAAAACATCAAATTTTTGTTGATTTGCTGATTTTTAAATTCTGATTTTTTGCAGATATGCTGTCATTCGGATGATTGCGGACGCCGTACAATCATCCGCAAGTCCACGATTACATTGCAAAATGGCGTCCTAAACACACGTCCGCCTCATCCGCCTGATGTCGTCCGCGTAACCAAATTTTGGACAGATTCAAATCGGACGCGAAGATGAGTCGTCCGCAGCATCCACAAGCATCTTTCGGGAAAACAGTAATAAGGCAGATTCATATCAGACGCTAATTTCTGCGTCCTCATCGTCCGCATGTATCGACTACGACACACCAGTTTAAGACAAATTCAAATCGGACGCCACATTCTGAGTCCGCAGCGTCCGCACTTCCCCAGCCAGCGGCCGCACTTCGTCAACAGGGAGTGCAGGACGCAATTGGCGTCCTCCCCTTGAAAATTTCATCCTTTCCTACATATTTTCTTCTACATATTGCCCAACTAAACACCTACTAGGTTATACGTCGCAATATAACATCCATAGAACGATGTAATATACAAATATCATTTTCATTCCGTTTTCAAAGTAATTACATCGCTTAAATAAAAAACTTAGGATCGGGTTGCTACACTGCTAACTCATGGTCCTCACTCTGCAAGTCCAAAGTCGTCCACTTCCGGTCTTCAGCGTAGCCGCAAGTTTAAAGTCGCAACTCGAAGTTTCATTTGCAATTTCACACACAGTTTCAACTCGCAACTCACAGTTTTCTTTCAAATGCATTAACAAGAGTTTACTAATTTTGCTGGGCTTGTATTGTGTTATTTGGTTCATGACATAATAGGCGTGGATGATGTTAGATGGAATTACAAGAATCATTATTAAAAAGAGCAAGTCAATAATTAAGATTTCTTTTTTATGGTTTCCATTATGCTGGGTTTGCATGCATCAGAAAATGTGATTTCATGACAAGTTTGCTTCACATTTTGATTTGTTGTACGTTTTGTTTTAACAACAATTGTTCAAGCACTTTGATGACCCTTAATTTGATTTTCTCAAAAACCAATTTGAACATTTTAGATTAAGCATTGTTATTCTGGACTCTAGTATTTATTAAAATTAATATGTTATCGTTTCTCTTCTACTTGGGATCCCTCTTCCTTTTGGCCTGCTAATTTGCTTTCTTAACTTATTGTTCATATGGTTGCATTTGTTATCCATTATAAAAGACATAATTTAGCACTTGATTTTCCAATTTACTTGAGAATTGCTTGATAGGAATACTGCCAAAATGTTTTATGCTGCAAGTATTTTCTTTAAGATTCTTAACCAGTTTGGCCCACTTCAACTTGATATGAGATTTTGATGTTGAAACAATTTATCTTACAATGCATTTAGAGTAATTTTTTTAGTGTTGTCTTAATATAATTAAGACCTCCTTTTCATGGTTTCCATTAGGTTGGGTTTGCATGCATTTAGAGTATTTTATTTATGAATAAGAAGCATCATCCATGGAACTCAAGAACTAAGAAAACCAACCTCAAAACGAAAAACTGAACCGACAAACCAAATTTCGAAGACACGAAAAAAATTGAAAACAAACCGAAACCGAACCAATGAGAACCAAAATGGAGGTTCGATTTTCAGTCCAGTTTGTCATTGTCATCAATACGGTTTCATTTTTTCTAAACAAAAACCGAACAGACTCGGTTCGGTTCTAATTCAGTTAAAAATCAAACCGATTCCACCCCTAGTTTTATTTGTTAATAAAAATTATTTAGTGACTAACTTGTTATTAATCTCATAGTTCAATGGTTAATTTGTTATTAACCTCATAACTCAGTGATTATTTTTTTATTTTCTGAATGACAAATTTATCAAGAAGAAAATTTATATTCATATTTTAATTTTACATTTTTATCGCTGTTATGTCACATAATGTCCTTCATTTAATAGAAATAGTTAAAATAATAATAATAATCATGCATTGACATTATTTACTAAAAACAAAACTTATAACCTTAATTTTTTTATCCTTAATTGAGTGTCATTAAAGTATCAAAGTTTTAATATTTTATTATTTAAAAAAATATTAAAAAAGAAATCCGAGATCGTGTAAAGCCAAATGTCTTTATTTTCATAATTTCCCATCAATTCTTATTCTTCTTTCACACGTGACTCGGTTTCTCACTCCAATTATTATTTTTCAAATGTAACTCTTTTTCTGTCTATAGTTGGAGGTCACATTCACTACCATGGCTTCCTTCCCAAGAGTATCGAATCTTGAATCTTCTCATACCAGTTGAAAGTTCTCTCTCCTACAGTTGGTTTTTAGGTTTTCTTCGGGACAAAATTATTGATGTTCATTGTTATAATATATTAATAATTACATGTATAAAAATATTTTATTTGTAAATATAATATAAGGAATTAAAAAAAATATCTTTATAGTTAACTTCACACTGGTATAAAATCAGGAAGCTTTAATAATGATTTCCTTAATCTTTGAAACCTTCAATTTTATCTGTGAATCCTTCTTACCTCGAATTAACACGTGTGAGCATGATGGACACATTAAGACTATACTCAATTTATGATAGATTGTATTCTCGACATATGCGATAATCTATTTGGATTTAGTGAACGATTTTCTAATACCAATACGAAAGAATCACGAATTTGCTCTCAAATAGATTATACAATCTCAATATTTCCACCACTATGCTAAGGAGGTTGAACACACTTCTATTTATAGTGGAATAACTTCATAATGATCATTACAACATTTAGAAAAAATCATTATAAATATTAATATCATATTTAAGTTTGAATTGATTTCATAATAATATATTCATAAAAAAAATATTATGAAAATCAAAATATCTCATCACCATAGCTCAACAGTTACTACCATGACATTAACTTAAATTTAACATAATCCATTTTAAAAATTGTTTTCAAAAGTTACTTTATGTTTGTTAATTAATTAAATAATCAATACTTCAATTATTTCATTTAATGAAATATAACAAACATATTAACTATAACCACTTTTGTCATTTTGTCTTAATCAATTGAATAATCAATAATTCAATTATTTCATCTAAGGAAAAATAATAAATTTATTGTTAAATAATAAATTTATTGTTAAATGTATTAAATAATTAATTATTTAATATTCATTGTTCATTTTTCTATAATTCAAATAATGATAAAAAGTGATGAAGGGACTGATGGATCTATAATTTTAAACTTAAATAATTTTTCATTAATTAATATAGACTATTTATATTAATTGACATGATTATTAACTCTAAAGTAATTCCACTAAATACTTAGAGTTGTACTTTAAAAAACTATATAGTATATTTACTTAAAGTAATGTCAATTTACATATGTATTAACCCTCTATTTGGATTTATAATAGAATTAGGTTTATAATTTGTTAACCTCTTATAGTAAGTCTTTATCTTTGACCACCATTAATTCTCGATTAAATAATTAATTTATGTCGATTATGAATTGTACGCTAATTATTCGATTTATTAACTAACAAATAAGGCAATCTATATAAAAATTTTTTATTCCATCGGTGTTAACATTCTCAACTATTCATTTTAATTACTTCAAATATACAAGGTATACGAATCGTAACTCATATAAAACTTTACCAAGAAAACCAAAGATTAAATTAAAATAAAATAAGAGTTTGTTAAATACAAGACCATCATTTTGATAAAATTAATTGTTAATTTTATCTAGTACAGTCCTATATAATAATATTATATAAAACATATTTATCTTATGTCACTGCATATATAGTTGCATATATAGTTGAGATATGACTATACATTGTTAATAAGACAAATTATATTTATGACTATGAAATATTTTAAGATTTCATACTTAAAAATTAAGTCAATGACTTATTTTGGTTATTACTCTTTATATTTTATCCCACATATATACAATATAGATGTTAATATAAAGTTAACATAAATAACCAATGAATTTTATAAAATATAATCTAAAATGTTAACATAATATAATATTAATCAATATAAATTTATTTATATATTATAAAATTGTTATATTACATTTATTTATTGGGCACATTACTCTTGATGCCTTAACCATGCAGTATTTTTACAAACTTTTATAATTATGATATATTATGCTTACGTAGTAGAGAACGCAACGATATCTTATAAGTACCTGTCCACTTGATAGCAAAACTCTCAATCATAAACATATATCTTGTAAGAGATCTCATTTGATCATTAAACGTCTATGTGACGTATTTGGAGGTTTTTAAGTGGAAAACATAATTGTGGAATTTGTCTGTGTTTTTTAACGGAAAACATAATTGCGAGATTTTTCTTTTTTATTTTTCATAATTCGAGATTTTAGTTATTCGCAAAGTTACTTTGAGATTTGATTTATTGCTGATCAAATAGTACAGAGTTTATTTTATTAATTTATCTAAAATAAACTATTAGATAAAATTAATGATGAAAGAGGGTTGAAATTGATTTCCTCAAATTTTAAAGGGTTATTATCAATTTTCACCTTATAGTTTAAGGTGTTTTTTAAATTTCACAGTATAATTTTTTTTATATTTCACCTCAAAGTATCCCAAGTTATCAGCTCACACCTCGACGTTAGATTCTCGTTTGTTCTTCACGTTTCACCCTGGCAGCTGCTGAAGACAGATGAAGGCGAACACTCTGCTAGGCGAACTCTCCGAAGTTGAACACTGTGAGCAAAGGCAAACCCAGGCTCTGCCAAGGAGCACCCTGCCCCGCATCGTAATGTTCAGAAGTATACGTGTGCCCTCTTGGGCTAACGTGCGCGGAAGAGGGCGTTTGGGAGAAAGGAAAGTGATAATGGCGGAACAGAGGAAAGAACGGAGTCGCAGAAAATGATGGATCGAGTGGTGTTCGTGTGAAGATCTCAGATTTGGGACTGGGTCAGAAGATCCTCCGCGTAGCAAACGCTAGAGATTTTTCGGCCATTTTTTCTGTTTGGATCCTCGGAAAAAATAATAAGAAAGAGGAAAATTCAACGAGAAAATCGTGGAAAGTGAAGGAATTTAGAGAGAAAGCTGACAGACAGAGGAGACACATAAAATCCAAAACACAAACTGAAACACCTCCCAGCTTTCTCATTCTATGACAGAAAACAAAGAAAATTTGAAATTCATATTGGAAAGAAAATCTCTTTGACTCCATCCATTGTTTCTCTTTCGTACAAGATTCTGCTGTTGCTGGAGTTCACCGGCTTCCGTTCAATTCCGCCGGAAAACAGTACTCCGGCTTTCATCATTACCGCCGGGGTTAACAGAGAATCTCAAACGTAATTAGTAATATGACAACGAAAGCTCGGAAATTCGAAAAACAGCCGACGGGTTGGTGGGGGACAAAACGGCGTTCTGCTTTCTAGTAAACGGCACTGAACCGCTAAAAACAACAGACCTAGGCAGAATGTTAGATTGCCTTCATCTTCAGCAGTTGTCAGAAATGTGAAAAACAAACGGAAATCTAACGTCGAGGTGACGGCTGATAAGATGGGATACTTTAAGGTGAAATATGAAAAAATTTAAACTTTAAGGTGAAATTTAAAAAAGACCTTAAACTATAAGGTGAAAAATGATAATAACCCAATTTTAAAATATTCTATGACTAGAAAAATCCAAGGAGGATAAAATTAAAAGAAAAAAATTTATATTTAATTTAATGATGGTCTAATTTAATTATTGTAGAATTGGCTAAATCTCTATCAGACGAATTCGATCAAAGACAATATTAAAAGTTAATTTGTCATGAATTTGTAGATCAATCATATTATCCTTGGGGTTTAGGTGTTGGCGCGTTGCTATTATTGTGCTAATTGACACACTCGAGCCGTATATACATATCTCGAAAAAGACGATATAGAATATAGTTTGTCCATGAACTGACATAATATTTGTAAGGCAGATGCATACATTGGGACAATGGACTAAAAACGAAGCTTATAATCATAATTTATTATCCTTAATTGAGAATAATTAAAATACAATTAAGGGTATAATTTTAAGATTGTTAAGAAAAATATAAATGATTAAATTATTCCTCAACCCATAAACTTAAGTTTTTGGAATTGTTGGTAATTTTTCATGGTATCAGAGATAGAGATCCCAAGTTCGAATCTCGGCAAAGTAAAAAATTATCCCCATAAAAAAATATTCACATGTAAGGACCAATAAAAAAAAAGAAAAAAGAAATTGGCCTACATGTGAGGGAGAATATTAAGATAAATATAAATGATTAAATTATTCATCAACCCACAAGCTTAAACTTTTGAAATTGTTAGTAATTTATCTTTGAGATCCCAAGTTTGAATATCGGCAAAGTAAAAAATTAATCTCATTAAAAATAATACCTACATGTAAGGACCCATAAAAAAAATTAAATTACATATAAAAAAATATAAATAATTAAATTATTTCTCAACCCGTTTTATTTTTATTAATTTATTAAAAAGAAATGCGTCATTGCTTAGGCAAGCTGGAGATTGCACGTATAAAATGCCGATGACTGTATGTTAATAATTCCCCATCAATTCTCAATAGTCTTCTTTCAAAGTACGTAACGCTCTCTCTCTCTCTTGTCTCTCTCTCTCTCTCTCTCTCTCTCTCTCTCTCTCTCTCTCTCACTCTCATATTAGAGCTCGCTGTTACAACCATGGCTTCCTTCATGAATATCTGATCTTCTCCGCTCTTTGTCGATTGAAAGTTGTCGGTTCTGCTGTATTTGTACTTGCAGTGGTTATTTTTAATTTTACTTCCGGCACTTTTTTCGCCCTTCTCTTTTTTCCTTGTGTTCTCCTTTGCAGTTTATTCCATGTGAGCTCCGCTGCTCTTCGAAGGCTTTCATTTTATGTTTTTGCGCTGAAACTCTGGAAGCTAGAAAATGATGTTGTGTTTTCACTCTATGTGAATTTATTAAATGGATTATCAAGAATCGCGGTTTGATTGCCACACGAATTTTTCCCTAAAAACATCCTGAAATTCATCTTAGATAGAGAAGTTTGAGCTCTGATGTACTTGTTAAAGGCTTTCAAACATGAAGAAAAAATTCAACCTATTTGATCAAGCGCAAAAACTCTCATATACCTTTGAATTTTTTCTTGACTGTATGTTAGTTAACTCATCAGCTTGATTATGTGATTCTGCAAGGATTTCATCCATACACAATACGAAAGCACGAGATTATCACTTAAATGAGCATAACGAGTTTTATTACAATCCTCTATCCGACTTATGCTCTGAAGAAAGTAGACATAAGAATTCAATAATACTGTCAATTTCTTATTTATTCATTGTTTATCTTGCAAGGAAACTTCATATCTGTTACTGTCTGTTAAACTATCTGCTTGTTCTTTTTGTGGTTATAATTTTTTATATTTCTATGCTTTGATTTGCAGAAAACAAACTGTGGAAAATTCTGCTTGCACTTAAGAAATGAAGTATTGTTTGGGAAAATCAATGGCTCGCTTATCTGTAATACTATTACTAATGGCCTTCACCGTATCCAATTCACACGCTATCAGGGAAAATTTTGGAAAGAAGATCAATACTGCCGTGTTCTTATCACCAAAATTTGTCCTTGGACCAGGATCAGTGGCTGACAAATATTACTACAACATCAACTTTCCGAGGGGTCATATTGGTCTGAAGAGTTTCAATGCCGAAGTGGTTGACGAAGCTGGGAATCCAATTCCTCTTCATGAAACATATCTTCACCACTGGGTTGTCGAAAGATATCATCAGCGAAGTCATGTATCAGACCCAGAAAATCACGAAGTTTTCAAGCATAGACCATCGGATTATAAACTTGTGAGAAATAGTGGGATTTGTGAGAATAATGTTCTTGGGCAGTATTTTGGACTTGGATCTGAGACAAGAAAAACAGCTAGTTATATTCCAGATCCATTTGGAATAGAGGTTGGTAATTCTGCAGAAATACCTCTTGGATACGAAGAAAAATGGATGCTCAATGTTCATGCTATTGATACTCGTGGTGCAGAAGATAGGTTGGGGTGCACTGAGTGCAGGTGTGATCTATATAATATTACCATTGATGCACACGGACGTCCTTTGTCGCCGGATTATGTAGGAGGGTTGTTTTGTTGCTATGATCAGACTCAATGCAAAGTGAAAGAACACTTTGAGGGTGAGAAGAAGAGTCTCTATCTGAGATATACAGTAAAATGGATTGATTGGGATGACTTCATTGTACCTGTGGAGATATATATATTCGACGTCACTGATTACGAGAAACGATGGAATGAACATAAATGTCAGGTAAGTAATTTTCCTCTCTTTAATATCATCAATTTGTTCTTTTCATGCTCAATATAGCTCACATATCTTATACCCGTATCAACGCATGAAATACATTAAAATATGCATATGGCTTTATAATAACCTTGAAGAACGGAATGAGAAGACTTCCTTTAGAATTTTCTATAAATTTGGTCCTTATCTTTAGATTCTGTGATTAACGATGCAATTTATTCAATATAATTGCCCTAGATTGCCTGTTTTTTTCCTAGTTGGTAATCATAGATGAGTAAATTAGGCATTTCAAAGTTTCTATAGTTATATTTACTCATTCCATGAAATTTTATTGTTCTACTCGTAAACGTAATATTTTTTTTTCACTTTTGACAAACCAATTTGTTGGATAGTGATGATATCTCAGGCCATTTATGTGCTTTATAGTAGGGGTTATTTGTTGTGCATTCTAATTAATAATCTGGCTAACTGCTAGATTATATCTTATTTGAGACAACTTTTGTTAATTGTTTTAAGGAATTTTTGGTAGAACATTGAACAGAGACTCATACTGCGCAAACTGTCGTTATGGTCAAATCATTCTCTGATGATTTGTCAAAATTTTTTTGCTTCTCTACAGATTGAGTATGTAGTTGAATCTTGCGACAACAACGAACTCAACAGTGATGTGTGCAGAGATGCTAAAAGAACAAGCCTTACATTGCCTACTGGCGGTTACGTCATTTATGGTGTTGCCCATCAACACACTGGAGGGACTGGCTCAACTCTTTATGGAGAGGTAAGCACTCTCTCTTTCTTATTTCATTCTCTAGTTGTCTTTCAAACATATTTTTATCTTTTTCTTTATTAAAGATCTTGAGTTTAATTGTGTTGTGAAAACTTGAAATCTCTAAAATTGCTACCCTTTGATCAGACTCTCTGTCATGCATAAACGGACTCTGGAAAATATTTCACGTCTATTTGCTGACTAGTAAGCTAAAAAAAATGCAGTTATAAACTTTCTGTGTGATGACAGGATGGAAGAGTTATATGTTCTTCGTATCCAACTTATGGTGAAGGGAAGGAGGTCGGCAATGAGGCGGGCTACATAATAGGAATGTCAACTTGCTACCCACAACCAGGTTCTGTGAAGATATATAATGGGGAAACTCTGACTCTGGAATCCAATTACAGTAGCACTCAAAGGCACACTGGAGTTATGGGGCTGTTCTACATTTTGGTATCTCAGCAACTCCCAAGCCCTTTTCTTCGCTTCAATGCATCACATTCAAGTAAGATGATGCACTTACAATATTTCCCTTTCAATTGCATCAAATTAATTAATACGTCTTGGAAATGAGAATGGCTGGAAAACAATGCCCTGTTCTATCTCATGTTGTCTCTTTGTTTCTTAGCATGTAAGAAGTAATGTGTCGGTATTAGCATCGAGGCATATCTCGTGTCCTAGTAGAATCTTCTGCAAGATAGAAGTTAGACTAAAATTTATTCCTTGTCATTTTAAAATTATTGATTGCTGGTTTTGGTATTCGTGTCTCTGACACCGCTTGGATCACACAGGTAAGGAGTGGGAATAGATGTTGCAACTGGTTTTGTGTTGAGCTTATGATGGAGAAAGAATAAACCTAGTAACTTGCATATTGTGTTTATATATGCGAGATGAACATTTCCGAGTCACATTTTCACTGGTAGAACCACAATGTTCATTTTCAATTGTCACCCTTGTTGCGAAACTTTGCTACCTAGGCAATGTAATTTGTAATCTGCTGTCTCATATATTTATGTCTCCGTCTTCTGTTTTTTGGCTGTTATGTCTGATTTTCTCTTTCTTTAAGCTGGGACTAAACTATGCATGGTGATCGATAATAGACGATAGACGGTGTTGACGGATATGATAATTCTCCAAGAAACTGGATAGACATAGTTGTTAAAAGCATTTAAATTTTGGAGCCTAAACAAAGAAAAATGTCACTACGCTCCCTGTTGTGCAAAATTATCTATTTGATCCTCCATGTCAACTTTCATTTCAGTAACATTTTATATGTTATATGATGCATAGACCGTGTTTTGGAATGACAGGTTAACCACTAAACAATTTTTACTAATAAATAAAACGTTCTAATTATGGAAAATGAATTATGTAAACATCACAGTTAACTTGTTAAAATAAACGTTAAATTTTAGAAAAAAAAAAGTAGTGTAGAATCTGCTCTACAATTATAATTCTACTTTAGTTTTATGCTAAAATAATAATAATTGAAGCAATATTTAGTTTTATTCTAATTATCGTTGTCGAAAATAATTATCACGTTTTCAATTTTCTGAACATATTTTGGTGGTTCACCCCTCTTCTCAATTTCACTTGTCCAGTTCTCATCATCATCTTCTATTTTCTCTTCATGGTCCATTGTCGTCATCTAATTCTCATCATCATATTTGACGTGCAATTCTAATTATACTTTCTTAAGTTCTATTCCAATGATTCGCATTTCGCAGAGGAACAATTTTTCTTTGCAAAAAATAATTTTTTTTTAATAAAATAATATATCCGCAACGGAAAGTAATACTTCCTCTGTGAAAGTAATTTTTCACTATGAAAAGTAATCTATCCATAGTGAAAAATAATATTTACTCTGCAAAAATTAATATTTTCTATGTCATATTCTAATTACTTATTTTTTACAACGAGAAGAAAATGTTTTTTAATAAAAAAAAAAGTAAAAACGATATTTGTTCGGTTAAATTCTCACTATTTTATTTATTAATAAAAATTATTTAATAGTTAATTCGTTAATTATTTAATAGTTGCCTTAAATGTCCGGTCTCCTTCCCTCTCGATTTCCCATTTCCTAACCCGCCCTCCTCCTCTGCCTTACTCTGCTACTCGCTCTGTATCTTCATTCCCAATTACAAACAACTCCCATAGCCGTGGCTGTCACCTCCTATCCATCTTCTACTGCAACATCATAAGATCTCGTGTTCTCCTCTTCCTCTTCCGCCGCATACGCCACCGCTTTGTCTCTCCGGATATCCACACCTTCCCTTTTGCCCCCAAGGCCTGCTCCCACCGCCAATCCCTTTCCGCCGCACAAACCCTTCCTTCGCATTGTCACGATCGGGGGCGACCAACGTATTCAATGCAACAACTCTTACTTCCAAACATGTAATCAGAATCAAAAGAACAAATCTTTTATTTGAATAACAATCCTCCTGGTGGAGTCTGAACAAAAACTAAGAACAGGATAGGGAGAAGTAGTGATTAATTAAATATTTGATTGATTAATTATATGATTAATTAATTATATGATTTTTATATTATGTTTATCAATCTCCCTGTTTTATGTCCTCCTAGAATCATCCTCTTGCTCTCTTTAACTTTCTAAAAGGTGAGGTAATCAACAGTAAAGACAATAATTTGACTCTTCAAGAGGCTTCTAGGCCATCGAAGATTATCCAGTGCTTTTAACAGCCACCCTTATTTATACTAGTTACGAGGAAGCCTGGTTCAGTTTTGAATGAGAAGCTCAAGCTAGGCATGGCGACGAGCTACTGGAAATCCATGGCAGGTAGCCTAAAAGGACTAGCTTCAGGCCAAAAGATGAAAGCCCTGAGGGGAGACTTCGTGCCTGTTTACGTGGCACTGGGGATGATAACTCTCTCGGTATCATTCGGCCTCCTCACGGCAAAGCAGCAGCTGATGTACTCTCCGAGCGTGTCCGTCAGAAAGAGGAGACGGGAGACTATACCGGAGGTGGTAGAGCCTCTAAGCGTCGCAGAACAGGCCAGAAATTACATCAACAAATCCTTCTTCAGGAAAGTGGCTCACGTCCAAGAGTTTCATCGTCATGACTACTCTGTTCCTAATGACCCAATCCATGGCGATGTTTTTGAGCTCAGTCCTCGTGTTGTGACGCTCCAGTCGGTCGGAGTCGACATTACGCCTCGCTAAAACCAAATCGTTGTTGTATAATCATAACATATTAATGAGTGCTTTTCTAATCCTGGTTCATGTCTGTTCTGTAATCAGGAATATCCAACGTTTTATGGAATATATGTCTAATTATAGAAAATACAAACATTACCATTATTTATAATAAAACATTAACGTAAAGACGATGCTGATTTATTAAAACTCTTTGTAAATTTTATGCTAAAATTGCAATAATTGAAGTAATTTTACCGAGAAGACGATGTCAGGAAGCTCCAGCATGGTTCAGGTCGTCTTCAAAAATAATTTTCACGTTTTCAGTTTTCCAAACATCTTCTCGTCATCAAAAATAATTCTCTCTTATCGATTTTACCGTCTAGTTTTCATCACCATCTTCTCCTTTCTCTTCCTCGTCCATCGTTGTCGTCCAGTGTTCATCACAAATGTCTCACTTTTTACAGAGGAAAGTAATCTTTCCGCTGCAGAAAGGGACAGTGGAAAATGATTGTTCTGTAACAGACAATGATTTTTCCACAAGCAGAACATTATCGTTTCACAGCGTAACGTTGTCTTTTCGCTGTGAACGACAACGTTTTTTAAAGAATAGTAGAAAGACAACATTCCACCGTGAAAATACAATATTCCACCGCGGAAATACAATATTCCACCGGAGAAAGACAATATTCCATTGTGGAAAGACAACGATCTGCAATGGAATGACAACGCTTTTTAACAGAAAACGTAATTGTGGTATTTGCTCTGTCAATTTTTCATAATTCAGTATTTAAGTTGTGTATAAAAAATTGTTTAGTGATTGAGTTGCTATAAATCACAAAGTACAATAATTGATTTATTAATCTCTCTTTTAAATAAGAGTTGATCACAATAGAGACCTAATTTTCTAGTTAATTTAAGGGTCATATGAGTGTTTTCTAACCCAATTTTTATTTCTATTATTTTTTAAGTTTAAAGCGTTAGCAACAGATATTTTAAAAATTTTGTCAAATGATAAATATTATTTATAAATATAATAATTTATATTGCAAAAAATACCATTTTCACATCGACTGCTATTAGTAAAAAAATTACCTTAAAATGGATAAATTATGAAGAATTACAATTATTAAAATATTAAAGTAACTATATTAATTAGTAAATGATTCGTGAGAAACAACGTCAAATTACAATATTAGATTATATAAAATTAAAATTTACCTCTATGCCTTGGACTATATATATTGAAAATCCCTCACAGCGATCGAGCAACTGTTCAAAAGTTCCCGCCAATCGGAGACGCAGAGCGGAAATGGTACTCTTGTGTTTCTTGTTGGATTTGAGGAGCATGCCGCCTCCATTGCTCCGAGATCTCAAGCAGGTAAAAATATTCACAAGGATCTATTTCTAAAGCTTTGCATTACAGAGAGATTATTCTCCTCTATCTCCTCGAATTTGATCGCAGTCGATCGATGTCCGCATGACGAAATCCATTTGCATCCTTGTTTCAGTCTCTGTTGCAACTCGGTAATCTCTACGCCATTTCGGAATCATCTTCTAAGAGTGAATCGGACCTTAAGGATAATCGGATGGGATTGTGCTATGTTGCTCCAAATTGCTCTTCGCCAGTCGATGAGGCACTACATTCGTAAAATTTCTCCCGTTCCTGCTTTCTAATAGATTTGAGACGTATAGTTTTTCATAATCGATTAGCAATTCATAATGAAACAGCTGAAGATCGCCTACTCTCCAACAGGAGTATTCAGGCTCCATGATTTCCACAGTGCTGTCAAAAACCTGCCTGCCGATGGTCTTGGACCTGAAGTGAGCGATTGTGAAGCTCTTTGTGGTCATGGCCTATCTTTCTCCTTGCTATAGTAGTTTTACTGTATACTTCATCATGGTTAATCTTATTGATTACCGGCAGATATAAAAATTTCAACTGTCCTGAGTGATGATGTACTATACTCCTGGGGATGTAAAGAAATCATGAGAAAGGTGATTGTCTTGACCTCCCGCGCTCCTGTAGTATTGGACCCTGCCATGAAAAAGTCTCTCCTTGTAAGCTATATGTTGTTGAATTTTATTAGTTTCATGTCTTGTCTTCTTTTTCTACGTAGCAACAAGCTCTGCCTTCTCCTCCTTAGGATGCAGCTGATATGTGTGTTTCCGTGGAGTTTGAGTTGTTCGAGCAAAAATCAAGCCATCTCAGTGACACACGGAAGAGTGTCAACAGTTTTTTGAGAAGCATATCTGATCTCGACAATTGCTCAATTCAAATCCATCTCCCAGGTGAAGTGATCCTTTCATCTCGTTTTTAAGGACAGAGATATAGCATTATCAAGCTGTCTCTCTCTCACTTATCTGTCTCGTTCAAGAACTACGGCATACGATATTTCACTTTTGTTATTCCAAGCGTGTCCTATTTTCTAGGAGATATATAGCTTTCCAATTCACAATCAATTATGTCATTGTCAATGTTCTTAAGTAAATTCCTTTTTTCGTTGCAACAAACTCCTCGTTCAGCGACATTTGTGTTTTTCTATGTTTGGTTTAAGTATATTATAAATTTGCAGATGTTAGAGTGTATCAACTCCTGCTGAAACGGTGGCTGCAAGACTTGATAGATGATATGCAAGCACCATTCCAAGCTTGTCTTAGCTTTAAGAGCAACCTTATTGGCTCTATGAACCATGTATTCTGCGAATTATACATGTCAGGAAATCAAATATTTGACAAATTTGAACAATGTCAGGTATTGCATAGGGATATAGTTTTTTACCTCAAGAGATTGGCCAATAAAATGTTATTTCCTTAATAAATACGAAAATACCAATTTGAGAGAACCATTTACGATTAGAATGAAAAATTAAAATTGATGACATGAACATATTTTCTGGATTTTACATCCAGAGCATGACTCTCAACAATAAATGTAATGCAACTGAGTCTGTGATATATCTTACTATATATATATTAAATAAACGTAATTCAGATTCATAATTAATTTACTTAAATGCATTCTATGAGTGGTTGTTTATATCCACGACAAAGCTTCCATGCTAATATTGCATAGAGTAGCTTGTCCATATGCATGGCATTGATGATAAATCTTATGTAGAGCTTTTAGAAAATGACGAGTGTGGATTAGCCATATTAAAAAATACCAGTTCTGTGTTACTGTGTGATCTGCCAATATTTTCCAGTATGAAGTATAAGTTTTGAATTTATAATTGCTAGACGATTCTTTATAGACATGCAGGTATCAGGATATTCCGGTGAAAGATGATGTAAAAAAGGAAATTAAGGAACCTTCTTATTCGATTAATAGTTTTGATCCGGAAACCTGTGATTTCACTGAAAAGATTTTGAAAACTGGAGAAAAAACTAGTTTATGCCACCATACTTTCAAGAGTTTGATCAAACCTCAGCCAGTTTCTTCACCAATTTGCTTCAACATAATTGAGCGGACCAGCTTGGGTTCACTTTGTGAAAGTAAATCTTAATCTCATCATTTGACAGATCCACTACAATTATTTACTTAACTTCGTTGCATTCTCTGGAAATATATGTAACATCTGGACCATTTTTAGTTTGTTCTATTTCGTAGTGGAATATGAGGAGATTCCAATGTTTTTATTGGCATATCAACGAATATTTACACATTACTGCTGGCCGATAGAACTGTCAATGATGTTTGCACAATATTGTTCACAATTTTCTGTCTCTTATAATTATGATTTCTCCCTTTTGAATCATGTACCTCATGCTCTTGACTATTTAGTTAATCTGAAAGAGGTTTCTGGTAAAATATAGTCATTTAATTTTTCCCCATTGTTGATCTGATGATAGAAACAAAAAGAGATGCTGCAAACATTTTGTAAATGCTAGTATCTTTCAATGTCATGTAATGTTTTTCAGGGTTTTAAATAGAAACATTATTGATTTTGTTAGCCTAGATTCTTAAGTTTGTTAGTCCTGTATTTTCTGCAGTTCCACTTACATCTTTCTTTCTCAAAGTGGAATAATTTAGAGGGTGGGAATTGGGTTTGAAACACTATGATTGAATGCTCTTTACCATTATTGATGCAAGGTGAATGTCACAGATATCCTAATTCATCATACCATCCACACATATTTCTGTCGACATTGTCATATTCTAATTTCTTGCTCTTTGCAATTTTGATGTAGGTGTAATTATGGGGGCTTCATTTGTTGTTCTTCCATCATCTTTAGATGAGACAGAATCTTCTTCAGATAATTTTTATCAGCTAGGGATGAATGCTCAAGGTACATGCAAGTCACAACTTTGACGCAATGATTTCCTGTGTTAATCCGATATCTGCTTTTACATCGGATCTCTCCCAATTGTTTTATTCCGGATGCTATTTTTGGCTCTGCATTAGAAATCCATTATTTTTTCGGTTTGTTTTCTGATTTGGTACAAACTCTCGCAGTTTTCCATGGGCTTTCTGTTGTTCTGCAATCACTGGACCAGGGGTTGATATGCCTTTCAAAATATAATACGGAGGCCATGAAGGAATATACTTTCCCTTGCTATTATGTTCTTCTCCCTTCATACAATGGACGAATGCTTCTAAGGGTAAATTTTGAGCCTGTCTTTTGCTTGATCATGTATTTGCAATTCTTGATTTTCTGGTGGCATGGGTGGCAGACACTTTAGTTTCTTCCCCAATATGGTTAGTTTCTCATATCCATCAGCATTGACTTGCTCCCAAAAATTTGCAGCGGATTGCAGCATCAGAAGAATTCCTCTGTTTCCCAAATTTCAGCCCGTTGGTCAATGCTTCGGTTGCAGAGGAAATTAAGAACTCTATTAAATCCTCCTTGTTGACGGTAAGTTTTTTTAAACCTTTGTCTTAAGATTGAATTATTACTTCTAAACTCACTTTGTCTGTGTAACTCTAGATAATTTAGTAATGATATAAAAAAACAACAAAAGAATGCTGCAAGTCGTATCAGGCAAATTACAAATTATTCACTACTATTTCTGAACGCTAGTAATTTTTCTGTTTAAGGCAACCAACTAATATCCATTAATTCTATATTTTTTCACGTGTTTACATAATCACAATTATATCATGACTTTTCCCATTATTTGAACAACAAATATAATTGACAACAAGTGTTTCACAATATATAACACCAACCACTATCAATCAAAATATATGAATGATAACATTATTTTTTACATTATTTCTTATACTGATTCCTTCAACCGAATCTTAAAAAATTTGTTCTATGAGTTGAAATTTGTTGCTTGTGTTTAAAACATTAAATGTCCAGTTATTAATGACTAGTTCTTTTGGTAAGATTAGCGTTGCCTTCTAATTTTTAAATTATAAACTTAAACATTAATACGTCATGTGTAATCAATTCCATATCTAACAAATAAAAAATGGTGCATCAACACGAAGATTAAGGAAGTAAGAATCAAAAGATACATAGAGTGAAACCTTTATGTTTGATGTGTAAATTATTGGGCTATCAGTTGAAAGAGTTGATCATAGTATATCAAAATTTACATATTTATCGGGAGAACATATTCTAGGCAAGAACAAAACAATCCTAACTAGTATACAGATTTGGGATTTAGAACAGGAAATTTTAAATTTTAAATATTTCCTAACTGCGACACAACTTTCTTTATATTGAGTTCTGAAAGCTACAATCTCCTTATCAGTTACATGATTTTTTCTCTTTTCTGATCCCTCTTCTGTTTTATCTCTGGCAGGTGGATCTTAGAGACTATGAACCATTGTTGCATGACCGGGGAGTCCATCAAAAACTAAACTTTTTAATAGAAGAGAGCTTGCAATTTCGGTATCAGTCTTCATAAGCAATAATCAATCGCCTTCTTAATTATATTACGCTTTTACTGATTACATAAGGCTGCAATACTGTAGTTATTTATCATTGTTACTTAAATAGCATAATTTAGTTTTAGTAGGAATGAATCTCTCCACTGTCAGCTTCAAAGATGTTGATCGGTAGTCTAAAGAAAACCATTGTTTTTTAGTAATTTGGTGATGAAATTTTCAGGGGTTCAACTTCAGAACCAAAAGAGGGACAATTTGAAAAGGTTTCCAACCAACCAGACTCCTCAGAAAATATCATAGATTCAAGCTCTGCAAAAAACGTTGCAAATGCAGAAGAAGGAAAATTAGTAATCGACCTTTCAAAAGGAGACAAAACCGAGGCCCCCAATGTTGAAGACTGGGACCAGTTAGTTATCCACGAGCTCCCTAAAATACATTCTCCGGTTCATAGTTTGAAAGCGAATGCAGATCAATTGACTGGAAAAAGTCCAGATAAAAACCAGTTGTGTGTAAAAACTTCAAGGATTTTAGAGAGGCTAGAGGCACCAAGACAGCTAAAAAGAAAGACGGCTGCTACAATAACTAGTGGAGTGTATGATACAAAGCCTCTAACTGTCTCAACGCAGCCTGTTCATCCAACAGATCAAAGCTGGAGCTCAAGCCAGCTGATGAGACCAAATTTCATCAGACAGAAAAAGAAACAGAAATGAAGGCCATGAATGAAGGTAGAGGTGTTATTTGGAGTTATGACAATATGCATCTTTTCTTCAGATTCTGAGTCAAATAATTTCAAGACCAGAGATGTAGAGATATTAACACTTCATTCTTATGGAGTGAAGTGAATTGATGGGAAATCTGAGGCTAACTTTACTATTGCTATAAATTTTCTTAACTAATCATTGTTAGTCATGTTAAATTATTACATTGAAGAAATATCATGTTACCTTTCTATAAATTAACTTGTCAAAATTAAATGCTAGGCAATTAAAATTCTTAATTGTAGTTATCTTATGAAATTATGAGTATATTTAAGATAATTATGAAAAGAAAAATTAACAAAATAACTAATGTATTATATAAAAGGGTAAATAACACTGTAGACCCTATAGTTTGCGATTAACGACAAGTCAAACCTTGAAGATTATTTTTTAATAACTAAAACCCTGAACTATGAGAAAATGTCGCCGGCGACCTTGCAGTCACGATTTTCGTCCAGGACCGTCGAGGTTAACGCCCCGTTTGTACCCTGTCTATTGGCGTCGAAGTACGATGGCGTCGAACGTTTGTACCCCGTTCGTCCTTCCTTGCAGAGTCGAAGTGCGATGGCAAAGACGACGCTCGAATCGTCCAGAGCCGACCGAAGGACGACATTTGCTGACCGTTGGATCGACGAGGAACATCCCTCGTCTGGATCGACGGCCAGGATTGAATCTGGCGTCCCTGCCAGATGCGATGACGGACGTCGATCCTTGGCCGTTGGATCGATCGAGGGACGTGTCTCAGATCGACGACCAGGATTGAATCGGCCAGGCGAAGACGGACGTCGATCCTTGTCCGTTGAATCCTCGTCTGGATCGAATGGTCAGTCGTGACTCCAAATTCATTGGGTCACGTGTGGGTCACATGCGATCTTAAGTCGCCAGAATTTCCCATTATGACGGACGTCCGTGGCAAGACCACGGACGTCCGTCTTTAAATAACACATCATCAGCCTCTGGACGATGTCCGTCGGAACATGACGGACGTCCGTCATAACCAAAACGACTGCGTTTTCGTCCTGACGGATGACAAAACGCTGCTTATACTCGCGAAGGGCGTCCAAGCCCTAGAAATCGCCCAATCGCCCTGTACTTCAAATCGCGAGAGAATTCCCAGTTTCCCCCGACGAATTCCCGAACTCCCGATTTCCCCCGACGAATTCCCGAACCCCTGAGTTTTGAATCTGAAAATGGCGCCGAGGAATAGTCAAGCGTCGAAGAAGCGTAAGGTGGTGGCTCCCACCGAGACGACGGGTCCAGTGGAGTCTGTAGAACCTGGGATGTTCAGCTCAGTCTCTGCCCATGTACGGTACGAGAAGGACATTGTACCCCGTGCAATAATCACATCCAGGAAGGTAAATTTCAATTCATTTGCTGATTTTGGATTGAAGGCAATGTTTGAACGAATTGGATTGGATAAACTGTGCACAATGGGAAGTTATTTCTATGAGAGAGCTGTCAAACTGTTTTATGCCAATTTGGAGTTGGACAAATCAAGTGATAGAGAGTTGAGGAGTTTTCTGTTTGGAAAACAGATTAGGATAACTCTAGGACAATTAAATGAGCTCATTGGATGTTCCACGGAGGAGCCGTTGGAGGAGTATTACCATGCGACAAAGGACCCCGAATTTGTCCAAAAAGGAGAAGGTCTTGCATTGCTGAAGCAATTGGTTCGCAATCCTACAGCCGTTGAGTCTTTCTTCCGGCCTAAATCAAAAGATCTCGATGCCAAAGCAAGGGTCATCCATCACATGATCACGCACACATTTATGCCTCGTGATGGACATAGAGACCTTGTCATAGCCATGGATTTGTACGTAATGGAGAAGCTATACAATGGGAAGAGGTTCAACCTTGCATACGTCATTATGCAGTAAATGAAAGCAACTCTGAATAGTGCAAGGAAGAATCTCCCATATAATTGGCTCATTCAGCGCATTATTGACAGCTGCGAGTTGGTTGTCCCAAACACAGAGAGACGAACAAACGAAAAACCACTTGACGTGTATAATGAAATTACCTTGGCTCGGATGGGGTTGCAAAAAGTACGAGGGGAGTGGGTATTCAGAGGAGATGTGGCAGCTGCACCTCTTGCACATCTTGTACCTCCTGCACCTCGTCCTTCCACTTCAGCTGCTCCACCGCCATCCACGTCAGCTCCACCTGCTCCTTCCATGTGCACTGCCATAATTCCGTGGACAGCAAACGCACAACCGACATATCACGTGGAGGTGGATGACGATTTTGTGCGTCCTATGGATGACGATTTTGTGCATCCTATGGCGGACAATTTTGTGCGTCCTATGGCGGACGATGCACCTCCCCCACCCCAGTCCTTATCGTCGCCCTCCGTACTCAGCAGCGAAGAGAGGTGGCAGTGGCTTGTCACCCAACTTGGCGAGATTCAAGCCAAGTTGGATAGACAGGAGAGTCAACTTGGTCAGCTTTAAGCCACTGTACTACAGATGCAAGAAGTACAAACGCATATGGCAACCGCTCGCACAACCGCCCAACCATCTCATCCATCAGCATCTCCTACATCTTCCGATGCTGGTCCAGACAGATGCCAGTATGTCTTTGATTTTACATGTAATTTCCTTATATGCATTAGTATCGTTGATTAACAATGTGTTACAATTATGCAGGTCTCCGATCATCAGGCAACCGTCCCCTCCTCCAACCCTGGCTAAAGTTTAAAAGATTTTGGCCTCAGGTTCTTCAGTGGTGGGTCCTACCGCGCGTCAGAGGATGACAGTGCAAGTGGTATGTCTTCTATTTGGTTTTATTCAATGTGTAGAATTTACACTTACACTGAATTTCCATTGCAGCCTGTGAATTTGATGGAAGAGTTCATGGCACTTGCACGGGTCAATACAAAGAATAACAAGGAGACGTGTGCTCTCCTTTGCGGCTCCAAGGTAAGAAGCAACGTCATTTGAAATTTATTATCAGTTGCGATTAGAAAATTAATGTTGTGCGTCGTGTTGTTGATTAACAGGGTGACAAGATATATTCAATCACAACTCTCCTTGTGCCAAAGCAATCGGGCGCTCCTGACTATGTGAGAATGTTTAACCAACTTATAGTATATTGTTACTAAAAATAACTACATAAATTGTGTTCTTATAATGCTGTGCGTGATGTCAAATGAGGAGGACACCGCCGCTGTTCAAATAAGGGAGGGTTTGTTGACGATTGGCTAGATCCATGTAAGCCACTTCTATTCATTCATGAAATCATACATGGTTTAATATTTCTTCCTCCTACAGTGCCACCCAGAGATGGATTGTTTCATGTTATCGATTGACATGCACACGCAGTATGCGTACGAACAATTGATGCCAGATTCAATTGCAATTGTCATGGCACCTGTGGACACAAAACGGTATGTTTTTCCACCCTGCGCTTTGAATGACGTGACAAACTAATTTGCAATTCCAATTGCAGCCAACACGGCATATTTCAAGTCTCCCGCCCTTTAGGGTGGTCAGTGATGTCCAAATGCAAGGGGTAGGGCTTCCATCTCCACGATCCGTACGATCGAGATGAACTGTACGAGGAGTGCACGAGTGTGGATATGAGCTCCGATTTGCACTTCAACATCATCGACATCCGGGACGCAGAGCCTTCCATATTTGATGAGGCACCATCTGTTCAGCCACGCCCAGAGGCCCCAGTTCAGCCACTCCCAAATGCCCCACCTGTTCAACCACTCCCAGAGGCCCCACCTGTTCAGCCACTCCCAACGGCACCACCTGTAACGTATTCTAGATATACAAGAAACGCAGGACGTGCAAGAGGTGCACAAGGTGCAGGACGTGTAGCACGTGAAAGAGTTGAAAGAATAGAAAAAACGTTGAACAAGTGGCTCAATTGAAATTGAAATATGTTGTTTGTTGTAGTCTGTAGTCTGCTTTGTGGTTTTCTTCATACTTAATTGTGCTATAATCTGCTTTGTGTTAGCGCGAGGGGCGCCCAAAACAGGGCAAGTGCTGTCTGTCTGCATGTGATGGACGTCCGTCTGAATGTGATGGACGTCCGTCTTAACATGACGGACGTCCATCACATGCAGTGTATTACATGAACAAATATTATCCAAACAACTACGTAAATGAATAAATAAACTTCAATGTATTAAAAACTTTAGTATATTATACATGAACAAAACAAATACGTAGATGAAGCTCCATGGTTAAGGATGTGGGTGTGGGGCGACAGACTCCTGCAAAACACAAAAGGAAGTTTATGTCAAACGAAACGCACATAGTGAGAACAACGTAAGAAAGCACAACAATCTAAGCACCTGTGTATCGGCTACAATGTTAAACCCCATGAAGGTGTCGTATGAGCGTTCTGCTCTTACACTGCCACTTGCGGTGCCACCTGTTGAGCCTCCGCCTTGACAAGAACGGACATTGTGGCCTACACAATGACAACAACTACATGTCATAGGGATATGTCTCCTGCTGAGTACCGTGCTGCTACAGGGCTCGTCTGCATCTCGCACTCTCCGTTTTCGAGGCCGACCTGGGATTCTCTTAACTGGTGGTGACAAAATTGGAGGCTGGTTCGTTGCAGGCCACATGTGGTGGCCACTGACAGGTCGGGTAAAATGGGAATACATTCTCATAAATGTGTCCCGATGGTACCATGCATGCACATAATCCTCCGCTGAAGTCCGCATAAAATTGATGCAAGGGATGACATGCACACATGGGATTCCAGTCAGCTCCCATCGGTTACAATTACAGGTACGCGTGTCCAGATCGACTGCGTAACGTTCGTTACCATCGCTTACCTCAAACCGATTACATCCTGAAGGTGTTGGACACCAATTCCGAGCCGCATGTTTCAGTTTGGCAAGCTTCTTTGTGGTCTTAGGACACAAAAGATCTGTTGATTCAGCCAACTGCTTATGTTTCTTAACGATCCTAGTCATCATGCCCATTCTAATCATCTCGAACATAGTGAGGATTGGTTTGTCCCGTGCTGGCAGGAGGAAGGCATTGTAGCACTCGCTCAAATTATTAAGGCCCATGTCGCACTTTGGGACAGGACTGAATGCATGTTTTGACCAACACCTCGGGTTAATTTTCTGCATATATGCATGTGCACTATGGTCGAGCGCAAGTAGTTTACTCATCTCTTTCTGAAAGTTCGGTGATGTTGTGGCCCTTGCTGCCTTCCACATGATATCTTTGTATTGTATTCCTGGAAATTGTTTTTTGAAATTGACATACAAATGTCTTA
This sequence comes from Begonia loranthoides, assembly GCA_022433065.1. Taxonomy (NCBI): domain Eukaryota; kingdom Viridiplantae; phylum Streptophyta; class Magnoliopsida; order Cucurbitales; family Begoniaceae; genus Begonia; species Begonia loranthoides. The sequence goes on along the minus strand of CM039482.1, from coordinate 1,895,423 downwards.
GGCAGAATCGATGCTCAGCTGCTGGTGCATATTGTTCAATAGCAGGCACCAACCCCTTCTGTCGATCGGAAATGAGTGTTCATCCTCTGCCTATGTCACTGTCTAAGTCCATCAACAAGCAACACAAAAACCAGGTCCAGGAGTCTCTGCATTCTGATTCAACAAGTACCACAGCAACTGGATAAATCCCATCATTGGCATCAATGCTGACAGCTGTGAGCAATTGGCCTGGGCACGACCCCTTCAAGTGACAGCCATCAAGACAAATAATGGGTCTACCAAACTCCTTCAGACCCCTCTTGCACGCATCCAAACACATGTACATTCTTTTAAATATTGGACTTGGACGGGCCACCAAATCTGGAAAATCTACCACCAACAACAGTGTGCTACCTGGATTGGATCTTCGAATCTCTTCTGCGTAGGACCAAAGTAGCTTGTACTGTTCGTCACCATCCCCTTCGTTTAAAGTCTGTGCTAAAGTCCTTGCCCTTCTAGCAAGACTCAGAGAAATATTGACATTAAAGTCATTTCTTACAGTCTCAATTATGGAAGCAAGGTCCCACCTGGGTTGACTTTTGAATCTATCCAAATATTGGTTTGCCACCCATTTGTAGGAAGCGTGTCGGCTTTCCATTTGTCGTGCACATGTGTACTCCTCATTATAGCTCTTAATTTGAAAGGTCAACTCACCTTTCATTTTTGAAGCGTGAAGCCGCCAATTGCATCCATCACTGCACACAACAGTTATCCGATGTCGTTCGCTTTTAACAAACCTGATCCCGTGCCCATTTTTCAAAGCATAATTAACCACTTCATCTCAATATCCTTCAACGCACTATACTTCTTACCCAGACAGAGCTCCGACGACGAACATTCAATTTGGGGATGCATACTCTCTGCCCAATCATCATCCTCTGAGTCACATATCGAACGTAGCTCCAATTCCAGGGATCCCGAGATTGAATGCAATTCTATACCGGCTTCGTGGTCGAACCACCGATTCTCATTGGTCTCTACTGCCGAAATAGGATTAGGATCCACCTCCATTCCACAGTCAATGGATTCTTCAACCATGTATGATAAAGAAGCACACCCTGACGACTCCATGTGATGTGCAACACTCTTGTTCGTTCGATTACGTTGAGGGAGTTGGTCAAGGGAAGACAAGTTCTCTCTCTCGAATATCTATGGCAATGGTCGGACTTTTTGTGCTCGACTCTGTTAGGAGTTTAGTATAAAATCTGAGATTGACGGACGCCCGTCATGTTAAGACGAACGTCGTCCAGAGGCTGATGACGTGTTATTTAAAGACGGACGTCCGTGGTCTTGCCACGGATGTCCGTCATAATGGGAATTATGGCAACTTAAGATCGCATGTGACCCACACGTGACTCAATTAATTTGGAGTCACGACTGACCGTTCGATCCAGACGAGGATCCAACGGACAAAGATCGACGTCCGTCTTCGCCTGGCCGATTCAATCCTGGCCGTTGATCTGAGGCACGTCCCTCGATTGATCCAACGGCCAAGGATCGACGTCCGTCATCGCATCTGGCAGGGACGCCAGATTCAATCCTGGCCGTCGATCCAGACGAGGGACGTTTCTCGTCAATCCAACGGCCAACTATAGGGTCTGCAGTGTTATTTACCCTATATAAAATCAATGACAAATCAACCACAAAAAATTTTTTGTTAACAATTTAAATACTGAACTATGAAAAATATACAGAACAAATATAACAATTATTTTTTCTATTAAAAAATATTGTTTTTATGTAGTAGAATGTTGTCTTTACATTGCAAAATTATGTTTCTACTAAATAAATTTAAAAAATTATTTTTTGCGACCAAAAGATAATATTTTGCTATAAAAAAACAATATTTCGTTTGGCCCTGTTCCAAGCGAGTTCACGAACCCAAAATCTGGGCTCGGCTCACCTCATAGGACCAGACCACGCTCTGCTTGTTACTGTAACAAACCGAATGAGTGAGCAGGCATGCCTCTTAATGTGTTATACACTTCTAAAGACAGTAAAAATTTCAATCATCATACACTAGTTACTCTCAATAATAATTGCTCAAAACAAACTTGATACTAAAAGCAAATTTAAAAGAAAAAAAAATTTAGTATTGGGAATGAAGATTAAGATCAGAAAGTTACAGGTTTAGCCTGCATATCCTTTTACGCACAATCAACGGAAATAAATGGCGAAAATTGCGAAATCCACCTACTGCTAACCTTGTCAAGCCCACATGAAACTACAGCATTCCGTTAATTACACATCAGTTTCCTCGACTTCCTGATGTCCCGTAACTTACGCTTCTGTTCCTTAACTGCAAAAATTCGAGCATTGGAAATCATCTGAAGATAATTTCATTATTGTTTCATGGGCCCTTCACAACTTCATCTAATTTTTCTACTCTTCAAGTCACAGAAAAGAAACGGAGAATTCTACCTTTTCAGCAGCATTTGACAGGACTGTGTGATCTTGAATTTCTTTCTTTAGAACTTCAACCCGAGCTCTAAGAAGGCGATTGTGTTCCTCTGCCTAGAAATTCTCAACATTCAAAACTAGACTACAAATAATTGTAGTAGTAGAAAGAGTCTTATGTAGTAATAGTAGATTCAAGTTGTAGTACCAGTAACTCTACATCTTGTTCAATTGGTATCTCTTTTTTGAAGAACCCCTACCTTCAAAATCATCTTCTAATAATGTTTCTTGGAGTTCCACTTTGGCATTTTCGTAGTTCATGTGTTTGGGATCTCCAGTTTTCAAATTTGAATTTTTAGGTGTTAGAATTTACAGATTTAAATATAGGTTTGGGGTTGTCCTAATTTTGGATTATCCTTAAAGTTCATATTCGACTTTGACAAATTTCCTTCCACAAGAGAAACAAAAAACAATTTAAAGTCAGCTCACCATTTCCGTCACATTCGTCAAGTATTGGATCTCGCTCCTCTTTGTAGTTGACAGTTGTTCAGCAGTGTCCATTATATTACTCCTGTAAGTGAAATTTATTTAGTTGAAATGACGGACACTACCAAGACAAGCAGTTCAACTCGAGAGTATATACAATGGAACGAAAGTAATTTTAAAACTCCAAATTTTTCGCCAGTCAACCAAGTTGAACACAGTTATTGGTTTGCATTACTCTTATCCCATCACAAAAGGGAAAAAAAGGAATTTTTCTTATAACAAACATTGGTGTAAAATAAGTACAAACGCAGGGAATAAGCAATTCTACCTTTCTAAAAGAAAAGGACATACACATCAAGATTTTTTCTCATCTTTCAAATTGAAAAGTACTAAAAAGAGAAAGGTAGCCCCCCTTCAAGTAATTCGTATAGTTATGCCCATTTTTTAAATTAAGAAATAAATACAATCTTGTGACAACCCACCAAATGAAGATAAGACCGATCTAAGATTGTGAAGCTCTCACTCATCCTAATGAAAGTGCACAAAAAATAAATCTCACATTGCTTAGAAGAGTGAAAAATCTATGATTTATAAATAGAGTTCTTCTCACCACTTACTACATGTTTTGGACTAAACCCAAGAACAAATTCGTGCAGATTTGGATCCAAAACGAACAATATTGTAATAGGAGGATTGAAGAAGTTACAAAATGATATTAGAGCCAAAGTCCAACCATAAGTGTTGCCAACAAAAATATTGTGCTCCTGAGAGGGAAAGAGATTGCAACAACCAAGCATGTGAAGGTAATGACAGCTCAACATTGTGAGGGTTTGGCTCATATTAGTGAGGTGCATAAAAATTTTTTTACATTGCTTGGTAGAATGGAAAATGCATAGAGTTCTCCTCTTTACTTAGTACAACGCTTTTTGGACTAACCCCAATAACAAATTTGTGTGGACTTCGACTCAAAGCGAACAATATTGTATTGAAAGAACTAGGGACGTTAGATATCCTCTTAGCACTACTACTTGACACTTGATCCTCAAAAAGTGTCATTTTCCGTTTGTAACCATATAATTCATAGAACGGTCAAAGCTTCAAGCCTAATGCCTAAATAGAATCTTCAATTTCCCATCTTTCTTCTCCATATCAAATGCATAGCTTAATAGTAACGCAACACCATTATTTTTTTAAAAATGAATTGTATTAGTAAGAATTATAAAGAGAGAATGAGGATAAGAGACTTTCCTGAGCAGTGTTAACATGATACACTTGACTTACATAGATGTCCCTTCAATTACATAGAAGCACACGAAACTAAAAGATTAGTTCCTAAAGTAGTTAAAATTCTGAGCTCTTTTGACAAAAAGGAAATCTGCCATTATTTCACGTCTTGTCCTCAAAGAATATATTATTGTAGAATAAAATAACACCATTTATCGTAAGCTCAAATCCAACGAAAGTATCAATTAAAGCATAAAGTCTAATGAATTCGAATTTTCTAATTAAGAAAAAAAAAAGACTCAATATTATAAATCACCTACTTATTCGAAAAAAGAGGGTCAAGACCTTGTTCTTCCACGAGTTGCTCAACAGTATCAAGAGTAAATCCCACCTGCAAGAGTACAACACAAATGCAAAATTAAGATGAACAAAGAAGTAAGATAGAAAAGCATAGGAGATGAATAAGCATATTAACACTAGCAATCTGATAATCTTGTATTGTACAAATACAATAAATAAACATTTATTATGAATAACCTTAGAAATATAAATTAACATGGAATAATAGCAATGAATTACAACTTTACTTAATAATTAATAAATGGGAGAAAATAGTTCTGCTTCATACAATATGAACAATAACTATTAACTAACCATTTTTTTATCAGAAATAAAAATGAAAGGAAAGAGAAAAGGATCCGACCCTTACTTTCTTTACACCAAAGTTTTCCCCATGGGCTATAGCTTTACTCTACTAAGACAAAGTACAACAAAAATAACTTTTTGACTCAATAATGATATTAGTCTAAACCTCTTACTCAAAAAATCATGATATACTTTCTTTTGAAAAAAAAAAAAATCTCAACTTTTATTTTCATTCAATATCACTTCAGAAGTAAACTTTTGAAATTCAACAAGCCCATTGCACAACAATAAAAAATAAAAGAAAACTAAATGGATATGCTTATGGCTGATGCAAAATAGGCTAAGAAACTTCAAAGTGGAGACACAAAAAGGAGACACAAAATGTTGACTAGCCATGAATACTATAAGCGCTGAGGCCTTATAGCCTCTTTGATAAGTTAATCAACCTACCATATGAATTCTTAGAGAGCAAAAAATGACAGTAAAAACCATATTTATATTTTAAGCATTAGGACCACATACCTGTGGTTTTTTTTATAAGACAAATACCTGGGTTTCAATGCATAGTGATTCAAACTCATCCTGTAATAATCCAAAAGGAGGTAGTATTAGAGAGCTTAGGCTTTTTATAACTAAATAAAATGGATTGTTTTAGGAAAAAAACACATCAGTTTCTCCTAATAACAAGTTGTCCCTTGAGGTGCTTATATACGCAATGAATGCAGTCATTTTCTAAGTAAAACTTATGAAGGATTAACCAAATGAAATTGAAATTTCACAACAACAAAGCAGAATCAAACAATTGGAAAGAATGTGTTGACTATGACAGTGCAAAATAAAACTTCAAAAAAAAAGAAGAAAAGAAATTCTCCCAATGAAAGAGAAAGCAAACTATAGCTTAGGACATTACCATGTCTTTCGAAATGAAAAACACAAAAAATAAAAGATTAAGTGACAGCCATAAGCTTCATTTTAGCACCACGAAAAAAATAGAATAATGTAGAGGTGAGAGTTGTGATTATAACCATGAATTTCATTGAATTTTTATCACAAACTTTGCAACTCAATAGTACAGGACACTCCTTTCACACTACAGGATTTCAAGAACCTGCAATCTCCCTCTTTCACATCTCCCTCTTTCACTTACTGATTTTTTGGATAACCCCGCAAACCTCTCCCTGAGTGCTTAACTACTCAACCCAGCTAATCAACTAACTTTGGCGGTGACAATTTCAGAATTGTTACTACCGCCAATTACATTCCAACTACTCCCCTTCTCCTTTCCCATATTCTTCTTTTTAACATATATAAACCTCAACGGAGGTATATCATGTAATGCTTAAAGGACAATATATATACACATCTGTGCCCACTAAACTCACTGTTGAAACAAAATAATAAAAATAGGGTGTAAGCTGAAGCTATTAGCAAAGTACACTCTTGAGTGACGGGGCATGTCTAGCTTCTAGTATATGTAGGAGTTCTTTTTCATGGAGGTAAGGCCTTTTTATTACTACCTCCGTTATATTTGTATACTTGGTACATCAACACCAATACTTCTACCGAAAAAAAAAAGCTACGAGCAAAGTACATACCTCTATGTTTGTGTGCAAAGATGCAATCACCTGAAAATTTTGATTTGACAATTTGATTGAAAGTCCACTTCAAAGCAATAAAGAGAAAGAAGTAAACAATGGCTCTTTTCAATAAAAAAAATATCAAGCAAGTAAAAATCATAATTTACAAAAATATTTGAATTGTACTGAGAGTATATTGAGGCATTTTTTAGTGATAGTATGTGCTGCCTTCTACTTACATAGAAATTGTTAACATTTACAGAGTACAGTTTTGAGCAATATTAGGGATTAAGAGTCACATCAAACCTAGGTTGCCAAAAGTGTGTATCATTTCCTTAATAGATATAAATAGAAAAACATTAAATTCCTTGCTTCAAAAAAAAAAAATCTCAACTTCTTGTTCCTAAGAACCTTATTAGAATTATGCCAACTAGACGATACTTCTAACAAACTGTCCCAATCCTACCAAGGCAAACTCTCTTTAGGTCTTTTGATGCTAATAATAGAATGTTTGAAAACCCGACTTCACTCCTCGAGTCAAGGTCAGTTTGTATTTATTAAACTTAAAAAAATGTAGTTACTCGATGCCTATGATGTAGTTAAGGAGTTAACAAAGTTATAATCTCCATTTTGTTCAAAATCCCAATCCTCGACATAAAAAGGGTGAAGCAGGAAAATTATGCCTGAATGAAGAGACGATGCAGAAATTCTTGCTCAGCACTTGCAAACTTCGAGAATACGTTGCAAAAGTCCTGTTCATTTAACATAAAAAAAAAATTCGATCTCATAGTTAGAAAAGAGAAACATTCCGGAAAGAACTTTCCTCTACAAATAAAAATCATGCATGAGTAAAAATAGACATTTCGAACACTGAGTGAAAAGTAAAGGAGAAGACCAGTTTTACTTTAAAATACAAAAATTAAAATCACACCTCCTTCGAACATGTGGTGAGAAGAGAACGTAAGGCGAGCTTGAACGATTTTTTGAGATCCAAATGTCTGGATCCTACAGGAGGAGCGACTTCTCCTCTTATCTCCATCTTCGAAAATCTTGAAACGTCTACGAAAACCTCTTTGGTCTTATTAACAATTAAATTGATATACGGAGAGTATAATAAACACAAATTGAGCAAAAAGATAGATGTATACGGCTACAATTGCGAAGCAATATGAAGAAGCAGAATGAGAATATACCAAAGACTGAAAATCAAAAACTCCGACACGCTCAGAGTTCTAACATCACCGACAAATCGACATTTTAGAGGTAGAAGTCAGACACCTCATCTACGTAGAGGCCTTCTCTGGAATTCGCAAACTTCTGGTTTTCGGAGCGAAGACTCTTAGCATTTTGAAAGGCAATTTAAGCGGGTAAAAAGCGAAAGTCTGAATGTTTCGCAAAAATAGCTGGAATTTGGTCTTCCGGGGACAAAATGGCTAGTTTTCCGAAACTCTTCAGACCCTTTAATTCTGAGCCGAAATGACCAAATTACCCTAACACTTTTGGCAAAACACGCCCCTTGCTCGCCACTAGTGAACTTCGCCTTTAACATAAATATTTAGACTATTAATGATAGTCTTGATTACATTATAATAACGATAGAATCATTATAATGACTATCCTAATATTAAAACAAATAGGAGCAATAATAAAAATAAAAAGGAAAAATGACAAAACAACCATCATCTTTTACTGTTGCTGATAAAACAACCATCATCTTTTTTTCGTTAACAAATTAACTACTGAACTATAAAAAATTGACGTAGTAAACACCGCGGTTACGTTTGCCGTTAAAGGCCATAATGTCAAGCCGTAGCGGGTCATCAAAAATATCGTGAACCGCTGCGACTCAACATTATGGCGTTTAACGACAAACACAACCGTAGTGTTTACTTCATCAATTTTTCATAGTTCAATAATTAATTTGTTAGTAAAAAAAAATGATTGTTGATTTGTTGACCATAATAAAGTATGATGGTTGCTTTGTCATTTTCCCTATAACTATAGTTATGAATTTTGAGTGAAAGTTTAAGATCATGTTATGTAAATCCAACCCAAAGACGAGCTCGAGTTTTGATAGGTTCTTACAAAAACTTCAATTCTTGTGTATATCTATTTGTTCTTCGATCAAATTTCAAGTTAAAAAATATGTAATTGGCGATCATGGTAAAAAATAATAATTCGACAAAAAGAGCGCATAAAACGGGATGATGATAGTGCTCGAGCTTATAACTAACTGTTCCGATCCTACTTTAGGATAACCACTCGAACCCATGACAGTAGATTGCGGGGAATAAAATTGAAAGTTGTAACGGAATAAATAAGTTTCACCTCACGCCATTATATAACGTACAAGTAATCTGTATTTCGGGTCCCATTCAAATCATTGATCTTAATGAAAATATAAAAACTAGAAGCACTAAACTGAATGTTGTCCAAATACATATAAGTTCTTCTCTCCAAGTCTTCCTTTCGCTAAACCTAAAAGCAAAAACTTCAATCTTTTTCTGCTGCCTTTATCAATTAGATTGAAAACCAAACCAAGTTCTGCTTGGAACAAACAATCCTGTTAGAAAGCGAGTTTTATCCTCGAAAGAAACAAGTCGACGTGAAAAAAGCTAAAACATCAGTACAAAAAACTGAGAATTTTCAATGATTACCTGTTTTAACAATCAATTTCACATGGTGGAGGCGATAATCACTTCTTTGGACATCAAGGGTGTGTTAGTAGCTACAATGATTTGTACTGCTCAATCAGCTTAGATGCATGGAGTCGCGAATTGGGAGTGATGGTACATCCGAGATTCCGCAGATAAGAAATCTGCCCATCGAAGTTGAACAATGAGTTAAAGATTCAAACAAAACGATAACAGGATTCATATAAATTGAATTACATTACAACAATAAATAACTAGAAGATAAATTTAACCCCTTTTTGAGTTTCGAAATGATGTAGTACATGAAGCTTATCACACGATAAACAAACTAAATTTGTGACAACAGTCTAATAAAACTATATGGAACAAGGGAAAGACCGTGAAGGAAGCTCTGTGAGAATCTCCAGATTCAATGAAGCTCTTTGAAAATCAAATCTTTTACTAGGCAAGTTAAATGTCAATTTTGTGTTAAGTGATAGAGGACCCGTTGGGTAACTTGTAATCTAAATCCCTTTTATTTCACTCAGCATATTTCTCCATCCACCAAAACTTTGCACACAACGGTTTTTATATGGAAACCGAGAAATTATACTCAAGTTTTATGCCAGCTTGAATTTTAATTTGATAGGATTATCGCTAAAGAGCTCGTTCAGAAGAGAGAAGATTGTCTTTGGGACGTACAATGTAGCTTGCATTACAAAAGCGGGGAGGAATCGACAAATCGCATTGTCTTACAATGTCCTTTTAGCTAAAATGTTTAGAATCATCTTTGGTAAGTAATTAGCATGTCTTGGGTCAAATCTATTGGTATTTACTCTCAAGTTACAAAAACGTTATTTAAATTTAAAAAGATATAGATTTCCTAAATTGAAGTTTGAACTTCTTAATTTTTAAAGAAGTTTCTGTAGATAAGACTAACTAGCATGAGTAGTTTATAAATACTTTCTAATCTTGGTCTAGAGAATACAAAAAAAATCTTCTCATCAATTCTCCACCTCTGATTCTTTCCTGATCCTATTAGTCTTAGATAATTTCTTATCATATCTTTGTAATTCCTGATCCTATTAGTCTTAGATAATTTATTATCATATCTTTGAAATATTTTCTCATAATTATAAATTTTGTTTTCCATATATAGATATAAAAGGAAGGACTGACGATAAAACTAGAAATCTCCTGGAACATCAAGTTAATTTCCAAAGCTTCGGTTTTTTTAGTATTAAAATTGAAGGCAACTGCCTTTTGACATAATAAAATGAAAATGCCTACAGGAGAGAAAAGAGATTACTTTAGAGCATGTTTTTCCATTTTTTCTAACTTTTTCTTATTTGGAAGTTGTACTCTTTATGTTTCAAAACTCAAGAAACATGCAGATACCAAAAATCACATTCTTATAAAAACACGCAAATCTTATCTACCTGTTTTGCTGTTGTTGCTGAGGAACCCATTGCACTTTCAATTCTAGACTTCTGGAAATGCTCCTGGAAAGAAAACAATTATTGCGTCATACAACGATTAAAGAAATTTTTTTTGAAAAACTTTCAAAACAGGAGCTACTTCAGATTGTGCCCATATTGTGCCAAATTTTCTTCTGCGTTCTGAGCTTAACGGGAACAAATATGTAATGATATGCGGCATTGTTTTTACTAGACGTACTCCTTTTCAGAACATTAAAATGAAATAAGAGATATTTCTTTCCAATTAGAGAAAAAGAATAAAAACAATTAACTGTTTTTTTACCAACCACAATTGGTACTCTCTAGTGGAATCATTCTGAAAGCACTTTTAGCAAGTCGCTTCTGTTCTGGCTTCTTGATTTTGTTTGGTTTTCTTTGTTTTGGTACACAATTTTTTTGAACCGAGTATACGTTTGGGATATGCTCCTTGTACTAAAAAAGTTTTATCTATTTATTTATCCCACTTAGCACTTGCCTCACCAAAAAGAAAACTCTTTTTCACGACTAACGCTAATGGAATAGACAAACAAATAGCGGATAACAAGCCAATGCTTTTGAGCATTTAGTAGGATCTAAATCTAAGGATTCTCTTACAAAAATACTAACTTATGAGCCGTCACAAATATGATTAACTTAAAACTTAAGTAACCTGTTTTTCCTGCATCAAAAGAGCACGTCTATCTGCCGGCATTTTTTCCCATCTCAAAACCTGAACATAGTTGAAATTGTATGCATTTAAGAAGAATGGCTCATCTACTTTAGACACTAAATTCCAGTTCATATGCTTACATATTCAGCATACTGGAATGCTTCTGCGCAACTCAAAGATGACTTTAGAGCATGCAACATTTCCTGGATATATAAAGCACCATTCAACCATCTCACAACATTACACATGGAAATGTTAGCACAACAAACAACAAAAGACATCCCTAGTGGGCTGCAGCTTTTCAGAATAAACAATCTGATTTAGACGATACGTCTCAAATCCTGAGAAGCATAACCCATTTAGTTGCCAAGAAACTTACTCTCCCACAAAAAATAAATAAAATCAAGAAATTTGTCCCAGAAAATTCTCCTACGCCGCTTCAGCAAAGCCCAAGAAGTAGCACTGGAGTACAGTAGGAGAACTAACTATGACAAAGCTAAAATTTAGAGTCAAAATTTCATTATCTTTTTTTATTGTGTAACAATTTCTTCCCTGCAAACAAAAAACAGGAAAAATGTGCTCCTTAAACATAAAATTATTTCTGTGAGCACAAAAGCGGTAAAGTATTTCATGAACTCAAAACATGTGATAATGTGGAGCCTAATACATTTTTATGGCAGTGCAACAGACATCTCATAGAAATGAGATAATTCAGATTAAGTACACGGGAGCAATAATATTACCAATCATGGGAAATCTTGCTAAAATGAATCATTTGAGGAATTTTGCAAGACCATGATACGACATTTTTCTAAAATACCTCTTTATTTTAGTGCACATGGGAGTAATTGATAAAGTTTTGTCAGGGTGGAAACCGGGTCTTTTATGCCTCCAAGAATTGAAAATGAAATTTTGGGAGTAACTCTTATTCTGTCTGCTTGCACATCTTTTTTGTTTCAACACAATTTTTCCTTGTTATAAAAAAATATCTCTCCAGTGACAAATTAGTAAGGCAACATAAGGATATAAACAGAACTTTGGTTAAACGAGCAAAATGAAAACCACTATATTCTCCGACAAAATAAACGAGATTGGAATTGAAAACAAATGGTAAAAATAAATTATTGTAAAAAAAATTTACCTTGTTTTTGGTTTTCTTTACTCTCAGTCGTTCATCAATGACAAAGCCAACCTACATATACGTGAAATAAAAATATCATAGAAACCAAGGACAATATACCAAGATCAAATTAAGCGAGAAAACAACTTTATTTTCAAAAAAAAGAATGTTTGATTTACTTTTTATTTTCTTAATATCATTTTTTTTCTCAATCTGTAATTCTAGAATAATTACAGGGAGCCTATAGGTAGGTTCCTCATTTGTGTATAGATAGTTTCCTCATTTGTGTGGACTATTTAAATAGTGTACTTGTCATAAGTAGTTTGTCCTCTACCCATGAGTGAAAAGAATGATAATTTCACTTAATGAAATAAAAATCATTTTGTTTTTCTTCTAAAAACGAGTTCTGCATTCTAATTTCTTCAAATTGCCTTCATGACCACCATACTCAAAGCAAGTTGCTGTCCATCCAGCCTTATTGCCATTTAGAGTTTATTATCACTGTCAACTTCAATGCTGTAAGAGACGGTCCTTCAACTCTATCATATTCCATTCTCATCAGGTTAACAGTCTAGTTTTCCAGCCGCCTTCATCAATATATCTTCTCTCTTTGTTGCTTGCCTGACGTCAATGTCTTCTTGTCCAATGTCTCTTTGCAATGTTTCTTTCTTGCGCTCTGCTCCTTCTTAGCTTAGCTTTCTTCACTTCTGGCCTAGTTAAATTTCATAGAAGTGTTATCTACATAAAGGGCGCTATCAACTTATATGGTTGATGGATTTTTTTAGCAGTGGGGTCTGTTGGTTCAAACATAGTCATGAGGGAATTTTTATAATATCAACAGGTGTCCATGTCAGCTTGTGCGAGCCTCAACTAGTGTCATATGACCCTAAAGTTAAAAGATCGGCTAATCCTCCAGTGATATTCAAGGGGACTTAATCTTGGAACTCCTATGAGGGAGCATACTCAAGAACTACAAGCTTGGCGAAGGAAAGAGTAAAAATACCATAGAATGGAATTGAGATAAAAAAATGAGAAGAAAATTTTTAACAAAGAAAAGAGAATTCTCCCTAGAGCTTTGATACCCTGAAGAGCCAAAGTAAAAATATTACATTTTTATGTATAGAAATAGGTTATATATCCCTAAACTAAGTCAAGTAATCCTATTTGGCATAAATCCAAATGGATCTTTCCCAACTGTATAGTATAGTGATTAAGATGCCCAATAGATTGAAAGAACTAAGCATTGAGTTTCTGAAAAAATCAGTTTTTTTATCCAAACCCATGATGGTGATTCATAGGTTTCACAGTTTGCCACTCACGAAGATATATTTAAAATTGTAGCTTCCAACAACAAATTGCAATTTAAACCAAAAAAAGAAGTCACCTTATCAAGCAGCCTTGATGGATCTTGAAATGCTTGTTTTTTTGCCCATTGATGGAATAGGTGGGAGATAATAGATCTATTCTCCACACTAAACCTGGAAAAGAAAATACATGTTTAAATGTTCAATATGGCTTAAACGACTAAAGTGTCTTGCTATCCATGGAATTCAGGGAAAAACCTTCTTAAGAATCTATTTCCATTACTTGTTTCCATTAGCTCTTTCAATTCTTCTGAATCCTCCCTGATTCGAATATTCAGAGAATCAATTTGCACTGTCTCTACTTCAGAGGAATGTAATTTCTTACATAAATTAATGTCGCCATCTGAATGTTCTTTTGGAATACCATGATCCTTACTTTGAAAGCACCTAATACTCAACTCAGCCTACGTTAAAGATTTCAATTCAATCAATATTGCATCCAAAATGAAAAGGAGAATAATCATTCTAATCTATAAAATACAAAGTCATCAAGAAAGTAACTAGCTTCTTTATGAAAACAGACTACTATGCAAAAAAAACTGAATGATAAGATTGGAAATTGGAAACTTATAGTCGAAAGAAACAATTGCTTTTTAATCTTGAAATCCGTATATTTTGTGGTAATCACGTGGATTATTGTCCAACAATTTGTTTATCCATGGAATAAGAATATTAACTTTCTACTCGTGAAGTAAGTCTCCGTATCTTATTCGTGAAACTTAATACTTGAAATCCAAAAGACTCTTTTTTCTTGCTTTTTTTCTTCTTTGAAAATAACAGAGATGAATGTGTTTTTTAATCATAAAAAAAAAAATCCTTAAGGATTGAAACTTTCCATGAATTTCCTATTTCTCACTCAACGACAGAACTTTCTTATTTCTTTTTTAGTTGATCCGAATCAGCTAGTAATATATTACATAACACAGATCTAAACATTCGAAGCATGTGGAGCTATATATAAGAACTTTAAAAAAGAAAAGCTATGTAGTAGTTAAAATAGTACTCTATAAATTTCATTAGAAGGTCCACTCGAAATTTCTTTTCCGAGCTTGGAATGGCCAACATCTATTCTCAGCAGTTTCAAAACATCAACAGTCTGATAATAACCTCCTTAAATTCAATAGAAACACTAACCCATGGAAAATAAAGACAGGTCTGTAAGCTCTTCTAGAAGAAATGCCAAATATAAACTTGAATGAACGCATTCCATTCCTTCCAAACCCTTTACATACTCCCACATCCCATACAAACAGAATACAATTATCATTTTACCACTTTTCCCATGTTACCCTCTCATTCTGATTATATTACCTTGATCTAGATCTCTCCATTTTTTTGGACCGTACTTTGTTTAAACCATATTATTGAATCTTAAATGCCAAGAATAAGTCAACATAGACACACATATGTCCCACTTCTTGATGACCTGCAGATATCCTAATAAAAGGTCTCCCAAGTGCAGAGTTGAAACAATTAGTAACAAACTGAGAATGCTAGACATCATTCTATCATTCTTGATGTCTTTGTTTGACTTTTGATCTTAAATTAACAGGTTTCTTGTTTCCGACTGCATGTTTTCCAACTATTAGTCTAATTTTCCTTTATAAATCTTTGTACACAATTTTTTATTTAAAGAAGCAAACATGTTAAACCAAGAAAAAAGGAACAAAAAAGGAGTTTACATTAAATTAAATTAAAAGAAATTAAGAAAACAAACCTGAATCTCGCAAAAATGGCTGGGAATTTCTGTTAAAAATCGGGAGGGCTGAACCATCTGAATGAAAACAAGCAAATTAACAAAAGAAAAATTTAAGATAATCAACAACTGAATCTTAACAATAAGGATTGAATGGAAGTCAGAAATCCAGATAACCTGCCAATTAGAGTCCATTAGAGTGTACAATATAAAAAGCTTTTCCCGTGCACGAGTCATTGCAACATAAAAAAGGCGCCGTTCCTCCTAAGATTTTAAGTTGACAATAAACGCTTGATCATCATAAAAAACCCATTTAAAAAGTAAACACTTAATCATTGCTTTTTTTCAATAGATTCCTAAAGGCACACTATAGAAACGGATAAAACACGTGCATAAACTCACCTCAACTGAACTTCCACTTTCTTCGGCAAAACCATTACACTCATGCAACAAAGGAATCTCACACTCATTTGCCTGTGTACGTTAATAAATATGGATAATGGATACCAATTTTTAAATGATACAAGAAAGACAAATATCTAGTACTTACAGAAGAAACGATCATCCAGGTAGAAAAAATACACATGATTAGACCAAGTCCATTTCACAATTAAAATAAACTTACATAAGTTATATGGAAGTTTTTCTCCGTTCTAATCTTGATCTCGAAATAAATTTTTTATTCTTTTTTTCTATTTAAGAAACAGTTTGCCTCTCCATCCATCCCCCTTGACACCAATGTTGCCCAATGTTACGCCTTCTCTCTTACTTTAATAAAATGGATTAATTAACTGATTTAGAAATATATTTCTCTTTATTTTTCATCTTTTCAAGTTTGCATTAAATTTAAAGTGGGGAGCAAAATCTTGACTCATTTTCGGGAAGATAGGTGGGAGGGGGATGAGCCTTTTTGGGTCAAATTCTAATACATTTATCAACTCTCACATGATAAAGATCAAGTTATCGCTTTTTTCTAAAACAAAAGGCAACCGCACAATCATCTTTGGTAGCTAACCTTTCGAAGAGATATGACCAACTCAAACTTATGCGAGCTTGACTTGTTTTTGGGAAAATAGGTGGGTGGGGGATAAGCCTTTATGCGTTAAATTATCATACATTTATCAACTCTCATGTGATAAAAATCAAGTTATATAACAAAAGATAACTGCACAACAATCTTTATGAGCTAAACTTTCGAAGAGGTATGACCAACTTAGAGTTGTGCGACCTTACCTATCTCCATACAGCTATATCTTGTCTCCCAAAAAGAGAATGTTATTGATTCTCAAAAATGGTTTTTGGAACCCTGTGTTAAGAATTTATCTTCGAAATCTTTCTTATTCAACTAGTTTATTTTTTTTCTTTACTTTCATATGGAAGAAAAAAGTTCCTTATGAGATTCAGATATTTGCATGGATTTTGATTGGAAAAAAATTGTATATGACACATCAAATCCAAAAGATGAAATCTTTCAAAAGCCTTATCTTTTCGTTGTTGCTATTTCTGCAAGGATCATGATTGAACTAGCAATCACATTATGATTCAACCGAACACTAAGAATTTATTCTGATATTGAGATTTTCATCTATGAAGACGAGGGAGACTAGGAATTTTAGTCATCTTTTAAGTTGTTTAGTTCCATCATCATGAGATTACTTTTGTGAATAAATCTCTAGATAATATCCTATGCGAATTTTCTAATTGTTAAGTGGGCTTATATATCATTTTAGTTTAGTTTTTTCCAACCAAAGGAAAACTGTTTTCAGTAATTAGTTATTGGCCAGATCCAACACTTTCTTTTTACTTTTTATACAAATCACTTTTTATATATAAAAAAAGTCTCTGGTTCTAATAACAAGAACAAAAAAAATGGCAAATACGATAGTGTCGACAAAACCAAGTAACAATAACAACAACACTCATTTTGTACAAAAATGGCACTCTAACTTTTCAGAGGTAAACTACCCATGTAGATTGAATTTAAAGGATGTCAACTGATCATGGTTGCGGAACATCATCTGATGAAGGTGATGAATAGGGGCAACTAGTGTAAAAGGTGAAAAGCTCTAATTTTCCTTTACTAAAAAACACCCAAAAAAGCTGTAATTGGCTAACAAAATGAAATTCTACTTTTCAACTCATACTCATTATTTCCCTATATGACTACATTTCTAGAGGAAGAAAACAACAAAGCACGTCCCCTAAAACAACCAAAATTCTGCAAACATCCTCAAAACATACCATATTTACATACAATGTTTCCTCATTTACAATTGGAAAGCATTATAACATTTTAGGTTGTAATTTTCATCTTTTTCCTTGAAGAGAAATCTTCAAACAAACTTCTTTGTACATTCAACTACCAAGGCAAATTTGTTTCTGGTTTAAAAAGCCATTGTCTCCTATTAAAATACAAATTCTAATAAATAAAGATACATTCTTGATGGTAATAAAAAAAGCCATACTATTTGAAAGAGAAACCAAACCTATTGAAAGTGACAAATTTAACCAAGAATGAGATCTAGTAGTTTTTAATTTACCTTAACAATGAAAACAACATCCCATTCTAAGCCTTTTGACTGCATATAAAAATAGATAAAAGTCATGCAAATGATATTTCAGACTCCTTTCAAGCCAAATCCTTGAAATTGATGAGTTACCTGATGGATGGTGGTAAGGCTAACACTACTTTGATTATCACAACGTCGAGAATGAAAGTTCTCTCTCTCTCTATTAGAGATATGGTCAATGAATGCTTTTAGAACACGATGGCAACCTTTTTCATTTGCCAAAGATTCTTTTTCCCCATCTGTAACAGTGTAATATGACGAAAAAAAGTCTGAAACATCATCCAAAAGGTACTGAAGAACCTGACACAAGTAACTTAAATTCAAAATTGCGAAAAAAAATGAAATTAGGAAAATAAAGATGATGAAAGTTACAATGGCTTAAAAGTAGCAGCATCACTTTTGAAAATAAATTAAAAGTAAGGCGACTCAAATCCTACCAAAAATCTACATCACGGTCATATAAATGTTTTGCCTTCCTCATATTTTTTCTCATTTTCTAGTCTTCTCATATAAAATTAAAACATTATTAATACCCTAGTTGTTAAGTGTTCATAGCTGAAAAAAAAATATTATGAAATTAAACTTACGTTTTGTCTTCCTCATATTGTTTTTCATTTTCTAGTCTTCCCATATATTTTTAAAACATTATTAATACCCGAGTTTTTTAAGTGTTTACAGTAACTCCAATTCTCACATTTATAGTTTATCATATATTTTCATAATAGTATGAACTTAGAAAGTTGACAGTATAAATTTTTTGCTTATAATTCTAGTTGAAAAAAATTTGTGAAATTAACTATAAAATCACATAATATATAACTATTACAATATTTTGCTCGTTGCATCCCCCACATATTCATTTCCTAATATTAAAAAGATGGCAACTAGGTAGTCACATATTTAATTCAATGCTTGTATGTCCAGTTATACTACTTCGACTCAAATTTTTTCTTAACATTATGAACTCAGAAAGTTGACAGTACAAATTTTTTTATAATAATTTTTGTTGCAAAAAAATTGTGAAATTAACTATAAAATCACATAATATATAACTATTAAAATATTTTTCTCGTTGCATTCCTCACATATTCATTTCCTAATATTAAAAAGATGGCAAAATTCGCATATTTGAGTTGATGCTTGTATGTCCAATTATACTATTTCAGACTGTGGAACTAAACTTTTGAGGCTGTAATCTCTTACTCTAGTAATATCAATTTATTAAGGATACAAATTTTTAGTTTTCTTGTCATTTAGTTAAATCACTTAAATTATTCCCAAGTACTCTTTTTAAATCTTACGGGAAAAAACCATAACTTACAGTTCTCACGTCATTGTCCTCATTCAGTAATTTCCTTCCATCCACATTAACAACAGCCCTTTGATCAAGAAGGTATCTCTGAAAATCACAATCATAAAACAAAACATCTGAAATAGTTTCAGTGCAATGGATTCTGACAAAACCATATTAAATGACTAAGGAAAAAAATATAAACCTAAAAGATCCTTCTATATGCAATTAAAGGGAACTGGAAAATTACTCAACTTCCATCGGATAAAACACACTCTATACATTTCTACTGGGAAAAATAAAAACCATGTTAAAAGAAAACCAAACCTGAGGTACCATGTTTGACACTGAGGTTATAACTGCCGAAATAGATTGTTCCTATAACCATTCAAGAAAGATGAAATTCAGAGTTTCGGTAAAACCACATTAAAAACTGTGGTGACAGGAAACAAAACTATTTGCATTTATTGAAACTATAAATTCATCATTAACTCTAGAACTTAAGCTGATGAACATAAGTTAATTTAATCAATTAAATTATTTTTAAATATTCATGATGAGTAGGCTTAATTTTAATGATCTTTATAGGTAAAGTTTTAATTTCAAATGAGGATAAACTAATGAAACAACTATTTGAAATCAAGATCTCATGTTTTGTTAGTGATAAGCATCCACTTTTGCAATTCCCTATTCAAGGAGAAAGAGGGTGGAAAATAAGGAGTGAAGATTAAATTTACAGGTAATTGAATTATGTTTACTATTATTTATAATTGACAGTTTTATTATTTAAATTGTGGGTTATTTTGGGGGTGTGTGTGATAGACCGACTCAAATAATTAATTAGTATTTAATTAAGAATATTCTAGAAAATATATTTTATATTAATTATAGTAGAGTGAAGAAATGTGTTTAAATCATTGTATTTTATCATTCTCTAAAATATATTTATTTAACGAAGGAGAAGAGGGTGTAGATAGGATATCAAGAAAGAGTTCTCTAAAGGGGAGAGAGTTAACCAACCTCTCAAACGTTTGCAATATTTTGTATTTTCATACATCGTTTTATTAATAGTACGAGGTTCGTATCAATGGTATCATAGCACGAATTGAGTCAGGTTCGTGAAGAATTACAATCAGAGATGACTTCTTAACGCGAGGAATTACAATCGAAGGTGACTTCTTTATGTGAAGAAATTTCTCACGAGATAAAGGCGTTGAAGGCTGACGTCGCTTCTGTTTTGGAGCAGCTTGCGATCTTGACTGCGACATAGAACTCACTTATAAGAAAGGAAAGTTTGAATAAGAACTGTTGGGAAAAACAAAAATTGGAGGAAGGAGCATCGAGCTTGCCAGAAAAAATGACACAGTGATGGCGAAGAAAAAATGACGAAGAAAGATGGTGAAGGGTTGCAAAAAGATCGACAGGTCGTGGTTCGCAACAACAAATTCCAACGACTTGACTGTGGACGGATTGGTGAGAGGAGGCCGACATTAGTCTGAGGTGGAGGAAGAACGTGAAGGAAGGAGTTTTCACCTCCGATCTTCTCAACGGAAGGACGAAGGCTTCCACTTCATTTTTGTTTATTCTGTTGAACTACCAAGGTTGTAATGAGAGACACGATTCAAGATCATGCACCTTGAGGACAAAGGGCATTTTGGCGGCGGATATTGATATACTCATTCAAATAATTAATTAGCATTTAATTAAAAATATTATAGAAAATATTTTTAGAATTAATTGTTATAGAGTGAAAATGTGTGCTTTAAATTATTGTCTTTTAGAATTCTCTAGAAGATTTTTATTTAAAGGAGCAGGTGTGGAAGGGATATCAAGAAAGAGTTTTCTAAATGAGAGAGCTATTAAACCTCTCAAATATCTGCAATATTTTGTATTTTCGTACGTCGTTTTATTAATAGTATAGGTCTTGTATTAGTGTGTTTAGTTAATTGTTAGAGTTGAATGTTTGGATTAGTTAGGATTATGATTGGAAAGTGGGTGAGTCATTCTGGACTAATGGGTTGCTGGATGGGAGAGCACAGACCTCTCGAAAATCTGTATGTTTTCCGGAGTTCTTGTTGTTTTGGAAGTCATTGGATTTTAGTTGTGTTCTTGTTGTTGATCCAGAGTGCAAGGACCATAACAGTTAGAGCATGGTAAATTACCATTTATCACAAATACTTAAACTATTAGGTTGAGATTTATATAATCATTTAAATTATTTCTTAACAAAATAATAGATAGTCCTTCGTTACAAAAAAAAAATTACACATGAAGTAACACAAAAAACTGATAAAACACCATAGGAAACTTATTTCTGTGTTACTTCAAGTAGAGATTTATTTAATCATTCAAATTGTTTCTTAACAAAATAATAGATAAGATAGATCCACTCCTTTGTCAAAGATAAACAAAAACAACAAAAAAAATTACATAAAGTAACACAGAAAAACTGAAATAACTTCATAAAAAATTTAATTTACAGGGTATGAAGGTTTTGAATAAGCAAAAAAAAAATGCTTGTCTTGACATTGAATAGCATCAAAACTTAACATTGCCCAAGAAAGAGATATCTAATAGAAACAAACCACATGCTAGTATTCTAAGGCAAAATATATTCCATTTCCAGCTTTGGGATTAGGTCATAATTTCATTTTCCAGTTTTAAGGAGGATCAAATTTTTTTTATCATAAAAAAAATACCCAACAACTGCAACACGCCATTTGGTTGAGTCGAGTAAACAAAATTTTACCCTGTCAACAAGCTTTGATATCATCTCTACCGTAGACAGCACCTTCCGTCCTTGGCTAAGGTGATTCCTATGAATGTAAAGAAACACAAATCCAAAATTAATCCAAAGTATATGTACATTCCCCAAACCTTTTTCACATCAAATTTACATTCAAGAATAAATCGATATTTTTACAAACATACAAAAGATAAATTTAGGTTTATGAAGTCTGTTGAAAGAACCTTTTTAAGGTACCAGATATCTTTGCATTGAAGATGTCACAGGCAGCTTCCATAAAACTGCATTGTCTTATGGTGGAGACTTTTTCAATGTGGCTAATAACCTGCAACAAAGAGGAGAGTGACAAATACATAAGCCTAAAGAAGAAGAATTGAAAGTAAAAATACAGCACTGATCATCACTCCAAATCATTAATGTAATTTTACTATATTTCACTTCTTTATGTAAATGTCACTGACCCATTGAGTGGTAAATTTAATTTGATTCCCTCTTTTCGTTCTACCCTTCTGAAACCCACAATTAACATTACCTTTCACTGTCCAAACTTATGAATAAAAAACCCTTAACTTTGTGTGTCACTAAACTGAGGACAATAATTGAAAAGTTTTAGGGGATAGAATTAGGTTTTGAGAAAAAAAAGTCAACAGCCAAACAAAGTGAGGGGAACAGGGAAGAAACAGTTTTAGTTCCGGAAAATTCAAGTGGTTTGGTGAGGGAGAGCAGAACTTTAAATTTCTGCCAAACTTAGTATGTAATTTTGGTCATTTATGAAAAGAGTTGCTTTTGTCGTTAATTCCTTGACAACTACTGAGAAATCTCATAAATTGAGCATAAATCCTTACAGGAAGTTCTTTATTTTTCTGTTTAGGAATTTTCATGCAATTTTGTGACTTTCTAGAGTCTATGTTTTCTTTCTTGTCTATAAATTTCTAACTAATTTAGTACATAAAAAGAAGTTTAACTCCAATCATGTTCCTTTCATTCCCATTTCAAAGCTGTCTTAAGTTACTATTAATTTCCATCACTGGGAAGTAAACGCTTAAAATAAACTTATCAGAACAAAGAATGAAGCTGTTATCTAGCAATGCATAGAAAACCAAAGATTGCATAAAAGAACATTTGTATTAGCATTGAATAAAAAAATTACTCTCTTCTTTTCATCTTTCTCAAGAGGAAGTAGAGCCTTGAAAACTCGATGATATTGACCATCATCACAACCAGGAACTGCAGTTCTGAGCATAGCAATAATGGCTCTAACAACCTAACATGAGAGAAAGTATTAGCTGGTGAATTAAAGTGGGCACAAAATGGTTCCAAAAAAACTTTAATTATCACCTTTTTTAACATTTTCTATATAATTAAATTCCGTAGTTACAAAACTCCCAAAATGAAGCTTTAAATTGAATTTATAAAACCATAAACTAATAAAACAAATACCCTAACAATTTAATTTTTTTTCTTCAAAACAATAATATTTTTTTGTAAGAAAAAAATTATATTAAAAAGAAGGAATATACAAATAAGAGAGAAGAAAAACGTTACTCGAGAGTAAAACATTCAATTTAAAACAATTTCTCTCCAATTAAATCGAAGTATACTAAAATAGTAATTCTAAAAAACTCTAAACAATAGGCCCACTTTGCAATAATGAAATTAATATTGTTCCCAATATTTGAAATTGAAAAATATTGTAATCTTATTGATTTTTTCCCCTTCTAAAAAAATAATATTAACGCCTACAAATCGGCTTAAAAGTCTTTAAATTGCAGGAACCTATAAGAAAACTCTATATTTAAGGAGGAGCATAATGAAATTCTAGATTTTTTCAAGATAAGGTCATTCATACTGACATATTAGACTTGTAAGCTTATAAATATTGTTCCATTTTACAAGCAAAAAACGTAAAAGAAAAACCTTCTTTCTATAGAAGGCCACCCCATGAAGATTAAATGGTATTTTCCTCTCTCGTAAAGAAGTTTGAAATATTTTCCCTGATATCTGTAATATTAGAGACAAAAAGATTAATGGAATGAACATATGTATTGATAATTACATGCTTCCTTTTCTTTTCTCCCGGGCAAGCTCAAACACAATTACAGATATAATAGCAATTGATCTTTACCTGCCTCCGATAAAGAATAGCCATTTTACCAAAGCATTTAGGAGCTGTGCCATTAGAAGCAAGTTCAAGGATTTTGTCAACAACAAATGCACACTGTGATTCCTCGTTGTGACATTCCTTGATTGTTATCTGATTTGATCCAATCCATCAAAACAAGATTAAATGAACATTTTGGAAATTCACTCAATTCAAAATATTATTAAAATTTGGGAAATTAACAAAACAAACCCTGAAATATTGGATCAATGACAAGCCAAGCCTTAAAATTATTTTGTGAACAACTAAAATATCGAATTATGAAAAATGAAAAAGGCAAATCTCGCAGTCACGTTTTTCATTAAAAATTTTAATTTTTTTCCACAGCGGATAGATGGTCTTTTTGCGGCAGACATGTACATAAAGTAGTTAAAGTTAAGAACTTACTTGTCGTAAAGGAAGGCAAGTATCCGCTGCGTAAATGGTATTTTCCACAGTAGAAACGTGTATTTCGCTACAGAAAATAAGTCCTTGAAATAAGACTTATTTTCCTCAATGGAATGCTACTTTCCGCAGTGGAAAGAGTATTTTCCGTAGCGAATACTTGTCTTCTAGTGCAGAATCTTAGTTTCCTTATCACAATCTAAGGGCGAAGCACAAACCTAACCTGAAACACAGTCTCAACTTTAACTTCAAGCACGACCAATATCTCAATTGATACATTTCCAATGTATATCAGATTGTTTCTACTTACCAGTCTTCAAAACTGAGTCGGCGAACGATAGATACGAAACTAATATTAAAATCGTACGATTATTGCATCTATAAGAGTATATTTCGCTGCATTGACTGATATGAGAATAGCAGACACGTTTCCACTGAGGAAACTAAGATTTCGCAGTGGAAGGCAAATACCTGCTACGGAAAATACTCTTTCCGCCAAAGATACTTGTCTTCCACTCAGAAAAGCAAGTCTTTAGAATATGATTTACTTTCTGCAATGGAAGGCATGTTTCCGCTATGGAAAATATTCTTTCTATTCATTAGATTAATGAAAAACATGATTGCGAGGTTTAACTTCTTCATTTTTCATAGTTCAAGCTTTAGTTGTTTGCAAAATTAAATTAAGATTTGGCTTATCACTAACTCAATAATTCAGGATTTTTTTTGTTCATTTACCTTAAATTTTTGTACTATTGCTTTCTTGATACAAATCATTTCTTAAAAAAAAAAAAAGATACAATTGAATTCACACATTTTTTGGGATGGGGTCATTACCCTCCAGCACTTGTATATTCTCCTAAATACAAATCATTTCATATCAAAAAAGTTGAAATTTTAGATTGACATACCTTAGATCCAAGAGAATTATCAGTTTGAACAATTTTTAACTGGCATCTTCTGGTATTATTATTTATTAGAGAAGATGCAGCCTCAACAATATTGCGTGTAGATCGATAATTTTTATGAAGTCGAACCTGCATCATGAAAGAATATCAAATAAGCCATGACAAATAATGATTTCTTAAAACAAGCCTACTAAGTTATTTCAACATAGAAACAAAAAGCTGGGAATTGTAATACAAACCAATCAATCTGTTATTTCTCCAGTCAACTGCGCAAGCATCCGAGAGCAAGTTTTCTCTCAGACATTCTTTTAGTCAACCACTCTTTTTGTCTGGTTGAACTGTAGTCCTTTTTTGTACTTCTTGTCTTTAAAGGTTTATTCTCAGTCCGATTTAGTTTGGTTTGATTTTTGGATTTGTTTAACTCATTTTCGTACAGTTTATTTTGGTGTACTTTTTACGATTTTCACAACTTGTAATAGTTAAATCTATGATAAAAAATAATAATGGACACTAAATTTAATTTACCCATTATGGACACCTCATTTCACAATCACAAACAATTGTGCTTCATTCTAGTCTCGCGTGAATGCCATTACTAGTTATAAGGTGTGCCCATAGTTGCATAAACAGTTTGACCAATGTGGTTCATATATTTAGAATAGAATGTACTTTTTGGTTAAATTCTATAAAACCTAACAGTGAAACACTGAGCTTCGAAGTTAAAAAACAATAAATACCTCCTTGTAGTTCGGAAAATCTTCCTTGAAAGAGTAGAATCCAGAAACATCAGCGCCGTTGAAGCTGAATATGGACTGCAGTGGAAATTTAGAAAAGCTTTAAAATGAAAAAGAAAGAGGTCGTAACAACCAAAAGGAGAGATAAAACATATAAGCACAAGAGCTAGATTCATTTGATTGTGAGTGTATATGACCACCATGCAACTTTTGATTTCCATTAATATATAAACATAACAGAATTATGCATGCCAAAAAGCCACTGCCTCTACCAAAAAGGTTTTACATAGGTTAAAAATAACATGAGAAAAGAAGCTATTTCAAATTCTTAATGTGTCTCCTCACCCCATCATCATATCAAAATAATAATCAAGTATAGTTATTATAAGCTATTAGCCAGGTGAATCCAGGCATATACGCCTTAAATTAGTCAGACAAGGAAAGAGAAAAATATCAACTATGAGTGAATATAATAGGCCTTACCAATGTTGCTCTGTTTTAATTAAAAAAGAAAATCAAAAAGACTGAACAAGAAAGTTTGTACCATTTTATGTTGTGTGCACAATACACATTAGATGACCTTCCAATATATAAGATTTTCAGTGCATAAAAGATCTTTAAAGAACATTTTATCCACCCAACCAATATATGGCATTTAAGTTAAGCAAAAATCAATGAATAAGAATGCAGGCCCCACAATTAATTATTAGGAAAAAAAAACCTGGTCATCATCGCCAACAATAGTGACATGGTTATGTGATGCAAGCAGCCGCAGAAGATTGTATTGCATGGAACTTGTATCCTGGAACTCATCTACCACTATTGCTTTCCATGAGTTCTTGCATTCGTTGGATACTTTGATGGGATAAAAAGTAACAATGAGAACAAGTGTGTGTAACGTCTGAAATTGTATGCTCCATAATGAAATTGATTAGAATTGTCTTAGTATAGACCTTCAGAATAATCTGACAGCAGCTTGACGGAACAGCTAATTAAGTCATGGTAGTCCAAAGCATCACAAGATTTTAAAATATCATCGTAATTTTCAAGAATCACAGCCTGATAGCATTTCAAGGCCAATTATCAAAAGATTATAAGCAAAATCATAAAAAGAATAAGGAAAGTACCAAATCATGAGCTTACTCCTATCTCATCCCCCATCTGACGACAGTCAGTCGGAGTCTTTCCACAAGCTTTTGCCTAGCATTAAGAAAATTAATAGCTGAATGCCACAAATAAATTTCAAAAGGAATTGAAAATTCAAAGTTGCTTCATTCTCGTGATTTTATGCTTAAATGAATTCTTTGCTAATTGCTCAATCAAACCATGAAGAGAGAAATCTACTTAATCAAATATAATATATTATGTAACAAATGTAGCATGTCCACAACTTCAGCCACGCTATAAAGTATGCCACTCCAATTATAATGCCAAACGAACAAAAATTCACCAGTGCCAATTTAAAAAAAAAACGCGTGCAAAGTCTGTTGACGCTTTTGAATGTCTCATCATAAACTACACAATGTTACTAGAACTTCGTACTCCACCTCCTCCCCACTTGGTGAATTTAGTTGCTATCATTTTCCTCCGCAACTTATCACGTTCTACCATGTATCTTCATAGTTATTCCCCAAAGAGAGTATCATGAAGCATTTCAAAACTACCATACCCACACCTCTTACCAAAACAGGCTTACATGCCTCTTGCCAACTAACTAGGTGTATTTTAACAACACTTTGCCCTCTCCAAAGTAAGCTCCTCATAGTTTGCTTCTAACGTTTTGTCACCAAACCAGAACCAAAATACACAAAAAATAGCAAATTTGGATGAATGAGAAAGGTCAACCTCTACACCTTCGAAAAGAATACCCCATTTCCATTTAACAAGCTTTCTCTTCACTGTATGGTATAAAATGAAAAAAATTTGGAGTTGTTTGGTATAAAGTAAAACACCTAATTAGTTCATTCGAGGCATAAAAAATAGAAAGACAAAAAAAACAAGAAAATTTCAAACAAAATTAACACAAATGACTAACCTTGCTCACAAACTTCAGCCATTTTTTTGACTTATCCTTATAAAATTGTGGGGATATAACATTATTAGAAACTTCACTAGGCATGTGAGCATCAATTTTTTGCTGACACTTTCCATGTTCCAGTAATCGTAGAGCTTCAATGACTGCTCTTCTTTGTTGCCCATGCCCATAAATTAAAAATTCCGAAGACCGCCCTAACCTGCAAAAACACAACATAAAAATTTCAAAAATTAAATGATAATAATTAAGTGCACACAAAACAAGTTGGCTTTTGGTGGCAAACGGGAAAGACTACGTTACCTAAAAATTTGGTAGAAACCATACTAGTAAATAAATGAGATTTCTGCTATATATTTAGCAATATTATTGCTCACAAAAATAAACCAGCATTCAAAATGAATGGAAAATATTACAGATCACAAGCATTCAGAAGAATCGCATCGAAACAGTTGTGGAACATAGCCTCACTTTATGGAAAGTAGGTAATCATAGATTAAGATTATTTGCTTCATATTAGCGGTCTGTTGTTGGTTGACCTTAAGAAAATTTTTCAGATGAAAATGTGTTTAAACTAGTGTATGTATTCTGCCATCATATGTGTAATTAACAATCTTCTTTCACAACAGTCAAAGAGAATAATGTCACGTGAAAACGAGCATACTTTTCTGCATGTGAACGACACAAGTGCAAGGAAAATGAATGAAATGTGCTGATTGTAAGTTCTTTAGCATGAGCCTTTCCTGCTACCACTCCAATGCGTTCTCTCATTTCTGAAGCTGCTGCAGTAGTGAATGTCATGGCCAAAATATTTGCCGGACAGATGCCCTACATGTTTAAAATAATTCCAAAATTAAAAGGTGGCGAAGAAAAAAGGAAGAACAAAGCAAACAGAGGTCCCGTGGATTTGTAAAACAAATGATTGTAATGAAGGATTATAAAATCCATCAAGTTACATCTTGTAATAAATACCTCATTAAGCAGCATCAACACTCGTCCAACCATTGTGGAAGTCTGACATTATTAGCAAATACGCTTAGCTCTAATCATCCATAATGAGACTTAACAAGAAAGAAAGCATGGATAAACTCACAAAATGGAATTCTAAACCACCAACTAGAAAAGTAATCCGCTAGAGTAAGTGTGCTTTACTAAAATAATAGAAGGTAAAGACTTTAAGCTCCACCCCTTCAACTCCTTGTTCTAATAAGATCTAGGGGTCACTATTGCACTCCCAAGCTAAAAATCTACAAAAATGAACAATAACAAATACCTGAATATAGCTCTCCTTATAGATACTAATTTAAATAGCCTGCCAATATAACAAATATATAATTATATCACATTCTGGAACGAGTCCCACTCATTCTAACAGTGCAGAACATAGACCATCATCAATGAATTCAAAATCCCTTTTTATTTGTAGTGACAATTCTGGTAATGATAACTCAAAATCCTAGAAAAATATCTCGTATTCATCATATTGACTTAGCAATAAATAAAAAAATGCTAGCCTAGACACCCCAACCCCTTGCACAAACCCACCCTTAGATTAAGAGAGGGTTAGACCTTTCCACTTCCTGGACCAGCAACAATCACTAAGGGAACAGAAATATCACTACAAGCAGCTTCTCGTTGTCTTTCATTTAAAGAGAGCAAATATGTTGCGTAATCTTGAGGCATGGTTTTCATATCCAGGGTCAACGAATTTGTCCCCTCTTCTCTTGATTGCTTTTCATCCCCAGAATGTAACTCACCAACAGTTTCCGTAAACTCACCATCAATGGTAGAGTTTATATCAAGGCCAACACCATTTGCACTACTACAGCTATACTGACTTACTACATGCATATTGGAATTAAGATCCTGCCCCTCAATTTTAACATAGGATTTTGGCTCACACAAGGCATCAATTTCCTCCAAAACTGATGCATCAAAATCAACATCCAGAATGCTTGGAGATGAGTTATTTAAAGCAGAAGATTCTGGAAGATTAATAGGATCTTCAAAATAATCTAACACATTTGTGTTTGGATGATCTTGAAATGCAGCTGATGTTACATTACATGGAATCTCTCTGAGAGGAATTCTGTTTGAGACAATAGTGTGAATTTGTTTCCCACCTCCATCAGAACTCTTGACTCTGGGATTAAAAAGAGACATTTATACAAGTCATAGTAAGTACATTTAATTCTGTTAACAACAAGACAAGAAAAAAAAAATTTAACATGCATGAGTTATCTTCAAGGTAGCTAGTATATGCAAAGTAGTAAATGAATAAAAATAAAATCGTCAGGCACATGAGTCCTATAAGTGTTGAGTTCTATTTAAATTAAGAACTAAGTCCTAATGTCAGCCCTCTATCCAACTGAGTAAATGCTTTGAATTAAATACATTAAATTATACAAGTATACATGTCCTAGAATTTGTTTCTCACCACCATCAGAATTCTTGACTCTGACATTAAACAAGTCATAGTAGGTACATTTAATTCCGTTAACATCAAGAAGAAAATACTTAACAGACATAAGTAATCTTTAAGGTAATTAGCAAGTGAAAGTAGTAAATGAAGAAAAATAAAAAAAATGAGGCACATAAGTCGTAAAAGTGTTGGGTTCTATTTAAATTAAGAACTAACTCCTAATGTCAGTCTTTTCCAACTGAGCTAGTGATTTGAATTAAATACCTTAAATTGTACAAGTATAAACTATCCTACCAAAGAATCTGGCACAATTTATTTTTGTCTTCACAACAGAGTCATCATTTAATATTGTAAAAAATAATAATAATAAGATGCATCAAAAAAAATGAGGTAATGAGTAGGTTACTTCTTTTCTCTTTACCTCGATTAACCATTATTTTAAACAACTCTATCTTGTTGATTAAAAAAAAACTAAAACAAGACCTTCAATCTAAATTACGAGCTTTAACTCATTCTATTTAGGATAATTTCAGAGATCACAATCATTCAGCGCCTCTCATCAAATTCTCATGTACATTTGCCCTTTATTTTCACATAGTTTTTCGAGGAGTGTCCATAATATATTTGGAAACCTTCACACACTTAAGCCTTTTTATTATGTAAAATAAGCATCAAACAAATAAATGAAAACATTTTCAAATGTGATAGAAAAATGTTGTCTAGAGAGAGAAATGAGATGATTTTCCGACAAAGAGTAGCCTCTGTTTCAGACCTTTTTCTTCCACGTTACATTTTCAATCTGAATTGATTGTACTGCGAGCATAAATGTAGGGTCATCTATTGATTTAATGATTTAGGTTATGCAGCAATATGAGATTTATGTAATAATCAATGTGACAAACCATGTTATGTTCTAAATGTCAAACACGTTGTTGTATAACTTCATGGATCAAATAGCTTTTACTCTAAACTTCAGCAATTTTTGCTCCTTTCTGCTTGTCATTGTTGGTTCCATCCATTTTCACATTAAGAATTTTGAAAGCTCTTTACTCCAGATTTGACAAAACAATAATAGATCAAACAGTTTAAAGGATAAAAGAACAATGTTTGTCTATGACAATCTACCTTTAAACTAATAAAATATCATATCCCAACTATATTATAATGAGTAAAAAGAAAGAAAGCAAAAACTCGGAAAAGGGGTATATACAGTTCAGAACTCAACAGCATTGACAGAAGAAGAACATTTTCAAATTATGTACTCTCGCAAAGAGTAAAAACAACGGTATTATTTCCCCAACACTTCTACGGCCATAATCAGAAAAAAGGTCAAGATAGAAACAAAATAAATTTTGACCGGAAAATTGTCAGATTCTTGAAGAAATAAATAACCTGCAAGGAAGTGCGTGTGATGAACAATCAATCGAAGCAGAAGAGCAAGCATCGGGAGAATGAAGGCGAGAGCGTTTACGAGCAAGAATGGCACTAGCGGCTCTGAAATTTCGAGATATACGAGCCCTCTGTTCCTCTGTGATTCCACTATTTTCATCGTTAGACATTTGCTCCCCAGAAAAACTGAACGAGCAACGGTCGCAAAGTCGGAAAAGGAGAAGAGGGTTTGGGCATTTAAACTTGTCCCTTCTGAATTTCGAAAAGTAACCCTTTCCTCTTGAAACGAGAAAACTGTCCCTTATTACTTGTTAAAAGACCTAATTACCCTTAGTTGCACTTCAAATTTGGCATGCGAGATCAACTTTCTAAGTTTTTGAATTTTACAATCCAGCTTTAAACTTTGATGCGTCAAGACACCATTCATTCTTTATTATAAGTGAATAATTATTTAAGTTATTAAAATCTATCATAGTGATTATATATTTTAATGAAGACACGGCATAGTATATGATTATCGAGTAAAATTATAATATATATTTTTCATTAATCTTTTCGGTGTGACATTTGAATAACACTTCAAAATTTCAATGGAAATTAATATCACAGATCCTATAATTTTGAGTCAGCCATACTGCAAATCCGATAGAAATTTCACAGACAACTAAAATCTTGAATTATGGAAAAAGAACGACACCGACCTCACAATCACGCTTACCGTCAACGTAGCAACAATGGACGTCTCTCAGCTTACAACAGACTCCCTTAGCAAACAATGGACGTCCCTTGGTCCATAACAGACGTCCCTCTTCCCAGATCGGAAGTCCATTGACTTGAGACTACGTTGTTCTACCTATAACGGATATCATTAGTCTCACAACGAATGTCTCTCAACTTCATATTACGTCGTTTAAACCTAAACGGACATCCGTCTTTGGGGGATGCTCTAAATCCATCATTTGAGGGATGCACTAAATCCATCACCGGCATCCATTCCGATCAAGAGACGTCCATCCCTCGCATGTTGTTGTTGCCTTTGACATTTCCGTTTGACGAGAAATATGATTGCGAGATCGGTATCATTTTTTTTTCACAGTTCAAGGTTTTAGTTGTCTACAAATTTTTTTTGAGAATTTGACTTGTCGTTGATCCAAAACTATAAGGTACGTGGTATTAATTTCCCAAAATTGAAAAATGAAATTATAATTTATTGAATTCAAATTGAGTAGTAATACGAAGATAAGAACATTGTATGTGCATTCAACTCAAACCGAGTCATATTTTTGTTCAGATTTTGTTTCTTCTTTTCAATCTCGATACAAGAGTCATCTGCGTGTAAGATTCCTCGAACACCATTAAAATAAAAAAATGACATGTCAACTCTTGAACGATATAAAATCATAAATTTTGTGCAACGTAAATGTATTTTTAATTTATCTTCATTTCAATGATTTGTAGCACTTATTATAATGTCATTATAAAAATATGTTTTAGAGTATATTATAATTAATGATTATTTATTTAAAATATTCAATGACACACGCCTTACTAGATATACTAACATTAATGTTAAAATTCACTAAAGTATTGTATAAATAAATTTCCACATTTGGTTCGATTTTGATTCTTCAACCAGAGAAAATATAGAGTCAAATGTTTCTTGATAAAGTCGATGTCTAACTGTAAATGTTTTCGAAATTGATTAATTGACTTATGTTTTTACGCTGTCACGATATCTACACACGTTTGTTTATTTACATGGGATGTAAGCAAAATTCTTTACTTGTGTCCACGTATTGTTTAATTACATTATGACTAGACGACTGATTCATTTGATCGACATGTAGATCGATTCTACACGATGATCAACTATCATTAATCTTATTAAACATTGCTCGAGCATTAGAAGTTGATAGAGAATCCATTTTGCCAATTGCCATCTCGA
The DNA here is from genome assembly GCA_022433065.1 of Begonia loranthoides. Classification (NCBI taxonomy): domain Eukaryota; kingdom Viridiplantae; phylum Streptophyta; class Magnoliopsida; order Cucurbitales; family Begoniaceae; genus Begonia; species Begonia loranthoides. The sequence goes on along the minus strand of CM039482.1, from coordinate 1,861,536 downwards.
CCTCTCCAAGGTCCACTCAACCACTTACTCTCTACCCACATAATAATTATAAACTACTCGTGTAACTATTTTAAAATGAGTAATATTACATTTATTTTCTATTATTATTTTTTAATTTTTATTCATTTATGTGTCAAATATTGAATGATGTAATTAATGATTATTACACCAATCAATGTTTGCAATCAGAAATAAAGAACAAAGAGTAGTAATAAACAGTAAATATACAATAGTATTTTAAGGAGCACGACTGATTGCAAAAATCATATTAATAATTATTAAATATATATATAAATAATTAAATTATTTATTCGAACAACGAAAAAGTACTTGTTCTCGAATGACATTAAGGTTACTTATTACCCGTGACAACAAAAACAATACACAAAAAAAAAAAAAGACATTTTTATTTGAAAAAACATGGTGGAGGCATGCCCTCACTATTTGAGATCTTTACAAACCCTCCTATACAAAAACATTCATATTAGACATGACGGGAAGGGATGAGACGGTTCGGTTCGGTTCCAAATTAGGACCAAACTGATTCGGTTCGGTTTTTCATTTTAGAAACCGAAATTGAACAGAGAGAGTTCGGTTCTCCTCGGTTCGGTTCGGTTCGATTCTAATCGGTTCGGTTTTTTATGGCATCAATTTGTATGTTTTCGATTTAATTTTTCAGCTTTGTACTCGATTTTGAGATCGGTTCGGCAGTTCGACGGTTTGGTTCTTTTAGTTTTTTTCGATTTAATTTAGTTCATAACTTTCCTAATATATTTCATACCACTTAATTTTTTTAATTATCCTAATTATGTCTTTTAAACTCTGATTTGGCACAAAAAAATCCAACAGTGCAATATTACATAGCAACAACTAAATAGCACATCAAACTCATAGTTTCATGATATGAGTAAATTTAGAGTTTCCACAAAGATTAACAATTCTAATATTCAAAACAGATTCTAAACTGTGAATCAATAATTAAACAAACAATAATTTATTAATTAAGAGACAAAAGCAAAGAATACATGTATTTATAGATCTTCAACCGGTCAATTTATGAACAAATTTCAAAGTTCAATCATTTAGGCAACACTCAATCTCGCCATACAAACATTTTTTTTACTACCAATTGAAAAAGTTTTCAATCCTGTTATCCTAAATACATAGCAAGAACTTCCCTCAACAATATAATTACATATTGGATATAGTTTATCGTGGCAGAAAATATAAGAAACCCACAAAAGAAAAACTCAAATTTACTCTATCTATATGTCCTCGATCTGTAAACACATACAAGAAGAAAATAAATTTGTGTATAGGACAGAAATGTTGGGTGGCGTGGGGTAATTGAGGTTTTCAAGAGAATAAGACTAAGAAGAATAAGGTAGAGGAGAAGACAATAAATTTTTGAAAAAATAATCATTTATGTAAAAAACTTTTTACCATAATTAGGGCGAGTAATTAACAAGTTTATGGGTTTTTGAGATTTTTATATTTTTTTATTTAAGTTTCAGTTCAGTTTACCCCATTCTTAAAAACAAAAACCGAGAACCGAACCAAACACCACGGTTCGGTTCTATTTTAAATTTTTTCTTCTAATGAAACCGAACCGAACCAATAAATAGTGTTCGGTTCGGTTCAGATACCCTGTTCGAAGCAAATTGATTCCCACCCCTAATGCCGGGTGGGAGGAGGATGAGTTAGCTTTACCGACCCGTACCCGACTCACTACTCGACTCATTACCCGGTAACATTTTAGGGCATGTGAATCCGATTAGTGTATGTACTACGTTTACATTCGTTAGATCAAAATACCCTGATCGAACGGCCTAAAGAGAAACCCTAGCCTACCACCTCCCTTTAAATTCTCATAGTCACCTGCTTCCCTTTCGTCTCCTCTCACCCGATGAAACTAGTAGGCACTCGGTATGGGGTTTCCTTGGCCGGGCAAATCTTCTCCGCCGTCAAAAGTGTTATTTACGGCTGTCGATTCAGAATCGACGGCGTTTAGGTGTTTGTCTGTTGGAATGTTGATCTCGTAGCTTTGGTATTTTGACAATGTTATTTTTTTCTAGTTTTTGAAGCGTAGATAGAAAGCATGGCAATGACGACCACATGAAATTCAAGCTCAACAGACCGGAATGCAGGGTTCTATCTTTCTTTAAGAAATTTAGGATTTTGCGTGTCGACCACCCCGCTGAACTGAGCCATCTCTTTCTCTCTTTTGTTTAATTTTTTTAATCCTATTTGATATTGCTCGCTATTTGATCGGTTTTTTATTTGGGAAATTGAAAGTTACGATGAGGATACCAAGCTCCCTCTTCTGAATTCATTTTTTGAGGAGAGAACGCTGGCAGAATCGAACCTAAAAATTTTATCGCCACATCTGAGTATCAATCTTTCCTTTTCCCATAGTCGATTTGATTTCCTTTGATGTTTTTGAAGAAGCTATTTTATTTGAAACCTGCTATTTCTTTTTCCTATAAATATCTTTCAACAGCTTGATCGCAAGTTTTCGTTTTGGTTGATTAGGATGAAGCAATTTATTAATCCAACACTTGATCCGAGGTGATTTTATATCATCACTTGATGCCAAATTACACAGCTTCTGAATCTCCCTTTAGGGTCATTCTTCATAAGAGCATTCGTAGGATTCCAATATTCCTTTCATTTGAATTCAATCTAATCTGGTCTTGGTTCTAAAATTTTGTACTTTATTGCGCTCACTCATCATGTGATGAAATCAGGAAAAATCTTAGGACACCTTCCTACACAGCATTCTCGTGCTGTGGATGAGAAGAAAATTCCTTTCTGATGATGGCATTCTTAACAAATTCCCCTAGATCATCATCCTCTTTTTCAACTCGGGTAATATTTTTAGTATATTTGCTTTATCCTCATGAGATAAAATGGTTGAATTTTATCAATATGTATATTGACGCGAAGCTACAAGTGTTCTTGCTAAATGGGAGCAAACTGATAAGTATGTTTGTAAATTCCCAAGTAAGCGTCAAAGATTAATGCTTGCTGACATTGATGAAATTCCTTATTTGGAGTTTCTCTGTCCCAGGTTGTCTCATATTCCATTTCCTTGTGAAGTAGCATCGCTACCATTATCTCCGCGGACTGGCCATGAGACAAACATCAGATTCCACCATATTTTCTTGTTGAATTTGTATATTTTTTGTTTTGTGTATGATTAGTAATTTTATTATTTTGCTAACGTACAATTACCCTTTTAAACGAGCAAAGATTTGAGAATTTATGGGTGGCTTGTGTTGTTTTAAGTTGAATTGGAAAATTTTGTCGTAGTCAATGCTTGTAATTTTCAATCAATGTTTCTTAAATGGGAGAGCTTGAGGCCGCTTGAAGGGATTGTGAAGGCGAAGAGCTCAGCTAATAAGCGAAGGTGGGCGACGGGCGTTAAATGTGGGCTCGCTAAATTATAATTAGAGATCTGGATTTAAGGAATTAGTGCAAAGGTTTTAATGTATAATTTTGGGCTTTATATTGCGAAGTCACTTCCAAATTGTATTGTTATCTACATTTATTTTGTTAAAAGCTCTCAATATTTTGTTGTGAATGGGGACCTCAAGAAATAGCTTCCAGCGATATATGAAAGTTGGGGTGGAATTAGGTCAGTTTGATTTTTGATCGAATGATTCGGTTTGGTTTTAGATTTGGAAAATTGAAATTGAACCAAGAAGAGGGGAAAATCAAATTGAAAAGTGAACCTCGGTTTTTGTTTTAATTTATTCGGTTTGTTTTCATGTCCTCATTTTGTGTTTGGTTCAAATTTTTGGTTTCTTACTCGGTTTTTTATTAGCTTTTCTTTTAGTTTAATTTGGCAAAAATAATTAAAAATGAGAGTGCATTTTCATTCAACTACAAATATTCAAACTTCAATTCATTCCTAAAAACAAATGCCCAATACATTGAACGCATGAATTTAAACATAAGACTTGACTCTTGTCTCTTTGGGTTTATCCAATGCTAAACCTAATAGATTTAAGATACAAACTTAATAACATAGTAATGCAACATTTATAAAACAGATGGTTAAAATTTACCCTGACCTCACCTGAATGAATTGATTTGGAATTGCCATCTGGAAGCACTGAACTGTGAAGAAAGTTCGTCTCACATGTGAATAGATGACCTGTCACCTAAAAACAATGATTTTGAAATGGGTGTGAAGACTGTGAAGATTGAAAAAGCCGAATCTGTGAATTGTGAAGATTGCACAGTGAGACTTCTACCTTCGCTGGAGTCGAGACGCTGGTCAGTGAGTTCAAATCACCGATGTTCAGCTAGTGAGTTTGAATCACCGACGTCCAGCTAGAGCATCTGACTCTGCGAAAGAGAGTTCGTCGTCTTCGTCACTCGTCGATGTCCGCCTTCAGCTAGAATGATTATGAGAGAGAGCAGAGTCGACGATGGAGAATGGAGAGCTGCAGGAGAGACACTTGACCTAGAGATTGACTCAACAGAGAAGTGAGAGGGAGAGATCAGATGAAGCCTGAAGGGAGGGATGAGTTTTTGGGGATAGGTAGGTCGAGGCGCGCAAGTCTCGATGGTTTGATTTCAGCCTTTTAGGGTTTCTTTTCTGGTAGGGTTCACTGGCGCAAGGCTCGAAGTAGGGAGAGCGTCAGAGATTCGGTGGGTTCAGGTTTCACAGTTTTTCACTTCGCAGAACCGAGAATCAAACAAACATTTTCGGTTCGGTTATGACCTAATTTTTTTACTTATTAAAATCGAACTGAATCGACCAAAATTGTTCAGTTCGGTTACCTGGTTCGAACCAGACCAATTCCACCTCCTATAAGAAAGTGTATAGTAGAGAGTGTTGGTGGATTAGGTACTTTGTAATTAGGGAATTATAATAGTGTGAATTGAATATTTTCTATTATATTTATTTTTAAAATATTACAATTGAATCTTATTTTTAGAGGGATATTTTGTTAGATCAGATTGAAAAATTGAATGGGTATGATATATTGACATGGGAAATTAACACGTAAAATTCATGATATCATAAAAAAAAAAGAAGAAGGATCAAATTCTAAGATATGATAAAATAACTAATTATACGACTCTAATGCTTTTGGATAAACTTTTTGACCCGCTGGTTGGGACCGTCCTTTTTTCAGCTCCAAACCGTCCTTCACGGATTCCACAGTATCGCTGCTGTTGCGGGAATTGGACTTGGGTGAAGAAGGAATCCCTGATGGGTGCCCGCTCACAGGCGCAGCCCTCTTAACTCTTGTTGAAAGATTTTGCTTCCCAAAGTTCATCACAGGAATGAACGCTACGTTGGGTGGATCTCCAAACTGATTTTCATCGTCACAAGATTGGTGGATCTCCAAACCGTCTTTCGCGGATTCCCCTGTATCGCTGCTGTTGTGGGAATTGGACCTGGTTGAAGAAGGAATCCCTGATGGGTGCCCGCTCACAGGCGCAGCCCTCTTATCTCTTGTCGAAAGATTTTGCTTCCCAAAGTTCATCACAGGAATGAACGCTAGTTTGGGTGGATCTCCAACCTGATTTTCATCGTCACAAGATTGGGAGTAATTTATCATATGCAGCAATAAGAATAATAGTAAAGATTTACAACATTTTTTAAAAAAATAAGTATTTTTTAAAAAAAATCAACTACTCTTGAAACTCCCAATTTAATCAAAAATACGTTTTTTGTTTTTCATTCACTCTTTATTTTCTATTGCACAAATTTTCTTCTCTCACCGCACCAGAAACACTAGTCAAGTCCCTATTTCTATGGAATTTTTGTGATAAGCATCATGTTTACATTGTTAGGTGTTACGGTACTAGCAGTCAATATTGTGCGGCACCAGAATTCACAGCTCGTTCTGGCAAGCCAACTAGGGGCAACAGGCCAATATGCATGCGGAAGGAACAACAGTAACAAAGCGATGAGAGAGGTCACCTATAATCGCCCCTCTTGGAACCTGCTAACCCTGATGTTGAGACCTTAAACACACTTCCAGAATAACCAACGGGCATGAGGGCACTCCCGCTCAAATGCATGTCTCGAGATGTTAACGCAACCCAACGTGCATCTCGAGCGAGCGTAATCCGACCACGGGTCCTCAATGGCAACATCCTTACTCTCGATGCGGCGCTGACGAAGCGTGCATTGTTCTCGACCTTGGGCCGGCCATGTGGGAATAATAGAGTCTATAGCGGTCCCCACATCCGAGCCTCTGCGGCACAGGAGGTGCACAATATCGATGTTGGATAGACAACCGATACTGTCCATGGAGCTCCCCACTCCATGGAGACACCAAGGCCCCCTCTTGGCTCACTGGTGCCCGCCCATCATGGCATGACTCACAACACACCATGAAGTAGCTCACTTAGTGTCGGAGCTGGGGCCCTGGGGGTGGTGGAGAGCGGACACCATGCCTTCCCCTAAAGAGCAATCTGAAACATCTCTGTTGTGGAAGTAGTATACATCCCATGGTGGCGAGGAGTCACTTTCTTGTCTGGCAGGCATTGGGCAACCATGTACCACACATGGATTGCACAACTTGATGTCTCTGTGGCCTCGCGATGCCCTCTTGTCATCACGATCCCCTATGGACATAGTCCGATCGTGACATTCTCCTCCACTTTGAAATGTCAATGTCCCCATCGACACACCCGCGAACATTGTCGACGACACAAGGGTCATAATTGGACTCTTGTGCGAATCATGACGTTCTCCTCCACTTAAGCTATTGACAGTCTTCGTCAATGTTGTCATTAATGTTTACTTGATGCTGCCAGCAACTCCGCTCTAGCTTACTTCAAATTTCTCCACCTCCCCTCTTAGTTGAAGTCCCCCTCGACTTCGCTTGCTGACATTGTCTTTCCTTGACAATGTCTCTTCCGATGGTGGTTGCTCGATCTTAATGCGACTCAACGTCGTCTCACTTCATAGTCCACCTCCTCTCTTCACCTTCTCGCACCCACTTTTAGACTTGGCCTGAGGTCCCTACCCAAGTGAGATCACAGTGCCTCTCTCTTGGCACCGCTGCAGCTCCCCCCTCCCAAAGGAAGCGACCTTGCTCTGATACCAACTGTCACGGTACTAGCGGTCAACACCGTGCGGCAGCAGAATTCACAGCTCCTTCTGGCAAGTCTACTCGGGCCAACAAGCCAATCTGCATGCAGAAGCAACAACGCTAACAAGCGACGAGAGAGGTTACCCATAATCACCCCTCTCGGAACCTACTAACACTGATGTTGGGACCTTGAACACACTTCCCAAATAACCAACGGGCATGAGGGCACTCCTGCCCAAATGCATGTCTCGAGATGTTGACGTAACCCAACGTGCATCTTGAGCGAGCGTAATCCAACCACGGGGTCCTCGATGGCAACATCCTTTCTCTCGATGCGGCATCGACCAAGCGCACATCGTTCTCGACCTTGGGCCAACCATGTGGGAATAATAGAGTCTACAGCGGTCTCCACATCCGAGCCTCTGCAGCACAGGAGGTGCGCAATACCAATGTTGGATCAACAACCGATACTGTCCATGGAGCTCCTTGCTCCATGGAGACACCAAGGCCCCCTCTTGGCTCACTGGTTCCCTCCCATAGTGGCATGCCTCACAGCTCACCACGAAGAAGCTCGCTTAGGGCCAGGCCCCTGGGGGTAGTGGAGAGCTGACACCATGCATCCCCCTAAAGAGCAATCTGAAACATTTCCATTGTGGCTGGAGTATACATCCTATGGTGGCGAGGAGTCACTTTCTTGTCTGGCAGGCATTGGGCAACCATGTACCGCACATGGATTGCACCACTTGATGTCTCCATGGCCCCTCGAATCCCTCTTGTCGTGACGATCGCCTATGGACATAGTCGGATCGTGACATTAGGCGTATAAAGGGAGTGTGATTGATTAGTTTGATATTTTTATGTCTGTTAGAGCATTTTGGGTGTATTACGTGTAGTTGGTTTAATGGGAGGGGAAGTTGTTATCACAGGGAGGAGAACACCTTGGGCAAGTTATGTTGTGTTTTGTGTTGTAGTTCTTCTTGGGAGAGATTCAAATCTCTCAAATTCTCACAAGCTTCTTGTTTGAAGAATAATTTTGTTTATAATGTTTCTTGTGGAGTTCTCGAGTGCTTATAGTATAACATTGTTCGCTTTAAACCGAATCTTACACTATTTATCCCAAAACACGTTGTAATAAGTATGAAAGAGAATTCTAATATCAATTATTTATTTTTCACTATTCCAAGTAATATAGAATTGTGTAATCTAGTTAATATGGGCTGGTTCCTCACAATCTAGATCTTGGGTCGTCTTTGCCTTCACAGGATAGATTGCCACAATTTCACCTCTTACGGTCCCAAAATCTTTTTCGGCCACACTTCCGGTTGATAATTGACTCTTACAAACTATTCACTTTTCATTCTCTCAAATGATATGGAATTGTACACCCCCATTAGTATGAGTTGAGTACTCACAATCAACAATATTTTGGGTTGTTCTTGACATCACAGGGCAGACTGCCACAGTCCTAATGTCATTTAATAGGTTGACATAAAAAAGCAAAAGGAGTACTAAAGATAGTCTCAAGACATACCACCTCAAATCATTTCCAAAGAGTGATTTTCACATTGAAATATTTATTGATGCTAGCAAAAAAATTGTTGGGAAAAATACGAATAATACGAAGAGTTGAAAGAAACGTGAATAGTATTGATCATGATAATTCTTAGAAAATAATGTTCTTCATAATATCTTTAGACAAGATTTATTTTTCCAAGTAAGTTACTAGAAAAAGCAGGAGAGGTCACAGACAATCCCACTTAAAATCTAGTCTCCCAGACAGAACTTACTTACACAGTACAATTACACCACTAACCGGTACGAAAAACAATAATAGCTGTGATCAAAAAAATATCAAGAATATTTTCGCTGCACTGTTATAATTTAACAGTAAAAAAGTAAGAGATATAATAGAGAAAATAGATGCCAAGAATTTTTACGTTGAAACTCAAATCGAGAAAAAAATCAAGGGGACCAAGTCCAAAAAGATCTCACTATTAAAAATAGGATTTATAATATTCTTCTAGAAATCGAATATTCTAAAAAGTATTTATTAAAAATAGTTTAGGATATGAGTTGGGCATCACTTTTTAAGTTCACATATTTTATTGGGCTTTCCCCCATCAAAAGATAATAACAATGTAAGGCCGTATAATATTTGATTTCACTTAACTACTTTCTCATAAATCTTTAAAAACAGAGCAAGAACATGGCAAAGAATAATGATATGCATACCAGACAAGGAATAGCGTGATAGTTTGGAACGCCACAGGCAGCACCAATTGGAATGCCGGGGGAGCTATCCAAGCAAAGATGAGGAAGTTGATTCACTAGCTTTCCCGCATTTATCTTGATCAAATATAAACAGTCAACTTTTCTAGTCCTGTCCTTCCCAAAAAACAAAAAGTCTTTTAATGTAAATTGGTCACCTGATGCTGACTCTCAGCGGCGGTCTCCGACGACAAAGTCTGAGAGATGGAAGCTTTTTCCTTCATTGAATAAAGAAATAGTTTCAGTACGATTTTAAGTTTATTTTAGGTGGAGTATGAGAGAACTCAAACGTGGAGAATGAACTAACTTGTGATAAGATTTCTGCACTTTTCATGGCAATATAAACTTGGGATGCTATACATTCCTCGTCCTGCGGATCAAATGACTGTGTGAGAGAAAAAAACGAGAAAAATAATTAGGAATTACCATGAATATTTCTTCACATTATTAAAATGTAATGGACAGAACCATACGTATTGTTTGAGGGGTATGTCAAAAAGGCTAGATCTGCGTTTCTTCTTATTATTTGCAGCCTTTCTAAGAAAGTATTTCTGGGCATGGCTTGCAATCTGAGTTGGAGTTCTAGTCGTCACAAAACGTTTGGCTATTTCACGCCAATTCCCTTTACCAAGACTTTTTAAACCAGCAAGAAATGTTCTGTGCTCTTCCTCCGTCCATGGAACTCCTAAGAAAACAAAGAAGAAGAAGAAGACAACCACTTTGAGATGTTGAAAACCATGCCAACTTCTCCTTCATAAAACTCCAGTAAAGATGGTGAGATTAACAATGTGTTTTGAAACAATAAAGAAATTTATTAAGCCCTTAACAGTTTCTCTTAAGAATTGCAATCTCAGTGATCATCTGATCCAATAATACCCATTAGAGATCAATGAAGAATACAGAAACATCTTTTCTGACACTTTGTGTAACTGAAGAATGCTCTAATACCAATTTGTTAGCATAAAATACTAACACAATAAATCAGACAACTAGATGAAATAATGTCTTTACTTATACATGAACGAGAAATCTCGAGGTGACTCTTTACAAACATGAACTTAGCTAATAGACGAATTGATGGAATTAGGTATATTTTCAACATATTGCATGTATGTTGTTAAAGAAAACAAGGTGAAATGAATTCTGAATGATAATGGAAAAAAAAAAGAAGCAAACTTTCAAAGAGGAAAAAACACAAACACATTGCAAACATTGATGTTTTCCCATAAAATCACAAAAGAAAAATGTTTTATTTTAATATAATCGAGAAAAGAAAATCAATCCAACGAAAAATACGAATACCCTTTCTCCTTTCGTGCGCATCTATACGTTTCTTATTATGAATAAGACCATCGGAGAGATACCCTGATTCATCTCCGGCGACGTTGCTGTCAACGTTTCTGACGTTGCTGTTGCGTTCTTCGTCGCAAGCCTTCAGATTTCCCATACTGGAGCTTCTTTTGATCGACTGTTCGACGTTATTTACAGATATATCTACACCAAACAATTTCACACCGCCCGTTGCATTGCTCTTACAGGTCCTCGAATTGTGCCCGTCGTTGCCGCAGCTTGAACACTTCCTCGGCAATTCCTTCACCATCTCCGATCGGGCAACAGAAAGAAACCTAATCTCTCTCTCTCTCTCTCTCTCTCTCTCCTCCACTCTCTCTCTGTCTCCGCTCTCCTTGTTATGGAGAAAGCTCTCTCTTCCTGTCACTGCCCTGTTAAATTCTACGGGGAGGGGAGGAGAGGAGGATAGGCTTTTTATCATGTCCAATTACTATAAAAACACGTACTTCTCTCTTAGAGATACATCTCCAACGTCGCACTTGATTTTACCATTTCACCCTTCTTCATCCTTTTGGACTTAATTCTTTTGCAATTTTTATCTTGGTTTTTTGGACTTCTTCTTTTGTTATCCACTAGTAATTTTTAGATCTAGATTAAAAATAATAATAATATTAAGATAAAAGATTACATCCCAACTTAAATATCCTCTCGTAAATTTTCAAACTTTCGAAGATTTATTCGTCTAAATCGTGTTCGTTTTTAAAGGAGAAAACACAAATTATCCTAAATAATACGTCGAGTTAAGATCTGGGACAACAATTTCGAGATTTATAGTTTCAAAATCAGTGAATTATTTTTTATAATCGAGACTAAAATTTATATTACGATCAAAACAATATTTCATATTTTTTAAATTTATTTATCAAACTATAAATATAAAAAAAAATTTAAGAATATAAATACAAGAGTAATGCTAGGTTTACACTCAAATTTAATTTATAGTTTTAAAAATTTTGAGATTTGTTCATCTGATCGTGTTCGTTTTTAAAAGAGAAAGAAAATATACGTCGTCCTAAATAATATGTCGAGATATTATTGAGATAGCAATTTTGAGTTTTAAAATTCGTGATTTGTTTTTTATATTTCGAGACTAAATTTATATTTCGAACAAAACAATATTTCATATTTTTTAAATTTATTTATCAGATAAATATAAGAGTAATTCTACGTTTACACTCAAATTTTGCACTTTAATCATATAATTTGACGTGTCACTTACGTGTTATTCGCTGGTAAAACTATTATAGAAAATACATGTTATATTTATTTATTTATAAATAAATATAATTTATTTACTTATAATTCAGGTAAAAAATAATAAATATAAGTGACTAAAATTTAATAAAAAATTAGATAAAGTTCTAAAGGCAGAGGATAATGACGTAATGTTTTAGAATCGATTAAACGGGGCAACGAATGTGTACTGCCAGCCGTTTGATTCATGGAGCTTCCGATCGAGCCATTGTGATTCGTCCACGTCAGATCAAACAGCGTGATGGGAACTGTTCTCCAGTAGTTTTAGTGCAGTGGATTTGTTTTTTTTTTTTTTTTTCTATTTTTATTTTTAATTAAATTTCGGTCAAAATCCAAATTTTATTATCCAAATATTAGAGAATCTAGAATCCTCTATTTCATGTTTCTTCCTTTTTCCGATGCTAGTAAATATGATTTGACAAGAAAATTACTATCATAACCCTCTCTTGTTGCATCTTAGGGCTGTTATTAGTTTTTAAAGAGAAATTATATTAGTTGAAAATACAACACTGGCCTCCAATAACGTTCATTGGAGTTTTGTCCCAAAACTTAAAAACGAGTAGAATCAGTTTGGTTCGGTTCAATTTTACAGTAAATTAGATCTGAACTAACTCGGTTCGATTTTAAAAATCAAAAACCAAAATAAAATCGAATTTATTGAAAAATCGATAAAAAACGGAATGCAGCCCTAAGTTACTACTCTCGACATAAGGAGTTATTAGGTCTTTTCATCTTGAATGGTTCGGAAAAATTTGGATTTCCTTAGTATTTAGCTAAACAAATTTTAATTCAGATAAATTCAACTCAAATTTCAACAGATTTCAATATAAAACGATTTGATAAATCTCATAGAAATTTTAGTTTTTTGAGAAATTTGTCTTTCATTTAATTAACTTTTCATTAAAATTCAAAAAATTTACTAGAAAATTTTAGAAACGCGAAGGGAAGGAAAGAATATTTAACTAAGTTAAAACAACATCAAACACTCATCTCCACATTTGATTTTTTTAAAAAAAAAACTACGTTTTCTAGAAAACTAAACAGAACCGAGAAACTAAACTACAAGAAATACAAAATAAAATATAAATTAGTTGGTTTAGGTTTATTTCAGTTTGGTTCGATTTTAGTCATTTTTTTAAATTAAAATCGAAAACTGAACCCAAAATTTCAGTTATATTCGGTTTGATTTTAAAATTCAATTATTCAAACAAGTGCTCTTGGCGGGTACCATGGGAAAGTCCTTTATTTAATTAACAAAAATTACAAAATGTTTGTAAAATTAAAAAAAAAAAAAAAAGATGAAGGGAGAAGTTGTAGAGTTTTAAAATTCATATTATAGACAAGACTAAGAACAAGACAGAATAAAAAAGTCAACCCCAACAGACAGCAAAGCTATAACAAAACACACGACAACGAAAGATAGCCAAATGCTTCTCGCATCACAGGCTCATAGCTCCTCCCCCTGCCTCTCCTTCCCTCAAATTTCACTCCTTAAGAACCCTGTGAGCCGACGAATTGTTCAGCTCTATCCTTTGCCTCTCTACCCTTTCCGGCCAGCTTCTGCCGGGCCTGATCTATTTGATCAGCTCCGGGAGGTCTCTTCCCTGCTAAGTACCTGTACATCCACGACAGTACAGTGAGAGCTGCCACTCCGAATCCGCCGGAGGCCATGAACCCCGTCATCAAAAGGGACACTGCGATCACCGCCGGAACTAGAACCGGACTGAAGATCACAAACAGTGGCGTCGCGATAGTCAGTGCAATGACGGTTCCGGCCAGGGTCAATCCGGAGAGAACCAAGAGGGATCCACCGGCGGTCATGGCAGTCACCGCCTTGACAACTTGGTGGGATCTTGGTTGTTGTTGGGTCATTTGGAGCTGGGACTGCTGCTGATGCTCAGCCATTGGATCGGGATCAAACGGTGAGAATCAGAGGATCTGAAACAAAGATGAGTGAGAATCGTCGTTGATCACAAATAGGATCAGCGATTCAGTGAGTTTTTAAAGGAGGAGGAGATGGGTTTGGGTGGCAATTGGTGGAGGAAGAAATTGGCACGTGTTTAAAAGGTTTTCATGCATGGTCTGCATGTAATCAAAGTGTGTTTCGTTTCTAGACAGCTCAGTCTTTTCCCTTGGCAATCTCTGTTTGCTCTATTGAAGAGAGGACATGATTATGTTTCTATGCATGTTTTGTCTCAAAAAAAGTTATTTTTTTGTTTCTTGCATCCATCTCATGTATGTATGTATGTATGTAAGACAGAGAGGGGAGAGGGGAGAAAGAGAGAGAGAGGAACATCCCTGGATTCCAGACTTCCAGTTTCCGCCATGTCTACCTCATCAGAGATGTACCAAAAGCTAGGCCTGAGAGACTCTCTCCGGCGAAACTTACCGATACCCTCTAGCTAGTAAATGAGCTAAGCTTCTTTCTTCGAGTCGTTTACCTTCCCAAAATCTGCAATCCATTGTCTTGCAAGGCACTGTCTCTGCCTAGTGGAGTTCCCTCGCTGAAGGAGAGGGGAACCATCCGACTCATCCCTCTCCTCTTCTCATGAGTTAAGTATGTGGTGTTACCTTCATCATTCAGAGGTGAGTTTCAATTTGGGTGTTTCTGATTCTTTTCCCTTCCTCTGAATCAGTGCCGATTAGAGATTAGGCATCGATGTTGTAGACTTACCAGGGAAGAGAATACCTTCAGGTGTAAGTTTTGATATTGGATTGTGAATATGAAAAATCAAAGTTTTGACTGTTCTGAAGACTAATTTTAGTTGTGGAAAATTTGCAGCTGTAAGTCGGAAAGAATTTTGGCGGAGTTCTCTTGGCCAGCAACTCTAGTTGCTATGCCGTGGCTTCGACGATCTAAGATATTTTGGGTCGTGGCCTATGCCCAAATCTTGTCTTTTTGGCTGAACTATGTTTTGACTCAATTGCTACAAGATTGTGTTTGGGAGCTGTATTGGACCCTATTAGATTTTAGACTCTCTTGTTCTTGGGTCATTGTTTAGCCTAGAAATCAAAATTTTTAATTTTTCAGTTTAAATTCTAATTTAGTAAAAACAGATATTATCAATAGGTTTCAAAACTTAAAAATTGTTGGATTTGTTTGATATTGGGCTTTATTGAGTTTTTTTGTATTCGGCTTTGGTATTGGTAAACTCAAATTCGATGTATGAGTTATTTTATATTCAACGTACATTATTTTCTAAAATAGTTTTTTTAGACATATTTCCGTATTAAATGGAGCATCTCTATTTGACTAGTCGTATTTCATATTATGTATAATCTTTTTCATTGAACATATTTAAAGTTTAAAAGAGCATGTTTAATTTAATGTTCAGTTCAATTATATTTACAGTTACATTTATGCGCAGTTGTTGTTAAAAAGAGTAATGTGACAGTTGTATATGTCGTGTCTTTGGACGTAAAACCCTAAACGTGATCAAGGTCGTTTTGGCTATTGCGATCGCCTGAGCATTACTGTTGTTTATTTTTGTTATTTGTTCATTGGGTCGATTTTAATTATTTCATTTATATATAATGTTAGAGTGACCTGAATTATAGTTGGGACGAGTTAAGCCCGTATCAATATCAAAGTTATTTATTTTTTCTATATATTGATATTTGAGTCGCAAAATCCATTGTACCTTGATTTTCAATTAGTGAATTTTTCTTCTGCCCGTGATTTTTTCCCGTAAAAGTGTTTTACATAAATCTTGGTGTCCATACTTCCGCAGTTTTCTTTTTCTATTTCGCTTTCAGTTCTTAACAATTAGTATCAGAGCTTGGTTGAGGTTTTCTATACCAATTTTTAACAATTGGTATCAAAGCAAAATCGTGCGTTACAGTACTTGAATAGAACCGAATTTGGGGTTTGCAATTTTTTTGGTTGCCATCTTCACAAAACAGAGAGACAAACTGTGTCTCTCTGTTTGCCCGCCGTATGTCGCCCGTTGCCATCTGTCGCCCACTGCCGCCTGTCGTCGCCAAAGAACAAAGCAGCAAAGAAGCTGTTACCCTCATCGGTTGCGTCTTCTGGTGAAGAAGAAACTCGGTTTCTCGGTGCCGCGCCACTGTCCAGCGTCGCCCCTGCCTCTCGCACTGTCCATTGAAGGAGAAACCGACTGCCGCCGTCGTTTTGTGATTCTGCCCTCACCTGACACTCCTCCCGTCGCCTGAGAGAAGGACGCTAACCATTCTCTTGCTAGCCGTGACATCCGCATTAGTCCGACTGTCTCTCCATCGTGCAGAATACTCTACCGACGACGATCAGCGCTAGTGGTGGGCCTCGGTGTTAAGTCGCAAGCGGAAACTTGTTCAATTTTTTGAGAAAAGCTGCCTCTTTTTTTTTGGGCTGTGGTGTGGAAAATTTGTGGGTATGTAAAATTTCTGATTTTTAGTATTTGAATTTTGGGTTGGAATTTAGATTTATGGGAGCGGAATTTTTGGTTGGGATATTGAAATTATTTGGAATCAAATTTTTGGAGGTGAATATTTTCGATTTAGATATTTTTGGAAAAAATTTTGAAATTTTTGGGGGAGATGACTTCGCAGAAATTTGATATTCCGTTGTTAGATTAGAATACAATATTTTAATTATGGCAGGTGAAGATACGATATATTTTCGCATAGATGGATTTAGACGACGCGTTGTTAGTGTTTAATAAAATGCTCATGGTTTTGAGTGAAGAGGAGACACTTTGAAATGATCGAAAGGCCCTATCATTGATATATCTGCAAATATCAAATCAAATTTTGCACGATTTTTTAAAGGAGAAATATGCCGCTGAGTTATTGTAATACATCGAATTTTTATATCGAAATTTATCGAGATATTACCAAGAATGTACTCGTTAGATTATATATTATGGAAGTTAATGTGATCAAAATAAAATAAAGGGAAAATGACAATTCAACCATCGTGGTTTACGGTCAATGACAAGTCAACCACTGTAGTATGTTTTCTAACAATTTAACCATCCACATATGCTAAAATGACAAATCCACCATCGCTGTGAGAAAAAAAAAACTGAGGATACGCCAATTTTGGCTTGGACGCCGCGGCATCCAGGCAATGCTGTGAGAAAAAAAAAACTGAGGATACGCCAATTTTGGCTTGGACGCCGCGGCATCCAGGCAATTTTTGCCTGGAAGCCGCGGTCTCCAGGCAATTTTGGCTTGGAAGCCGCAGTCTCCAGGCCATTTTTGCTTGGAGGCCGTGACCTCTTGAACTTCAAACAACCATAACTTTTACTACGAGTGTCGGAATTAGACGCATAAGGTATCAAATCGAAGCTCTTTTAGAGATCTACGACTTGCCATAGGGTTTATCCCATGATTCCACTTTTTCGGCTCCATAATCAATCGTTTAAGCACTGAAATTTGGTATTAAAACATACCAAACATTGATTCAACAGAATTGGTTCACGCCAATTACTGGCAGTTCAGGAATTAAAGAGGGGGGAAATGGAATTTGGCCTTTGGGCATTCCCACGATGGAGAACCAAGAGAAGAGAGAGAGAGGGCGACGACGAGGGAGAAGCCAGGAGGGCTCACGGGCGGTTTCCTAGCGACGGTGAGGCGCGATCTAGTGGGGAGCAAGCTGAGGCGTGCTAGGGCGACGCTGTTTGGCGGAGTGCACGATGTCCAGGTGAACGGATTGGGTACGACGAAGGGCAACGAATGGGGAGGAGGATGGGTGCGTTTTCCAATGACGAATCGGAGGTATGTTGGTCGGGTTTGTTAGCCTTTTTGTTAGGCTTAGTTTTATTTTGATGATGGCCAAATGGTTTAATATAATGAAAATAATAAGTTAGTTAATTGTATTTTTATTGGTAAAGTATTCAATGTTTTATTCATTATATTTATACTCAAATTTATCAAAAATACCCATATTGAGGGTATTAAAGTGTGCTAACATGTCTATCTAAGTCCATGTAGTGAATACATATCGTTTTGGGACTTATGAAAATCAAGAAGGGAAAGAAGAAGCAAAAGGTCAACGAAATGACACAAAAGGTCGACCTCGATGTGCATCTAAGAAGGAAAGGGTCAACCTTACGGTCGACCTAACTGTGAAGCAGAAAAAAACAGTTTGCCGAAAAATTCTGCAATGAAGAAAACGGTCGACCGCTTTGATGAAAGGCCGACCGCATCATTTGAAAACTCCTCTTTCAAAAAGCATGCTATTTTGAATAAATCTCTTGATGATCAAATTGTAGAATTGAAGAGCATGATTGATATTTCTAATGCCTCTTTTAAATCTCTTGAGCATGATAGTATTAATTTGAATTTGTTGAACAATGTATTGAAATCTACTATCAAATCACATGAAAATAAAATTGACTCATTGAATGTTAAAAATTGTGATTTGATTGTTACCATTAATTGTCATGAGCATGATATTTGTGATTTGAAAATTATAAATGATAAATTGAATGATTGTATCAAATCACGTGAAAATGAGATTAGCCTTTTGGATGCTAAATTTAAATCTATTTTTGAAGCTAAGGCTAAAATTGAATCGCTAGAGGTTGATAATGTGAATTGAAAGCAAAGAATAATGATTTGAACTCTATTGTACTTAAATTCACAAATGGGAGCAAAAATTTAAATATGCTCTTAAATTCGCAAATGGTTACTTTTGATAAAGTCGCTATTGGATATGAACCCTTTGCAAAGAAAAAGAATTACACAAATTTATTTGTTAAATCATCTATATGTAATTCTTGCAATTGTGTGGGACACAAATCATTTTGTTGTTCATTAAAGTTGAATGCAAATGTTAATTCAAAATTTGCTTATCCCTTGGATGTAAATTCTAAATTGAAGTCTAGTTTAAAAACTAAATCGAATTTGAATTCTAAACTTGTGTGGGTTCCTAAAGGAACCATACCTATAACAAATGGACCCAAAATGGCTTGGGTACCAAAATATGTAAAATGAGTTTTGTTGTAGGTTGGAGATTCTCCCAATGAAATAAATGGATTTGGATACTTGAATATCTAACAAAAGGGGAGAAACTTCAAAGGATGCCTCCAATGCTTTATAAATGGAAACAAACTTAGTGGAGGTACATAATTTTCTTTTTTAAAAAATGATTTAATTTGATAATTGAATTCTTGGTTTGGAATTGATGATATTGAATTTGTTTGGGTGAAAATTCTTGTAATGCACCTAAATTGAAATTATCTTATTTCTTTTGGAATCAATTCTATAGACTTTGATTAGGAATTGAATTGGATTAAATTATTTTTTATTCTTGATTTGATTTAACTTTGATTAGTAGATCATTTTCTTGGATTAATTGTTAGCTTTAATCTTTTTGAACTTATATAGGTTGAAATATGCTTTATTCATGCAATTAATATTTTGATGAATAATTCCAACAATTGAATTCCTAGTTGAATATACTTAAGAATTGTTGGATGCTATTTTTGGATGCATAAATGGATTATACAACAATTGTATTCTTAGACTATTTTTTATCTCATTTGGATTAAATTTGTATATGGATAAAAGAGGAGAAAATTGTATTGTATTGAAATCATTGATTTGTTTTGAAATGTTGATTTCAATTATAGTCTTTGATAGATTATGCTTCCGCCAGACGAAATTTTGATAACTCTCCCTTGAATTGCAATTGGTTAATGAAATAGAGGGAGAAAATAGAATTGTTGAGAATTGATCTAAATCATTGACTTGTTTTGAAAATTGTTAAATTTTAACTTTGATAATTCTCATTTGATTTGATTTTTGACTTAGAAAGACAAGAAATATTTGTATAGATATAATTGTTTCAAAATCTTGAACAATTCTCCATTGATTTGAAGTTTGGTTCAATAATTTTTTTTAAATCTTTAAATTGATTATTTCTATTGATTTAAA
Organism: Begonia loranthoides; assembly: GCA_022433065.1. NCBI lineage: Eukaryota > Viridiplantae > Streptophyta > Magnoliopsida > Cucurbitales > Begoniaceae > Begonia > Begonia loranthoides. The sequence continues at coordinate 1,841,719 of CM039482.1, read as the reverse complement.
ACCTTTACAATTGATATCTATCTTGGATTTCCATCCCCAATATTTTGATTGTATGCAATGATTTAGGGGGAGAGGAATGAATTTTAACTTGAATATCTTTGAACGATAGATATATCAATTAGTATATTTGAAATTAGATTTCATTTCATCAATTGGTATCAATAATGATTTTTGTTTTGAAACCTTTAAATTGGTATCAATCATTGTTTGAGTTTAAATTTTAACAATTATGTATCCATTCAAAAATTTGGTATCATTGGACTTATTTTTTTTAATTGGTATCATGTATGAAACTATTTTTGTTTTAATATCAATGAAATCATATTTTCTCTACAATCGGTATCATATTCTTTGGATTTTCATTTGGTATCATATTTAGATTCCCCAAACTACTTGGTTATGTGCAAAATGATAGGGGGAGTAAAATTTTGTTTGTGCTTACAAAATGTGAATTCATCCATAGATTGTTTTTCAATTGATATATTTCTAATTAAACTTGGATGGTTCTCTTGAGTTTTTGGATTCTCTCCTATTTGATAATTAATAAATTTATAGGGGGAGAAATTTATGAAGTTGTTTTATTATTGCTTTAAGGGGGAGAGCAAATATTTTAAATGTGTTGTATATCCCATTTTAAGTGGTTGTTGTGATTAACATAGAGGGGAGATATTTGAATTGATTTTGATATTACACATTGGTATCTCTCTTGGCATTTTCTCTTTGAACTTACAATTGGTATCATAATTGGCAAAAATGATTCGATTTTAACTTTGGATTTACAATTGGTATAATTATTTGAAAAACTTGTTTTGCTTCAAATTGTGAATTCTCAATTGGTATCCTTTATTAATTTCTTAATTCTTAAATTAGTATCACTTGTTAGAATTTGAACATGTGTTTATAATTCTTGAACTTAAATAGATTCGAGTTCCTACATTTGATTTGTAATTTCTTGAATCTCATTCTTTTTTGTGTCTATTGTTTAGACTTAAATGTATAATTCCCTCAAATGTGTATGTATGCTTAATGACAAAGAGGGATAATAGTTTTATTGAATTGTGATTGTGGTTGCTTAGATTGTTATCTTATCTTTTACCACTTATTGAACTTTAATGTTTATATTCCCTCAAATGAGTTTCTATGCTTAATACAAAAAAGGGTGATTGTGGTTCTTTACAATTGGTATATTTCTTTTAACCTCAAATTGAAATTAAATGTATATTTTCCTCCATTGTTTGCTTCTTGGATAGATTCAGTGATTAAGGGGGAGATTTTATTTTGTAGAATTATTTGTTGAAATTGTCTTTGGATTATAATACATCTTCCCTAAATTTATCCATGTTGTTAATGTTCAAGGGGAAGAATTTCTTAAATGGATCTTTTGATAATTTTATTTTGATAACATTTCTTGATTGTGTTTAGACTCCCCTCCCCTAGAATTACTTTTTGATTATAACAAAAAGGAGGAGAATGGTGTATAAGTTGTGATATATTTTAGGGGGAGTTTTGTAGCATGTTGCATGGATTAATTGGTTGATAAATTGCATAACTTAATTGGATAACTCTAATATGCAATATTTGATACACATGCTTAGGTTTTAGTATAACCAACTTATAAGATTTTGTCATCATCAAAAAGGGGGAG